>CAWUFW010010523.1:0-687293 GCA_963921515.1 Calotriton arnoldi
GGCACACACCAGCACCCACACATCCAGCACACAGACACACACGCCACAAACTAAACGCACACGCACGCACAGTCAGGGGACTGAAACCAGACTCACAGGGGATGGGGCCCTGGTACACACACACGCTTCCACGGGCACTGCACAGTCCTCAGTTGCCTCTCCCTCCAAAGCACCCTCCCTTGCCTCACCTGCAACCCCAAAGACCCAGCGCCTCTTCCTCATTGACCTCGGCCTCTTCCCCTCCGATCCAGCTGCCCCAGCATCCAGGGGGAAGAGGAAGCCCCCCCACACGGAGCAGAGAGCACCCTCGCCCCGGACACCCTCCCCCAGGCGCAGACAGACTGAGGCCCCCACCCGCAAGTCCCCCGGAGTGCTAAGAGCAAGACCCCACCGCCGCCCTGCAGCTCAAGCACCAGGTCTCCTTCCTCCATCCCTCAGGCCCCCACTCCACAGGTGCCCCCACCACACCCTGCCCCAGGTTCCCCCACCCACAGATATACCATCCCCTGGAGGCTCCGGACTTCTCCCCTGCCACTTGCTCTCCCGGCACCACACCCCCGCTGCGCTTGTCTGTGCCACTGATGTGGTGAGGGTGTCCTCCCCTCTGTCCAGCCCACCTTGCCTGTTCCCCATTCTCCTCCCCTGGTGGTAGGCACTGCAGTGGAGTCCACTACCACCCTGTCTGACTTGGGCACTGCAGTGGCGGACCTGTCCACTCCATCTGCAGGGTCCACTGCAGTCGTGCCGGCACCCACAACATCTGAGCCATGCCCCCCAGTTGTGCCGGCACACACCATGTCAGACACCTCCACTGCAGTTGTCAGTGGCTCTTCAGCACCAATCACCCCTTCCCTGCTTCCTCCTGGTGAGCCCTGATCCTGTCCCTGCGGTGCCTGGCCTACCCCCCGGTTGCCCCTCCTAGTGGATTGTCCCTGGTTTTGTGCAGGCATGTGTAGGGTGGCATCTGCCACTGTCACCCACTTGTGACTTTGTTGATGGACTGGCCATTGGCCTTTGTTTATGTTCTACCGGACTTCTACTTTTAATGCCACATATGCTGAATAAAGCAACTTTCTGTTCTCTAGTGCTTTTGCTTCTGATGTACATGATGTTGATGATGCTAACAATGCCCTTGCTGCAGTGATGGTGATATTTGGTCTCATGATAATGAAGTGTTACTGTGCAGGAACCCATGTGGTCCAGGGGGAATGTGTCCTATCCTGTGGTGTATCCATGTCATCCATAGCAGCATCTGAGGGTGTCATGTGTTCAGTATTTGGCAATGGGATTTCCTACTTAGATTGGCAATTACACATCTGTGGCTTCCACCCCTGCACATCTGTTGTGCCTGCCATTGTTCTATTCGTCTACTTCCCTGACCGTGTGGCCATCTCCAGTGAACATGCAGGTTTGGGCATCAATGGGGAAGGACCCATCTGTGTTGTCAGTGCAACATTGCTATACAAGTGTGTTGGATCTGTGCTGATGATTCCGTTGGCACTTCCATGACCAGGCTGATGGGACGGGAGCCCTCATTTGGTGCTAATTGTTCATTGTGTGTCCCATTGCTGCCATGGTATGGTATCTGTTCGCCTCACATCTGCAGTCTCCACAGGGTATCTGCATGTGTGTGCCCATTGGTGCAAATATGTGGGTCTGCATTCGGATGGTCACTTCTGTCATTGTGTCATTGATGATTATTGACGGTGTCAGCCCCCATGGGTGTTGTTTGTCTGCACATGGCCAAAGTTATGTCTTATTTGCACTGCAGGATTTGGCTCCCCCAATTTATGTTGCAATGGGACACATACACTACTTTGCCACTGATGTGTTTGTTGTTCTGTGACCAGGAATCATCCATGCAGTTTGGCAGTTGCACCTCTTACTTTGTCAACACTTACCTTTTGGTCACTGTGATGATGGGGGTTTGGACCCCATTGCCACAATGTTCAAAATGTGCTGCAGCTATGGACCCCACAATTACCTTTTGGTCACTGTGATGATGGGGGTTTGGACCCCATTGCCACAATGTTCAAAATGTGCTGCGGCTATGGACCCCACACTTGCCTTTTGGTCACTGTGATGATGGGGGTTTGGACCCCATTGCCACAATGTTCAAAATGTGCTGCAGCTATGGACCCCACACTTACCTTTTGGTCACTGTGATGATGGGGGTTTGGACCCCATTGCCACAATGTTCAAAATGTGCTGCAGCTATGGACCCCACACTTACCTTTTGGTCACTGTGATGATGGGGTTTGGACCCCATTGCCACAATGTTCAAAATGTGCTGCGGCTATGGACCCCACACTTGCCTTTTGGTCACTGTGATGATGGGGGTTTGGACCCCATTGCCACAATGTTCAAAATGTGCTGCAGCTATGGACCCCACACTTACCTTTTGGTCACTGTGATGATGGGTGTTTGGACCCCATTGCCACAATGGTCATGGCCTGCTTGCGTTGTGTGTGCCACACACATATTTGTGTGGCACATGTGCTAGAGGTCACATTGTATGTTCGAAGTCATGTTCGGTGTTGTAGGCATTTGACACAGTCTACACACGCTTGTCATGGTATTGGGGGATGTCTTCTTCTTGCATTCCCTAGGTTGTGGTGTGCTGGTTGTGTCATGCATTGTCCATCCTATGGGTGGGGGTGGTAGTGGTGGTAGGCATCCTGCCCCCCTGGCTGAGGGTGGTAGTAGTGGTAGGCATCCTGCCCCCTGGGTGAGGGTGGTAGTAGTGGTGGGCATCCTGCCCCCCTGGCTAAGGGTGGTAGTAGTGGTAGGCATCCTGCCCCCCTGGGTGAGGGTGGTACTAGTGGTAGGCATCCTGCCCCCCTGGGTGAGGGTGGTAGTAGTGGTGGGCATCCTGCCCCCCTGGGTGAGGGTGGTAGTAGTGGTGGGCATCCTGCCCCCCTGGCTAAGGGTGGAAGTAGTGGTAGGCATCCTGCCCCCCTGGGTGAGGGTGGTAGTAGTGGTAGGCATCCTGCCCCCCTGGGTGAGGGTGGTACTAGTGGTAGGCATCCAGCCCACCCTGGGCGAGGTGGTAGTAGTGGTAGGCATCCTGCCCCCCTGGGTGAGGGTGGTAGTAGTGGTAGGCATCCTGCCCCCCTGGCTAAGGGTGGTAGTAGTGGTAGGCATCCTGTGCCCCCTGGGTGAGGGTGGTAGTAGTGGTAGGCATCCTGCCCCCCTGGCTAAGGGTGGTAGTAGTGGTAGGCATCCTGCGCCCCTGGCTGAGGGTGGTAGTAGTGGTAGGCATCCTGCCCCCCTGGGTGAGGGTGGTAGTAGTGGTAGGCATCCTGCCCCCCTGGGTGAGGGTGGTAGTAGTGGTAGGCATCCTGCCCCCTGGGTGAGGGTGGTACTAGTGGTAGGCATCCAGCCCACCCTGGGTGAGGGTGGTAGTAGTGGTAGGCATCCTGCCCCCTGGGTGAGGGTGGTAGTAGTGGTAGGCATCCTGCGCCCCCTGGCTGAGGGTGGTAGTAGTGGTAGGCATCCTGCCCCCTGGGTGAGGGTGGTAGTAGTGGTAGGCATCCTGCCCCCTGGCTAAGGGTGGTAGTAGTGGTAGGCATCCTGCGCCCCTGGCTGAGGGTGGTAGTAGTGGTAGGCATCCTGCCCCCCTGGGTGAGGGTGGTAGTAGTGGTAGGCATCCTGCCCCCTGGCTAAGGGTGGTAGTAGTGGTAGGCATCCTGCCCCCCTGGGTGAGGGTGGTAGTAGTGGTAGGCATCCTGCCCCCTGGGTGAGGGTGGTAGTAGTGGTAGGCATCCTGCCCCCTGGGTGAGGGTGGTACTAGTGGTAGGCATCCTGCCCCCTGGGTGAGGGTGGTAGTAGTGGTAGGCATCCTGCCCCCCTGGCTAAGGGTGGTAGTAGTGGTAGGCATCCTGCCCCCCTGGGTGAGGGTGGTACTAGTGGTAGGCATCCAGCCCACCCTGGGTGAGGGTGGTAGTAGTGGTAGGCATCCTGCCCCCTGGGTGAGGGTGGTAGTAGTGGTAGGCTTCCTGCCCCCTGGCTAAGGGTGGTAGTAGTGGTAGGCATCCTGCCCCCTGGGTGAGGGTGGTAGTAGTGGTAGGCATCCTGCCCCGCCTGGGTGAGGGTGGTACTAGTGGTAGGCATCCAGCCCACCCTGGGTGAGGGTGGTAGTAGTGGTAGGCATCCTGCCCCCCCTGGCTGAGGGTGGTAGTAGTGGTAGGCATCCTGCCCCCTGGGTGAGGGTGGTAGTAGTGGTAGGCATCCTGCCCCCTGGCTAAGGGTGGTAGTAGTGGTAGGCATCCTGCCCCCTGGGTGAGGGTGGTAGTAGTGGTAGGCATCCTGCCCCCCTGGGTGAGGGTGGTACTAGTGGTAGGCATCCAGCCCACCCTGGGTGAGGGTGGTAGTAGTGGTAGGCATCCTGCCCCCCTGGCTGAGGGTGGTAGTGGTGGTAGGCATCCTGCCCCCCCTGGGTAGGGGTGGTGGTGCGCATTCAGGCCCCTGTGTGCATATGTGACATTGGTGATGGGCATCCCGCCCCTATGGTGCTGCTGTTGCTGGTGTAAGTATATTCTGCATCCCTGTGTGTGTGTGTGATGTGTCGTGTACGTGTTGTATGTGTTTTGTGGTTGGTGTCTGGCTTACCTTCTGCGCCGTACGCGTCCGTGCCTGTTCCGGTAGTATATGTAGAATATTGGTATGATCGGGACGAAGGGATTCATGGTTGGTTCATGTCGTTCGTCCTTCTCGTTGCTTCGCGTCATCCTCGTCGCTTCGCCTCGTCATCGTCGCTTCGCGTCGTCCTCGTCGCTGCCGTGTTCGTCTTGGAGCCGTGGATCGTGTTGTGGCGCGAATCGGAGCTTATGTGCGCCTCTCCCGGATGCTTTGACGTGCCGTGCGTAGCGACGGGTTCGGCGCGTACGGAGAGCGCATCGTACTTGTCCGGCCGGACGGGGCTGCATTTTTCCTTCTGTGCGACTCGATTCGGCGTTTCCGGATTCGCCTCGGTCGGAGAACAGGACCTGGTTTGGGTGAGTACGGCTCGGCCGGATTCTTTGCTGTTGTGCGCATCGTACTTGCTCGTTCGGTGTGCTGTTCGGATCGGTCGGGAAACAGGCTTTCGCATGGCTTTTTTCCCGACCGAATGGTATTGGGTGCGCCTCCGACCGAGATCGGAATCGGCCCCTAAATAGGGCAGGCAGTCGGATGGCCTACCTCAGACAACTCCTACTTCATTGGGCCATTGAAGGAAGTTTTGCACCAATTAATAACTTTTACTCCATCAGCATGAAACGTGCAGTCCATCCAACTCAAAATCAGATGGGCGAGCCTTAAGTTTGATGGACAGGATTCTCCCTCGCTGTTGCAATGGAGTGTCTGTCCACCAAACTCTAACTTCTCCCAAGAGACCCACCTAATGAAATCAGTACTGGCCCTGCTCCTCATGAGAGCAGTCGATTCCAAACCTTGATTATCTCCCATTCACCCTGTGGCCTACTGCTTTTTTAGTTGGGAAATTTGAGATTCAAATATTCCGAATCTCACTGAGTAAGTTTGTCCCTGTATACTTGCCCTACTTCCTACTAATTATACATTTTGATTCAATGGGGCATATTCTCCAGGACTCATCGCCGATTTATCGGCACTTTAGCGCCGCAAAAGTGGCAATAGATTTATCGCCCTATTCTCAAGCTGGTGCAAACTGCCGATATCGCCAGTTTTCCAGCGATAGCTGCCGCAAAAAACATCGCCACGGATGAGAGCGACAACTAACGCTAATGATATGCAGAGTAGGCGTTCCCGTGCAAAAACACATGAAAACACCACTTCGCGATATTCTCAACGACCAGCCAGATCGGCGATAAGGCGCGTTAGCAGCAGGGATTTAACACCTGCCTATTACTGGTGTTAAGCAGGACGACAACTTGCAGTAGAAAGGGAGCCCAGCCCAGAGCCACATCTGAAGACCAACACATGTCATGGAGCTACTGATCATGCAGCTTGGAGACCCAAGAGGGCCACAACACCCACCGCCACCACCCCAGGCCCTCCACCCTCCTCCAGACCACCCCCCCGGACTACCACAGAGGCAGCGCAGAACAAGACAGCGGACCTTCCAAAAACGCATCAGCCTCACAGACTTAACGCCAGAGGATGTCATTGCCCACTACAGGCTCAAAAGAACAACCATCCTCTGCATCCTGACCCACATTGCCCACAGGCTGACGGTACCAACACAGCGGACAACCAACATCCCTCCGCAGACAAAGCTGCTGGCTGTGCTGCACCTGTTGGCCTCTGGTACCTTCCAACCAACAACTGCCAGAGTCGGAGGACTCTCACAGCCAGCCCTATCAAAGTCCGTCACACCTGTCTTGGATGCCATCATCAGTTTGGTACCCCAGCACCTTCACTTCCCCCACACTGCGCAGGAACAGCTGGAGACCAAGCAAGGCTTCTACGCCATAGCTGGCATCCCGCACGTGTTGGGGGCAATTGACTGCACACATGTCCTACTTGTGCCCCCTGCCGACACTGCACACAATTACCGCAACAGAAAGCACATGCATTCCATCAATGTGCAGGCAATAGTGGACCACCGGGGACTCTTCACCAATGTCGTCGCCAACTACCCAGGCAGTGTGCATGATTCCTACATCTTCCGACAGTCCATCATCAACCAGCGCTTCCAGGATGGCACCTATGGAAATGCACTGCTCGTTGGTAAGTACCAAATGAACACACCATACACCTCAACTCCACAATCATGCAACTCACAACTGTGGAAATGCACACATCACAAAATCACATACAACATGCCAAACAACATGCCCACCTACCAGACACGACAACACAAGTAACTGTGGTAACCGTGGCCAGCCATGTAGACAAACCATCCACGTCATGGCACCTCTGCCACACAATTGCAGAATGTGGGGAGAGGTGGGAACCAAGTCTGTGCGAAGGAGGCAAGTGACCCATTAATAAGAATGTACACAATGCCAAGTGTGGCGGTGATGTGCTGGACAGACTTCATTATGCAGAGCACAGACATGTCCATGTGGACATATACTGCTGGTGTTTGTAGTGTTGTGGACAGTGGACGCAACCATGTCACCTCAGGCAGTGGGGAAGACCTTGGACTTGTAGCTATGTCGTCCCCCCCCTGTAATCGTAAGCGGAGTGGGCTGGGCCGGCGTACGCCAGTCCAGCGTAGGAGCGGTAATAAATAGCCCGGAGCTCTGGGCGTGGTTCACTTTCAGGATGGCCACCAAAGTAAATACTGTGTGTGTCTCTGTGTCCGCCATATCCTGACCATAGGCCTACACACACGTGGCCGACCACCTTCAACGGCCAATATCACAGTGTCGTTGTCAGGCTTGTGGACATGCGCAGACAGTCATGACAATGGTGTGTCTTAGGAGTGCAAGTGATGCAACTGCGCATCGCACACAAGTAAATAGGCTCGGAGGGTGTGAGGAGCAGCTGTGAGGCAAAGTAATACACATGGATGCCGCTCATTTGCCACAAGCAATACATGTCAAACATGAATCCCAAAGTCGCACACATCACACACCACTAAACTAATAAGCCTGCCAACACAGAATGCAGAACCACCGATTGACACATATCCCTCGCCCCTGTCACAGGTGATCAAGGATATGCACTCTGCCCGTGGATGATGACACCCCTCCGAGACACGAACACCCAGGCCCAGAGGCAGTACAATGCAGCCCACAAACGCACCAGGTGCATTGTGGAGCGCTCATTTGGCGTGTTAGAGTCACGTTTCAGGTGCTTGGACATCACAGGTGGAAGACTCCTGTACAGCCCGGAAATAGTGTGCAAGATGATCATTGCATGTTGTGTGTTGCACAACATATGTGTATGCACCAATGCCCCATGGATCCAAGTGCCAAATGCACCGGACGATGATGATGAAGATGAGGCAGGTGGACCACACCCCAGTGCAGCTGCAGCAGGATTAGCCCGAAGGAACACAATCATTAACAATTTCTTCACATGAGCACGTCACATTGTGACTGTCCTTAGCAATCATGGGACAGGACAAAATGACCACAGGTACAGCATTTGCAAATACATTCATTCCAACACACATTCCCTGTGTGCATGTCACTCCTCTGCATAAGCACATCACTCTGACAAGTGTAAGTGCAACATTTAGTGCTAACAACCTCACAAATGGCAATTAGATGGTGGGTGTGTCACCTCTGTACAGAGAGGCTGTTTAGGGTGTCACGTTTTCAAAATGCCATTTCAGGGTGTCAAAGATAGTACATAATCCCACTCAGCAGCGTATCACATGTGTCCAAATTCATGACATAAAGGCTGTCATTTGTGACCAAGAAAAGACAACAGGACGTCTTTTGGGGTCAAATATGTACCAAAATGATGAAGAGAGTTGCACCCTGTGACTCAAGTCCCACAACATTAGCAACATGGACGTGAGGGGGAATCACTGCCCCTACATTCATCCATACTTTCATACTTGATTGAACATAGACATGACACATCTGTGTGAATTAGAATGTTTTATTCACATTCGGTGGAGTGTTGAAGCTGGAGCAGTACAGGGCCATGCAAACCCCACTTTACATTGTTGCCCCGTGGAGGGCCAGCCAGAGTCCTTTAGGGATTGACAAGTTCTTCGGTAGAGGAAGAGTTCAGTCTGCAGTCTGATTGCTGTGTCATTGGTAACCAAACAGAATATGGCAGTCCATGTCGAGGTCCAAGGTGAGTGTTGCAGAGTGCATCGGGGGACAGTGGAAGGTGATGATGCAGAGGGCAGAACCAAGCAGAAACAGGCCATATGGCAGAGATGAATGCTACTGCTTCCTTCTTACCACTAAGGCAGAATCATCCGCATCTTCGTCCTCTGATGTCTCATGTGCCTCACATGTGGGTGGTGGGGTTTTGTCTGCAGCACTGGGTGTCACTGACACATCAGGGGGCGGAGATGTGGATGGAGTAGCAGCAGCAGCATTCATCCGCGCCAGGCCTTGTGGCAGCAATGCCATGATGAGGGTCTGCAGGGCATGGAAGAACCCAGCTACATCTCGCTGGTGTGCAGCCGTGGCAGCCATTCTTTCTGCCTGCATCCGCTTCATGTTCTCCATGATCCTCCGCATGTGTCCCAACTCCCGGCTGACATCGCTGGAGCCACTCTGACTAGACAGTTGTCCTTGTCTCAGAGTCAGGACTCCAGCGATGTCAGCCATGGATCGTTGGAGAGCATGGAGCGGACTGTGGGTGTCCATTGGGTGTCTAAGTCCTGATGGGACTTAGACACCCACGTATGGCATCTAGTTTGGCTGCCATGAGGTCGGACCCCACCCGCACCTGATCAGCCATCTTCTCCTGGCACCCTAACACATGGCGTAGGAAGGCCATGTGTTGTTCGTGGGGGTCCTGGGAGACAGCCGTGGTGGTGGATGCTTCCTGCTGTGTGGTCTGTGCAGGGGGTGAGGTCTCCTCGATGCAGCTGGGCTGCCCTGCTCCTGGAGGTGAGGTGCCGAAGCTGTCCATGAGCTCTTGGAGGCCATTGGTGTCGAAGGTGTGGAGGTCCTCTTCGTCATCAGTGAAGAGATGTTCAGTCTGCTCTGCAGGAGGTGTTGATTCTCCCTCTGCAATGTGAAGGGGAGATGCAGTTTAACATTGTGTTCACATGTATGTTGACGCATTGTACAAGTTTACATACAGACTGCATGACAATGTACATTGTGACTGTTTGGGAGGAGCTGCCTATTTGATGCGGGACAGTGGACATTCCGACAACATCACAGATGTGTGTTTGCACTTGTACATTATCTTCTCACATTTCCCTGCTATGCCAAATGTGATTGGCCAGTTTCTACACACAAGCGGCACCAGTTGTGTCCTCTGTTCTGTTGTGAACGTGTTGCTGTTTGTACCACATTGTTGTCAATGTTGATGTGCTGTGAATGTTATGTGTGTGTGCTGCATTTTGGGAGAGTCACCCCTGCAGCTCTGATTTTGCTGCCCCTTATCCCTTTCAGGCGGTGTGCCTTTGACTTCTGTGCTTATACAGTGCTGAGATGTTGCATACTTGGGTAAATTGGGCTCTTGGTGGGAGTTGGGACTCTGGGGCATGGTTTGTCCCCAGATGTGTTGTTGACGTCAGGAGTTGTTTGTGCACGTGGATGTGTCAGAGTGTGACCTGCTCCTTTACGGATGTGGTCCACACTCAGCCACCTCAGTGTCGTGGTGTGCAACATGTCATGATATGTTGACTGCAGCCATGCTATTCGACATGCAGTGTCACTTGCATTGTCAGTGTGGCTCACAGACACGCCGCTTTGCTGGGTTTGGCACATGTGCATGGGTTGGTTGTGAGATTGGTGATGTGTGGGAAGGGCCCCCTCTGGGCACATAGTCGACGGGGGCCTACTTGCTGTTTCTTGGTGTGCTGCAGTGTGCCAAGGGGATCAGGGACATGATCCAGAGTCATTGTGGGTGTGCACTGTGCTATACTTAATTGTGCATGTGTGACATTGTGCCCATCTCCCCCCGTCCCCCCAGTCCCTGGTCGTTACTCACCCTGTTGCTGTTGTGTCAGGTCATGTTGAGCAGTGTCCGGTCCCCCAACTCCTGCCACCATCTCCACACTGATGACTATGGACACCATTTCCTCCATCTCATCCAGCTCCTCCTGTGGCGCTGGACTCCCACCTCCAGTCTGCATTGCTGCCTTCTGGTTGTTGCCGAGTTTCTGCTTGGTTTTGTGCTTCACATCATTCCAGCGCCTCTTGAGCTCTTACATTGTCCTCCTCAGCACTCCGACTGCATTCACCTTGTCCAAGATGGACTGCCATATTCCATTTTCTGTTGCCAATGACAAAGTGGAGGTGACGAACAGTTGTTGATGGTGTTCTATCACCTCCGTTATCAGGATCCTGTTTTCCTGCGGACTGAAACACGTCTTCCTCTTCTTCTTCTCCTTGCCCTTCCCTGACCCTGAGGTCCCAGGCTGGTCCTCCGTGGGGCTTGTGGGGTTCTGGTTGCCCTCTGTACTTGCTCCGGCTACCTCCATTGTGCTTCGCAGTTGTTTTGGTTTTGTTTGTGGGTTTTTTCCTGCTTTTATAGTGATTTTTCCCGCCTGATGTGTGTGAATTGCAGGCCTGGCGCAGCTTATCGCTGATTTTTTTATCGCGGTTGGGCCCATCGCCACTTTTTTCACGTCCCGGTAATTTTATCGCAGACATTTGACGCGTTATCGGGAGACTATCGCATGTTACCGCCGTGTTGAGAATAAGACGTTAACACGGCGTTATTTTCCCGCGGTAGACAGCGATATGAAAAATTGCGTTAACCTATTTTGGCGATGATTATCGCACGTTCTTGAGAATATCCCCCAATGTTTGTTGCACTGGAGATATAATAATAAATCTAATCCCTCCAAATTAGGCACAGGAGACAGTATGGAACCTTGGGCAACTCCGCTGGTGACTGAGATCTTTTGGGCCCTAGTGGTGTCATCTGAACAAACTGGTGTTGGTTGAAAAGGTACAAAGTGAACCAGTGAGAGACACTGCTGGTGAATCCCATTCAAGCCTCCATGGGTGGGATGGTGGTGTCAAAGGCAACTGACAGGCCCACCAATATCAGGAGGAAGATGTTATCATACAAACACTAAAGCAAATATGAAAATATTATCAGTACAAAATAGGTGGAAAGAAACTTGCAAGTGTGATAACAACTGAGTGCTTAGTGATATTAATAAGAAATATGCAGCTTCAAAATGTAAAAGAATATCTGACCCTTAAAGTAAACATGGGAGGAGATTACTATAATTCAGTTTCTTTGTTGCACTGTCCATATCCAATGCATCTGTCAGTTCTTTTTCTTGGCAGAATCCATTTCTTTTCATTATGCAAGGAGATCAAGTTATTTTAAGACACCCAGTACAAGAAGAAAAAAAGAGCGATGAGGAATAAAATGGAATAAGGAAGGAGGAGGGAGACAGTGTGCTACCAGGGCATAACTTAAGTTTTTGGGAGCAGTTATTTTGCTCTCTATGTCTGGTGTCTTATATTAATAGCTTTATAATATTACATTTTACGATCCCCCATTCTCTTATTAATATTTTGAAGATGGATCCTAGAAGACAAGTTTCTAATTTTGCAACCAGCCTTTCCTTATCTAATATCCAGTGTATTTTACACTTAATAGACAGGCTTTTCCCATTTTCAATGTTATGTGGAAACTAATTCTTAGTTCTGGGATGAGAGCACAGGCTGAGAACATCTGAAACAAATGTCTGAAAAGCCCTTTGATGAACTGATTTTAGATTAAGGGAAGAACAATTTACTCCCATTACAAAAAAATCATTGGGGTGCAAGAATAGGAAGGCAAGAGGTTCATTCATATACTGCAATCTCACAATCTCCAATGAAACGTATAGGCACACTTGCAGTCTCTCCACATAGAAATCATGTTGACATGCCTGCATGAACTGACTCGTTGACATCTCTCATCCCCAATAAACATTGCATGCATTGCAGCAAAACGACTGGACAACATGTCAGAATTTTATGTGCCGTACTTAGTCTATCCACATAAGTCAAGTTAAAAAATGCCCTTTTCAGCCAGACTTAGAGATATGCTTCTGAAAATGCCATCTTGGTGGTAAATCTTGGCATAATGTGGGCATAATGGCATGATTGTATCTTTCCCCGGCAGTATGCTGAACCTGGCACAATGGTGGCAATTCTTGTCATTTTGTGTGGCCTATAAGCCATTATGGTGCCCACAGCTTTGTAACATGTTCGTCCCATCACACTGGTGGCAATTCAGTGCATATGGAAACAATCTATGGCATGATTAAGCCCACAAATGGTATAGTGCTGGCCCTGGAATAATCATGGTAGTACTAGACTAGTATGGAAATACTAGACATATTGTGCATATCCAGTGCATGGCATCCTCAGGGATATGCTGGCCCTCCCATAAATGTGGCAATTCTTGACATGTTGTGGACTTTTGTGGCATGATGCTGACTACTCCAGCTATTGGATTAGGTCTAGAATAAAGTTGTTAATTCTCGACATATTGTAAGTATGCATGGCCTAATGGCACACTGGCTGGCTGCAAAAAATGGCCACCGGCCACATGGTCAAACAAAAACAACATGCAACGAGGTATGGCCATAACAAAGAACAGATGTAAGCCTATGGCAAAATCACACTGGCTGGCTACATAAAATGGCCGCTGACCTCTTTGTCAAACAACAACAATCAGCAAGGAGCATGGCCACAAGAAAGAAGACATGCAGGCCTATGGCAAAAGTACACTGGCTGAGTACACAAAAAGGTCACCAGCCAAATGGTCAAACAACAACACCAAGCAAGGTGGCATGGCCACAACAAAGAACACATGCAGGCCTATGGCAAAAGCACAGTGGCTGGCTACACAAAATGGCCACTGGCCACATGGTCAAACAACAACAACCACCAAGGAGCATGGCCACAACAAAGAACACCTGGTCACAACAAAGAACACATGCAGACATATGGCATAAACACACTAGCTAGCTACTGAAAATGGCCATCGGCCACATGGTCAAACAACAAAAACCAGCAAGGAGGCATGGCCAAAACAAAGAACACATGCAGGCCTATGGCAAAAGCACACTGACTTGCTACACAAAATGGACACCCGCCACATGGTCAAACAACAAAACCAAGCTAGGAGGCACATGCAGGACTATGGACACTGACTATACAAAATGGCCCGTGGCCACATGGCCTTAGGGAACAAAGACAAATGGTGTCCTATGGCAAACACACTCACACAAATGCCAGATGAGGGAGGCATGGTAACACTGAAGACATCAGCATTAATTGACCAATTCCAGAAAGGAAAATTAACTGAGCTGTAAACTTTTAAAACAACACTCATCCTCCAAAGGCATCAAATAAATATTACCCTACTTATACCATTTTTGCAGAATAAAAATTGAAATACCCCCAAAAAAAACACATTTTTTAATTTAATCCAATGTCATCCCTGGCCTAAATTATGTTTCACTTCAGAAGACACCACAGGAACAGTTATTTCATGCACTCATGACTAGTACTGGGCCTTCTGGCACTTAGTGACATAAATTAGTATTGAAAATGTATTACTTACATGGAGAAAATGTACTGAACTGTGCAACATTTTTCCTTTTTTAAAAGAAGAAAAATTAAATGCAAAGAAATAACTAAGCCCCTGCTGAAACTCCAGACCATCCACCACACTAAATTTTTAAAATCGAATGAATGTACAAATAAATGCTGGTGCATGCCCTCTATCAAACAAACAACACCCTTAGATAACAGTTTTTGAACTTACTTGTGATATCACAAAGGAAGTCCTTAAATCCATTGGTATATATGCATCAGACAAAGAGAGTGATCCTTCATCCCAAAAATCAAAATGAAAAGTAACCAAGAGATGGACAAAACACTGGGAGGAGTCTGCTGGACAGTAACAGGAAGTTGGAGTCTCTGGGGCACTTTCTCCTTGTTGGAAAAAACTCAGTGTTCTCCAAGTAGTGTGGTGTTTCTGAATTCTGCAAACTTCCCGAGCGGAGGGAAATTGTACGTCCAGGCCTAATCTACATCTGTTGCTGTAAGTGAGTTGGCCCACTATAACCATCTAGGAAGTAAGGTTTTTGCGTTAGGAACGCTAGTCTTTGCAACAGTCTCTAAGGCTGGAATAGGGTTATCACAATTATGCATTAGACAATGATCTTTCCTTCACTACAGCTGTCTCTACTGCAGTCTACATGTTTTTTTTGGTGCAAAACACATTTCTGCATTGGAATATACAATGGATTTATATGCAATTTGTACAATGTCACCTCGTTAAATGTGACATGTGTATCCTTTAGTCCCCGCAATTATGCAGATTATCAAGTTTGTTGTGTTTACACGTTTGTGTAAACGTTTTGCAGCTAGCATGTCAGCTTGTACTGAATGCAAGATTTTTGTGTGTTCTGGTGTCCAATGTGACTGTGAGGACTCTGGATGAATCAGTTCATATAACGGTTTAACCCTTTGTGCATAATGTGGTATATATGTTCTACCAAAGTTCAGAAAGCAATTGTAGCCTTTTTATTGTGGTTGGTGATGTAAAAGCATGCACTTCTCTAGGAAATGTGCCACTAGGCTCTTGCCTTCATTTGATAACTCATATCCCAAAAACAGGACATTGAGATAGGAAATTTGTATTTTTGAAGTTCAATTTGAAACCTAAGCGAGCAAATCCCAGGATTATGTGATCTACTCTTTCCAAGTGTGTTGCTAAGTCATCATCCATTAAGTATATGCCATTGACATAGAACAATGCTTCATCGTTAAAAGCTTGTAACAAATCTGTTACGTGGGCTAAGAACAACCCAGGGCTATTCCTATACCCTTGTGGCAATTGACAAAATTGTTTTGGCGATTCCAGGGCCGTAAATGAAGTCAAATAATTGCTTTCAGGTGCTATGTTTTGACAGAAAAACCCACTTGAGATGTCTAATGTGGTTTTATATTTTTTTACACACTATATTGCTCATTAGTGCTGCGCCATGCGTGTTTTGTATTGCAAATGTGTGTTTAGCACTGTTCATTGTCTATAGTCTAAGACTAAGCTATATGAATACTCTGGTTTCATTACTGGAAAGAAAGGATTGTTTATTGGTGAGGTACAACTCTCTATTACACCCTGATATTCAAGTTGTGTGAGTATTTCTCTAACCTGTTGTTTGGCTTCACATTTAATTGGGTATTGTGGTTGCACTTGTGGGCTGGACCTTATGGGTATTATGTGATAAGGTGAATCTTCATCCCAACCCACATGAATGTGGTATAACACTGGGGCTTGTGCTAGGGCCCATTCCTTGGAACAAGGTCAGAGAAGGCTGGTAGCATTACACTCTCTCCCCATGGGACTTGTTCAACAAACTGAGGTGACCAATCTTTTTCAGCCAAGAGAATGGCATAACCAAATGATAAGTTTTCCCAAAAGAGCACATTAATAGTGCATGTTATATGACCCTCAGTTTGGAGTTGTAATTTATACAATTGATTTGATCCACTAAGTCTCTGGTCTTGTGTTTCCACCTGGACATAGTCACTCATTTCTACTGCCGCCAGACACTCCATAAGATTCTGACAAACTATCATGACTTCAGCCGTGCTGTTCAGCAGAGTCAGAGCCCACTCCCCATTGAAAAGAAGAGTCCTCAATATTTGTTGCATGTTTAGCTTTTATCCCAGCCACCTTCTTCTTTTTAAATTGAGGCTTTTGATGTGGAAAATGTTCTTCCTTTTTTATTATAAAGTCAGAAGAGTGCTGTGAGTGCTTCTTCAGTTTCACGTATTCCTCCGACCTGCGCTCTGATCGTCCTCTCTACAAGTGTTTTTCGGATGATTCCTGAAAGGAAGGAGAAGGAAGTGTATCAGTATCCTGATACCCATCAGGCTGTTTAATTGCTTCATGCTTAAGCAAGTTAAAGTGCCTCAGAGGATTCCTGTTGTGCGCAACAGCGGAGCTAGCTGCATATGATCAAAACACCCCCAGAACATCACTGAAAAAGCAGAGGTTAAATTTACATTAAAGTTAGATATGGTAATAATATCTTAGCTTATGTTAAAATAAACCCCAGAAATTCACTGATAAACATCAAAGATTAAAGCAACTTATAAATAGGTATATATATATATATATATAAATATATATATATATATATACATATATGATAAAAATATTAAAAAACAACACTGAAATTCACCAGTTGTAGATTTTTGAGCTAGTATAACTTGCTCCCCATCATGCATTGTTTATGATCTTGCATATTGCATCACTTGTGACATGTTAAATTACCTCATTGTTGCCATTACTGATGACATCTGAAATGTCATCATTGATGACATTACTGATGACATCATTCAGTCATTGCAACCACATCCTATAATGTCTGTACACTTGAAGTAATTTAACATGCTACACCTGTGACCAATTTTCTGTTCACCTTAATGGTTATTACCCACTTAAAGACTTCACAAGACCTACAATTTCAGGCATACAACATTAGAGCCATGATTACAATGCCAGAGTGAGATAAACCTCAAAGTGACACAGGACACCTCTACATTCTACATTCGTCAACAATATTCTGCCATGCCTCAAAATCTTCATTGAAGTTCTAGAAAGAAACATCCACACATTGGAAGCGTCCACACTACATAGGATTTGTCAATAGCACAGTATTACAAATTTTTAAAATGGGCATGTGGGCAGATATGTACTGTTGGATGAGCGGGTGATCTGTTGTCAGCAGAAGCTTTGGCCTTTGTCACAGATTTTATGGAATGGGCTTTGGCTTTAAGCCACAACCTACTTTGAAAGATACCTCTGCAACCCATATCAGGTGCACACAGACATTTTCTTTTTTAAGTTGGAGTAATACTTACATGCCGAGCTTTAATGATTACTAAACGGTGCACCATATATCTTTCAACATGCAGAGTCACAGTTTCATCAAGTCTTATGCTATTTCCATGCTATGAACCCACATGTGTACACAAGACACATGTTGCATAAAACTTTGGTGGTTTCGGTGATGTAATCGGAGATGTAAATTATGAAGCTATAAGCAGTGCAGGGCAGGGGTGCAAGCTATATTTATCTCAGTAAATTGTAATTGGTGAGTTTCAGAGTTTTTGTTTGAAAAATATTATCCTTTATCTTATTACACTACCTAACTGTAACATTTCTTTAACCTTTGGCTTTTTCAGCGAATCTCAACTTTTTTTTATTGTAAGCTAATATTTATTCTTATTACCATACCTAACTATAAGTCACTTTAACCTTTGTTTTTTTCAGTAATGTTTGTGATACACGCAGGTGGCTGGCGTCTACACACTATTTTCACAGGGTGGACGCCGTTCACCCTGATGAGACATTGGGTCCCATTGTGAACTGCAGAATTTGTCCCAGTGTAATTTTCAAACACCGGGACACATTCAGCAGCACATTCATGTTGTTTGCTGTCGATCCGAGCAATAATGTGTAAGCAGCAAAAGGGTCTTTCCTATTTCAGACTCCAGCTGGGTCCATAACAAATCCGAAATTAAGGGGCCATCAGACCTCTTTTCGTTTGAGTTAACCCTGGGTGAAGTACTGCGCTACGCTCGCGTAGTTTGCGAAGTTTGCGCTACTTCGCACTACGCGAATTGCACGTAGCACAGTGCAAACACGCGTAGCGTAGCGGTCATTTTTTGCTTGCTTGCGGTCCTCAACGTCAAGTTGGCGACCGCGAGCGAGCAAAATGACATCCCGAGCGGCAGAAAACGACCGCTTGCACTGTGCAAGATGCCGTTTGCAATGATTGCACAGTGCGGACAAGCATCCAGCACTGTGCAATCATCGCGAACAGCATTTCCTACCGCACTACGCATTTTGCGTAGTGCTACGCGTAGCGCGAAGTGCACTTCGCGTAGCTAAGCGTAGCGCTACTACGCAAACTATGCCCAGGGTTAGTTTGAGTATCCTGGCTGGAGCTATCTGGAACCTCATACCTAGATGCACATGCAGTGGAGGGGAAACAAAGACACACAGCTTGTTAGCACTTCACACATACTTAAGAGAGGCACACTTTTGACTTAGGTCAGTCCCTGTAAATAAGAGATCTGCATGCACAATAAGAATGTCAGATTTATTGGTCTGTCCCAATATTTACACAAAATAACATTTTAAATGCTACTATATTTTATTTCTTTTACAGTCCTACTCATCCCAATGCAGTGTTTCAGAGCACTTTACATCACACATACTCATTACATTGACAATAAATCATACCCAATTGTAAATCAATGTACAAGATATGTTACATAAGACAGTGAGGGTTACAACATGTGGGAGTCACATATCACCCTTCATTGCTCACTGTGCTATATTAGAAGGATTACATTGTAAATGAAAGTAACAAAAGAATCTTGTGTTAAAAACTTTAACCCACTTACCTATCTACATAAAATAAAAAATCTGTCATCTACATATTACATGATGTGCTTTGCAGTAGACACATTAACCCTCTATACTACTTTGACTTAAAACTGGGACCAGACAAAACATAGATCTTACCAGCAAATGCGTTAACCACCAAACTTACCTTACCATTATTATTATTTCCTCAGATTTACTGGGAATCCAAAGATCCCAGCAGCAGGTGCCTTAATGCCATAAGATATTTTAAAATTCAGACTTTGCAACCAATTAAGCAGAACAGATTTACTGTCACATTTGTCCTTGCTGCCAATTACTTTGTGGCATAGTTTTTTTTTTAAAAATGTATAAGTTGAGCCCCAGATTTTGCATCAGTGTTGCATCACTTTTCTGGCCCAACCCTTACACAAAATCTATAATTTACAGTGCCACACTGCTAAACCTGTCATCCTTAGGGTGGCCTTCACCCCAACATTTTGGCCACTTACCTCCTCTTTTTGCTCTATCTTCTGTTAGCCTTAGGATTCTGAGCACTTTACCTCTGCTGACATGTGCTTCTCCCCTAAACATGGCAACATTGGTGTATACACAAATGGCATATTTAGTTTACTTGTAAATCCCTTATAAAGTGGCATTCCATATTCCCAGGTCCTGTAATCTAAATGCTACTTGTGGGCCTGAAGCACTGATTGTGCCAACCACACAAGTAGCCTTTCAAACCTGTCTCAGGCCTGCCATTGCAAGGTATGTGTGTGTAGTTTACTGCCACTTTCACTTGGCATTTAAAACCTTGCTAAGCCTTAAGCTCCCCTTTCATTTCACATAATTCACCTCGAAGGTAGGCCATAGGTAGTCCTAAGGGCATGGTGATGTGTAAGTAAAAGGTAGGACATGTACTTCTATGTTTCACATGTCCTGGTAGTGACAAACACCCAAATTCATTTTTTGCTACTGTGAGGCCTAATCCTCTCATAGGCTAGCATTGGGAATTCCTTAATACACATTTAAGCTGTAATTCCTGATTACAAATGAGTAGCTGCATCATGTTTCATATCTTTGAAATGATAATGATAAATCCTCTTTACCAGTAACATTACTATTTTAGAAATGCTACTTTTAGAAAGGGGACATTTCTCTGCTCTGTGTGCCTTGCAGCCTGTCTCCAATACACATCTATGGCAGGTGACAGCTACACTTTGTGCATTCCCTCTAGACAGCCACAAACACAGGAAGAGTGGGATTGACAGAGAACTCATCTGCATTCATGTGCATTCTGATAGCTATTCCTGGATAGGAATAGAGGAGGGGGCTGAAAATTACACCTAAATATGCAGAGTCCTGTTTCGCACATAAAGGGCTGATACCCCCCTACTGATAGTTTGGAGCCAGGGCTGGGAAGAAAGGGGGATCTGTGCACTTCAAGGGCGACAGCCCCAAATCATAGCTGCATCATCTTTGAAGTCACCCCCACTTCAAAGGGGTACTGGGCCTCTGACTCTATCAAGACAGTACACTACAGGACCTGTGAAGGACTCTGCTTGCTCTATTTAAGGTACTTTTTCAGCAGGACCTACATGAATCCTGTAGCTGGCCTGCCCTCCATCGCGGTGAGCATGAACATTGGATTTACCCTGGTCCAGCACGACCTCAAGTAACCCCGAAATGCTATTTGCTTCTAAGCAATACTTTTTGATTTATTGTTTAAAAATTCATAACTCCGGTTCTACTTATTAGATTTTTGTGATTTTGTTCTTGTTTTACTCATAAAAATATAATCTATTATTTTTACCATGTGGATTATTTTTGTGGTTCTTTAATTGTGTTACTATGTGCCTGTGTTGCACAACTACTTTACACATTGCCTCTTTAGATATGCCTGACTGTTCTGTGCCAAGCTACCAGAGGATGAGCACAGGTGATCTCTTAGTGTGTATCTAGCTTACCCTGACTAGACTGGTGGTTCCTGCTTGTACAGGATGCATACTCTGACAACCAGTAACCCCAGTTCTAAAACTCACTAATCCCTGTTGCTTAACTTTGTAAAAAAAAAAAATACAACAACAAAAAAAAACTAATGGAAGGCAGCACATTGCCCTGCCCTGCCTTACCTTCCATCAGGTAGGAATTACATTGGTGGTGCTTGCGCGTTTCCGTGCTTTTGATGCAAACCTGTATTTACAAAGGCCTGTAAGCACTGGTTTCCCCCAAACTGGTGAGTCTACCTGAGGCTGGCGTAACAAGGAGAAATACCTTTATTTCTCCTCCTTATTTCCTCTTTGCATATATGATGCATTCTGCAGCACAAATCCAAAGAGGAAATAGCCTTATAGGATAGTTTTTGAGTGGCTTTGTATAAAAAAAAAGAAAAAATGAATGCAAGGCAGCACAATGCGCTGTCTTGTGTTACTGTGCATCAGGTAGGCATTTCATGGGTGATGCATGGGCACCACCCATGTATTTTGTGAGCAAATAATATACACAGTCTTCTTGAGGCAGTCACACTAGTTTTTCCTAGGTCCGCTCTTGAGTCCCACTTCCCTGTCAAAGGATCTTGATTATTCCCCCTTTATGTGAGGTGACGTTCACTCTAGGCCCCGCTAGTGAGTTCAAGTCTTAGAAGTTCCATGATGAATTTGAGAAAGGCAAAGTGCCTCCCTGCCATATGTGTCAGTCAGAGCAAGTCATCCCGAGGCCTGGCCCAGTAGGCAGTCTAACCCGCTCTCGCTTGAGTGGAGGTTTGGAGTGCCCTGGTATGCATCTGCAGCCCAGCGGTGAGCAGAATTCTGGATGCTATGGTAGAGGTGGCAGGCATCCACACGCTACTCCGCCTATGCTTTAAGCCTCCCTGAATACACCTGCAGGTTTTGGGTTCACCTGGATTATTGGGTAGTTGAATTGTTGCTCTTTCTCCACGGGAAGTGGTTTGCTTCTCCTTCCCAACCACATGCTGCTCCACTGCAAAAACCTTCTCACTTCACCACGGTCCCCTCCTGGCATACAGGGTTCATAACAATGCACACAGGAAAACAGCCCCTTCAGGTCACAGCATTGCGCAGGGCGATGGCCCTCTTCCCGATAGAGCAATGCATCAGGGCGACAGCCCTCAATCATCACCTCAGCCCCCACCTGACAGACAGAGGTCTTGGCCAGCACACATGTTTTCTGCATTCACTTTGTGCAATTCGACCACTAAATGGACATCTCTTTATTTCTCCTATTTCACATCAGAGGTTAATATTTTGTTTTTAATTCTTGGCGCATAAGTTTAGAGTGTGGCAGGCAGGCAGAAACCACATGAAAGTCAAGTGTCAAATGCATCATATATTTGGCCTAGGTTCTTATTATGTATGGTGCAACATTACAGTATATTAAATTAAACACAAGAAAGAGATTTGCCACACAATTTGGTCAAGCTGACAAGCTGGGATTGAGCCCAAGTTTTTTGCTTTCACACTTTTCATTTCAGCCATTAGATAGACATCTCTTTATTTTTTCTATTTCCCCTTTTTTTCACATCAAAGGTTAATGATTTGTCTTTAACTCTTGGCACATGAAGTTGGAGCGTGGGTGGAAGGCAAATGGTGCAACTGTGCATTTTTCACCTAAAATAAGGACTGCCTTCCATAATAAGCTTGCTACTCCATGACCCAAATATGTCAGTTTAGTGCACAAGTATCTAAATCTGTCACACCACAACAAAAACTGATTTCCAAACATTTGAAATGATGTGCTTATTTACCAGTTCCAATCACTAAATGTTAAAGAGCTGAATTCCTTGAAAGGAAGACAAGTTATGTTTTTTGGAGCTCTGGAAATTTGAGAACGCTGGTGTTGGAAAGTGGTTTACCACTACCACTAGTAATAGGGCCATAGTCACAATAAAAGGTTCAGTCAAGGTCTCACTAAATTATTCCCTTGCTCAACTCTTGGTAGCTGGCAATGAGCAGGCAGGCGTACCTTAGGAGACAGAGGTGTAAAGCATTTAAAAACACCAATACATTAAATAAGTAAGACACAACACACAATAAAAATCCAACACCAATTTATAAAAATAGATTATATTTTTATGAACAAATGGACACCAAAACAACACAAATCCAATGTTCGGACCCAGAGATGTGAATTTATAAAGATTAAAAGCAAAACTAGTGGTTAGAAGCAAATGGTGCTCGAAGGGTTAAAAAAGGTCATGATGAATCGGGGCAAAGTCAAGAGTTCTTTCCACTTACTTCCAGAAGTGTTTCTTGATGCAGGAAAGTGGTCCACTGCACCTGCTAACGGTTCAGAAGCTCTGGTTTGCCTCTTGGTGTCTGGGACTGCAACTCCCACAATGCACTTGTTCAACTTTTGAAGCGTTTTCCAAAAGTTGTCCCAAACTTCTGGAACTTCTTCCAGACAGTCTCCTTGAAGGTGCAAAATGTTCACAAGACCATTGCAAGGGTCTAGAAGCTCTGAGAAGTTCCCTTGGATGTTGGGACTACAATTCCCACAATGCACCTGGCCAAATCCTTAAAAGTCCAGGATGGGGACTTATTGGTGGGGATGATGCAGTTGGGCTCCCTGTAAGCTACAGGTTAAAAGAGCAAGAAGGCTGCCATGCCTGAATACACTCCAGGACAGCTGCTGTGGGTGTTGGAGCTTGTAGCTCCTAGGGCCCTCCGGGACAAGTAGACTGGGCCCTATCCAATCCTAGAGAAGAAGGGTGAGGTTACCTACCTGGTAGACCTTAACACCCCGAGGAACCCTCAAACGCTCCTGCATGTCAACAGATTGAAACCCCAGGAAGTTAGGGCAGACATGACTATGTTGATGGTCACAGATGAGGGAGGAGAGGAGGAGACTGAGTCAGTGCCAGACCTCCTCTCCAGCAATGTGCAAGATGGGTCAGTGGAGGGAGTTGTACTCTCTCCCAAATTGACAGACCAGCAACACAAAAACTGCAAGCAGATGCTGGGGCAGTTTGCTGGTCTGTTCTCTTTGACTCCAGGTATACACACTTGGGGGCATATTCTCAAGGAGCCATTGCCGAGTTAACAGCACTTTATCGCAGCCAAAGTTGCGATAAATTTATCGCCCCATTCACAAGCTGGTGTTAACAGCCCATAACACCAGTTTACCCGCGATAGCAGCCGCAAAAAACATCGCCACAGATGACCCCCGCAACTATCGCTAATGAGATGCAGAGTAGGCGTTCCCTTGCAAAAAGCCGCGAAAACACCACTCCGCAACATTCTCAACGACCAGCCAGATCGGCAATAAGACCACAAAACAGGTGATAAGGCGCGTTAGCAGCAGGACATTAACACCTGCTCTGACCTGGTGCAAAGTCGGACCACAGCCTGCACCACAAAATGGAGCCCAGCCCAGAGCCACACCTGAAGGGCAACAGATGCCATGGAGCCACTGATCATGCAGCTCGGAGCCCCAACAGGGCCACAACACCCACCGCCACCACCCCCAGGACCCCCCCTCCCCAGGCCCCATCCCCCAGCAAAAGACATGCCACATCAACTACACGGAATCATGTACCAAATAATCCGCCTGATGTCGCACAATCACATTTGGTGACATGCATGTGTCGTCACAAAAATGAGCATCACACATTCACCTTCGATGTAACAAATGAAAATGTATTCAAACAAACACAGAACAGAAATGAAGACACATGGCAGCTCCCCTCGGGACAATCCGTAGTCACAGCCTGCAAGACAAAAATCATGATGAGAAGGTGTGTCTTGCGCACATCAAAGGACAGAGAGAGAGCGAAGGAGAGAGAGGGAGAGGGAGCGAGAGAAAGACGGACAGAGAGGGGGAGCGAGAGAAAGACGGACAGAGAGGGGGAGCGAGGGAAAGACGGACAGAGAGGGGGAGCGAGAGAAAGACGGACAGAGAGGGGGAGCGAGACACAGATAACAGAAGAGACGGACAGGGAGAGAGAGTGCTGACAATGCGCACCCAGGCCACACTGCTCACCTGCTGCCACCGGTGTGTCTCCAACCATGTGCCGGTATGTAGTGCAGTTCACCAGGTCACACATCTGAAACAGATCGTCATCTGAAACAGAGTCCAGATACATGAATGGCAAAGTACATGCAATTGCACAAGTCATCATCGCCTGTCCGCCCCTGCACACCCAGACAGATGTACCCCAGCCCCTCCCACTGCCCAGTGGTGCATGCCTGCCCCTGCGCACCCAGGCCTCACTGCTCACCTTCCGCCCTTGGCGTGTAGCAATGAGGGCCCACCACGTGCCGCTGCAAGCCACATGCCCGGGGCCCCCGGACATGGCACCCTCCACATCATGCAACCCCGCTCCGCAGTCCACCAGGTCTCACATATGATTCTGGGTCTTTATTTCACCATGGCAGAGGACATACCAGTGCACCCGGCATCATCGCAGCCTGCACACCCGCTCAGCCCTTGAGGTGCCACTAACTCTGTGATCCGGGATGCGACGCCATGTGGCGGTATGACCGCGCTGCCAGCTGGCTCTGGCCTACACTGAGGTCCAGCAGGGCACACAAATCCTGAGCAGTCCGGATGGCCGGGACGGGGCATCATCGCAGGCTGCACACCCGCTCAGCACTTAAGGTGCCCCTACCTCAGTGCACCCAAAGTCACCGTCCCGTGGCGGTGTGCCTGTGCCGGCCGCAATGTATCCGGTGCCACCAAGTCTGTGTCCCAAAGTCATGGACCCTGAATGATTGGGTATCGTGTTGCGGACGCCATCATGTCACCTCCGGTCCTGGGGAATGTGATGTTGCAGGGCCGAGGCCCTCATGCCTACATTAACACCACACAGATGCACCCAGATAGAGAGTGTAAATGGCACTGAGCACGTGCGCCCGGCCCTTTTTAATGGCAGGGTCACATGTCCTGTGACGTGTGTGCTGGATGGGTGTGGTGTGTGTGTAAACCAGCTGTGAGGGAGTGGCTGTGGCATGCTGACAACTAGACCTGTGAGCAGCAGATCACTACAGGAAAGACATGGGACATGTAGCGTTGCCGTCCCCCCCTGTGAGCGTAAGCGGAGTGGGCTGGCCTGGCGTATGCCAGTCCAGCGTAAGGGTTTTTAAATGACCCCGGGGCCCTGGGCGAGGTTCCGTACTGGGCTGGACAAGGAAGTAACTCATGCGTGTGTCCCTGTTGTTGTGTCAGCGCCACCTGGACCGCATTGGGCAATGTGTCACCCTGTGACCCCTGTTCTACTACATGAGCCACATGGACGTAAGAGGAGTCCAGTGAGCCTACATTCATCCATACTTCCACACTTGAAAGACCATAGACATGACACATCTGTGTGAATATGAATGTTTAATGCACATTCAGTGGAGTGTTGCATCTGGAGCAGTACAGGGCCATGCAAACCCCACATGATGATGTTGTCCCATGGAGGGCCAGCCAGGGTCCTTCAGGGAATGACAAGTCCAAAGGAAGAGGAAGAGTTCAGTCCGCAGTCTGATTGCTGTGTCAATGGCGATCAAACAGCATATGGCAGTCCATGTCGAGGTCTAAGGTGAGTGTCGCAGAGTGCATCGGGGGACAGTGGAAGGTGATGATGTAGAGGGCAGTACCAAGCTGAAGCCGGACCTATGGATGAGATGCATGCTGCTGCGTCCTTCTTACCACGAGGGCAGAATCATCTGCATCTTTGTTCTCTGCTGTTTCATGTGCCTCACGTGTGGGTGGTGGTGTTCTGTCTCCAGCACTGTGTGGCAGTGACACATCAGTGGCCGGAGGTGGAAGGTCTGCCGCACTGTGTGGCACTGACACTTCAGGGGGCGGAGATGTGGATGGAGTGGTGGCAGCAGCATGCATCCGCGCCAGGCCTTGTGGCAGCAATGCCATGAGGATGGTCCTGAGGTCATTGCGGAGCCCAGCTACCTCTCGCTGGTGTGCAGCCGTGGCAGCCGCTCGTTCCGCATTCGCCCGCTCCATGGTCTCCATTAACCTCCGCATGTTTCCCAACTCCCGTGTGACATCGCTAGAGCCACTGTGACTGGACAGTTGTACTATTCTCTGAGTCAGGGCTCCAGCGATGTCAGCCATGGTCCATTGGAGAGCATGGAGCGGACTGTGGGTGTCCGTTAGGGACCATGAGTGGTCCCTGATGGGACTTAGACACCCACGTATGGCATTTAGTTTGTCTGCCATGCGGTCGAAGCCCACCCGCACCTGTTCAGCCAGATTCTCCGGGCACCCCAAAACACGGCGTTGGAAGGCCATGTGTTCTTCGTGGGGGTCCTGGGAGGCAGCAGTGGTGGTGGGTGCTGCCTGCTGTGTGGTCTGTGCAGTGGGTGTGGTCTCCTCGTAGCAGGTGGGCTGCCCAGCTCCTGGAAGTGGGCTGCGTAGGCTGTCCACGAGCAGTTGGAGGGCGTCAGAGTCGAAGCTGTGGTGGTCCTCTCCATCTCCAGAGAAGGGAGGGTCGGGCTGCTCTGCAGGAGGTGATGATTCTCCCTCTGCAATGTGAAGGGGAGATGCAGTTTAACAATGTGTCCACATGTATGTTGTCACATTGTACATGTTTTCATACAGACAGCATGACTGGGTACATTGTGGCTGTTTGGGAGGAGCTGCCTATTTGATGGGGGACAGTGGACATTACGACAACAGACGTGTGTGTGTTTGTACTTGTACATTATCAACTCACATTTCCCTGCAATGCCAAATGTGATTGGCCAGTGTCTGCACCCAAGCGGCACCAGTTGTGTCCTGTGTTCCGTTGTAGGTGTTTTGCGGATTGTGTCACATCGTTGTCAATGTAGATGTGCTCTGCATGTGATGTGTGTGCTGCATTTTGGGAGAGTCGCCCCTGCAGCTCAGATTTTGCTGCCCCTTATCCCTTTCATGAGGTGTGCCTTTGACTTCTGTGCTTGTACAGTGCTGACATGTTGCATACTTGGGTACATTGGTCTCTTGGTGGGAGATGGTGTTCTGGGGCATGGTTTGTCCGCAGATGTGCTCAACTTAATTGTGCATGTGTGCCATTGTGCCCATCTCCCCCCGTCCCCCCAGGCCATGGTCGTTACTCACCCTGTTGCTGTTGTGTCAGGTCCTGTTGAGCAGTGTCCGGGCCCCCAACTCCTGCACCGTCTCCCCACTGATGACTGTGGACACCATTTCCTCCATGTCGTCCAGCTCCTCCTGTGGCGCTGGGCTCCCACCTCCAGTCTGCATTTCTGCCTTCAGGTTGTTGGGGAGTTTCAGCTTGGTTTTGCGCTTGACATCATTCCAGCGCCTCTTGACCTCGTCCATTGTCCTTTTCATCACTCCGACTACATTCACCTTGTCCACGATGGACTGCCATAGTCCATTTTTTGTTGCCAATGACACAGTGGAGGTGATGAACAGTTGTTGATGGTGTTCTGTCACCTCCGTTATCAGGATCCTGTTTTCCTGCGGACTGAACTGCTTCTTCCTACTCTTCTTGTCCTTGCCCTTCCCTGACCCCGAAGTCCCAGGATGGTCCTCCGGGGGGCTTGTGGGGTTCTGGTTCTTCTCCGTACTTGCTCCGGCAACGTCCATTGTGCTTCGCTGTTGTTTGGCATTTGTTTGTCTGTTTTTTTTCTACTTTTATGGTGATTGTTCCCACCTGACGCGTGTGAATTGCAGGCCTGTAGCTGGTTTTCGCTGATTTTCGTATCGTGATTGGCCTCATCGCAGCTTTTTTTGCGTTCGTGTTTCAAATTTTTGTGGCATGGCGTTGATTTTAATGCGGTCAGTTGACGCGTTATCTGGAGACTGACGCATGGTACCGCCGTGTTGTGAATACTTGGTTAACACAGCGTAAATTTCCCTCGATAGACTGCGATGTTGATGGTTGCGTTAAGTTACTTTTGCGATGGTTATCACACGTTCTTGAGAATATGCCGCTAGGTGTACACATGACATCGACACTGTTGACAGCCTGCCTGTCAAAAACAAACTGTATAGGTTGTCTGACCATGTCAGAGACAGCAGCAAGGCTGAGGTAGCTAAGATGCTGAAATTGGGGGTAAATGAACCCTTTGACAGTCCATGGGCCAGCCCAGTGGTGCTGGTGCCCAAACCTAACCCCAGGGGGGAAGAAGGAGTTA
Source organism: Calotriton arnoldi (assembly GCA_963921515.1). Taxonomy (NCBI): domain Eukaryota; kingdom Metazoa; phylum Chordata; class Amphibia; order Caudata; family Salamandridae; genus Calotriton; species Calotriton arnoldi. The sequence continues at coordinate 29,064 of CAWUFW010010523.1, forward strand.
AGGCTCTGTGTGGACTACAGAGGACTGGATGCAGTCACTAAGACTGATGCTCCCTAGAGCTGGTGCACTTATTTATAGGTGAGGGGCTGCTTAGTACCTGAATACATTTGATTAGACCATAGGCTACTTGCAGATTGCCCTCACCGAAGGAGCAAAGGAGAGGTCAGCATTCTCCACACCAGAGGGACATTACCAATTCAAAGTAATGCCCTTTGGCTTAAATAAGATCCCTGATACCATCCAAAGATTAGTAAACAGGGTCCTGTCTGGGTTGGTGCAGTTCAGTGCTGATTATTTGGACAATATTGCTGTGTACAGTTCCACCTGAGAGGGTCACTTGTCCCACCTGAACAAAGTGATTCAGGCAGTGCAGCAAGTAGGTCTGACTATTAAGGCCAGTAAGTGCCAAATAGGGCAGGGTTCAGTGGTGTCAGTGGTGTACCTGGACCACCTGGTAGGTAGAGGCCATGTACAACCTCTTCTGCCCAAGATACAAACTACTATTGATTGGGTGGCTCCAACCACCCAGACACAGGTTAGGGCATTCCTTGGCCTGAATGAGTACTATAGACAGTTTGTTCGGAACTATGGGTCCATTGTGGCTCCCCTGACAGAGCTCACCTCTAAGAAGATGCCCAAGAAAGTCATTTGGACCTCAGAATGTCAGAAGGCCTTTGACACTCTGAAAGAGGCTTTATGGTCAGCACCAGTGCTACTTGCCCCTGACAACACAAAGACATTTGTGGTTTGGAGAGATGCTTCAGAACAAGGGATTGGGGCAGTGTTGGCACATGTAAATGAAGAGGGCCTTGATCAGCCAGTTGCCTTTATCAGTAGGTGACTTCTCCCCAGGGAACAAAGATGGAGTGCCATTGAGAGGGAAGCCTTTGCTGTGGTCTGGTCCCTGAAGATGTTCAGGCCATACCTGTTTGGCACTCACGTATTTGTTCAAACTGACCACAGACCTCTCAAATGGGTCATGCAGGTGAGGGGAGAAAATCCCAAACTGCTGAGGTGGTCCATTTCCCTAAAGGGGAATTTAGCTGGTATTCTCCCAACAGATCGCTTTGTTCAGCTAATGCCTACCTGATGCTCACCCCTAGAATCAATAAGACTAATTGGGGGGGAAGGAGTTTCAGCTACAACACTATAAAGGAATGGAACGCTCTTCCACTCTCCCGTAGGAAGACTTCATCCCTGCTTGAGTTCAGGACACTGCTCAAAACATGGCTCTTTAGAAATGAGCTTTTCCTGACACAGCATGGCAGACCGTGAGCGCCTAGACACCTCCGGGTAGTAGTGCGCATAATAAATTGTTATAACATAACATAACATAACATAAAGGGGATGGACTTCACAGTGGAACACAGACCTGGGACTGCCCATGCCAATGCAGATTAACTTTCCAGGTGTTTCCACTTAGCTGATGAGTGCTCCCAGGTTGTAGGTTAGTTACCCATCACCTTTCATCTGGGGCGGGCTGTGTGAGAAAGTCATCCTTTTGGCCCTGATCACCCCCATATTTTGCTTGATATTTGTAGTAACTGACTCTGATTGTGCCATGGGCTCTGCTTACCAGACCCAGGGCCAGTGCTCTGCTTTAAAGGTAAGTGGTGGTTGGGTATAATTGCAATTGGAAATGACAGACCCCTGTAAGTCCTTAGTATGTAATAAGGCAAGGGGGATTCAAGCTACCTATAAGTCTCTAGTATATAATAGGAGAGGCCAGGTATATTTCCTGCAGTGAAGTGTGCACTGCTGTGTTGCCTGCTGTCATTTTAAAGGCAGCCCTGATTTGCAGACTGTCTTTAAAATGTAATTATATGCAAATTCGACTTTGAAATTAAAGGTACTTTCAAAGTAGTGATCTACCTTACTTTTACATATAAGTCACCCCTAAGGTCTCAGCTAAGTGCCCCGGGTGTATGGTGCAATGTAACTATAAGCAAGGACATTATAAAATATGTTTTATAAGCCCTGGTGAGGGGAAAACTGCCAAATTCATTTTTCCTCATTATAGATAACTAGATCCATAGGATAACATTGGAATACTTTATTTAAGCATACTTTTTGACAGGAGCTAGGTAAAAATGTCATTCAAGGACTTAAAATGATAGTTATGATAAAGCCAACAACTTGCCACTGTTAAATCTATAATAACTATCACAGAACAGAAGTTATTAAACTTTCTTCTCTGTAAGCCAAAATCCAGCCTTTCAGCAGCTCTCGCCTGATTGGCTACCATCTGCCAGGCTGAGCCAATGTGTCTTAATAAAGTGTGAAATGGCCTGCTAGAGAGACAATGGATTTCCTGTGGGTGGAGAACTGCGCTGCAGAAGCAAAAAACAAGATGAGGGCGAGGTGGCCAAACTGGTCGTGACACTTTAGGTCAGCACAGGCTCACCCCCCACATCCTGCAACCTCAGCCACACAGGAGCCCCTGAAATCAGATTAGGGAGAGGGATGGAAGGGAAGTGTTAGGGAATCTTAGCCATGCCAGTGGGTTGGCTTAGCCTGATCTAACCTCCAAGGAAATCATTTCTCCATGTTGGGTTTTGAAAGAATAGTGCTTTCTGGAAAAAGAATATGCCACACTTTGGAAGAAGTAGTCATACATCTGGATGCACCCTGCATCTATATTGGTCAGGGGGGCCCCCTGCTTGACGCCCAGGAACAAAGCATAAATATGGAAGAGTTGCCAAGCAACTCAGATCTTCCGCCTGAAACTATAAAGAGAAGAAGAACTGCCCTGCTGGAAACCTGATCAGCACCCCAAATGTCTGTACTCTGCAGGACTGCAACGGCAGCAAATTCTGGGGCGCAACCCTAGGGGCTTTACCTTGCTTCAAGAAGGAATAAGGAGTGGACTCCCTGCAAGCTACAGAGCCCATCTGCAGCATCTCCACCATAAAGTCCCCATCCTGGAGTGCGTCCAGTGGATTTTCAAGGATTTGGCCAGGTGCATTGTGGGAACTGCAGTCCCAACTTCCTAAGGACCATCTCAGAGCTTCTACACCCCTGGTTTGGTGTTGTGGACATTTTGAACCCACAAGGAGACCTTCTGGAAGGAGTTCCAGAAGTTTGGAGAAGTTTGGAGAAGTTTGGAGCAACTTTTGTAAAAAGCTCCATAAGTTGATGAGGTGCATTGTGGGAGTTGTAGTCTCAGACCCAAATAGTCAAACCAGTGCATCTGAACGCTTGGCTGGTGCTGTGGACCACTTTCGTGCATCAACAAAGACTTTGCCCCGGTCCAGCATGAACTTTTTTTTAACCCTTTGAGCACTAATTGCTTCTAAGCACTAGTTTTACTTTTAATTTTTAAAGATTCATACCTCTGGTTCCCTACATTTTATTTTTGTTGTTTTGTGTTTATTTGGTCATAGAATATTGTCAATTTTTATAAATTGGTGTTGGATTTCTATTGTGTGCTGTATCTTACTTATTTAATGTATTGATGTTTTTAAAAGCTTTACACCTAAGTTATGGTTGTTTGCTCGTTGCAGCTACCAAGAGTTGAGCAAGGGAATAATTAATTGAGAACTTGACCGAACCTTTTATTGTGATTATGGCCTTATTATTAGTGGTAGGTGCCTACCTACACCTACTAATAAACCACTTTCCAACAGCTGGATTTGGCCATGTTAAATTTTTCCAAGTTGTTACCCTGCCGGGGTGTGAGTGGTCTTGGTCTTTGCCCTTCTCAAACCTTCTCATACCTACCTGCTGCAGTGATGCTGAAAAGTTTGTGATGAGGTATTATAACACAATAACACATGGTAGCTTTGTTGTTATGATGCTCTTAGGCACAGGAGACTGATGTAATTCAGAGTTATGCTATGCATGAAATTAAAGAATATGTGTGCCTACTCAAGTTGAGGTTACAGTGAATATGTGAGCCCACAGGTCAGTGTTACTGTAAACAAGTAGGTCAAGTAGGCTGTCTCCAGTGCACCATGTTGGTTGTGTAACATGTCTAGGATATGCAAAGTTCTTATTAGCGAGCATAGTCTAATGTAGATTCTGACCACTGGCCATATTTTTTGGTGTCTCTTGCTTTTCCTACATCTCCCCACTTGGGTAATTTTTATATGCAAACTAGCAATATTCCTTCCGAAGGCCAATATTGTCTTGAAAGTGCTAGTTGGGAATGGAATTGCATGTGCTTTTTTCCTTGTGAATTACCTTTATCAGCATTTCCTTCTCATCCTTGGATACTGGGTGGCTTATACTTATTTTTATGTGGAGCTGATACCTTGTACTGTGAAATTTGTACTGACTTCAGGGTGAACTGTCAGGTTTAGCTGGTGAATGTGAAGGTGGTTTAGATATGGTTGTGCCAACAATAAGAACATGAGAGAAGTCTGCTGCTAAATGTTTTTGTGACATTTCATTTTGGGGGGAGGCAGTGTGCAATTTGTGAAAACATGAATGCAGAGCCAAAACGTTTTCTTAGGGTCCTATTGCTGAATGCCAGGATTGTCATAACCTTTTGTTACACTACTCTACACTTGTTTATTCCTACAGGTTCTTTTTTCATCCCCTTTTCTGCCTTCATCATTGTTTTCCTATCTCTCTTTCTCCTTTTTCTGTTTCTGTCTTTCTCTCTTGCTTTGGGTCATGGTATGTTGGTAAAAAATGAGCCCCAATCTCCTAAAATGATTGCATGTGCCCACCACAGAAACATTAATTGGTGGGTAGGGCTGGGTAAGCATACTTTGCATAGGTGTTGTAATGAAAACGTTTTCACTATTTTTGCTTGTGCATTATTCTATGTAAGTTAGCATTTGCTGCACCATTTTATGCTTGCCCGCCATTTTGAGCCATGCTCGAAACTGCTTTTTGTCTCCTCTAGAGAACAGGTTGTGGAAAGTTTCATTTCTCCATGGTTGGGCCTTGCTCTGCTAATGAATACACTGCTCTTATTAGCGCATACCTTTCCCGCAAGATAGAGGCCTTCTCCCACTAGTCTAGTGGCAGGCACAGGCACAGGCAGAGTGACCTTGGATTGAAGATAGTGTGTGCCCGGCCCCAGAATCGAAACCTATCCTTCTGTACTTCTTTGTTTAGCTGCATCTGCTTGGAAAATTCCATTATGGGCGTGCCTTCATTGGTTCTGAATTGTACATAATGTATCTCCATGTTTGCTGATGTCAGTCCTCTCTGCAGCACCCCTAAGAGACTGGGCAGACGGGTCTCCGCCCGAGTGTATCTGAATAAACATATATTGGTTTGTATTCTCTACTGTCTGACCAACTCTTCATTTGGTATGGAAGGCTGAGAGGTGGTCGCGAGTGACCCGAGTGACCCTAAACGGGCCACTTCCTTCAGTTGGCACCCGAACAGGGACTCCTTTGGGTGACCCATCCCCTCCCACGGACGGGTGGGGAGTTCGGGCCATTGTTGGGTCGGACAGACGGGTCAGGGATCCCTGCATGAGAGAGTTCCTGAACTCGCAGCTGCCCCTTCTGTCCCGCCAGATGGTGCCTCGCCCAGTGGTCATCCCGACTGGGGTCCTGAATGGCGAAACCCTTGGATCTGACCGTTTGATCCGAAGAGTCGGCAGTGGAAAATAAATTTGTTTGACCTGCATATATCAGGTGAATTTGTTCTGGTTCTTTGTGGATATGGTATCATTTTGGTTTGTATTTGGTATGGTCTGAGGACCGATTTGGGTAAAAAGTGTTTGCAAATACTTTGCCACGCATAAGTAGTGAGATTGTTTTCTTTTGAGAATGCCTGGAATAAGTGAACTGGTTTCTTTGTGCTGTCATTGTTGTTCTGCTGATGCTCGACTGGAGGAAAGTCATCCAGCACCTCCAGAAGGCACTCCAACATTTGATATGTATGTGAAGCATGACCTTGGCCCTATTATGTTTAGTACGCTATGGCACAAATATACGAGGGACAATGCCGAGTTGCAGTGGCCATTGACGGGTACTTTTGATGAACAAAAAATTGGGTTTTTACAGGAAAAGTTGTTTGCGAAGCGAAGTAGGCAGTCTATGTATGATTCTCTTCGAACGTGGCAAAAGGAAGCTAAACAGAGGTGAATTAAAGCAAAGAAAGAGGCCCGGAATGCAGACGTTGACTCAGAAGGCTGTAGCACATCATAGAGAGAAACAGGAGATAGGGATAGAACGTGAAGATAGGAGGTTTCGATTGAATATTGATAAATCCTATGTGGTCCAAGAAGAAAAAGATACTTTCATGGAGGAGCTATTAGATAGTAGGCCCCCACCCCCATACGATCTGCGTTAAGGATGGTGCCATTTGACCTCGTATCCCTCAATATAAATATACCCCACTGTTCCATTGCCCCTGCAAGCGTCTGTTACTGTTGCTTCTACTGTCTCTGTTCCCATGTCTACTGCTGTTTTTCTGACGGCCGTGGCATCGGCTCCTTCTCTTCTTTCTCTTCCTTCTGCTTCCTCGCCGTCTGCAGCAACTGAGACTGTTAGCACCCCCCTCACGCCTATTGTTTCAGCATCTTTCTCGCCAGCTCTTTCTCCTGCGACACAGCCCTCAGCATCATTACTACCTGCCACCCTGGTGGCCTCTCCTTCCTTGGTTTTCCATCCGGTTTCCTTGAGTGATGGGACGCCTGTGCGTGGGTTTGGAGACGGAGATTGGACAAAGTTTAAAGAGCGCATGGGTCTGTATGTGCGATCCGAAGTGGGATATGCAGAAAAAAGGGTAGTGGCTAACCAGGCTGCGCAGTGGGCCCGAAACCCGATTTACAGTGTGGAAGATGTGTGGAATGTGATGAAAGATTATGAGCCTTTTGTACAACAGCATGCTCTTAAGCATATGTCTGCTACTTTGATTGGTCTTTGAGAGCAGTGCTTCAAAGATGCAGCACCGCAGATATTATATGACATTAAAGATCATGTATATGTCACTAATATGGGGCCTGATCAAGTTTTTGGCAGTATTACAACCTTGATCGCTTTCCGGGGTAGGCTACTTGAGAAGAGTCCCACCCCAGTATCTCAGTTTCCGATGCGGGAGGTTCATCCTATATATCACCCTGAAATACCAGAGCTAAGGGATCAGCACAATGTTGTTACTAGGCCAGGTGTAGCGGCCCGTTTCCAAGAACAATGGATTTATACTCCATGGAAAAGGAGTGAAGTTTTGTCTCTTAAGACTCAGTTACCTGATCCTAGGAAAAATCCTACTGCCTATAATAAAGAATTGAATGAAGCTGCCTCTTCCACAGTAATGACGCTTGCGGACATTGAAATGTTTTTTGGTTTACTGGTTCTGGTTGATATTTTGAGACAAGTACACACCCAGGATCATGTTGCGGAATTGGGTGGTACCTGGGATCAAATTAAAGTATGGGATCAGGAGAGGAAGCCCGGTGAGAAGCCTAAAGCAGAGACACTTGCTTTGCCAGGTCGCATTATCACATATATGCATTCTCTTATTCCATCAACAAAAGTTTATTGGGACAAGTTATCGGCTTGTCGTCAAAAGAAAGATGAGAGTGTGTCTGATTTTTTCACTCGGTTCGAAGATGTGTTTTTTGATTATAGTGGGCAGGATTTGTCAATTGAGGGAGGTGTTCGGTTGTTTGTCAATAGATTTGTTTCTAATTTGCTTCCTGAAATAGCAACTCGATTGCAGGCTGCTGAGAGCATTTGGTCCACCTCTTCCCCTTCTGTTATTTTAAACATGGCGCAGTATTATGAACACAGGGAAAATGAGGATAAGGAGAGAACGGAGAAGAAGCATAAGGATTTGGAGACAAAGGTGTTTTTGCAGCAGGATTCTAGAGAGAATGGTAGAGGACATTGTGGTTTGGCCCGACAGCTTCCACGCACTAGCAGGCAGCCTAATACTACACCTTTAGGCCCGAACCAGTGTGCGTATTGTAAGGAGGAGGGACACTGGCATAGCGAGTGTCCTGTGTTGTTGCAGAAGGTGGTGGCCCCCAGAGTATGAGGTTCTCGTGGACGGGGTCGTGGAGCTGGAGGAGCGGGCAGGGTTCAGAATGCTGCAGCCTCACAGAGTCTTTCTGATAATAATTACTTTGATGACCCTCGGGCGGACAGTATTATCATGATGACTACGACACAGATGAGATGACAGGAATGTCTTACAGCTAGGACAGCCAGGGACAGAGTGAGGGACCAGTTCCGATACCTGTAGATCAACACGGCCCTTATGTTACTGCGAACTTGCATGGCTCAGCTAAGGAATTTTTGATGGATACAGGTGCAACAAACAGTTCTATTTCTCGCTCTTTGGTCCCTGGGGTGGCTCTGTCTGGCCATAATAATGTTTTGGTAGGTTTTTCTGGAGTACCGGTTGTAAGCCCGATTTCAAAACCTCTTGCATTGACCATCGGTCCTTTCACTGTGGATTCGCCATTTTTGCTGACATCTAATTGTGGTGAGAATTTGATGGGTCTGGATTTATTGAAAAAGTTGTATGCCACAATTTATTGTTCCCCAGCAGGTGTCTATATGACCATGGGTCCGGATGTGGTGTGTGTTAAGCAGTGTCTGTCCAAAGATGCACCCCTTCCTGTTGAATTTAAGAATGTGCCACCCACTCTGTGGGCAACAGGCGACACCGATGTGGGATTGTTGCAGATATCGCCTGTTTCGATCCGCGTTAAGGATGGTGCCATTTTACCTCGTATCCCTCAATATAAAATACCGCAGGCAGGAGAGCGAGCCTTATTGCAGATTGTACAGGATTGGTTTGAGAAAGGTGTGGTTGAGGAGACAACTGCTAATATTTGCAATAGCCCTATTCTTCCGATTCTTAAAAGGGCGCCCCCGGGTTCCTCTGATGACCATGAAGATGTTTATTGTTTTGTGATCGATTTGCGCGAAGTTAATAAAATAGTGATTCCCCAGTTTCCGGTGGTACCTGACATCACCACTCTCTTCACAATGATTCCCTCTTCTGCTACATTCTTTTCTGTCATTGATTTAAAAAATGCGTTCTTCAGTATTCCTATTCATCCTGATAGCAGATATCTGTTTGGGTTCACCCTAGCTGGTAGAAGCTTTAGGTTCTGTCGCTCTCCTCAAGGCTATACAGAAAGTCTGAGTATCTATAGTCAGGCATTGAAAGGTCAGTTGGATTCTTTGTCGCTCCCCACAGGTAATGTATTGCTACAGTATGTTGATGACTTGCTCATCGCTTCTGACACAGAACAAGGTTGTAGGGACAGTACAGTTAAGTTGTTGTTGCACTTGGCACACCACGGACATAAAGAGTCCCTTTCCAAATTTCAGTATTGTCGACAGGAGGTCACCTATTTAGGTCACCTACTGTCGAAGGAGATTGACTCCTGAGTGCATTAGTACCATTGTTAAAATGCCCATTCCACAGACTAAGAAAGAGGTGCGTGCCTTTATAGGTATCACTTCTTACTGTCGTCAGTGGATACCTAACTATTCCTTACTAACCAAGCCCCTGCTCGCACTAACCACTAAAGATGTACATGAGCCCCTGCCTTTGACGCCTGAATGTCAGCAGTCTTTTGAGCAACTAATAAGTGCGCTTTGCTCGGCTCCAGTGCTTGGCACGCCTAACTACAACAAGCCATTTGTATTATATGTCCATGAGACGGCTGGTTGTGCGCTTTCTGTTCTAACATCAAAATTTGGAGATAAGCAACGGCAGTGTGCTTATTTCTCTGCTGTTCTTGACCCTGTCACAGGAGCCCTCCCGAGCTATCTAAGAGCGATCGCGGCTGTGGCTGTCTCCATACGACAATCAGCTGGACTCGTACTTAATACTGACCTCACAGTTATGGTACCCCATGCTGTGGATACACTCTTGAATAAGACCAAGACGCAGCTCCTCACCAGTGCACGTCTGACAGGTTATGAATTGACCCTGTTTGTGAAACATATCATGATCAAAAGATGTGCCACTCTGAACCCGGCCACGTTACTGCCCCTCCCTTCTGAAGATGAGGAAAATCAGAAACATGATTGTATCTTCCGGATGGAAGAAGAGACGAAAGGACGGGTAGACTTGACTGATGTTCCCTTATCTGACCCACATGGGGAACTATATGTCGATGGCTCTTGTTTTAAATTACCAGATGGCACTACAACTGCTGCTTATACTATCACCACACTGCGTACAGTCGTAGAGACGTCACGAGTCCCTTATCAGTCAGCCCAAACAGCTGAGTTAGCCGCCCTCATTCGAGCTTGTGAATTGAGCGAGGGACAGGTTGTCAATATTTATACTGACAGCCAGTATGCCTTCGGAGTCGCGCACAATTTTGGGTGACTCTGGGCTGAGAGAGGGTTCCTTACTTCCCACGGTACAAGGATCCAACACGGTCATCTTATACTGAGGCTTTTGTCTGCTCTGACACTCCCTAAGAAGTTGGCAATAGTGAAGTGTAGCGCCCATAGGAAAATTACTGATGAAGTAGGTAGGGGGAATGCTTTTGCTGACCAGACAGCTAAGGAAACGGCACGGACTAAAATGAAGAAAATGTTTGTAGCAGGTCCTGCTAGGTGGGTGCTGGAAGTCACTATGTTTGAGGATACGCTTGAGAATGTGAAGGAAATACAAAGCGAGGCTACAATAGAAGAATTAGCAATATGGCAAGAGAGCACAGCGCAATTGAATGATGAGGGATGTTGGATCGACAAGTCAGGGAAGCAGAGATGGATGTTGCCAGATGCATATGTTCTCCCTGTGGTCTCGATGGCCCATGACCCAGCCCATATCAGCACTAAAGGTATTTGCAAGTTGTTACACCCCGTATGGCAAAATGACAACATCCCAAAGACAGCCGCACATTTAGTGAAATATTGTATGGTGTGTATGATGCACAATCCTGGAAAGGGTACCCCTACACCACCCGGTAATTTTGCACCCCCTACTTTCCACTTTGAGGTCTTTCAGATGGATTATATAGAACTAGACAGGTGAAATAATTTGAAGTATGTGCTGTGGTTGTCTGTGCATTTAGTAAATGGGTTGAGGCTTACCCCACTAAAGACAATACAGCTGTTACGACTGCAAAGGTACTCCTGAAGGAGTTCTTTCCTTGTTTCCGCTTGCCCTATTTGATTTGGAGTGATAATGGAAGTCATTTTAATGCCAAGGTCATTCAGCTGATTTGCGATGGTTTGCACATAAAACAGAAGTTTCATGCTGCAAACCACCTACATTCAGCAGGTTTGGTTGAGAAGTACAATGGTACTCTCAAACTAAAGTTGGCAACAATTCAAGAAACTACAGGGTTACAGTGGTCAGATGCTTTGCCATTAGCTCTTTTGTCAATAAGAACAACAGCACATTCTAGGACAGGATTGTCACCATACAAGGTCGTGTTTGGACGCCCGGCAAATGTCTGGGGCGTCCTGCGCCCTCGTAGGTTTTCAGATATTGAGTATCCATTGTTGACAGACTATCTTTGACAGTTAACTGCAAATTTGCGTTCTATTCACCAACAGGTCCACGAGTCCCTACCACCCACACCAGAGGGACCCGGACACGACATTCGGCCTGGGGATTTCATACTAATCAGAAATTTCCAGCGGAAGAAGAGTTTGGAGCCCCGCTGGAAGGGACCTGAACAGGTCCTCCTGGCCACACGTATTGCCGTGAAGGTCGCTGGATGAAAGAACTGGATCCATGCCGCTCACTGCCGCAGGATCCCTCTGCCCTTGCCCTATGACCAATGGGTGAGGGAAGGCATTGGGGATGCTGAGTGTGAGAAGGTGCCTCAGTTCGTCCACTTCAGTGACGCAAAGCTAACTTGGACCCAAACGGATGCAGAAAATGATGAAGTGCTGAATGCAGCGGTTCCCCCAGTAATACGAGCTATTAAGGAGCCACTGTTTGTTGATCCAATGGTGCCTGTGGCTAGCAGGTACAATTTGCGTCCTCAGTTGAGGAATAGTGCACAAAAGGAGAAGTCAGATTAGACAGGGATGGACTGTGTAAGTTAGAGGTGTACTTTGCTATAGTACCAATGGATTAGTTTAGGGTGATGTGAGACTTGTGCACTGTTCTGTTTCCGAGCATTGGACAGGATAGCTCAAAAGGTATCTGTTAGATTTGGGGGTCTCTAGTTGGCATAGGTAGGTACCTGTGACAAATAGGGACCCTTGCGTCTAGTCAGGGTAAGGGGCTACACTCCTAAAATAACCCCTGCTCACCCCCTTGGTAGCTTGGCTCGAGCAGGCAGGCTTATCTCAGAGGCAGTGTGTAAAGCATTTGTGAACACATACAGTAATACAGTGACAACACTACAGATGGACACCACACAGGTTGTATTATAAAAATAGTATTTTTATATAGACTTAACACAAGACCAAACGACAAAAATCCACAATACTGTACTCAAAAATAGACTTTAAAATGTTATAAAATAGCTCAGTTCTCTCAAGTTGTAAAGGCGACACTTTACTCTCAATGTACCTTGAATGCGTAACGCAAAGAAAACAAAAGGGTCGCAGGGAAGGTGATGCGTCGGTTCCTTACAAGCAGGGAGTGGATGCGTCGGTTCCTTACTGCTGCGCAGGGGAGTTGATGCTTGCTTCCTTACTGTGTGGGGAGTTGATGCGTCGGTTTCTTACTGCTCTCCGGTGCGATGCGACAAAATGGCGTCTTGGTTGCGATGCGACAACCCTGGTGTGATGCGTGCACGCCCGACGGCCGTGCGGCGACTCGATGATCTTTGGAGCCGCGACAGGCCCTGCGACGCGCTTCTCTGGTGATGCGACAATGACCTCTGTGGCAGCGTCCCGCTTCTCCGGCAATGCGCCGCGCTTCGGCGATGAGATGATGACAGCGGCAGCGGCGTCTCGCTTCCTCGGCGATTCGATGACAGCGGCTGCGGCGGCGACACGCTTCTCGTCGTTACGTCACGCTTCCAGCTCCCAGCGACACGCAGTCTCTCAGAAGGCCCAGCACAACAGCAGGCACTTCAATTCCCAGCAAGGGAATTCAGGGGGGAGCTGGTTGGTGAAGTCTTGTATCCCTGAGACTTCAGGCAGGAGGCAAGCTCTAGTTCAAGCCCTTGGAGATTCTTCTTCAAGTTGATAGAAAGCACACTCAGTCCTTTTCTCCTCTCTTTGGTAATGAAGCAACCACTGCAGGCCAACCCCCAAACACACAGCACAGGGGTAGTCTCCTCCTTCAGCTTCCTGGTTCTTCTCCTCAGCAAAGGTTCGTCTTGATTCCCAGAATTGATCTAAAGTTCTTGGGTCTGGGTCCCAAAATTTATACTACTTTTCTCTTTGTTCTCTGAAGGCAGAGAGGCCTTTGCCTAGTCCAAACCAGTTCTGGCCAGTCCTGGAGCACTTTGTTTACTGGACTCCTTCTCTTCCTTTGACAGTGCAGGCCAGGGCCATCAGACACACCACAGGAGGTGGAGCCAGCATTGTGGAGGAAAGGCACAGTCCTATTCAGGTCCCAGGTGCAACTCCTCCCTCCCATCTGCATGCAGATCTCTCTATTCAGCTCTGTGCTGACTCACTCTGTCTCCTGGAATCCCCCAGCCCCTGTCACTCAAACTCCAGACAAGGAATACACAACCTAGCAGAGGCAGGCTTGGATAGTTAGGCAAGAAAATACCTACTTTCTAAAAGTGGTATTTTCAAACACAGAATGTTAAAACCAACTTCACTAAAAGATTTATTTTATCATTCTGAGTTCAGGCATACTAAACTCGAATTTCTACCTGGTTCCCTGAGTCAGTTAGGATTATAAGATGTAATAATCTAACTGCCCATTCTGGCCTATGGGGAACAGGTAGCCTTGCAATAGTGAAAAACGAAAATGGCTGTAATTCACTATTAGGACATGCCACACACATCAAGGCATGTCCTACCTTTTACCTACAATGCACCCTGTCATTGGGCCTACCATAGGGGTGACTAATATGTATAAAAGGGAAGGTTTAGGGACTGGCAAGTGGGTGCACTTGCCCAGTCAACATGGCAGTACCAGACTGCACACAGGCCCTGCAATGGCAGGCCTGAGACACACTTTACAAGCTGCTCCGGTGGGTGGCGCAACCAGTGCTGCAAGCCCACCAGCAGTATTGGATTTACAAGCCCTGGGCACACGCAGTGCACTGTACTAGGGTCTGACAAGTAAACCAATCAAGCCAATCATGGAGTCACTAATCCATACATCAATTTACCATAGAGAGCATATGCACTTTAGCACTGATCAGCAGTGAAAAAGTGCCCAGAGTCATAAATCCACCAACACCATGTCAGAAAACAGGCTAGGAGGAAGGCAAAAAGTTCAGGGATGACCCTGTAAAAAGGGCCAAGTCCAACACAACCCCCTTCCAGCCAAAAACACAGGGTAGACCAATCACTACCTTGATGGGCTTCCCTGCTTTGGGCGATAGAACCTGGACCCTGGCCCACAACAGCAGGGGCATACTCCAGTTCTACGCCAATCTGAACCTATTGGAATCCCTCTGTCCATACTCTCTGGGCCCACCAAGCTAATCCATGGGGAACCCTTCTCCTCACCTGTGGACACCACCTGTGCAGCACCTAACCTTAACTTGCTCACAGGTGTGTCCCAACAGACAGACAGCAAGCCACAGTGGCCACTGACAGTGGTCAGGGATGAGACCCAGGCCTTATGCCTCTCAGGGCTCACAAACCACTGTGGCGTCAGAGAGCGGGCGGCAGTAGCCCCAGGTGCTTGGCACCCTTTGTCCCCTCTCCCTCCTGTCAGGTCAGGTATGACATCCTGGCACTGACCCACCAGCCCCGGGCCTATACCCGGTGGCTGGAGAGGAGACTGGGGTGGGCTTTCCCACACCCGGTCCGCCTCCTCCTTGTTGGGGCTCTGTACCCTCCCACCTGGAGTGGTACCCCCTTCCAGAATTGCCAGGGCACCTGTGGCAGGTGTCCTGCACAATTCGCCCACCAGTTCAGGGGTTCTATCCTGAAACTGGGCGTCCAGGTCAGGGGGGACACCCTGAACCTGGTCCTCCAATCTAGAGTCTAAACCCTCCAGTTGAACCGGAGTCAGAGGCGAGGACTCCCTCCCTCTGCACCCCCTTCCAGAGTACTGCCCCCTCCCATCAGGAGCGGTACCCCCAGAAGACCAACTGGTAGGGGCACTGTTAGCAGCTGCCCCTTCCTCCAGGTCAGGGGGGACACCCTGAACCTGGCCCTCCAACCCAGGGTCTGTACCCTTAGGCTGGACCTGTGCCTGGCAACCCAGGACTTCTGGGAGGGTACACCAACCCCCCCCAAGGGAAACACACTCCTCTAGAGTTGTGTAAGAATCTGCCTGGTGCACCAGGACTTCCTGGGGAGCACGCATGCCCCCCCAGAGGGTAACACATCTCTCATGTGTTGTGTGACAGTCTGCCTGGCGCAGATCTCCCGCCCCCTGTCCATCTGACAACGCGTGAAGATCCCCCAGGACAGAAGTGGTGTCACCATGGTCATTCACCGGTGACTCAGCCCTTCTGGCTGGCCCCTGACCCACTGGTTCTTCCACTGGGGACTCTTTCCCCCTCTCACCCCTCACTCTGGACTTCTGCACCCTCCCAAGTGGAGCGGCACCGCCAGACACCAGAAACACTGGAGCTCCATTTACAGACGCTCCAGGTTCTCTAGACACTAGGAGATCCTCCTCGAATGGCCTACTAGTACAGACTAGGCCCCCAACCTGGTGTGCCCTTAAGGAACTCTCCAGGCCCTGAGACTGGGGTTCGGGCACCTTGGGACACACAGTCCCACACTCACTCCTTCTCCGCAGAGACAGAATGTGAGCCCCTACACCCCTCCCACTACCACGGGACCTAGCTGGGCTACACTGAACCTCTCCCACCACTCTTGGTTGGAAGACACCTGAGCCACTCCTCTTAGGGTCACTCCCCAATGCCTCTTCAGACCCTCTGGAATCCACCAAAAGGTCTGCCTCCATTGTGAGCTCCCTGGGGTCAGAGAACTCACACTCCACCAGGTGTTGGCATAGCTCTGGAAAATAGGGACTTACAATATGCTCTCCCTCAATTGGATCACACAGACCCACCAAACTATCCTTCACCTCACCATCCAGTGCCTTGCACACGTACCCCACACCACTCTCCTGAGACTGGCAAGACAGTATCTGACTGTCTCTATCACTCAACCCACACTCTTCTGGGCGGTCTTCACACTCACTCACCAGGACTTCAACCCCTCTCCCTGCACCTCTCATCTAGTCAGTAGAGCGTCCCTCCCATCACTAGGACTATGAACCCCTGTGCCAGTTCCCCAATCCACCTCAGGGACACTCTGCACCACTGGAGCTAACTCATATCCTTGAACCTCCTGATGTATATTAACCCCCTCTAAGTCAGGCGCCACATCTCTGGGTGTGTGTACTACTCCCTCAGCACTGGATAACCCAATATTGCTGCCACCATCTGAGCTGGATTCCACCTCCAACTCAGCAAAGCTCACTCTCTGAGCTACACACATTTCTTGTTGCTGGGCTGAGACACTCATGGCCTCCAGCCTCTCGAGCTCTAAATCAAGCTCCCTCATTCTCAACTCATGCTCCATTTGCATCCTCTTTTCCTCTAAGGCTAACTTCTTCATCTCTAATTCCATCCCAAGCTCTATTTTCTTGCTTTCTATGTCTTTCTGACCATCCATTTTGAGCCTAGCTAGCTCCAACTTATGCATCCTCTCCTTTGCTCTGTCCTCCAGCTCTCCTGGGGACAATCCCTTGGAAGAAACACTGCTGCCCGCCCCTGAAGGTGCTTTCCCTCCAGTTAGGCCCACTGGCCCCTCAAGCTGCCCATTTAAATCCTCTGCCTCCATTGCTGGCTCCTCAGGATGCTCACTGGCATTCCTAGATTCTAACCAGGCCCTCAGCACCTTCTGGTATTCCTCTTTCCTGGTGTGGCCTTTCACAGAGATTTTAAATTTCTTGCACAAAGCTTTGAGATGAGGCACAGTGTAAGTATCAATTCTCTCTTCTTCCAAAACAATGTCTACAGATACTATGGATGCTGACTTGCTCATGGTAGCAAAAAGACTGGCAGTTCTCAGGAAAAAAAAATATAAAAGAAGTTCCAAGGAAAAATCCTCTCACAAAGTATGTGGTTGCGTTATGGTCTGCACTCACTAGTAGTGTACAGCAATTACTGTACATGAGTCACAAATGCAAGTCCAGAATCCTCACCGCTGACCACCAATGTTAGATTTGGGGGTCTCTAGTTGGCATAGGTAGGTACCTGTGACAAATAGGGACCCTTGCGTCTAGTCAGGGTAAGGGGCTACACTCTAAAATAACCCCTGCTCACCCCCTTGGTAGCTTGGCACGAGCAGGCAGGCTTATCTCAGAGGCAGTGTGTAAAGCATTTGTGAACACATACAGTAATACAGTGACAACACTACAGATGGACACCACACAGGTTGTATTATAAAAATAGTATTTTTATATAGACTTAACACAAGACCAAACGACAAAAATCCACAATACTGTACTCAAAAATAGACTTTAAAATGTTATAAAATAGCTCAGTTCTCTCAAGTTGTAAAGGCGACACTTTACTCTCAATGTACCTTGAATGCGTAACGCAAAGAAAACAAAAGGGTCGCAGGGAAGGTGATGCGTCGGTTCCTTACACGCAGGGGAGTGGATGCGTTGGTTCCTTACTGCTGCGCAGGGAGTTGATGCTCGCTTCCTTACTGTGTGGGGAGTTGATGCGTCAGTTTCTTACTGCTCTCCGGTACGATGCGACAAGATGGCACCTCGATGCGATACTCTTCTCCGGTGCGATGCGACAAAATGGCGTCTTGGTTGCGATGCGACAACGTTGGTGTGATGCGTGCACGCCCGACGGCCGTGCGGCGACTTGATGATCTTTGGAGCCGCGACAGGCCCTGCGACGCGCTTCTCCGGTGATGTGATGATGACCTCTGTGGCAGCGTCCCGCTTCTCCGGCAATGCGCCGCGCTTCGGCGATGAGATGATGACAGCGGCAGCGGCGTCTCGCTTCCTCGGCGATGCGATGACAGCGGCTGCGGCGGCGACACGCTTCTCGTCGTTGCGTCGCGCTTCCAGTTCCCAGCGACACGCAGTCTCTCAGAAGGCCCAGCACAACAGCAGGCACTTCAATTCCCAGCAAGGGAATTCAGGGGGGAGCTGGTTGGTGAAGTCTTGTATCCCTGAGACTTCAGGCAGGATGCAAGCTCTAGTTCAAGCCCTTGGAGATACTTCTTCAAGTTGATAGAAAGCACACTCAGTCCTTTTCTCCTCTCTTTGGTAATGACGCAACCACTGCAGGCCAACCCCCAAACACACAGCACAGGGGTAGTCTCCTTCTTCAGCTTCCTGGTTCTTCTCCTCAGCAAAGGTTTGTCTTGATTCCCAGAACTGATCTAAAGTTCTTGGGTCTGGGTCCCAATATTTATACTACTTTTCTCTTTGTTCTCTGAAGGCAGAGAGGCCTTTGCCTAGTCCAAACCAGTTCTGGTCAGTCCTGGAGCACTTTGTTTACAGGACTCCTTCTCTTCCTTTGACAGTGCAGGCCAGGGACATCAGACACACCACAGGAGGTGGAGCCAGCATTGTGGAGGAAAGGCACAGCCCTATTCAGGTCCCAGGTGCAACTCCTCCCTCCCATCTGCATGCAGATCTCTCTATTCAGCTCTGTGCTGACTCACCCTGTCTCCTGGAATCCCCCAGCCCCTGTCACTCAAACTCCAGACAAGGAATACACAACCTAGCAGAGGCAGGCTTGGATAGTTAGGCAAGAAAATACCTACTTTCTAAAAGTGGTATTTTCAAACACAGAATGTTAAAACCAACTTCACTAAAAGATGTATTTTATCATTCTGAGTTCAGGCATACTAAACTCGAATTTCTACCTGGTTCCCTGAGTCAGTTAGGATTATAAGATGTAATAATCTAACTGCCCATTCTGGCCTATGGGGAACAGGTAGCCTTGCAATAGTGAAAAACGAAAATGGCTGTAATTCACTATTAGGACATGCCACACACATCAGGGCATGTCCTACCTTTTACCTACAATGCACCCTGCCCTTGGGCCTACCATAGGGGTGACTAATATGTATAAAGGGAAGGTTTAGGGACTGGCAAGTGGGTGCACTTGCCCAGTCAACATGGCAGTACCAGACTGCACACAGGCCCTGCAATGGCAGGCCTGAGACACACTTACAAGCTGCTCCGGTGGGTGGCACAACCAGTGTTGCAAGCCCACCAGAAGTATTGGATTTACAAGCCCTGGGCACACGCAGTGCACTGTACTAGGTTCTGACAAGTAAACCAATCAAGCCAATCATGGAGTCACTAATCCATACATCAATTTACCATAGAGAGCATATGCACTTTAGCACTGATCAGCAGTGAAAAAGTGCCCAGAGTCATAAATCCACCAACACCATGTCAGAAAACAGGCTAGGAGGAAGGCAAAAAGTTCAGGGATGACCCTGCAAAAAGGGCCAAGTCCAACAGTATCCCCTCGGGGGTACATTATCCTGATCGACGTGGGATACATCCAGAGCTTAGGACTGAGCAAGCTCCACCGCCGGTGCTCAAGAGCTCCAACGTTTGATGAACAATAGGAGCCTGTACCAGTGAGGCTCTGGGGACACTGGGAACACTTACTTTTACGATCATTTATGTTGCACTTCTCTCCTTGCTTAGTAATGCATTCCTTTGGTTGGCCTATTGCTGAGGAGGAACAGCCATTTGCACCACCGCGTTCAATGAGGGGTTGGTCAACAAAGAGTAAAATAATTTGCATATTAATTGTTGTGATTGCATTAGCAACAATACTTGGGATATCCTGGTTTCTAGAGGAGAAATGTCCTGTGCATTCCTTAGTAGGTACTACTACCACTTCCCCTGAGCACATTTTTGTTACTCTAGCCCCCCACAAAGAGGCGCGTAGACTGTCCTACACTGACAATGTATTCATTCAAATGTTGCATCATGCTCATAATGTGTCTAATGCCACTAATTGTTGGGTTTGGGGTTTGCTCCCTTCGGTCACTTATAAATGTGATAACTTGTCCATGCCGCTGTCGTATATAGGCAGCTGATTGGGGTTGGTCTCAATTGTTTCAGCTGGTGTACTTCCAATTTCACCTTTCAACTTTGGGTATGACACATATCGACTCTCATACTGCGAAGGAATATGTACGCTTCTATCAAGGGTTTACCCCCATAGGACCGGCAGGACAAGGGACTCTAGGGACTCTGTCCTCAAAGTCATGTGCAAATTCATACCGTAAAGTGAAGAACAATGCTTGGTTTTGAATGGAAATGGCTGATTTCCAGTGGTTTAACACATTAAAGTACTTTCAATCCTTCCAAGCTCGAAATATTTCCAAAGATAAGACGATACCTGTGTCAGTGGTCAATACGACAGCTAGTTTTTGTGTCCAGGGGACTGGGCAGATAAAGGTGGGGGAGAGTAAATGTAATTTCACCTACAAGCTGAATACGACTAATAGTCCGCCTTTGATCCTACCCCATAATGTCTATTTCGTTTGTGGGTCACAAGCTCATGTCTGGCTCCCGCGGGGATGGTCTGGCACATGTTAGCTCTCTTTTCTTCTTCCCCCGTATATGTTGCCCTGTCCAATTATCATAAAAATCATCAGCTACAACATAGGAGCACCTTCCAGACTCGAGTAAAAAGGGGTGTTGACACAAAGGATATAGATAAAACAGACACCACTGCACAGCAGTTTGAGGACGCTATAAAGGGCCTACTACCTTTCTGGGGCCCCATGGCTAAAAGCCTTCAACTTCGTCAGTTAACAAGAGTTGTTGAGGGGGTTATCAATACAAATGCTGGGATAATGACAAATATCACTGCTGAGCTCCAGGCTACAAGATTGGTCACTTTGCAGAACAGGATGGTGCTAGACGTTATACTTGCAGATAGGGGAGGGGCCTGTCGCGTCATTGGAAGTAGCTGTTGTGTCTGATCACGCTCCCAATGTTATGCAGTATACAAAAATTACATAGACTCTCATCTGACATACACCAGGAAACAGGTACTTGGACACTGTTGGGGTGGTTTTGGAACACACTCACATCTTGGGGTTGGAAGATTCTCACCTTCTTGGCTGTGGTTGCTGGTATCTTCTTTACATGTTGCCTCTGCATACACTGTCTCCCAGCTTGTTGTTCCTATTGTGTCAACGCCCTCACACCCACACAGAAAATGTCAATTCATGATACTAATGCTGCAATTATGATACAGAAGGATATTGATGAGTTGATGCAGATTGACAAAGGTATTTTTGAGACCGCATCCTTCCTTGCAGCCTCTATTCCGACACTGAATATATGGATTGTTCCGAATACTGACGTTCCTTTTTCTATGAAAATGTTATATTATCTTTGATCATTTCCTTAAAAATTGTTAGCTCATGCTAAAATGAGGGTCTGTTGTAATGAAAACGTTTTCACTATTTTTGCTTGTGCATTATTCCATGTAAGTTAGCATTCGCAGCACCATTTTATGTTTGGCCACCATTTTGAGCCATGCTCGAAACTGCTTTTTGTCTCCTCGAGAGAACGGGTTGTGGAAAGTTTCATTTCTCCAGGGTTGGGCCTTGCTCTGCTAATGAATACACTGTTCTTATTAGCGCATACCTTTCCCGCAAGATAGAGGCCTTCTCCCACTAGTCTAGTGGCGGGCATGGGCAGAGTGACCTTGGATTGAAGATAGTGTGTGCCCGGCCCCAGAATCGAAACCTATCCTTCTGTACTTCTTTGTTTAGCTGCATCTGCTTGGAAAATTCCATTATGGGCGTGTCTTCATTGGTTCTGAATTGTACATAATGTATCTCCATGTTTGCTGATGTCAGTCCTCTCTGCAGCACCCCTAAGAGACTGGGCAGACGGGGCTCCGCTCGAGTGTATCTGAATAAAAATATATTGGTTTGCATTCTCTACTGTCTGACGACTCTTCATTTGGTATGGAAGGCTGAGAGGTGGTCGCGAGTGACGCGAGTGACCCGGGTGACCCTCAACAGGCCACTTCTTGCATAGGAGAGCAGTATCACACCTGGAGAGTGCAGGCAGCTAAAGCAATCACATCTACATGGAAATGTGCTGCAAATGGAATATTATGCCTGGTGGAGTAGGCTGCCAGCTGAATTAGTTTGTTCAATCCTTAAGTAAAGGAAGTTTTATGCTGACAAAAGGAAACATTGTTTTATGTGTAGCTTACAAATGCATGAATCTTCTGCCTAAATCAGGAGTGTTTGCATGTATACTCATAATGCACTCAAATGTACTCATGATAGACATGCTAAACATATGTGTGAGGTCTTAAGAGATCTGATGTCACTTCCTGTGATGTCACTTCCTATAATGCCATATGCGGTCACGTGCAGTAATATCATGCGCCGTGATGTCACTTGCATACTGCCTAACTTGGTTAGTCCCTACATTTTTTTAGGACTTGTGCCCTGCTTACTAGCATTCCAAACCATTTAGTCACTTAACTTTTGTTTTTTGCAGTGAATTATTGACAGGCATGGGCTCTAGTGCACTTTTCCCTTAAGTCCCAAAAAGATGAGTTGACAATAAACACCAGGTGGCTAAAACTGTTTTCCAGTCCTTTCGTGTTAGAACTGGGGGTCTCTAATTGGCAGAGGTATGTACCTTTGTACAAGTAGGGAAACTTGCTTCTAGTTAGGGTAAGGGGATACACACTTTAGATAAGCCCTGCTCACCCCCTTGGTAGTTCGGCACGAGCAGACAGGCTTATCCCAAAGGCAATGCGTGAAGTATTTGTACTCAAGACACACAGTAACACAGTAAAACATCACAAAGGGACACCACACCAGTTTAGAAAAATAAAGTATCTTTATCTAAACTCAACAAGACCAAAACGACAAAAATCCAACTTACATGTAGTAAAGTTGCACTTAAAAACTGTTATTTCGAAAATAAAGCTTGTAGAAAACAAACAGCTCCACCTGGGGCTATTACAACGTCGTGACAGCAATAAATCCAAAATACGGCGCTGACCGCGAGGTGCGCAGCACCAGGCATGGAGTCACATGGACCCCCAAATAAACAGTACCTTGGAAAACAAAGTCTATGGCAATGCATGGTGTTGTGGAGGTGAGGTATCGGTGCCGAGGTCGAGGCTGGCTCCCTGGCTGCCAAGGGGGAGAGGAGGCATTGTATCTGCGAGGAGGCAACGTGTTGAATCCAGGACAGGGGAAATCGGTTGTGTCAGCAGTGAGGCGGCGGTTCCAGTGAGGTGATGTAAAGTCAGTGAGTTCTTGGAGTCACCCTCGGAGGTTATCGGCACCACGATAACTGGATGCAGGCTCTGGCGGTGACAAAGTCAGTGCGAGCGCTGGCGTCGGGAAACCCGATACCTGCAGGTGTCAGCAGACATTGAATGGCATCAGAGCTGCGGTGCAGGCCGTGCGGTGCATCTGTGCACTTCACGAGTGGTGCCCCTGGCCTCGGTGCATGTCACGGCGGCATCGCTGATGGCGTTGGAGATGGTTTTTCTTGCTTCTTGTAGGTTTCTTCCAGCTCTCAACAGCAGGAACAACCTCCAGAGGCCCAAAACTGGAACAGGCACCTCCTGGCAGGTCAGAACTCTCAGCAATAGAGTTCAGGGGAGTGGGGGGTGAAGCATTTGTGTCCCTGAGACTTCAGAACAGGAGGCCAGCACACACAAGCACTTGGACATTCTTCTTCAAGCAGGTTTCTCAGCAAAGTTCCAGTCTTTGTCCTTTCCTTGGCAGAAGCAGCAACTGCAGGCCAACCCTACACAGTACACAGCAAAGGGGCAGTACTCCTTCTCACAGCTCTCTGGCTCTTCTCCTTGGCAAAGGTTCCTCTTGAGTCCAGAAGTGATCTAAAGTTCTGGGGTTTAAGGTCCACTACTTATACCCGATTTTGTGTTTGTTCTTGTCTGTGCAAGGGTCTCTGAGCCCAGTACAAACCAGTTCTGTCCTCACTGGTGCAGTATGACCACAGGGGGTGGAGACAGCATTGTTTAAGGGAGACAGGCCCTATTCAGGTACCAGGAGCTCTCCGTCCACTACTCTAAATGCAGCCAAGGTCTATTCAGCTGAGCTCTGAGTCATCCAGAAAGGGCCAGGCACACCTCCACCCCCCCAGTGGATGTCTACAGTGAATGCACATGCCCAGCCCCTGTCACCCCAAAACCAGACAGTCAATCCACAAACAGGCAGAGGCACACAGAATGGTTAAACAAGAAAATGCTTACTTTCTAAAAGTGGCATTTTCAAACACACAATTTAAAAACCATCTTTACTAAAAGATGTGTTATTAAATTCTAAGTTCAGAGAGCCTAAACTTTAGTCCTCAATCTTGTGGTAGTTATACTTGTAAGATTTTACAAATTATCTCCCATGCTATCCTATGGAACAGATAGCCTTACAATAGTGAAAAAAAGAAATTGGCAGTGTTCCACTATCAGCTCCTGTCACTCAAACACCAGACGCTGAATACACAAACAGCCAGAGGCACACAGAATGGGAAGTAAGAAAATGCCCACTTTCTAAAAGTGGCATTTTCAAACACAGAATTTAAAGACCACCTTCACCAAAAGGTGCATTAATAAATTCTGAGTTCAGAAAGCCTAAATTCCCTTCTTCTATCTTGTCCCTATTGCGAGTTTCACATGTAAAATTGTTACAGTGTAACCCGAATGATAAACCTATGGGACAGATTGCCTTTCAATTGTAAAAAGAAATACACAGTATTTCACTATCAGGACATGTCACACACACCAGTACATGTCCTACCTTTCACATACACTGCACCCTGCACATGGGGGTACCTTGCGCATACCTGAGGGGTGTCTTATGTGTAAGAAAAGGGAAGGTTAGGGCCTGGCAAGTGGGTGTACTTGCCAGGTCTACATGACAGTAAAAAACTGCGCTCAGACACTGCAGTGGCAGGTCTGAGATACATTTACAGGGCTACTCAGGTGGGTGGCACACTCACTGTTGCAGGCCCACTACTAGCATTTGATTTACATGCCCTGGCACACTCAGTACACTTTACTAGGGAATTACCAGTAAATCAAGTATGTCTATCATGGATAACCAATTGCAATAACAATTTGTACAGGGAGCACTTGCACTTTGACACTGACCAGCAGTGGCAAAGTGCCCAAATTATCTAACCCAGCAAAAACTAAATCCAGCACAGCATTAAAAATACAGGACGTAGAGGCAAAAAGTAAGGAGAAACCACGCTAAGGATGACAAGTCTAACATTTCCCCTCCAAAAGTTTTGTTCAATCGCCTTTGAAACCAGAATGGAAGGAGGAGTATTCTTTACAGATGTTTGAACTAATACAGCACACAGTCGGAAATGAATCGCTTGCAGAGATTGTACACAAACATGATCTTGCTTTTTGGGATGTGTGTGTGTGTGTGCAATTGATGTGATTGCAGTGGCATTTACCTGTAGTGTGCAACTACAAATCCCTATGACACAATACACCAACGACCTAGCTGACAAATGCGGCCCCAAAATACATAAATGGTAAATAAATGCAAAAATAATCAAATGCGGCCCCAAAATACATAAATGGTAAATAAATGCAAACATAATCAAATGCGGCCCCAAAATACATAAATGGTAAATAAATGCAAAAATAATCAAGAGAGTAACTTAATTAGAATGAACACCAAACTTAAGTACTGTCGTTTCTTTATTTCATTATCGAGCTTTGTAGAGGGCTTGCATGATTACATGGTGCCACTTCATGCATGTAAGACACTGTACACATTCAGGCGAATGGCTCAAGCCAGTGGCAAAGTCAGCTTCGCTAAGTCTGTCTTCGGAAACATCGATGACAAAAAAGGAACTTAAAAGTCTCGCCCTCTTGTTATTCTTCCTAAGAGAGAAAGCACCTTAGCAATATTACTTTATTAGAGGGGTTCGTATGACTATCATTATGTAAACCCGGGCGCGGGTTTAAACGACAGAGACGTGTCGCGCCTCGAGTGTCTGATTGCTTGCTCCCTTAATGCCATGGCTCTATATAAAGTGCCGGGTACAGTCGTGCCAACTTCTCTTGGCATCCCCCTGCTCCCCGTCGCCTGTTATGCGTGGGTATCATTTACTCAGATGACGCTCAGGCCTCTGTCCCTCCAAGAAGCGCACGAGCACATCACGAGAGGAACTCGCTTCATAGCTATTGCTGAATGACTGCGCCAGCTGGACCGTGGACACAGCTTCAAAGTAGACGTGTTTCAGCACAGACCGTCCTGTGTAGGTCAAAATGTAAACATAAGTTAAATACCTGCTATTGTCTTTATCCAGGGAACAAATTATATCGTTCCTAATTCTCAGGTAATTTGTATGAAGTTAAAACATTTCTCAAGTTCTGAAACACCAATATTACACGAGGAGTTTGCCAACTCCATGCATTGCAGGCGGATTTCAGCACTGACGGGAGCTGCTCTAGATTCGCTTTATCTCGCATCGGATTCAAGTAGTGAATGATTATTAAATGTACAGGTCTGGAAGGTCTTATCCACTGATGAGATTTATTCACACTACATTGTAAAAACATTTAAAGGGGGCTTCATATCCGTCAATTACTCAGTTTCAGCGTTCTACCTCATTCTGGACAATCAGATAACAATGAAGTGTAGTGCCTTTTCTGCCCCAAATTCAAGCAGCATCTAGTACACAGACATGACTCCTTACCAAATCCACATAGTTACCTTTGAAGGACTAATTATCGTTCAGTATTACTGCTGTCAGATGCACACATTTCAGAATAAGGCTCCGATGCTCGATCTGGTCCATGCTCAACAAAAAGCTTTTAACACAAAAATTAGAGTGAGGTGAAAACTTGAGATGGAGGGATATTCGGTAAGCTGGAAATAGAGTGCCGGAGCCGACAGGCAGGCGCGTGCATGCTGCGATATCCCTTACCTCACCAGAAACAAGGCCAAGACTCTGCAGAGGCGGCCAGGAGGACCGAACACCTCAATGGGTTGTCAATAATTACACACAGGTTTCTGAAAGCTTTTCCTTTCAATCAAAGATGCAATATTGTTTGTGAGTCCAAATGCTTTCACAACACTGTTGCCTCCAAAAATGCACACATATATGTCTAAACATGCCGCTCGCTTGGGGCTGACGACCCTGGCGGATCTTTACCCCGGAAACACGTTTTATTCTCTTCCTGCTTCCTCTGGTCCGATGGACACACTGCTCTTTTATCAGCTGCGGGCTATTTGCAAGGAGCTGCATCCCACGTTGCCCCAGCCTCCACCTTCGATGCCTGCTCTTGACTTCATATATACATCCCCCACTCCCCGCAAGTTGGTAACTAAACTATACGCCCTAACGCTGTCGACCACCTCCATCTCCACTGACCGCGCACGTGCGGCATGGGGCGAAGAGTTGGGCATGGACATCGCTCAAGCTGATTGGCTTTATTGCTGTAACCAGACGAAGAAATGATCTCCCAACTATCGTCTTCGTCTCATACATTTCAAATATTTGCATAGGCTATACCGCACTCCTGTTCAGCTACATAAACTGGGACTCATTCCAAACGATAGATGCATGCGTTGCTCTGCCCCTGCCACGGATTTTACTCACCTTGCGTGGTTGTGCCCCAAGGTATCGGATTTCTGGCTGGCGGTTTGTGCCGCCATCTCTGAGATTACCTCCGCACAGGTTCAGCCCGACCCGCCGTTGTGCCTGCTGGGCTTTGTCAAATTTTGCCCGGATGTTTCGCGCCGCCTGATCGCAATGCTGCTCGTCCTTGCTCGGCGTAGGGTGGCCATGTGTTGGAGTCGCAGACCGGCGCCCAGGTTCGCTCACTGGATTGAAGATGCTTCGAGATGCCAGACCTTATTATCAGAATTCTGGGACCTTATGCCTGCGAGGTCCCGCCCATCTGACATATGGGGTCCCCTAGTGACATATCTCCATTCCCGACCCCATCTGAGCCGAACTGCCTCTCCCGCGCTCCCCGCCGGCACTCCGCCCGCGGCAGTCGCCGGCGTTGGTCAGTAACTGCCTTCCTCCCTGTCCCTATCTTCCCCTCCGACCGTGCCTGCTTCTCTCCCTACAGTGCTGTCACCCCCTCCTTTAGCTAAGTGTTGCTCATGGTGCCATAGCCGTGTTGTACAGAATAATGCTTCTATCTGAATGTGATTTCACTATGTCTATAATATTCCGTAAATAGCCTGCTATGTACGATGCTTTGATCTGATGCAGACGTGTATTTTGATTATGCTAAATCTGTCAATAAACGTTTTGAAAATAAAAAAATAAAAAAATACACATATATTGCAAATGAAATGTGAAAATAAATGGATTACTTGAACGGGAAATGTCTTACGAATGCAAGATGTTTGTTTAATTCCCTGCATCGTGTCTCAATCCGTTTCTTAGACAGTTGCCTGGGGATTGTAACCAAGCCCATGCACCATAAGTCATCTCATGCCTGCCGCTCGAGCCCTTCTTATAGCTTATAGTGTTTGAACAGTCTACATTGTCACACTTGTAGCTATGTGGTGGTTAGCACCTGTGTGGGTATCGCCATTTGCCATGCTGACAGTAGCAATTGTAGGTTCCTGCCACTTTCCCTTCCTACCAGAGTAGGGTGGTGGGGCGCCCTATGCCGCATACCAACCTTATAGATAGTCAATTCTTCCGTATTCAAAGCAATCTGCAGGCAATGTTATATAATACAGCTGACTGCTTTTAATTGGTCTGGAGAAATACAAACTCATAATTTGCACCTAGCCCTGTGGTTTCTATCCAAATGAACCCTTCTGCAGTCCTAAGATTGTGAAAGCTGGGGACATCCTAACATTCAGCTCTACCTGTTGCAGGTGCATGCTGCTCCCTGCTCGTTGTTCTAATGGGGCTGTTAAACCCTAAATTCTATTCACACCCAGGTCTTGACCCCAGCCTTGGCCCACTACCTGTTTCATACCACCAGCTTTGCGATCTGCCTCGTAAACAGTCTTTGCTGCAGGCCTATGTCTCCCTCCGCCCTGCCTTCCGATCGGTCACGAGCTTACCCCAGCCCAGGACTCCGGCCCCTCTCCAGGCCGTACCTTCATTGCCGAAGTTATCCCCCTTTTTGGCTTGCTCAGGGGTGTGGAATTTAACCAAATCTCTACATGTCCATGGGGCAGGTTGCTTCATAAATCTACTTGCCCTGTGACAAAATCCATTTGTCCCTTTGTGCCATGTAGTGTATCGACAAAATATGGCAGCAATCTCATTATATAAGAGCTCTGAAATAGCCTCTCTGATTATGCCAGTGCTTCTTTCATAGTAGGTTTTGAATACTAGCAATTCTCTTATGTTGCCACGTTTCTGCAGATCTACATACTGAGGCTGAAGGTAGTGGTAGGCAACAGTTCCAGGGTTGGAGTGCCCGTTTGAGTCTGTGCAAACCTACTAACTTGCATGCTTTAAGGGGTTTCACCAACTCTTCTCTAATCTTTTCCCATACTGGGAAAGGTTGGAAATTTACTCCTGACAATGGCAGACATAAAACTTCTTCCAGGGTTGGGGAAAAAAATGGTTGGATGGAAAGTGAACTTGCAAACACTCAGATCTTCGCACGAGCAAATCTACAACTGCATAGTTACTCATGCTAAAATGCAGTTCACAAATATTTTCTAGGAGTACCATTTCTTGGCCTACTTCTGTAAAGTCTTGTGAATTCACGAAAGCCGTATATCTGCACTTAATGCAAGGACATGGGTGCACTTTTGAGACTTTATTTAATGATGGGCCCCTAATCAGGTCTGGCGTTATCCATGACCTTTTGTGTTTATTAAAATTCTGTCTCACTCTGTCTATCAGCTAGCTTCACTGCGAGTGACAGCATTCTGTTCTTTCACAAGGAGCATATCGACACACAGTCATTTTGTTCAGTGCCAGGAACTACTGTGTCAATGTGTGTTTTTTGAGACAAAAACAATTTTGTGTTTTACAGTAGTTTAGTGAAATGTTTGCATTTTTAGTGAACATTTTATTATGAAAGCAAAGAAGCATCAATCTTGCTTTCAAGCTTCTGCAAATATTTGCATCTAATCAGAGAGCATTCTGGGAGCATGATACATAGCCTCATGTTGCTAAACATTGAAAATGTGTGTACACATTTTTACTGGAACCACTGTCAGTAGTGCAGTGCCCTTTAGGGCTGGCAATGTTTAAGATTCTATAGGACCGCACCCAGCCAGCCTGTCCTGAATTGGTGCTATCCTCGTGAGCCTGCATTGCTTAGAGTGCTCAGGATGATTAGGATTGTTATCTAGCTTGTTAAATCATACTTTCTGGGATTATCATCACCTGTCAATACTTCGGCAGCATAACCTTGTCATTTTCTCCTCCTGGGGAGGGTGAATAGAGTGTGCTCATTTTTGGATACCTCCATCCATATTTTATTCATCCCTAATATCAACACTACCCTGCACTAACCCAAGGTTAGTAAGACAGAAAGGCAATAATGTTACTTTATCAACACACATTTGCGACGCGGGCCACTCATCCTGGTTTAATTTCTGCCCATTTACACGATTCACCCAGGAACTCCGTGGCATTCGGCTGAAGAATAATGCTCAGCAATAAAAGCATGCTGTGTCGCGGTGAGTTATGTACCGCATCAACCAGCCACACTGGCTGCCTGGCGCATGAAGGTGGCACGACCAGCGCCTGTTAAAGATATGGCGATAATGCCCATTAAATTGGCCAGAGAAACCGCTGTCCCGGTCTTATTCTTTTCTGTTCACTATTGCGCTTCGGGGACCGATAGGGCAGAGCACAGACTCGCAGTTCATGCAACCAACCACTGCATGTCACTAGTTTACCACGTTCTGTTGAACGTTCTAATTCCCCTAGCCCCATTCGCCTCCTGCCCCATTAGGTATTGCCTTACCTTACAGTTGACTCTTTCCGCGTGTCTCACAGGGAACTAATACTACCCAGATGCCTGTGGGATCTACCCTGATGCGAGCAAACCGCCAATCATCCCGAAAGCACCCGTGAATCAATGGGGTTACCCCTCGCAACAGGGCACTTGAGTGCACCCTCACTATATACTCTCCAACCCCCGCCAACTCTTCTCACCTTTCGCTAGACACCGCTTCTGCCCAACGACTCGGTTACGCCAACTGCTGGGGGGGTGAGGGGATTTAGGGGGGGAACCCCCCTGCCTTCGCGAGTGCGACCTCTGACAAGGCCGCTTTCTCGTGGGCACCACCGTCCTGGCCACGGGTGCCCATCTGGCGGGTGGGATGACCATTGCTGTCCTCTTCTTGCACCACCGGGACGTTGCTTCCTCTTTGCTGATCATGCGGTTCCCAGCCTGGATCAGCCTCTTTCCATTGAAAAACCCTTTCTCCATGGGCGCGCACTCCAGGACCCGGTCCCACAATTTAAAAAAAAACCAAGGTGATGAGGCGGGTCACTGCGCAATTGCTCCTGAGAGGCCAGCGGGACCTCTGAACTGCGGCCTCGCCCGCCACTCTGCTGGCTGGTTACCGCCGTTCCCCACCGGTTGCCGCCGGTTCACCATCGTCCCCCGGTGAGCTGCTCCTCTGCTGGCTCCAACGCCTTTCTCCTGGTCTCCTTAGTTCTCATTGAGCGAGCGGGGCCTCCTTTCTGCTGCCATTGGTCTCCTGGGCGTCCTCAGCGACTCTTCATCCTTCGACAGCTCTGAATCCTTTCTTCTTCTGGCCGAGGTGGGGTTGTGTTTTACTCAGGGCCTCGCGCCCTTATTTAATCCCCCCGGCCGCTCGCCAACTCACCCCCAGATTGGGGGGGGGGCATAGGCTACCTTGGGGACGACCAATCCTGGTCGCCCCCTTTTTCCCGGACTTCCGCGACAGTGGGGGGAGGGTTTCCCACCTCCAGGCAACGTTTGCCCCGGGCCCAAAGCGGGTCCGGCTGCGCCTACCCCGGCCCGGGCTTCGTCCGCTTCCACATCTGACTGTCTTGTACTGTGAGTGATAGCTTTTTTCCCGATCACACGTGGACACCCACCAAAAGCAAGCGCCCTTCAGTGCCAGGTTTGGTGGGCCAAAACATTGCAAATGCTTTTTCTTTCCATATAGCCAAAAGTACATTTTATTTGCCAAGTATTAATCATATTTTTATGTGATATGCATTAAACATAAAAAGGTTTCCATATCTGGTCTAAGAATAATTGTCCGATAGGAAGCACTTGTATGATTATAGCAATGGTATACGTAATGATAATTTAAAAAATATATATGATTTTTATTGCAAGCATATGATGGACATTGCATGCTTTCTTTGTTTCTTCTTGACTGTCACATGCTTCTAATCAAATATAAAAACAACCACCACTCCAGCACACCAAGACCAGATCTGTTGACTTTGCCAGTGCTTGTTTGTTTCATGTTAGCATATGTTTATAAGATAGGTAGTCATTGCCGTACTGTGCCATATGATGTGTTTAAAATTGTGCAATAGCTATGTAAGGTAGTAAAACTAAAATTATAAATATAATATACATATAAGAAGTAGGAAAATAAAGCCTCACTCTCGCTCCATCCCACGCATCAGGCTCTGCAGTTTTCACCCCACACATGTACTGTAGAGTGTTCTCATTGCTTTGCCTGGTGGCTGGCACTCTCCCATCCCTTCTATCAACCCCACATGCCACACGTCTGCAAATGCAGTAGGCCTTCCAGGTTGGATCTGCTTGCTTGGGATGACAGTGGGCTTGCAGTTTCTGCAGAGCTCACACTGTAATCATCCAGACGAATGTGCTTAAAATAGAAACAAAATCCCTTTGATTCTGTAAAAGAAAGACTCATTCTTCGGTACACAGCACCTTTGTACTTGTTTCTGCTTCAGATCTACTCTCTCTTGGCAGCTCCAGGCAGGTGAACGAAGGCAGCTTACTCTTGGCCATGTAGGTCTTGGCCTGTTCACCTAGCTGGCCGTCCAAGTGGTGTAACAAGGGTGCCCCTGCCCCAATGCAAGCAAGGACACTGGACCTGCCCCCTAGTTGCATAGTGAAAGAAAGTCATAATTTGCATGTGCGCTTCCCATAGACTATCAGAAAATGTAGAGGGCATCCTATAATCACGTCGACTGTGTAAAAATTAGAAAGGAAGTTAATCTCCCTGTAACAAAATAATAGTATGGGGAATTTCTTTTGGTGCAATAATTTGATTAATTCAGTTTCTACACGGAATAAGTCGTTAGTCAAATGTCAAGAGCTCTGTAAGTCACATGCTTTCTCTAGTGATAGAAGTCATACATCATCATCTTTATAATTTGGTTATTTTATTTCATCCTTATAGAGCTCATTATCATAAATCGTGCAGCGGAACTGAACAAAGTGCACCCATTTTGCTGGTTCTTTTGCATCCCTTTCAACATTCAGGCTTGGTTAACAATTTATATGCTTTTTCTTCAGATCTTTCTATGCTTCACAAACAAAGGGGTCGATTCCGATCTCGGCCGGTAGGGCTCCGAATCGGATTCGGCGTTACCGGATCCGATTCGGACGCCCTGTTTCCGACCGAGTCGGACGTGCGTCCGGGCAAGCGAGTACGATGCGAACGTACGCGAAATCGCCGACCGACTCGTTCGCGGGACCCAACCGCTCCGACCAACTCGCACGGACACAACTCGCACCGCGCAATGGAGACGTTCCCCGGCCGGGTAAGTACGATGCGCACCGCGAGCAGTCTGACCGACTCGCACCGTCCGGCTCGAAAGAGCATTCGGAGCTGCACTTTGGGGGTCCGTGTCGGACCCCCCTGTATGCCTAGCCACGCGAGTCGCACACAGGGGGGACCCATGGGTCCCCCTACCTGTGCGTGTACAGCGCGACCCGCTTCGACGCGTACCCGCTATAGGGGGCGCCCTTGTTCGCCTCGCACCCATTGAGTCAATGGGAGCCCGCGTACACGTTGTACGACCGGCTCCCATTGACTTCAATGGGAGTCCGACCGAATCGAGTCCGATAGCATGCGAACGCATCGTACTCGTTCGGTCGGACTGCTAGGGTCCGATTCGGTCGAAAATCTCTCCGGGTCCGGCTCGGTCGGAGAGATTTCCTGCCCGAATCGGAATCGGCCCCAAAATGTCTGTCTAATATACGAATGAGGTCAATATAAGGCACGGTGAAAATATACAAAGGACATAAATTGAGGCACTCAAAATGTAAATGACAATTTAAAAATCCTTAAAGATTTCATGCTGTTTTGCTTAAATTCGAAACTAAAACGTTGAAACATTGAAAACTAGACCTCCAGTGGCGGTGCGTCCATTGGGGCGCTGGGGCGTTGCCCCACTAATGCCGCCAGCCGCCATCCCCGCCATCACATGTATTATTAAATAATAACTCGCGCTGACTGAGTCGCGCACGCTCAGTGACACTGACGATTTCATTTTCCACCGGGCCGCCCGAGGCAATCGGACGCTGAAGGGGGTGGGGCTAGTGATGGGCCCTGCGGCAGCATGCAGCAACTGACAGTGACAGACTGTTGTAAGGTTACTGTTACAGCGCACTAAGCGCAGCAGGGAAGCAGCAATAGTGCGCATGTTCGGCTTTGGGCTGGTCATTTTTACGACCAGCCCGAACATGCGCACCACCTTCCCCTTAGGAGAGCGAGGGTTGCTTCATGCCGCAGCCCCCGGTCTCCTAATGAGCAGGGAGCATCCATGCTCAAGTCAATCCTGGCGCTGCTAATGCAGCATCTGGATTGGCTGAGAAACCGCGCGCACGCAGTGAAGTCTGAGGCATAAGTAGCCAGCATTAGTATTGGGTGCCGCGCGTGGGTGGCACACTTGCTGAAAATGTATGGCCAATCACTGTGGCTTATGTGTAGCCATGCAGCAGTGATTGGCCATTTCGTTCATGACGCTCACACACCTCGTCGCAGACCGTCACCGCGCCACAGGCACCACACCTCTTGTGCACTGCCACTGCACTGCCGTAATACCTCCTGCTCATGGCTCGTGTCGTGTACCTTGGATCACCTCAGTCAGCCAGCCTTGGTTGGTTCCTTAATCATTGGATCATTTCCGTCACCAATTGGAGATCCGATCATCCGCATCGTTACTTGAGGTCAGATTTACCTTTTTTTTATCTGTACCGAGTATTATTGGCATGCATGATCTTTCGCACCTTCGAAATCAATTTGTACCTTATTATTCATTGCCGTTTTTGAGTGGCATTTATTTTATTTCAGTTTTGCTATAAACGCTCGCGAAAGTAAAGCGGGTTTACAGGATGACTCACATATGCTGGTGGGTGCTGTTTAAATGCAAGAGCCAATATGTTACACAAAAGCTCTGATCAAATTATTAATTTGCACTGAAAAAAAGGGACAAGAACAGCGCAGAGTTAACATTGTACTGCTGCTATTTTCGTTTCTGGGATATGTCGTCCTCGTTTTGCACCTACTGGCTTCTGGGCTGACTGCACAGGTGTTTTATTCTTCTCTACGTCCCATCGCACAGTGTGACAATCAGTGAAGTGTAAAACAGATGTTTTCGTAGTAGTTGTCATTTTCCACATATTGGTTCCTCTGTGCATCTCTTGTTTCTCTTCGAAAGGGTCAGCAGTAAACATGGTTGGAGGACAGCTTTCTGGCTTGTTGATTATCATTTTTGTCCAGTTTTTTTCCGTCTTTAGTTTCAGTCAGATGATATCTGCGGTGCCCTGCGACGATCAGGCTTGCAGGTAATACGCTCTAATTTTAGTACTGCTGAGAGGAAATGGTCTTTTTCTTTCTGACTGGAAATAGTTTTGCTGTGTTTGTGTTTTGTACTTTATATGCTGTATTTTCAGTTTCTTGACAACTTGATTGATTTCTCGTGCGAGCCACATATGTTTTGCTTTGTTTTTTATTTTGTTTAGCAAACAGTGTCCCTTTTATCCATAACAGCTGCACTTCTGGTGCAGTTCGTGTGCATTGCAAGACTCGAGATGGTTTACCATTTTATTAGGACTTTTGGGATCTGCACAAAATATACAGTACGTTAAACATAGCCTCCCTTCCCCGCCTGCGTGTGGGCGATTGAAAGCCACCCAGTGTTTCCTAATTCGTGCCGCAACAGAATGATCGTTTTGTTAAGTCTCATTGCAGCGCCATTTTTGTGGTATCTAGGATACCCGACCTAGGGTTCTTTGAGCCTATTTTGGGACTCCTCCGGGAGTTCCGCAGACTTGAGAAATGCATTTCTGGGTAGGCTCGGCAGAGGGTATGGCACATCCCCAGCACCTTTACTGTACTATCTCCAGCTCTTGTCCGTGTCATACTCAGTCCTTCTCTCTAGCCCATAGTCAGCCGCCTTCTCTCTAGGCCATCCTTAGGCCTTCTCCCGTCCCTTTCCTCACCCTTCTCCCTAGCCTCATCCTCAGTCCTGCCTAGTCTATCTTCAGTCCTTTTCTGTAGCCCACCCCAACCCTTCTCTCTAGCCATCCCCAGTCCTCCCTCAGCCCATTCCCACCCTTATCCATAGTCCATCCCCAGCTTTTGTCCCTGTCACAATCTGTCGTGCATCTGATTTAACCCAGAGCAATGACAGATGCACAACCCTTGGCAAGTGGAGGAGCAGTAGAAGGCCAAGAAAGATCAATCGGTGAGATAGGAGATCCACTCTTTGGCTTTACCATCAAACAAGGTGAGATCTGCAAGTAAGGTTGGGTGGCCACTGCCAGCGCCAGCCTATCAGTGTCTAAGATGTGCTGAGATGAAGAACTTGTAGATAACAAAAAACAGGATTAGGGAGTAAAGAGGTAGTGTCCTTCGTGGGCACTGGAGGTGGATACGTCCTCCTCTAGAGATTCAAACAAAACAAAAGGATCCACCTCAAAGGAGGTTCACAAGGGTGTGTTTCCTATTTTGATAGGACGCACACAGTGTTTGCTTAAATACCCCTCACACACCAAAAGGGCCCTTGGTGTCATGCTCCATCATAGGGGTCTTCCCGTCCTGCTGCGGGACGGGGCGTGCTACGACCAGCGACTACGCGGGAGCACTGTTTTTACAGTACTATGTGTGGTGTGGGGGTAGTGAGAGGAAGGGTCAGGGGTGAATGCGAAAAGTGAATTAAAAAGGACCTGGCCTCGTGGACTTAAGAAACTTGAATAGGTTGTGGAGGCTGGTGCTGTTAAAAAGGTGGTTCGGAGATGTCCTGCGTGTAATGTGCGGATACTCCTGATCAAATCAACATGTTTCGAAGCGTCAAGGCTTCTTCATCAGGACTAGGAATGATCCCTTCAGTGCTCACTATGTTGCTATCAATGTGTAATGGAAAAGTGTGCTATATACAAAACGGTGAAAAAATGCAAAATATCATGCACTTTATATTACCCAAATAGTATTTCTAAAATGTAAATTGGGATAAGTAGGAGACAATGCTCCATGAGCCTTCTGAACGGGTGGGAAGGGTGTTGCCACTATATTGTAGTAGTCAACACTGCCTCGTTCAAGATATCGCCAACCCGCGGCTCCGTGGTGTGTGACACATTGATAGCAACTATGGGGCCGATTCCGATCTCGGCCGGTAGGGCTCCGAATCGGATTCGGCTTAACCGGATCCGATTCGGAGCCCTATTTCCTGACCGATTCGTACGCGCGTCCGGGCGAGCGAGTATGATGCGAATTCGCCGACCGACTCGTCCGGGCGTCCCGACCGCTCCGATCGACTCATTCCCGGGTCGAACCGCACCGACCGACTCGCTCGGACTCGACTCACACCGCGCAATGGAGACGTTCCCCGGCCAGGTAAGTACGATGCGCGCCGCGAGCAGTCCGACCGAGCCGCGCACTCCGGCTCGAAAGAGCAGTTGGAGCCGTACTTTGGGGGTCCGTGTCGGACCCCCCTGTACGCGTAGCCACGCGAGTCGCACACAGGGGGGACCCATGGGTCCCCCCTACCTGTGCGTGTACGGCGCGAGTCACTTCGCCGCATACACGGTGTAGGGGTGCCCTTGTGCGCCTCGCACCCATTGAGTCAATGGGAGCCCGCGTACGCGTTGTACGACCGGCTCCCATTGACTTCAATGGGAGTCCGACCGACTCGAGTCCGATGGCATACGTGCGCATCGTACTCGTTCGGTCGGGCTGCACGGGTCCGATTCGGTCGGAAATCTCTCAGGGTCCGGCTCGGTCGGAGAGATTTCCGGCCCGAATCGGAATCGACCCCATAGTGTGAAGGGATCATTCCTAGTCCTGATGAAGAAGCCTTGACGCTTCGAAACATGTTGACTTGATCAGGAGTATCCGCACATTACACGCAGGACATCTCCGAACCACCTTTTTAACAGCACCAGCCTCCACGACCTATTAAAGTTTCTTAAGTCCATGAGGCCAGGTCCTTTTTAATTCACTTTTCGCATTCACCCCTGACCCTTCCTCTCACTACCCCCACACCACACATAGTACTGTAAAAACAGTGCTCCCGCGTAGTCGCTGGTCGTAGCACGCCCCGTCCCGCAGCAGGACGGGAAGACCCCTATGATGAAGCATGACACCAAGGGCCCTTTTGGTGTGTGAGGGGTATTTAAGCAAACACTGTGTGCGTCCTATCAAAATAGGAAACACACCCTTGTGAACCTCCTTTGAGGTGGATCCTTATGGTTTGTTTGAACTTGTAGATAAGCCTGTGAGGGCAGTTTAGGCCCAGCACTAATTGCTTTATTAACCTTCCTGCTTCCTCAAATTTGCTCAAAAATGCACCGTTTGTCCACTCTTTTTTCAAACTTTTCTTGGGGGGAGAACCACTGCAAACCCCCCGTAGGTTGTTCGAGCTCGCTCGCTACACTCACTCACCGCAGTGCAGTACGACAATAATGTTACGCCTCACCACTTTCAAATGTCACCAGCCGCCACTGTAGACCTCGCTTGTTACATGAAATTCCGGAAATGATGCCATTACACTAGTTCATGTAATTAAGCCATCGTTCGTGGCAAAAATATTGTGCAGGAACAATGTGAACAACCAGAACATAAGTGGCTGCCGTTCGCTTAAATTGTGTTTTTTGCGCTATTTTTTGTATCATGAAATGCTTAAAAAAATCGATGTGAGGAAGCATTTCACACAAACAAATATCGCTAAATGACGGATTTTCATTTTGCACAATTACACCTCATTTGACTGTTAATTTCACACACTTATGCTAAAGCAAACTACTCAAATTTCACACAAACCTATTGAAGAACCTTTTGAATGCTTCTCTCCCCACATGTGATATTGTACTGCGATTTTCGTATCAATATATCAGGACTGAACAATATGAATGATTGCTCTATTAGTTTTTTGGGGCTATTGCTACATCCAGCTTTATCTCTGCGTGTCAGAGGTTATTCCAACAAAATTTTGAATCAAAAATAACATGGGTCACAAATTTTGTGGCAAGATTACCATGATATTAAGAATTTTGAAGGACTTAATTTCAAAGGTAAAAATATAGTATATAGTTTTTGAGAAAAAAACAATAAAGATGTATTTAATATCGTTTTTTATTATAGTGGTATAAAATATTGTTATTATTTAGTATATGTTATTAGTATTGTAATAACATTTTGTTCAATTTGTTTCAGTAGAGTTTGTACATTTTTATATGAAATGCATTTTTGAGAATGTAATTATAAATTATAAATTAAGTAGCGAGTTGTGTGTTTTTTAAGATGTTAATTATTATTTTAATTGATATATTATTTTAACTCATTAATGTAATTGACAATTAGTTATGTAGAGTAATCAATTGATTTATTGTTATTCTAAAAATTTGTTAATTTTTAACCAAGTGATAAATTGTTTTGATTAATAAATATGTATTTTGAAAAAACATTTGTTCATTGTTATTTAATTTTTAAAATGTTATTTATAATTTAGCATTTTATGATATTATTTCTTTTTTATTAATTTGTAATTGTATGACAAAGTCTGTTTTTTATTCTTGTAGGGAGGGAATTTATCGCTATTTGTTTTTAAATAGTTTTTATTATATTATAATTATATTTATTAAAAGTAATTTTATTTCCTTTATATTTAATAAATGTAATTATTTTTTTAAAGATATTTTAAAAGTGTATTTTTGGGGGCTATATTTGAATGCTTTATTTAAATGAATTTGGAGCAGAAATAGTAAATCTGGCAATCCAAAGCCCAACGTTTTACCTAATTTTGCTTACGTTGGAATGTGAATAGTAAATCTAACCCCCTCAAAGCTCAACACTTTCCCTACTTTCACTCACCTTGGAGTGGAAATAGTAACTGACCCCTCTAAAATCCAACACATTCCCTGCTGCTGCTCATTGGAGCAGGAACACTAGAGCTGATCCTTTAAAAAGTCCAAATTGTAATACGTTTGCTTATGTTAGAGTGGGAATAGTAAATCTGATCCCTCCAAAGTCCAACATTTTCCACACTGTTGCTCATATTGTAATGGGAATAGAAAATCTGCTTCCTGAAAAGTCCAACTCTTTCCCTACTTGGTTAGGAGTGGTAATATATATATACCTATAATCAACACTTTGGAACGGACTGTTTATTTGAGTGCAAGTCTCTGAACAAGTGTGCGCACAGGAAACGATTTTTAATTGGGTCTGTTTCACTGCAAATCGGGCGAAAACCTAGGAGATAGCACATTTTTATATGCGGACATTTGAACAACAAACTCGAGTTGGGAAACTCTTATTGATTTCCTGGTATACAATCATGATATTCACAGCATTATGTATATGTTTGTCAGCATATCTGGCTTAATCTCAAGTTATATGTTGTCACTTAATTAGGTTTGCGCACTTTGAGCTCATGTTGTATGTGGTGAACATTATTACACATGTGGGGAGTCCTCTCAGAGACATATAGTTCAGAGGAAACTGATGGGTGATATCTGTACCATAATAGAATGAGATAGTTTGTCTCTGTTAATTTGTCCAGGATCCCCGACATGATTGAATCTCTTCTGTGTATGAGTGTCAGTGTGAGTGAGATGTTTTGACAGGTTAGAATGAAGTGTTGATGGTCGAGTGTGGGGTTATTTGTACATTTATTATATGCAGCTTGATTTTATAGTTGAAATGCTGGTTACCTGGCCTTCAATACAGTCTTAGATGAAGAAATTGTTAGAATCTGCAGCAATGTCACTCTAATCCACTGTTCAAGTGCTAATCCACTGTTCAAGTGTTGATATTAAATGTTTAAAATGCTGGAGAATTATTGCATACCAAAATGCTAGAGGTATTGTTGGCACCTTGGTAACTGTCTGTCTATTTGTCTAAATTTTCATATGTATGTGTAGACAATGAATTTTTTATATAAACAGCGAATAGCAGTAAAATTATAAAATATAAAAAAGTATAATATATTTTTATATGAAGAAATAAATAATAAAAACATTAAAAAAACATTTTTTGGAATCAAACTTTGGTGTATGACATGGATATTGGGGATCGATGTTGCAAATGAGCCCTAGGAGGCCATACTAAAAAGCAATATAGGTCAGTGCAGAGGCTCTCTTTTCAGTATATGGTGAACAAATCCTGTTGTGCTGAGCCTCAATCACAGTAATTTCCGATATAAATTGACTGGCACATGAATCATGATCAATTGATCGTAATCATGTTGGTGGTGTGGTCGGTGGTAATTAAAAAGGAAACAGTAAAATGTCTAAGTGCATCTTGAACATCCAGCTGCTACTGCATTTGTTTAATGCAGTCTTTCTAATGCTCCAAGTGGTACAGTGCCACTATAACTTCATGTTTATTGTGAGATGGTTCTTGCTGTTTTTCAAATATAATAATAACATGTTTTTTAAAAATATGTAATGACAGATTTCACAATTATGTGCACAACACGAAAACAAATGTATTTTTTATTTTTTATTTTTATATACTATTTTGGTGGGCTTCTTTGATATCATCAAGTTGAATGTTTCAGTCATTTGTGAATTGCAGTCAGTCAACCATACTCGTGTGATACGTAATGTGCATTCTGTATTTCACTTTTTACAGCTGTCGTTTTAAATCATGTTGTATTTTGTCTATGTCTATGGCTTAGACATTATAAATGTATTGATTTAAAATGGCGCGAAATAGATTGACAAAGGCTGCTGCGGCAGCCGAAACGCGTCTCTCTTGGTTTCCTGGGTGGAGGATGGCCTGATGGAATAAAAAGCCTTAAAACTGACAGCCTCGAGTGTGTGCTCTCTTCCGTCTGGAGTGGGAGTTGCTGAGATATATATATATATATATACATATATCACTTTCACCACCGTATCCATGGACTTCCCTTCTGCGGGAAAGAACGGCGAGCAAACACAAATTCAGTGCTCAGTCAGTGTCTTTATTAAAAGCCTTCAATCCACCACGACCGCCATGACGCGTTTCGGCCTACCACGGCCTTGATCACATTATTTTTCCTGTTGATTGTTTTTAAATGTAGTTGAACATTATTTATAAAATTAAATAATTTGTAAATGTTATTTTCTATTTTATTTATTTTTATGTATTTTTTTGCTTAATTTGCAATGTTCTGTTATATACATGGTTGTTAATTTTTTAATTGTTATTATTAATTTACTGTATTGTAATTTATTTTCATTGTTTAAAGGTTTTAATTATTTGAGGTATATATTTTTATTTTTAAAAAAAGAATATTAATTTCTTAAAACATAAATATTACATTCTTTTATTTTTGATTGTATTATAATTTTAAAGTTTATTTAATTTATTTTAGGGTCTTAGTATTGCACACGACTCACTCCCAAGGAATGTCTTGGCACTGTGCTGATCATGGCAGATGAGGGCATTAATAATAATAATAATAATAATAATAATAATACAGACATTTATAAAGCGCGACAGCTACCTCAAACAGAGGTGTCCCGGCGCTATAGCGGTAGGAGGCATGAGAAATGAGAACGCCAAAGAGATCTAACCTGACTTAAAGAGCCAGGTCTTAAGGGACTTTCTGAACATTGGCTCCGATTGGATTTGGCGGATATTATTCGGCAGAGAATTCCAAAGCTTAGCCGCCGCCACCACTGAAAAAGATCTGCCCCCTACGCGAACTTTAGCGAAGCGAGATGTGCAAAGCAGGTCCTGAGAGTTGGACCTCAGAGAGCGGTTCTGTTGGTAGCGGCATAGCTGGTGTTTAAGGTAACTAGGACATTTGCCATGTATTGCCCGAAAGGCCAGAGTTAAGGCCTTAAACTCAATCCTTTTTGCCCCCGGCAGCCAGTGGAGCTGTCTTATATGCGGAGATATGTGATGTCAAAACGGCACTCGTCTAATCAATCTCGCAGCCGCATTCTGTACCATCTGCAGTCTCCTGACAAGATAGGCGGGCAGACCCAGGTACAGGCAGTTAGCATAGTCCAGCCTAGATGTCACTGTAGCATGGACAATGACTCTGCGACAGTCCTCCGGCAGTAGATGTAAAAAGTTCCTCTGGCTTCTTAATTTGCTGAAGCATGAGGCTGTCACCTGCCGAATTTGAGCTGTGAAAGATAGATCTACTTCCCATTTCACGCCCAAGTTTTTTGCCGTGGTTGCTGGAGTAGGTGGCAGGCCCATTTCTGCCAGCCACCAAATACCGGCTGCCAGCGGGAGAGCCTTGCCGAAGAACAACACTTCTGTCTTCTCTGCATTAAGTTTAAGTTTATTATTATTCATCCACTGGGCGATGTCTCTCAGGCATCCCGTAAACCTAGTGAAGGAGTCCACAGACTGGTCCTTAAAAGAAAACACCAGCTGGGTGTCGTCGGCGTATGATATTGCATTCACACCCCAGT
Organism: Calotriton arnoldi; assembly: GCA_963921515.1. Classification (NCBI taxonomy): domain Eukaryota; kingdom Metazoa; phylum Chordata; class Amphibia; order Caudata; family Salamandridae; genus Calotriton; species Calotriton arnoldi. Next base: position 72,817 of record CAWUFW010010523.1, read on the forward strand.
TAGCTATGAGCGCGAACAGAGGGGCCAGATATATGTTAAAAAGAAGCAGGCTCAAGGCCGACCCCTGTGGTACCCCACACCATAGTTGTTTGGGTTTCAACTGGTAGTGTTGGAGGGCGACCTTCTGCGTGCAATTTTTAAGAAAGGACTTCAGCCAGGTGAGTACCACACCTCCAATTCCTATTGCTTGGAGTCTCTGTACCAGGATTAGGTGGTCCACCGTGTCGAACGTTGCAGATAAGTCCAAAAGCACCAGCATAGCTGATGATTCAGCGTCCACAGTCATTCTTACTGACTCTGCCACCTCCAACAGTGCAGTTTCAGTACTAAAGCCAGTCCGAAAGCCGGACTGCGTATCATGCAAAATGTCATGGCCCTCAATAAAGTTAGTTAACTGTCGCTGTACCATTTTTTTCCAGCATTTTTGCTGGTGCTGGTAATAGTGAGATTGGGCGATAGTTGTTTCACTCCCCTGGATCCACATTGGGTTTTTTCCTGAGGGGGAGTAACACAGCATGTTTCCATGAATCAGGGAAGATACCTGAAGCAAGTGATGTTTTCCATATATGATTCAGAGCATGGGTTACCGAGTGGGCCAGTTCCTTCCACAGCTTACGGGGGCACGGGTCCTCAGGGGATCCTGACCTACATCTCAGGATCTCTATCAGAGATTACTGTTGGGAGATAGGAAGGAATTGCGAGAAGGAATATTTAGACAAACGACTACCACTCTCTTCTGTTTTTTCTGTCTCTACTGCTGTCGTGTAGGCGTTGTAGACTTTCCGAATTTTACTGTCGAAAAAGTCCGATAACTTTGCGCACAGAGAGGGGGACGGTTGTATTACGTTTTCCAGCTCCATCGGTTTGGTGAAGGAGACGATGATTCTAAATATTTCCTTGCTTGAGTTTTCCGCATTATTAATGCGGTTCACCAAATAGTCCCTCCTTGCCATCCTCATCAATTTGTGGAGCTCTTTCAGGGCTTTCTTATATGCCAATTTGGCCGTTGCGCTATAATCTGATCTCAACAAGCGTTCCATTTTTTTGCAGCTCCATTTTTTTAGTCTGAGAGTCTCCGAGAACCACGGGGCTGAGGGAGTTTTTCTCACGTTTTTTGCAACTCTAGCCGGGGCAATGGTCTCCAAGGCGGTGGAGATCCACCTGTTTAGTGCGGGCGTGTCAACATTTGGATCGCTCGTTAATAGTGGTTGACTCTCCTGCAATACTGGCCCCAGGGACTCAGCTGTTAGCTTCTTCCAATTTCTTTTTGGCAGATAGCGAGTTTCCCCGCCTTGATATGGTTTTTCCAGACTGAAAGAAAACGGGATCAGGCAGTGGTCTGTCCAGACCAGTTGATATGGGGTCTCAGCTACCCGGGACGGAGATCTAAGGTATGACCTGCCCTGTGGGTGGGGAGTTTTACATGCTGAATCAGGTTTGCTCCATTAAGAGACAAGGAGAGCTGAGATGCATACGTGCAGACCGGATTGTTGAAATGCAGGTTGAAATCACCTAGCGCCGTAAAATTAGAGTACTGCAGTGATTTCTGGGCAACAAAGTTACAGAGATCAGGGATTATGCCTGGTGGACATTCTGGAGGCCTGTATAACAAGAGTCCTGCAAAGGAAATCGAGGGGCCGATCTTAATACAGAAGTTCAAACCTTCTATCACGCCCATATTGCGCAGCACTGAAGTGCAGAACTCCCAGGGGTCCTGCACGATAATGGCTACCCCACCTCCTCTTTTCTCCCCCTCCCTATTTGCACAGCAGATTTTGAAGCCCTGGGGAATGGCCAGAGCTACCGCCGATAAGGCTTCATCTTTCAGCCAAGTTTCCGTCAAAAACATTACATCCCATTTGTTATCGGACAGCAATAGCCAAATATCTTCTGCATGTTTAGGCAGAGATCTACAGTTGATCAGGCACGCTCTAAGCTTGCCAACCTGCTTATTCTGCCTCCCCTTACTGTAACCTATGTCTCCATTACCCTGGGCCCGACTAGAGTGTCCCAGAACTAGGTTACATCCTGTACAGAAGCAGGGGAGTGCCTCAATTGCCAGGTAAATGGCATGATCACAAGGACATAGATTCCCTCTTAAAGCAAGGAGGGCGTCCCATGGCCAGCAAATTCTCTTACTGCTATTAAATCAGGCAGCATGGCTGGTGTTGGCCGCGGTCCGGCCGCGGACGGGCGCAAACGGGCTTGCCTTTGGCACGCCGGCGGCGCACCAGCGGCGCACCCTCTCCGCGTCCGAGCCCCCATGCCAGTTAAGTAGCCAGTCATGCACCGGAAATGAGGGAGCTAAGGAGGAGGAGCCACGTCTCTCTGCACAATCGGCCAGAAAAGCTGCGGCGGACCAGGGACCAGCGTGTTCGTAAAGTGCCAAGTGCCGAGAATGAGGTAAACCAAGATCTCAATTAAAAACCACTGAAAAGATGCACAAAATCCAGTTAAGTGTTAAAATGATTAAAAGAATGTTCAGGGTCCTCGTAGCTTTTGCATTTCAGCGCGCTGCTACCTACTGCTGCGCGTCCGAGCCCCCATGCCGGTTAAGTAGCCAGTCATGCACTGGAAATGAGGGAGCTAAGGGGGAGGAGCCACGTCCCACCGCACAATCGGCCGGAAAAGCCTTCTAGAACAGCCAGGTTTTTGGCATCTTTTTAAAGTTTGTGAAGTCTGGGCAGGTTCAAAGATGAAGCCGGAGTTTGTTCCAGTGAAATGGGGCCATAAAAGAGAAGGATCTGCCCCGGAATCTAGAGGTGCAAATACGTGGGGTCAGCAGAAGCGCTTGATTTGAGGATCTTAGTTGTCTGGAAGGCAGGTAGTAATTGAGTCGTGAAGATAAATATGCTGGGCGGGATCTGTGAAGGGCCTTATGTGTCAGACAGCAGAGTTTAAAGACAACCCGCTTTCTGACAGGTAACCAATGTAGTTTCCTTAAGATAAGGGATGGGGAGGATTGTGCAGGATGATTGCAGATTCTGCACTACCTGCAACTTGGTCAGCAGGGTGTTGTTTACTGCAACCAGTTAAGCGTTCCCATAGTCAAGGCGACTCTTTACAAGAGCCTGGGCAAGGGTTTTCCTAGAGGAATCCGGGAGCCATGGAAAAGCTTTTTTTATAAGCCTCATTGTAGCATAACAGGAGTCACATGTGACATTAACCTGATCCATCATAGAGGGTGATTGGTCTGTTTTCAATCTGAGATTTTTCACCACCAGCTTAGGTGCGGGGGCTTGACTAATTTTGGGGGGCCACAAGTCTGCAGTCCATAGCCCGTTGACTCTACCAAATGGCATGATCTCTGTCTTCTCGCTTTTTAGTTGGAGGCAGTTATTATTCATCTAGCCAGCGATTTCCCTCATGCAGCCTGTGAATTTGCCATTTACTTTATCAGGATTGGGGCTGAACGAGATGAGAAGTTGAGTGTCATCTGCGTATGACACGATCTCCTCCCCGTATTCTCTCATGATTTAGGCTAGGGGTGCTACATAGATGTTAAAGAGTGTTGGACTTAGGCACAAGCCTGGGGAACTCTCTTTTTAACATCTATCAGTCTTGATTCAAAAGGACCATGGCAGACATGTTGTGTGCGATTATCAAGGATGGCCCTGAGACAAAGTAGTGCCCTGCCATGAAGACCAGTCTTGTGGAGTCTGTGGATTAGGATGGAATGGGAGACTGTGTCAAAGGCTGCTCATGGATCCAGTAACACTAACATGACCGGTGTTCCAACATCTAGAGAGAGCCTGATGTTATCAGTAACAGCCAACAATGCGGTCTCCATACTGTGTAGATCTCTGAAACCCGATTGAGAGGGGTCAAAGAACTTATGGTGATAGGATGTGTGCTGATGTATCTTTCTAGAGCTTTTGCGAGTAAAGTTAATAGCGAGATTGGTCTGTAATTAGAAAGGACATCAACTTTAATCTCTAAATTAAATTAAATGTAATGCTTACATAGTAAACTTGAGATACTTACCTATACTTGTTGACATTCTTGTCCATGATATTATTGTATTGATCTTTTTGTAGTTGACATGCAAGTTATGTAGATATGTAATTTTAGTTCCCAATATTTTTGTTGCGATGTTTGTGTATCACAATAACTTTGTTCTCAATATTGTGTCAGATAACCATGTCAGACAGCATTTTATCCAATACTTTAATATGTATTTAGAGTGGGTCATGGGTCAGCTCCTGGCTGATGATTGGAAGGCTTTCTTGTCTCAGTTCCTTGTTCTTTATGTGATAGTTTCTTCCCTAGTCCTGTGTTTGCTCTACCCCTGTAGCATTTATTTTTTTGCCATAGCTTCTGGTCGAATGAGTTTTATCCCCCAATGCTGATTTGAGAGATCTATTTCTTTATTTATCAATGAGGGTCATGAAGTGCCCACTCATACCTGGCTTCTTGATTCTAAGCATTTGTTCAGAATATTGTGCATACTCGGTTTCTTAAATTACTACTCAATATGGCAATTAGCCATCTTGGAATGGGAATGGGAAATTAAGATTTGAACACCAATAAAGGTGTCATGACAACCTTGATCATTTGGCTTGCTCCTTTCTTAAGGATTGATCTCGTACATTTTCTATTAATATATTCCTTTTGTTAGATCATGATGTGAGAAATGACTGGAGGTGGGGGGAATATTAGGAGGCATGAGAAAGAAACCTCAGGGTCTGTGGTGATCAGAAGTCTTAGATCCCTAATTTATGGGATTCCTGAAATCTAACCCCCCTGTCCAATCCTTTAGTACTACCATGGGAAAGATGGGAGCATGTTGTGAGAATCAGAGCTTGTGGTCTTCCTTAGGCACTGGAGGAAAGACCAAGAATAAATATAGGAAGAGCAAAGGGAGAAAATGCGAAATATTTAGAAGTCAGGAGAGCAACGAACAATGGCTTCTGGTAAACTAAGGTTGCCATCCTCCCTCTTAAGAACTAAAGATACAACCTAGAAGACAGGGTGGAGAAACCTGAGTATATTATGGCAAAGAAGGGCACATAATGGGGGTACATGGACAAGAGAATAATGACTGCAATATGAAGTGGATACCCAGACACATCATGCCATTGAGTGGAATATCACAGGGTTACCTGAGCATATGATAGCAACGACTGGTGGGGCTATAGGGCTTCATAGATGGTATTCAGAGGAAAACATGATTGAGAGTGTGCTCCACATCAGCAAAAAGGGAAGAACTCTGGCAAAGAGCCCACCTGCGGGGCCCGTTGGCCATTGCAGCGCTGGCCCAGTGAGGAGCTGCCCGATGATGAAGCATGACACCCCTTTGGATGTGTAAGGGCCCTTCCTCCTATTAGGAGCACTCCACCCTCACTTTCTCCTGGTAAAACCTATATCTTCTCACAGGAACTGCATACCCCTTTTGTGATTACTTTAAAATTTGTGGTCAGGAAGTGTTGGTGAGAGCAAGATCCTGAGACAGTTCATAAAGAAGAGATTCAATAGAATGAAGCTTAATCTCATCAACAAATTAAGGGTTTGGTAGAAGAAAGAAAATTGACAAGCATACTAAGTGCATATGGGCTAGGAGAGACAACACTCAGTAAGGGGAAGGACTGCAAGGAGGTGGGGATACGTTAAAATGAGAATGGATGGCTTGAGGGTAATGAGTTTGGAGGTGAGAAGGTTTTTGTTAATTATGGGTCTGACTACTCTTGTGTGATGCATTAGAAAATATTGGATGGTAATTGGACAGTAGTGTGGAGGGCTATCAATAGTTTAAAGTCAATTTGCTAAACTGCCACTTCCAACAAAGTGCATCACAGTTGAGTGTGAGCCAAGCTATTTAGAAATGAATGTTGTATTATTGCAAATGTTTTGCTGCTGTTTTGATTCTAGCAATCCATAAATAAGACACTCCAAAAAAAGCACTAGTGGACCACATCCAAGGAAGCTCCAACTGCTGCTACAAAAGATCTTCAAATGGTTACCTCAGAGCATCAGACGACTCTTACGCAAGCACTCATCACCAGCAGGCTGGACTACGGCAACATGCTCTATGCCGGAATCCCAAAACAACTCGTACACAGACTCCAGACCATCCAGACCACCGCTGCAAGACTCATACTCGACCTCACACGCTGCACCCACATCACACCACACCTCAATATTCACAGGCTCCCCATTCACAAGTGCAGCCAATAAAAACTTCTCATGCACACATGCAACCCTTACATAGTACAAGACCAGAATACCTGAACAGTCGCCTACACTTTCAACAACCCACCAGACACCCGTATCCGCAAAAGAAAGACTGGAGGTTGCTCAGTCTCCTACATCGCACCCAAGACATGAAACGACCTCCTTCAACACATCAGAGCCTTCGCCTCATTTCTTGAGTTCTGCAAGAAGTTGAAGGCCTGGCTCTTCCTACAAGTACCTTGGGGACCCCACACACCTGTCAAGTGCCTGGATACCCTCTCGGGTGATTAGTGCACTATATAAATCAATAGAACATAACATAACATAACACAGACATATTAGTCAATGTGGCATCAGGAGGCTGGTAATGAAACCCATTCTACCCTTAGTAAAACCTATTTGAACAATGTTCAAGCAGGATGGCAAAGAGGCCATTGCATAATATATTTTGGAGTTGACTATGGAACTAATCAATGGTAATAGGAGCTTGAGGTGGAAGCTTCTGAACTCTGTTCTAAGCTGTATTTGCTAGAAAAGGTACTCTGTTAACTGAACCAACTTAAGAGGCCATGGTGAGGTCATAGTGGAGATAGACTCCAGGTTTTTTGCAGATACATCGTACAATGGGCTGAGCTGGCTGTGGGAACCTAGCATTGCTATGTCTTTCTCAGTGTCATAGTGTTTTAGGCCACCTTAGCCCATCCTAACCTATAAGATACTGAGACCTTTGAAGATAAAGGGGAATTGACTTTATGGCTATAGATCTGCAGGAAAATCTGAATGTTCATGTAGAGTAAGTGTGAAAGTAAAGGCTCAAGAGTGTGAGGAATGTATTGGGACACATTTACAAGTTGAATGTGAGGGTCGAACAAAGAGCGTCTGGTGGACTCTGCTGGCTCAGGAATGATTAGAAACCATTATTCCTGATCCAGTATGAGACCTGTGGTTCTTGTAGCATTCTAAACTTGTTCAATGAAAGCAGCATGGTCAAGTCCCATTCTTAAAAGAAAATATTTCTCTCTGCACTGTGCCATTGTGCCACTGTTCAATTGCGCTACCTTTACCTCTGTATACTCATTGCTACATTGCAAATCCATTCGTCTTCCATAATCCCATTCTTCCACTGCATTAGGATTTCCCATTGCATCCTATTCTTTCACCACACTACCATTGAGACTCAGACGCCATCCTTCTATCAGACCTTCATTCTTGCAGTGCATCTAATTTAAACAACATCATATTCATCTCGGACATCCTATTTTTCAATACTCTACATACTTCAAATGAAATCCTATTCTTGAATTGCGCCCCTGTTTATGAATGACACATCCACTCTTTCCGACACAGACCAACTACACTTTCTCCAGGAGGGTACCGTCATGCTCGCTTTGTGACTTTCAAACTTGAACCTATAAATGCATTCATCTGTAGACCAGCGTTTGAATCCTGGCAAAGGTGACGGAGCTTCCGAAGTTGAAAAACTGCAAAAGTGCAGAATGAACAACCATTTATAAAGTAATATAATATTCCAATTGTCATTTTTCCTTCGTATTCCTCCTATTCTCTATGTGTATTGTATGATGTTTTTACACTCTTTTGTGTCTCAAACATTTTAATATCAGCTCTAAAGTTAAGAACTACTAGGGGTACATATAGGTCCACGACTCCCTGTTAATCTCTGTACTATGAATGGTGGCCTCTAGAGCTTTTTAATGGGTTTTTTTTTCTCGCTCCGGCTCCTTTATGAATTTATGAGTCCAAGAAGGACAACAGCATTGTAAGGATTTTGCACAGTTTTTTCTATCTTAATGTCTCCCTGACTGTTTTTTATGAATACTGTTTACATTGTTATGCTCCTGAAAATGTCTCTTTTATGGTCATATTTTTATATGCCGAATAAAGATTATTATTATTATTATTCTATGTGTACCCCATACTACATCCCGATTTTGCCACTACTTTCCCAATTAGACTAAACCACATTCTTCAATTCAACACATTTTCCAACACTTCACTCTGTTGTTAAAGATGGAGCCATTCTTTCATTTAACTTCAATTCTTCCACTGAATTCACATTCTTTCATCCAATCCCGAGCCTAAGGTTGAATCCGAAACCTACTTTGCTCCCGCATTCTTAGATAGAATCCCATGGATGCACTCTATGCCATTCTCTGCTGCATTCATATTCTCCCACTGTTTCATTAATTGTTCAAAGCCCTGGTTCTTTCACTTTGCCACATTATTCATCAACTGTCTCTTTTGTCTTCCTTTATCCGGATTAGTGCTTTGAAGGCATGGTCCTGCACTGATATTTTATTTCTAACACACTGAACTGCTCAATATGTTCACATTTCAAAATTAAGGGCTTTTGTAGCGTTTGGTGGACAGGATGCTCCACCATAAACACTGCACAGTTCCCTGCCCACCAAACTCACGAGTCACCTGCTCTATTAAGAGCCAGGTCAACCATCATGTTTCCGGCGGCGTAGCCTTCATTATCTCTGCCAGTGGAAACCCTAGACTGCTAGTCTCACAGGCATTGTGCCCTTGGTCTAAGTACCTCAGACTGCTCACCCTGTTTAGGCGGATTTTCTGATGTAACTGTTTCCTATTCCGGAGATCTTTTTTCCCGTTCAGAACTGCCAACAATATCATAGCTGTTCTGAACAGAAAAGCAAACAAATTACCTCTACCTGCTAGGAGAAAACTCCCAGCATGTAAGGATATTTAGGGACACATTTATTGAGTTTTCAGGTACCGCAGCAAGCCACCTTGCTGTGCTGCACTGATTGAAAGAGAAAGGGCAGGAATTCGCTGTGTGGAATTCGGGTGCCCCTTTGGCTGCCTAGTGCCAACGTAAGCACCATTGCGCTGTGGTGCAAGGGTGTTTGTGTTGTAGGCAGGATTGTTTTAGTACAGGAAGGGGCACCTTCCTGCACAAAAACAATCCTCAGAAGCATTTTCTTCTTTCATGGGGGGATATTCTCAAGAACGTGTGCTAAACATCTCCAAAAAATGTTAACGCAACTTTACACATCGCAGCCCATCGCGGGAAAATAACCCCGTGTTAACCTGGAATTCACAACATGGCGGTACCATGCGATAGTTCCCCGGAAACGCGGACAATGTCCGCGATACAACAACCGCAACCATGATAAAAACACAAACCACAACGCGAAAAAACATGCGATGGGCCAAAGCGCGATGAGGAAATCAGCGATAAGCAGCGGCAGGCCTGCAATACACACATGGCAGGCGGGAAAAACCACTATAAAAGTAGAATAAGACACACAAACACAAAATGACCAACACCCAAGCACCATGGAGGCCTCCGGAGCAGGCGCAGAGGACGAGCGCAACCCCACAAGCACCCCGGACCACCAGCCTGGGACCTCGGGGACAGGGAAGGGCAAGGACAAGAAGAAGAGGAAGACGAAGTTCAGTCCGCAGGAGAATAGGATCCTGGTCACGGAGGTGATGGAACACCATCAACAACTGTTCGTCACCTCCAACGTGTCATTGGGCACCAAAAATGGAATATGGCGGGACATCGTGGACAAGGTGAATGCCGTCGGAGAGCACAAGAGGTCAATGGACGAGGTCAAGAGGCGATGGATTGACATCAAGCGCAAGACCAAGGAGAAACTCGCAGCCAACCAGAAGGCAGCAATGCAGACTGGAGGTTAAGCCCTGCGCCACAGCAGGAGCTGGATGACATGGAGGAGCTGGTGTCGACAGTCATCAGTGTGGCGACCGTGGCATGAGTGGGGGGACCGGACACTGCTCGACAGGGCACAACACAACCGCAACAGGGTGAGTGACCACCAGGTACTGGGGGGACTGGGGGAGATGGCCACAATGGCACACATGCACAATCAAGCAGAGCACAATGCACACCCACAATCACTCTGGATCATGGCCCTGATCCACAGACTGTCACAATGCCATGCTGTCTGAATGTGAACCTGTACCATGCGGCTACATACATGCGGACACATTGTAATACACCATCTCCCCTTCACATTGCAGGGGCACCGTCAACACCTCCTGCAGAGCAGTCCCAGCCACTCTTCACTGATGACGAGGAGGACACCACCAGCATCGACACCCAAGCCCTCCAAGATATCATTGAACTCATCCGCCAATCACCTCCAGGACCAGGGCAGCCCAGCTGCATCGAGGAGACCCTACCCACTCCACAAACCACCCAGCAGGAGGCACCCACAGCCCCGACAGTCTCCCAAGACCCCCAGGAACAACACATGGCCTTTCAACGCAGTGTGCTGGAGGGCCAGAGGGAGACGGCTGAGCAGGTGCGGGTGGGGTTCGACCTCATGGCTACCAAACTGGACGCCATCCATGGGTGTCTAGGTCCCATCAGGGACCAGCTCCAGTCCCTAATGGACACCCACGGCCCGCTCCATGGTCTCCAACGAGCCATGACTGACATCGCTGGAGTCCTGACTCGGAGACAAGAACACCTGTCCGCTCAGAGTGGCGCCAGCGATCCCGGCCGTGAGCTGGCACACATGCGGAGGCTCATGGAGGACATGGTGCGGATGGAGGCGGAAAGGATGGCAGCCACCGCTGCACATCAGCAAAATGTAGCTGGGATCTACCATGCCCTGCATGTCCTCATCATGGCATTGCTGCCACAAGGCGTGGCGATGATGAATGCTGCTGCCCCCACAACATCCACATCTCCGCCCCCTGGTGTGTCAGTGCCTCCCAGTGCGGCAGGCTCATCCACTCCGGCACCTGATGTGTCACTGCCACACAGTGCGGCCGACAATCCTCCTCCGGCCCCTGATGTGTCAGTGGCACACAGTGCCGCAGCCGGTACTGCACCACCCACAGGTGGGGCAGAGCAAACATCCGAGGACGAGGACGTGGATGGGCTTGGGTTCAGAAGGAGGCACTAGCATTCATGTCCGCCACCTTGCCTGTTTCTGCTTGGTGCCGCACATGGCCCCATGACCTGCCACTGACCCCTGATACACTCCGCTGCACTCACCTTGGACCGCGACATGGACTGCCATATCCTGTTTGATGACCAATGACACGGCGACCAGACTGCGGACTGTACCCTTCCTCTTCCGCAGTACTTGTCATCCCCGGATGGACTCTGGCTGGCCCTCCGTGGGCCCATATTGTGTAATGTACTTGGCATGGCCCTGTACCGCTTCAGCTGCAAAACTCCACTGGATGTGTAATAAACATCCAGAAATGCACTGCTGTGTCATGTCTTTCATCATTCATGTATGAATGTGTGGATGAATTTAGGGACAGTGATTTCCCTCACGTCAATGATGCTCATCTAGTGGGATGCCAGTCACAGTGTGCTACATTGCCTATTGTGTTCCGCTTGCCGTGGACACTACAACAGGGACACACGCATTAGTCACTCCCTTGTCCGGACATTGAGTGAACCATGCCCAGAGCTCCCGAGTCATTGTTGCAAGCCCTGCGCTGGTCCGGCATATGCCAGGCCAGACCACTCCGCTTACGCTCTGAGGGGGGGCCCACATAGCTACATGTCGCAGGCGTACTCGCTGGTGGTATGCAGGTCACTGGTCTAGTTGTCAGCATGTCATGGCCACTCCCTGAGGGCAGGTCTGCACACACAACACATCCATCCGGCACAGGCGTCACAGGCCATGTGACCCCGCAAATATAAGGGGCCGATGACGTCACATTCCACACTGCCGGTGGTGACTGGATGACGGACGCTCCACGGTTCTCAATCATAAAGGGCCCATGAGTTGTGGCGCACAGGGTTTGTCGCACCCGAGGCCTTGCGCCGGTCACGGACCTACCACCACATGGCGCTGACTGGGGTTGCACAGGGTTAGTGGCACCCGAGGCCTTGCGGCCATCACGGGCCTACCACCACGTGGTGCTGACTGGGGTTGCACAGGGTTAGTGGCACCCAAGGCCTTGCGGCCATCACGGGCCTACCACCACGTGGCGCTGACTGGGGTTGCACAGGGTTAGTGACACCGGAAGAGCTGAGCGGGTGTGCAGCCTGCGATGATGACGTGTGCGCTGATGTGGTCTCTGCCATTGATGCCTCAGGACTCAGCGACATGTGTGGGACCTGCTGGGCCGCAGGGCGTGTCCGCATGATGTGAACCATGCCATGGTGGCGGGACCGGGGCCTGGAGCTTGCACGGGCACGTGGGGTGCCCACTGGTGAACACACTGTTGGCGGCAGGTGAGCAGTGGGCACGGGGTGCGCAAGTGCGGACAGCTAGCGCTGGCCGCGGGGGGGTGCGGTTGCATGCGTGCGCAGGGACGGACAGGCGTTGTTGCCGTTTGCTGTGAGATGGACTCTGCCATGATTGACTCTGGCCTTGATTACAGATTGCAGTCCTGGTGGCTTGCAGTGTATCCCGGCACGTGGTTGGAGACACACCGGTGGCAGCAGGTGAACAGTGGGGCCTGGGTGCGCAGGGGCGGCGGTGTCTCTCTCTCTCTCTCTCCTTTCCTTCCCTCTCTCTCTCACTCTCTCTCTCCTTTCCTTCCCTCTCTCTCTCCTTTCATTCCCTCTCTCTCTCACTCCCTCTCCCTTCCTTCCCTCTCTCTCTCACTCTCTCTCCTTTCCTTCCCTCTCTCTCTCACTCTCTCTCTCCTTTCCTTCCCTCTCTCTCTCACTCTCTCTCCTTTCCTTCCCTCTCTCTCTTTCTCTCTCTGCCTTTCTTTCATTCTCTATTTCTCTGTGTCTCACTCCTTTGATGTGCGCATGTCACACGTTCTGATTTTGTGCTTTATTTTCCAGGCTGTGACGTCGTGATTGTCCCGGACGGACCCGACAGGAGTCTGCCGCATTGGTGTTTTGTGTTGTGTTTCAATAAAGTTTTTGGTTGTTACTTCAGTGTTGTGTGACTGTTTCTCGTTCTTCTGGCCACACATGTGTGTTATTTTTTGACAATGTGCGTCATCATGCGCTTTTGGTGGCTCTTGTGTCGTGCACGGTATGTGTATGTCCAGGGAGGGGGCGGGGGGCTGGGGGTGGTGGCAGTGGGTGTTGTGGCCCTCATGGGTATCCGGGCTGCATGATGTTTGTCTCCATGGCATCTGTTGGTCTTCGGGTGTGGATCTTGGCTGGGCTCCCTTTCATGCTGCAGGTAGTCGTCCTGCTTAACACCAGCAAAAGGCAGGTGTTAAATAACTGGTGCTACCGTGGCTTATCGCCTGTTTTTGGTTCGCTTCGCAGGTCTGGCAGTTCGTTGTGAAAGTGGTGTTGTGGTTTTTTCGTGTGTTTTTGCATGGGAACGCCTACTCTGCATCTCATTAGGGTTAGTTGGTGGTGTCCACCGTGGTGTTAAATTTTGGGGCAGTTGTCGCGGGAATACTGGCGATGTCTGCAGTTTGCACCCACTTGTGAATGGGGTGTTAAATCTATCTCCACTTTTGATGGGTTAAGGTGGGGATAAATCGGCGGTAGGTCCTTGTGAATATGCCCCTAAGTGTGCTGCAGAATGCAGCACGCTTATCAAGAAAAAACAACGAGGAGAAATAGCGATATTTTTCATCATTGTGCCTCCCCTGAGGAGGGTTAGCATTTTGACGCATTCCCAGGTTTACCAGTGTTGGTAAATCTAGGAATGTGCTAAAATACATGGGTGGATGCATAGGAACATCAATCAATTTTATCCCTTCATAACTTTCTTTCACATATGTTTTCTTTCTCATTCATTTCCTCAACACCTCACTGTCTTTATCACTCACTGGCTGTCACAGGCCAAACTACAGAGTTACATTAGAAATATATGCCATTAACACGTGAGTTGTTATGAATCATCCAGGGAGATTGCACTGTGATAACACTGGTTTTATGTGCCACAACTTCCACTTACGCCACATATATGAAAATCTCAAGTCTGGTTTCAGAGCAATACAATGTGAGTCCAAACCACAAAGCAACAAGAGGAATTTCAGAAGAAAATGTCCCTGTAAAAACATAATTAAGTGCTTCAAAACATGACACATAAATAGCTCTCCTAGAATGTAATTTCTGAGACGCAGTAAGGAACAAATGAAGTGGATGTAAATTTTTCACAAGCTAATGAACCAATCACCCAGCTTTCCAGTACAGAGCTATTTTAAGCTCAGGGCAGTTTCTGTTAGAGGAAACAACATATGCTAGGAACAGGTGGACAATTTATACCATATGCAAATATTTGTTATGTAGTGCCTCTCTACTGACGACATATTCAATTTCAGTACTCCAATTTAATGGGAGATTGAATTTTGAGTTTCATTTAATATTTCCAAAAATACATCTTAATAAATGAGAAAACAATGTGCCAGCCCATGTGTACCAATTCTAATATTGGTCACTGAGGACATGTAACATTTTTGAGGTGTGTTTAATATAAAAATATTCCTCATTGATTTAGAATGCATCGTGACTCCTTTGAATCAACATCAAATTATTTTACAGCCAGCAAATTTAGAAAGTCTAGAAGGCTCTTTCATTTAGACTGCTGGAAAAAATCTCTCTTTAAGTACAGTTTCATGTATGTTTTTGGATTTTATATCATTTGTACTTCACAAAAATAATTTCCTTTAACTCTAATGATAGTTGTACCACAAAACCTCAAGAGACCGTAGTTAGCACAGTGCCATCTCCAAGTACAATAATACAGCTTTTATCATTTTTCAGCTATGCATGGAAAAAGCCTTTTGTCATTTTTTAGCTTGGCATGGATGGCACCTGATAATCCCATGCTTAAAGATTTTGCTGTAAAAATGACAAGGGGCTTTGTCACTTTCTAGCTCGGCGTGGATGGCACTCTACTAACCCTATGCTTAAAAACCCTGTTAGAAAAACAGACATTTGAGGCGAGCAGAGTTAGAATGTCATTGGTGTTTGCAGAGTGTTCCATATTAAGGAACTGCTTAACACCTGTTCTGCTCTCTTTTGCATAATTTATGCAGCCCTCTAAGCCTAAAAAGGTATTGTTTTGACTTATACTGATTGCTCCATTGTGTCTGGACAAAGCTATACCTCTCTGACAAGCTCTACTGAGAGAGAAACACATTTTACAGTGGTTGCTTTTATTAATTCCTGATTGGTTTACATAGTGTTTTCTCAATCCAAAGTTGTAATACTGTGCCTGGAGTGGGAAATGGAATTTATCATTTTTCAGTTTGGCATGAATGCACTTGATAAACCTATGCTTAAATTCTTTGCTGCAAAAATGTCAAGAGGCTTTGTCACTTTCTACCTCGGAGTGTATGGCACTGTGCTAATCCTAATCTTAAAAACTCTGCTGGAAATACAGACATTTGAGGTGAGTAGATTTGGAGTGTTTTTGGTGTTGTAGAGTGTTCCATATGAAGGAACTGCTCTCCTTCTAAAACATGAGAACTACCCAGGGTTCCCTGCTCTCTTTTGGATAATTTATGTAGCACCCGAAGCATGAAAGGGCATTGTTTTGACTTATAATGGTTGCTCCTTTGTGTCTGGACAAAGCTATACCTCTCTGGCGAGCTCTACTGAGAGCAAAACACATGTCAATGGTTGCTTTTATTCATTCCTTATTTGCTTACATGGTGTTTTATCGCTCCAAATCTGTACTACTGTGTCTGGAGTAGGAAGTGGTTTTTATCATTTTGCAGCTGGGCATGGATGCACTTGATAATCCTATGCTTAAATTCTTTGCTGTAAAAATGGCAAGAGGCTTTGTCACTTTCCAGCTTGGCGTGTCCGGCTTAAAAAACTCTGCTAGAAATACAGACATTTGAGGTGAGCAGATTTGGAGTGCTTGTGGTGTTTTAGAGTGCTCCATATAAAGGAACCGCTCTTCTTCCAAAATATGGGACCTAAACAGACTTCCCTACTCTCTTTTGCATAATTTATGCAGCAATCTCAGCCTGAAAGGGTATTTTATTGTGTTAGACTGATTGATCTTTTATGTCTGGACAAGGCTACACCTCTCTGACAAGCTCTAATAAGAGTGAAACATCTGTCAGAGGTTGCTGCTTTTTTTAATTCCAGGTTCACTTGGATATTATTTTATCAAACCAATGCTGTAATACTGTGCCTGGAGTAGTAAAAAGCTTCTGTCAGTTTTCACCTTGGTGTGGATGGCACTTGATATTCTATGCTTAGACTTTGGTGTAAAATGGCAAGAGGCTTTGTCACTTTCTAGCTTGATATGAATGCACAGTCCTAATCCTATGCTTAAAGGGCCTGATTCACAGAACTAACTTACGTCAAAAACGTAAACGTAAACGTAAAGTTAGTACTTTTTAGGTATTCACAGAATACACTTACTCATTTTGGTATTCACTGAATGAACTTACTCATTTTGGTATTCACAGACTAGTACTAACTTTACGTTTACGTTTACGTTTATGTTTTTGACGTAAGTTAGTTCTGTGAATCAGGCCCACTGGGCCTGATTCACAGAACTAACTTACGTCAAAACGTAAACGTAAACGTAAAGTTAGTACTATTCTGTGAATACCAAAATGAGTAAGTGTATTCTGTGAATACCTAAAAAGTACTAACTTTCCGTTTACGTTTACGTTTTTGACGTAAGTTAGTTCTGTGAATCAGGCCCAAAAAGTATGCTAGAAAAATGGACATTTAACATGAGCAAATTCAGAGTGTCAGTGGTGTTGTAGAGTATTTTCATTTAAAGGAACTACTCTCCTTCTAAAACGTTGGAATTACCCAGGATTCCCTTCTCTCTTTTGGATACTTTATGCAGCACCACAAGCATGAAAGGACATTGCATTTACTTATAATGGTTGCTTCCTTGTGTCTAGACAAAGCTATGCCTCTCTGACAAGCTTCAATATGAACAAAACACATGTCAGGGTTCGCTTTTATTCATTCCAGGATGACTTGGATGGGATTTTACCAATCCAGAGCTGTAATACTGTGCCTGGAGTGGTAAAAGGCTTTTGCCATTTTTTAGCTCGACATGGATAGCTCTTGATAATCCTATGCTTAAAGATTTTGCTGTAGAAATGGCAAGAGGCTTTGTCACTTTCTAGCTATGTACTAAACCTATGTTTAAAAACGCTTCTTAAAAACAGACATTTGAGGTGAGCAGATGTGGAGTATCAGTGGTGTTTTAGAGTATGCCATATAAAGGAACTGCCCTCTGCCTATTACTACCCAGGGTTCCCTGCGGCCCGAGTAAATACCAGGGGCTGAGATTAATTCAAGCATTCCATTCATCACTTTTTTTGTATACTTTAATGTGTGGCAGTAAGTGGGACAGGAATGCCCAGACGTGGGTACAGTACACACTGTGTCATTAGAATCAAGCAAAATGCCGATGGACTTGGATGCGGCCCCAAGTAATTACCAGTGGCTGAGATTATTTGAAGCATTCCATCCATCTCTTTTTTGTCTACTTTAGTAGGTCCAAGTCAAGTGCAACCAGATGACCACTATTATTGGCACTTAATGCTTTTTAGTGCTATTTTTATTGAAAACCTTAAAAAATCATATCTCTGGTTCCTTTTATTGGGTTTTTGCCTTTTCAGTGTCATTTTGTTCAATAAATTGTTCTCTATTTTAATAAATTGGAGTGGGATTTTATTGTGTGTTTTTTTTTTACTTGCTTACTGTGTTGTTACTTCTAAATGCTTTATGCATTTTCTTAATTATGCCTGTCTGCTCTGTGCCATAGCTAACAGGGGTAGAGCTTGGGTTTAAATTATTGAAACCATTACTGGATCAAACAAGAACAGTGACCTTATTACTTGAGATGGACTAGCATAAACCCCAGTTTATAATCCACTTTCTCACAATAGCTTTGAGCAACCTGTCCCAACCAGATGCTCACACTTCCACGTATTCTTTCATATTCATGTCTCACTTATCATTTTCTCAGTGACATCACAGAGTATCTAAATGAAACACAAACCTGTTCCCAAACAATGCTCTCTTTTCCCCTTGCAACAAACTACTTCCTACTGTACTTCCATAATCCCTGCCCCTTGGTGTTGCCCAACATGCCCAACCCTTTTCCTCATCCCTTGCTCCACCTAGTAGGGATTCCTGGCCCTTGCCGTGGATGCAGATCTCTCACCTGCTTTCCATCTTTTTGTCACAGTCTTCTCACCTATGTCCAGCCCAGACACTCATTATAATTAATCTACAAATCCTTTTTCCCAATTGGTATGGGGTTCCATACCACCCAGTATCATCAGCTCTCTGTAAATATGCATGTTCTTGCTTTGCTCTGTGGGGTAGGCAATGCTACACAAGCAGCTTCTATGAATGTTGTCCGCTGAACAGTGTTGTGGGCAGTGGGGAGTTTTTAACACTCTTTCCTTTCTTTCGTGTGCCTGATAGACATTGCCTTGCTCTTTTGCTGCTGCTACACAGCCAGATAATTCCTGTCTTAAAGCCCAGCTCTTGTAATTATTATAGTCAACCGGTCATCCAGTTCGTCTTCTACTTGGATATTGATTGTGCTCCTTGAATGGAGCTTAGTGGTGTATTCTGTGGGGACATATAAAAAACCTCTCTTACACCTGTTTATACTCATCTTCATTTTCATCACCTCTTCCACTACAGTCCATGTTCCTGTAAAATCCTGAGCTCTCCAAATTTGTTTCTGCACCTCACACTCATCAGCCAAATATTCTCACCCACTACCTACATTGCTCTTCTAGCTCATATGTGTGAACAACTTGCTGAAACCAGGGGCGTGGCTTCCAGTGGTGCAGCAGGTGTAATGACCAGGGCCCAGAGGTCGGAGGGGTCCCAATTACAACAGCCCCTTGAGCCCTGAGATGACACCACCTAGATTTGGTGCTGGAAGTAGTGGTGTGGAGTATGTTGCAGCACTTCCAAAAGAACCATCCAGTAGTTTTGAAAGGTGAATGTGCATTAAAGCTAAATACTACACCCTTATGCCACTGCTTCTGAATGGGAGTGGCTCATTTGCGGCAGTTGTTTGCTGTGTGATGCTTGGATTTTTCAGAATCCCTGAGTTAAAAAAATGTAAAATTTATGGTAGCATCCTCAGTTTCAAGGACCACAGGATCTCTTACAGCACTGTGAGCTGGCTTTTACATCTGTCCAATTCCTTCAGGTCCAGGAGTAAGACTACGAGAAGCAGAATACACAGAAGCACCTGTGGGGGCACTGCAAATGCCCCATTGAACATGCCCTAAATGGCTGAGCAGCGCGCATGCTCACTTTTGTAAATGCTGAGTGTGCCATTTCACCCTGGCTGCCTGCCGCTAGCAAAGATTAACAAAGAAGTTATGCTGATGTTGCTGCGTGGCTTCAGGAGACAAGACTGTTACAGAAATCACAGAGATCAGCCTGACTGTTGGAGGCAGACATTGGCGATTAGTAAAAGAAAAAAGACTTACATAGGATAGATGACTTTAAAACAACTTCTTGGGGCCTCTAATCCAAACTCGTCCTTATTGTAACCAGAAATCAGAATAGTTATCCTTCTGAGACCCATGGGAACCCTTCAGAACCTCTCAATACAATATGTTGCTCCCCAGAGTAAGATACTGAGGGGGGACTCGAGTAACTGTTACAGTACTGTAGAAAAGGTAGACAAGCCAACAAAGTGACAAGGAGAACTGAGCCAAGAGTCTGCCTTGGCTCTAACAGCCCATCCTGGCCCTAAGAGCCCAGTTATGAGCCTAGTTATGATTTGAGCCATGGGAACATTTGGCATGCAAATCATGCAATAAATATTATGTAAAAATATGACAAAGGGTTTTCAAAGTTCAAAAAGTATATTTCTTTACAAGCGTTTCATCTGAGTACGTCAGATTATATCACTGCATTGAGAGGCGTTTATTAAAAGTGATAGTTTTTGTTAGACCTGGCCCTTTTGACTAGTTTATCCCAAAAGTTTTTGCCTTTTTCCTCTTATTTTTTCTTACCCTGTTTTCGTTGGCTAAAGTGCATATGCTTTCTGTAGAAATTATGATATGATTGGTTATCCATGATTGGCATATTTGAGTTAGTGGTAAGTCCCTAGTAAAGTTTGCCAGTGCCTGTCAATCAAATGCTACTAGTGGGCTTGCAGCACTGGTTGTGCCACCCACGTGAGTAGCTCTGTAAATGTCTCGCAGGCCTACCACTCTAGTGTCTGTGCACGCTGTTGTAAAGTGCCATGTTGTCAAGGCAAGTGCACCCACTTGCGAGGCCCAAACCTCCCATTTCCTTACATATAAGGCACCCCTAAGTTAGGCCCAAGGTACCCCCATGGGCAGGGTGCAGTGTATTTGAAAGGTAGGACATGTACTGGTGTGTGTGACATGTCCTGATAGTGAAATACTGTGTATTTCGTTTTTCACAATTGAAAGGCTATATGTCCCATAGGCTTATCACTGGGCTTACACTGTAACAATTTTACATGTGTAACTCTCAATAGGGACAAGATGGAAGAATGGAGGTTAGGCTCTCTGAACTCAGAATTTATTAACGCACCTTTTTGTGAAGGTGGTTTTTAAATTCTGCGTTTAAAAATGCCACTTTTAGAAAGTGGGCATTTTCTTACTTGACCATTCTGTGTGCCTCTGGCTGTTTGTGTATTCAGTGCCTTGTGTTTGAGTGACAAGGACTGGGATGTGCATTCACTCTAGACAGTCACTAGGGGGGTTGAGGTGTGTCCTGCCTTGCCTGGGTGACTCATCGCAGGGCTGAATAGACCTGGTCTGCATTTGGAATGGTGGGAGGAGATTTGCTTGCACCTGAATAGGCTGTGTCTTCTATTTCACAATACTGTCTCTGCCCCCTGTAGTCATGCTGCACCAGGGAGGACAGGACTGGTTTGGAATGGGTTCAGAGACCCTTACAGGAAAGAGAACAATGACAATTTGGGTATAAGTATTACCCCTAAAACCCCAGGCCTTTAGATTACTTCCAGGAACAAGTGGACCCTGCCAAGAAGAAGAACGAAAGGACTGTGTGAGGAGCACTGCCTTTTCTGAGTGAGGGGTGGGTTGTCCTGCAGTTGCTGCTTCTGTCTGTGGTGGAGGAAAATAACTGACTCTTTTTGCCCTGCTGTGGTATCCTGCTTGTGAAGAATCTCCAAGGGCTTGTGTGTGTTGGCCTCCTGTTGGAAGTCTCAGGGATACAAAAGACTTCAGGGGAAAGATCTATGTTATATCTCGAAAGAATAACCTGCCTGGGCGGAGAGCTGGAGAAGGTGTTTGAGGAGGGCTGCCCCTAAATGGTGTGGGGTAGGATGGCCTGCAGTGGTTGCTCCTGCCTAGGTCAGGAAAAGGACTGGACTGTCCTGGTACCGTTCTGTTTTAAAGAACGAAAGTGCGAGAGGAGCCCTTTGTTTTGCAGCCCAGCGCCTTCCAGTGCAGCCAGTGGAAAGCGCTTCCCCCACTGTGAAGAAGAACTTTTGTGTGCACTGCAGCGCGTGCAGCGCTGCAATAGCTTCGTGGTTAAAGGATCGTGGGGAGCGTTTTTCTTTAGTGGCCGAAAGAGCTGTTTTACTAAAAGGTAAGCACATGGAGAGCGCTTTATTCTCCCAGTTGTTCTGCCTTTGTCAGCGCATGGTGAGCGCCTCACCTAAAACAAGTAATCCGCTCTGATCGGTGCTGGGACCGACCGGTGTGGCCTACTATGTGCCCCCCCCTTTCAGCAGAACCACGACAAGCGATGGATGGGCCGGGAGGGCCACGCTGCTCTGCCAGTGGCAGCAACACAGCGTCTCAAAGGCCCCCCCTTGCTGCGGCTCTGCAGATGCCATCCCGCAAGGGTAGCCCACGGGAGCAAGGAGAATGACGTCAGCGCCATCACCACGTTACTATGGCACCAGGAGTGGCCTGGGGACACCTGACGCATCTGCCAGCCCCGCCCCCAGGAGCCTGTGTAGAGCCGAGGTTGGTGCATGCTCGGGACGGGAAGTGGCCTGCCCCGATCCACGGAGGCCGCCTTGCACCAGGAGCCAGAGCGGGTCCCCTGAGACGCAGGGATCGCTTTTCTGGAACCAGTATTACAGAGGGCTGGTGGGCCTGAGGGACTACAGAAGATTGTCCCCGCCTTGGCCTCCCGCCCTGGGCCATCACCTGGCATTAGCTACACCCCGCATATGCGGGTAGGAACTTTTTTTGAAAGTCAACCCCACGATGCCACCTGAGCGCCGGCCGCCTATTTGAGGGCTGATGCTTTTGATTATCCAACCCGTGCAGGACCTCGCAAGGTTTTGCCGCCGGGGTGGGAAGTGTGTGTGCCCTCTGTGCCTACACATACCTGGGGCATCTTTCCTTGTTGGTCAGCGGGGGAAGACCTCAACGGAGGCTCCCCCCAGTCCCAGAGCAAGGAGAACCTGGGAGATTACTGCATAGCTGGTAAAAGAAGCGCAGGTGCACTGTGGCTCTCGTGTTGAGGGCTTAAGTGTGTCATTCCGGGGTTGCATCCAGAATTGTGATGCCCTAATATATGGATGCACGTCATTTTACCGTGCAGCCTCTAAAAGAAGCACAGAGCGCTGTGTCTCCTAAAGGCAGGCAGGAGTTACGGTGCCCGAGTCGTTCCTATGGAAATTACAGCAAAAAGTGGTTATGGTTTTGTGATGACATATGGTGATTTATGTCCTGATGTAATATAATGGGATGGTATAATATGCGCAGTAATATGGTTTTCACAACGTTCTTGTGACATGCAACTTCTACGTGCTTGCTTTACTGTATTAAGTGTGGTGTTTATGACAATTGCCTTATGGCAAAGTGATTTATAAAATCTACATGTATTATGACACATGCCTAGTGGCACAGTTATTTATGTGAATGGTGGTCTAAATGTGCTTTACATACTACCAAGTGATTTATGATCTATGTGACTTCATGACAAGCGCCTAGTGGCGCAGTGATTTATGTGATTGTGATCTAATGTGTTTTTATGAATAATACAAAGGATGTTTTTATATAACCTTGTGTAGAGTCTCTTTTTTTGGTGTGCCTAGTGTGTCACTGATGTGTGTGTGTTGCACAAACGCTTTACAGATTGCTTCTCGGATAAGCCTGACTGCTCTGCCAAGTTACCAAGGGGGTGAGCAGAGGTTATTGTGGGTGTGTAACTCCCTTAGCCTGACTAGAGTGGTGGGTTCTGCCTGGCTTAGGTGTATACCCTAGCCAACCAGAGACCCCATTTCTAACAGTTTTTAATCATGAACTTAGAAACATTCAGCCCCCAGCCCCAACCCCGATGACCATACAGTTAGTGAACTAAGCTGCACCCTACATGCGGGATATATTCTTATTTTACAAGGAGCAACTACGTAATCTATTCAGTCAAATACGAAGGAGTTTTTAGTACCACATACATCCTCACATATTTTAAGATTTTCTCATATGCCATAATGGAAAAATAAGAGATACTATAAAATAGAATAATTGCCTAGGATCACACAGTTTAGTCAAGTCAAGTGACCAAGCCATGATGGATCCCACGTTTTCTGATTTCACATTGTGTAATTCAGCCACTAGATTGGTATCCCTTTATTGCTCCTGTTTGACATCAAATTTTAATGCTTTGTCTTTCATACATGGTGCATGAGCTTAGAGAATAGGTAACAAGCAGTAACCACATGAAAGCTCTGCTCATTTTGGGCTCAGTGGCTCAAGAGGACCTCGAGCTGAATCAGAGCCTGGCATCTGGCTCAAGCCTTCAGTAGCTCACCCACCTCTATACTCTGGGTATTCTGTGTCTGAAATAAGCTTAGATGCTGCTGCCAGTGTGATACCTATTTTGTATGTTATTATCCCTTAGCTTGCGCTGCTGCAGGCCATCTTGTACTTGTGCTGTGTGTGAGGGGAACTTACATTACTGCCAAATGTTGCACATTGGGTGTGTATTAACACACAGTCTTGGGTTCGTGCTGAAGAGGCTGTCCATGTTCTGTGTATGCGAGGGAACTTTGCATTGCTTCTGGCCAGATCGGTATGTGTTCTATGGGTATAAGGGAAGTGTGTACTTCCCAGAGCTGTAAATGTTTTGTATTTGGAAATCTTCCTATGAGTGTAAGTCAAGCTTGCTCTCATACACCTTAGTGCTATCCCTTATACTAGTACCAATCTGAAATGCAGCTAATTCGCTGTATCTAAGGTAAACATTAAATGGTGCTGGACAGTGCCACACTTGTTCCTTGTCATTGAAGGAAGCTTGCACTGACTGGTCCTGGAGTAGCACACTTGTTCCAAGTCTTTGAAGAAAGCTTGCAGTGGCTGGCACTGCTCGCCCACATGCTCCATGTCTTTGAAGGAAGCTTGCACTAGTACTACACTACCACACTGGATCCATGTCTTTCAGGCACGATTGTGATGCTCTTGACCAGTGCTGTACATCTTATGCGTGTAGTTCAAGGACTCGTTGTGCTCCTGCTCCCTGTGATATTTCTGTTTGTTTTAGGTCTCACCACAAGACATTTTTAGCTGTCTCACCAGCATCTTATTTTCTAAAAAAAGAATGCATAATCTTGGTTAGAGAAAATTGGCTTTGGGTTATTCCACTTCAGTTATTCATCAGACAGAGTGTCATACTTGTGTTGTTTCAGCTCTTTAGAACAGCATATATACAAATGGGCAGTGGATCAGCCTTCTTCAACCACTGACTTGCTGCCAATGTTTGGCTCTGCCTATTAGACAACTACTGGTCTTTAGGATGTCAGGTAGTCTGTGTAATAGGACATTGCTTGTTTACTGTGTGTTACTCTACATCCAACCTAAGAAGATATTTCCGTAATTTCTTCCCTCAGCAGTTCACCTGCAAATGCAGAATAGTACTAATTGAGTAATGAGAGTACCAGCAGCTCCATTGCCAGTGCAACTGGACTTCAATTTTCTTATGCAGAGTGTCAGGCATCACTTCTGCAAGCTTCAAAACCATGCCACTATCTTAAAACCGTATTCTGAATACTCTATCATTTTTTACTATTCCAAGATGGCAGACCAGTGCAAAACTTTACTTTTAACTATTTTTATTGAAGCACAGGCCTTCTCCAAATTTAGCCCGCATATATTTTCTTTTGTTTTTTTATCTTTATTTATTTATTATAGCATATTTTTGCACTACAAAGAAAACCACCACTTTGTTTTTCAGAAGGCAAATTAGACTTTTTTTGATGCCAAGATTCTTCTCTACAAAAGTCCACAAAGATCACACTCACATAGTCTGCAGTGCCAGTCCAAATGTTGCTGATTTGAGATTAGAAAACCTCAATAGACATTCAGGCTTCAGTGTAGCATACTTCATCAACAGCTTTGAATTACACTAATGGACCGATGCACCAGATACTCAACCTGTTTCTCCTATGTGACCATCTGTCTCAACTTTGCTCCTTCCTAGTGAGCGATGTACCAGCATGTGAACAGTGTGCTTATGTGATAGCCACCATGTTTTTGGAGTGTAGTGTGAGGGTTGTGCCTGTGTGATTAACATTGTCTTTTGTGAGTGCAGTGTATGTGGTTTACAGGTTGAAAGGTGTGTCTGTGTGAGAGCAGAATGAAGCATATGCCTTTGTGAGTGCAATGTGAGAGGTGTGCCTATTTGAGGCCAGCAGTGCGAGTGTGTGGTCTCTGCATGTCATGTCTTTGTGTGCATGGACTTTACAAGGGCCAGATCTATTGGCTTTGGTAATGCTTTTTAGGATTGTGGCTTTGACATGCAGAAATGCAGTGCAGAAAGTGGAAATACAATAGTGTGTGTAAGAGAATGGTAGTGAGTTTTGATATGGTAGATGCAGACTATGTCAAAGGAGTTTGAGGAGTGTCTGGTCAGCTGACAGACTGAGATGTCACCCTAGTGAGGGGGCCCAGTTACTTTTCTTGCACTGGGGCACATTGTAATCTAGCTACGTCACTGACTGAAACCAGAATCCTGAGGCCACTAAATAAGGAGGGTAGCAACCCAAAACATTCACTGCTCCTCCCTGTACCCCATTACAGACTTAGGGGCCGATTTATATAATGGTGGAGAGCCCGTTGTTCCATCAGGGGGAGACGGAGTACATTACTCCATCTCCCTGGTGGAGGGCCCGCCCATCACATTTTTAATTGATCACCAAGCTGGCAGTAATTTTAAAGCATTGGCAGGAAATGCCATCACAATAGTTGCTGTCAGTCCACATTGCTGTTTGGTGCAGGGTTGGGTCAGCATGACGC
Source organism: Calotriton arnoldi (assembly GCA_963921515.1). Classification (NCBI taxonomy): domain Eukaryota; kingdom Metazoa; phylum Chordata; class Amphibia; order Caudata; family Salamandridae; genus Calotriton; species Calotriton arnoldi. The sequence goes on from CAWUFW010010523.1 coordinate 99,112, forward strand.
AAATCTGCATCAAATAGTTTTTTTTATTTTGAAAAAGAAAATTCCAAAATGGGATTGTCTTTTTCAAAATATAAAAACATAATGCTCCACTCGAAGTTTTCTCCCATGATGTGGGGAGCAATATTTACCTTTTACTGTCCCTCACCGCCAGGGTTTACCTGGTGGTGACCGACAGTAAAAAAATGGTTACATGTCCACCCATCCTGATTTGGCAGAAGGACATGTAGCCATTGCTTCAACAGCCCTTGCTCCGTCAGGCCTTCTGAAAGGTTTGGCTATAGCGGTGACAGAGTAGTCACCAAACTTATGGTCTGCCCGCAATTAAATCAGGTGGGCAGACCATTATGTTGGCGGTATGTATACTTTGTTACAACAGAGTATGCACACCACCAACATATAAATCGCCCCCTTAAGCCGATCCTACCTCGAGGTCCTCAGACTCACCTTTTGGGCAACTTCTCCATCCCTCAATTAACTGGGCCATTCTCTCATACCACTGTGACCACATGTTGATTAAGAACTAAGGAAGTGAGCTGTGCTCCAGAAACTCTACTAAGAGGCAAGGGAACAGAACCGACACTTGTATGCAGCCACATACGATCTATAAAATGTGTGTGTTGCTTCTTCATCCTGAATTTGATGTTTGTGCTTTCTCTAAGTGTACTGCAACTGGACTTAAGTTCCACAAAAGACAATTAAAATCAAACTGATTTTCACTTTCCCAGACATTACAATAACGCTTAAATGTTAACAATAAAATGTTTTGGAAAACATGCATTTTTGCTAGCTGCGTGCTGTCATGCGTATTATCAGAGTACACCAGCAGTAGCTTTCTCTGTTTATAAAGAAAACATTTATAAGTGTATATTTACAACCTCAATACAAGAGTGGATGAAGGAATGCTTGTGGGAGGTATACCATAATACATAATCACGACTCCATACAGCATAAAAGGAGTAAAGGTTGTGAAAACATAGGTGACGGGAGGGTGGCAGAAACCGATGACTGGATATACAGTATACTGATAGGGTGCGTGGGGGCAGATGACTACAGTAAAAACAAATTAATGTTCCAACCTCCTACATGCCTTTTACTCTCCCATTTTCAGCTGAAATCGGTGGTGAGTCACTGCCTTTGGGAAAGCTGCATTCTCACCTTTCTGTTAATGAAGTGATTGAAAGCTATTGTCAAATGCACAGGTGGGGCTTTGCAGGCGCTGCACGTCAAGAGGCCTCTAGTTCACACATTCCACATACACAATAAGAACTTGCTGCCATTTGCTTCATACCTATGCAAATATAGGAGCTTATTTACAAGCCCCTTGCGCCACGGGTACTTCCCTTTTAATATGGGAAAAAGCAACCTACCGGCGGTTTGTAAAGAAGCCCCATATTGTTTAACAGTGTGGCACTGCTCTCTTGTAGAGATGGGTGAACAGGGCTGCATTGCCTCTCGTTCACATCATTATCTACTCCATATCAGGTGCAGGTTTGGTATTTTTTTTTTAAACGTCACAGGTTTTGGACAAGCTCAGTTAATATTTGCAACAGGACACAAAAGAATGGCAGATTTGCAACCTACTAATGTTTTAATTGTATAACAAGTAACGGGATAAATACTGTTGGAACTTAGGAATTGTTTCATGTGTTGTTTTTTTTCTCATAAAGAGCAATTGTGCATTCTTTGAAAATTATTTTCCTATATTTAACTATGTTCATTCTTTTTCAGACTTTTCAGCTTGTACTTGTGTGTCATAGTTATCACTGTTGTAGCTCGTGTGTAACTATTGTAAATCTATTTGATACATACGAATGTCTCACTTGCAGTGAGTACACCTGTCGAAAGTACCTAAATGCTGAGGATGGATATGCAGAGAAACGCAGCAAAACGCAAGTACAGATGCTCCGGTTGCCCCAAAGCCAGAGACTTTGGGCCTGATTTAGAATTTGGCGGACATAGTAAAGGCAGGAAGACTGGTGGGGGACTTTACGTCTGTCCCCGCCCTTTACTTCACCTGCCAAATTGAAAGATGTCTGCAGACTCCAGGAACATCTCTACACATTGGATGGAATCGGCGCCCTGTCACTGTTGACAACGTTTGACGGACGGTGCCATCAAACATCCAAAATATGTTATTTGTCATAAACAACCCCCCCAAAGCAGGAGTTTGTTTTTAAAAATAAGAGACCAATGGCCCTCACACAATGGGTGTTTTCGGGCCATCAGATGAAGGTTTACACTGAAAGAGTACATTTTACTTCATCGGCATGAACCTGGCAGTCTGCTTGGCTCAAAATAGGGAAGACAGACCGAGATTTTGACGTAAAGCGTTCCCCCCACCAAACTCTAAATATGGCCCTTTGTCTGAACATTTATTTCTTATTATGATGTTTGCTGTTACTTTCTTAACAAATATTCAATATGTGTTTACAATAATCAGACTTAACTGTCGGTATTTACTGAAACATTACTGTCAGTGAGGCAGTTTCAGATGCAGGGGCCCTTCAGGGAGCCCCATTCAGGCAAAGGCCTATAAGTATCTGTGAAAAATGGGAGTCTCCATGACCTCTCTCAGCATTCGCCACAGTTCGGAAGACACTCCATTCCTATGATGGTTTATCTTCCATAGGTAGAGTCCTCTGGTGAGCATTAGTAGTTTGCCATACTGCTGTGGTCTTCTCCTGACGAGCCACAGTGGGCCGTATTGGCAAAATGGCATTGCTGAGTGAGTGCTTCGCATGTGCAGCTGCACCAGGTGATAATCAGGTGCAGGGAATGCTGCCTCTGGTCGACATCGGTGACTTCAGAAACGTAGGATCCCAGTAGGCTAAATAAATTGGGTGGTTTGAAATGTCCATTTCCCCCATCGGACTGAATGAAAGAAGACAAGCACTCTTTGGAAACCGAAGGTCTTGACATTGTTTTGAACTTTGACACAGATGAGATACTGATGCATTTCAATTAAATGAAAAGTTTGATTAAACAATCGTTACCTCAGAAAGATATGGATAATAAATGTTATATTTCCTACTGATTGCATCATAATCCTTGGGTGAACACTGACACTTTTTAATGAAAAGGCACATGAAAGACTGCAAATATGATTTGTATAGCTGCAAAGGGGCACTAAAGCCTCACTCATTGCTGGGTGTCACTCATCGGTACTTCAGAAGAAGTGCTGCAGAAACTGAAAAGCTGGAGATCATTTTAAGCATGGCACCTGCTGCACTCACTTCGGGCTCCATAAGGAAGCATTGTATTACTCCAGGGGACATATTTATGAGCCCATTGGGCCCCTGGAGCATCACATTTTGTAATGCTCCGGCGACGCAAACTACAAAATCATATTTGTGAGGTCACACAAAGCAATTTTGCGTGGTTTTGAATGGCTTCATAGAAATGGAGTTAGGCAAGACAGCGCAAATCACTGCTTTGCCTTACTCTGCACTCGGGAGGCTTTCCATGGGTGTTGCAGTGGGTGTTGATGCTTCCCCGGATTTACAAGACCATGTAAACCTGGGGAAGTGCCAAAACCTTACGCCTCCCGAGGCGTTTATTCCTCTTTCCATGTGTGTTGCAGCACATATAGCAGGAGTAAAATGCCTTTCAGGATTGTTTTTGTGCAGAAGGGACCCTTCCTGCCCATAGAAAGTAAGACCCTGACCTCCAGTCTGGGCTAACTCTCTCCCCTACAGCCCTGCAGTTTCGTCTCCTCGCCGCAGCGCTCAGCCCTCCTCCAGGCGAGGGATCGCGCCTGCAGCCTACAGCCTACAGCCTTCTGCCCTCCAGCCTCAGCGCTGCTCCTGCCCCCCGCCTGCCTGGTGTCCCCTGCTCGCCCTCCTTGGGTTCCTTCCTCAGGTTCCCCTTAAGTTCATTCCCAGTTTACTTAAGTTTATTTTTAAGCTTATTCTAAGCTTATTGTTTTCTATCTCCGCCGCGTTCCTGCCGCTGTGCCCCTGCGTCCCCTCCCCCCTGCTCAGCCCCCGCTCCCGCCTCCCAGACTCGTGTCCCGCCCCCCTCCCCTACTTAATGGCGGGCGCTGCGGGGGAGCGCGAGTAAGACCCTGACCTCCAGTCTGGGCTAACTCTCTCCCCTACAGCTCCGCAGTTTCGTCTCCTTGCCGCAGCGCTCAGCCCTCCTCCAGGTGAGGGTTTGCGCCTGCAGCCTACAGTCTTCCACCCTCCAGCCTCAGCGCTGCTTCTGCCCCCCGCCTGCCTGGTGTCCCCTGCTCGCCCTCCTTGGGTTCCTTCCTCAGATTCCCCTTAAGTTCATTCCCAGTTTCCTTAAGTTTATTTTGAAGCTTATTCTAAGCTTATTATTTTCTCTCTCCGCCGGGTTCCTGCGACTGCTGTCCCTGCGGCCCCTCACTCCTGCTCAGCCCCCACTCCCACCTCCCAGACTCGTGTCCCACCCCCTCCCCTACTTAATGGCGGCCGCTGCGTGACGCAGGCAGCGGGCGAGCCTTCAGCGCGTTAAAGGCGCGCCAAAGGCAAGCCCGTCTGTGCCCGTCCGCGGCCCATCCGCGACCAGTGCCAGGGACCCTGCATCTCGTCCCACCCACTGCTACAACACAGCCGCCCTCCACGCACTCAACCCTGGAAGACTCAGCGACTGCCAACAGGCCACGCCCAACACGACCCACTGACCGTTCTCCTGCCTCCGCTGCCACCAGACTTTCACCACCACCCCGACTTCCAACACTGCAGGTACCAACACCGGCAACACCCTAAGATGCATCCTCCTCAACGTGCGCTCCGTACACAAACACGCCGTGGAGATCTGCTATCTGCTCGACTCCCTCTCGCCCGACATCGCCTTCTTCACGGAGACCTGGACCAACACCTCCTCCGCCCTCGACATCAACACCCTCATCCCGGATGGATACAAGATCCAGAGGAAGGACTGCCCCAACCAGCAGGGAGGGGGCCTCGCCATCGCCCACAAGAACACCCTCCGGCTCACCACCTCCAGTGAAACCTTCCCCTCCGCCGAACACCTGCACTTCCAGATCCAGACCAGCCCCAACTCCACGCTCCGGGGAACCCTCGTCTACAGACCCCCCAGCCCACGGGCTCCCTTTGCCTCCACCATCACCGACCTCATCGCACCCCACGCCATCACCACAATGAACTACATACTCATCGGAGACCTGAACTTCCACCTCGACAACGTCAGCGACCCCAACTCCACCACCCTTCGTGACAACCTCGCCAACATCGGACTCAAACAACCCGTCTCCACACTGACCCACAGGGCAGGACACACCCTCGACCCCATCTTCGCAGCAGGTAACAGCATTCACTTCAGCCACACAACGCAACCCCCATGGACCAACCACTACTGCATACATTTCACCATCGACAAACCCAGGGCACCCAAACAAGCCCCATGCCCACCGTGAAGGAACTGGAGCAGGGTCACCGATGACCAACTCAACTCCGCCCTCACCCGAAACAACCACACTTCGGCATCCGACGCCAACAGCGCAGCCAGAGAACTCTACACCTGGATCTCCAAATGCGTGGACGAGCTCGCCCCGCTACGCAACCCCGACAAACAGCGCCCCAGGAAAGCCTCCTGGTTCACCACCGATCTCCAAGAAGCCAGACTCACCTGCAGATGCCTGGAGAAGAACTGGAGAAACACCAAGGCACCCGAAAACCACGCCACCTACAAGGAAGCCATGACGGACTACCAAAACCTAATCAGAACCACCAAGAGGACCTTCATCCGCACCAGAATCCTCGCCAACTCCACCAACTCCAAGGAACTCTTCACTGTCATCCAGGAATTCACCAACACCAGCAGCGAAGCCACAGACATCACCCCGTCCCAAGACCTCTGCGACAAGCTTGGAACCTACTTCCAACTCAAGATCAAAAACCTCTACGACAACTTTGTCGACCTTCCACCTGACGCCACTGCCGGCCCGCCCCCCAGACTCACCAGCCAGCCCACCATCTCCACCTGGACGCCGATCACAGCTGAAGACACCACTTCAACCATGAAAGGCATCCACTCAGGGGCCCCCACCAACCCCTGCCCCCCACACATCTACCACAGAGCCGCCATCACACCCGAACTACAGTGCACCATCAACACCACCCTCGAAACAGGCACTTTCCCAGATGACTGGAAACGCGCAGAAGTCAGGCCCCTGCTCAAGAAACCGACAGCCGACCCCACCGACCTCAAGAACTACCGGCCCATCTCCCTCCTCCCCTTCGCAGCCTAAGTTGCAGAGAAAACAGTCAACAGGGAACTGACACGATTCATCAAAGACAATGCCATCCTCAACCCGTCCCAATCCGGATTCTGAAGCAACCACAGCACAGAGACCGCCCTACTCGCCGCCACAGATGACATCCGCACCCTCCTGGACCAAGGCCACTCCGCAGCCCTCATCCTACTCGACCTATCAGCAGCCTTCGACACCGTCTACCACGGCACACTCGTTGCCAGACTACACAACGCCGGCATACAAGGAACAGCCCCAGACTGGATCCGATCATTCCTCACCGGAAGAAGCCAAAGAATCAGACTGCCGCCCTTCCGCTCCGATCCCACGGAAATCACCTGCGGAGTCCCACAGGGATCATCGCTGAGCCCGACCCTCTTCAACATCTACATGGCCCCCCTTGCCGCCATCGTCCAACAACACGGCCTCAACATCGTCTCCTATGCTGACGACACCCAGCTCATCCTCTCCCACACCAAAGACCCTGCCACCGCCAGACTCAACTTCCAGAAAGGGATGCAGGAGGTCACAGTCTGGATGACCAACAGCTGCCTTAAGCTCAACGCTGAGAAGACAGAAGTCCTCGTCCTCGGACCCACCCCTTCAGCATGGGACAACACCTGGTGGCCGACAGCCCTCGGAAGCCCACCGACCCCCTCGAACCACGGCAAAAACCTCGGCATCGTACTCGACTCATCCCTCACCATGAACCGACAGATCAACGCCATCACCTCCAGCTGCTTCAACACCCTCCTCATCCTCCGCAAGACCTTCAAATGGATCCCCCCAGAATCAAGGAAGACAGTCACCCACACACTCATCACCAGCAGACTGGACTATGGAAACGCACTATACGCCGGCTTAAACAAGTCCCTACTCCGAAAACTGCCAGACGATACAGAATACCGCCGCCCGACTCGTCATCAGCATCCCCCGGCACGAACACATCAGCCAACACCTTCGAAAGCTCCACTGGCTCCCCGTGGAGAAAAGAGTCACCTTCAAAATCCTCACCCACGCCTACAAATGCCTACACAACACCGGACCCAAATACCTCAACGACAGAATCAACTTCCACGTACCCAAAAGAAACCTCCGATCTTCCAACCTCGCACTGGCCGAAACCCGGCGCATCCGCAGAGCCAGAGCAGGTGGAAGATCCTTCTCTCACATTGCGGCCAAAACCTGGAACAAGCTCCCGGCAGACATCAGACTCGCCCCCTCCCTGAACACCTTCAGGAAGGCCCTCAAGACCCCGCTCTTCAGCTAACGGATCTGCGACCCACCCCCCCCCCCCTCAGCGCCTTGAGACCCTCACGGGTGAGTAGCGCGCTTAATAACCCCTGATTGATTGATTGATTGATTGATAGATTTGGTGCATTCCTGCCCTTTCACCTTGATGTAGAGCAGAAGAGCAAGATGACTTTTAATACAGTGCACAGTGTAATCTGCCACAGCAAGAAATCCCATTCAATTGTCACCTTGAAATATATGCTCCATCTATGGCTACCAAACACTACACACTGTTGCACAGCAAAGAAGGAAAAAGGCATTGCTTGTTTACAGGTGGGTGATTTAAAAAAAAGGTGCAAGTTCCTAAAAACCTTTGGTAAGAATAAACTATGCCCAGAAGTCAGTTGAGAACTGGCCACCCTGAAGAAAACATTGGGCAAAATCAAAATGCCTGAGAAAGAAGGCCACAAATGTGGAACAATCCTCTAATGACTCTGTTGTAAATACAAGATACCTTCTTAGTAAACAGCAGTCAGGTAGCCAGGTCACATAGATTATAAGATGTAGATTTATTGAAGAAGATATCTCTTAAGTTACAGGTTACAGGTTCTACATAAATGCCCCACCAGGAGCAGCATCCTCACTGCTCAGCCCACACTCTCCTACTGACACTCTTACAGTTGAGGCACACATCAACATTCCATTACATCACACACAGACTGACTGAGCAGCAGACAACAATCAATAAGTCCTACAAATCTTCAAACTCTAAAATCATAAAGACAGGAAGTACAATTACACTCATAAATTATCAAGACAGGAAAATACAATACCGCACCACATCAGGTTACAACAGATTCGGTTCGACCCAGCAAATTGAAATATGCATAACATCAAAAGCTGTGTCCACAGTTGTTTCTGCATGTTCAAATGGAGAGTGTGAAGATGCATTGCAGGTATGCACTGGAGTTCCCATCAGTATCATGACTTATGCAGAATTTTCCATGCTGCCCACTGGCAAGTTGCTACAGCCATCAAATGTAAAGATCTATTTATTCAGATTACAGTTGCATGCTTCCCTGAAAGATCTCTTTTTGCACTACACTGTCCCATGAAAGACATTGTGGTGAATTTGATATTGATTTGATTGACACGTAGACTGACACTAGCTTCCTGTTGACCTTCTGATCTGCTGTATAGTTGGGCCATGTAACAGGCCCTTTGCCGTCTCATTGAAAGAGCTGAAGCATTCACAGATTGTGATGTTGTGAAACCATTTCTGAAATTGATTGCATATATTGAGGAGCTGAAAGACAGATCCTGGGCTACATTTTGAGATCATTGTGCTGCTAGCCCAGGTTGACTGTGTTACTTCCTTTGAAGCAATGTGAAACTAGGCCAAAGTCAGCATAACACACCATTGCCTATTCGAAACGCTACTAGGCTATAAAAAAAAGTGTTACTTTCAATTGGCATGTCAATATTTCCATTTGTTTCTGTATTGGAAGCTTTCACAGTTCTAAATGAAAATCAAGCTATTGTCACCATCTTTTTCAATCTGAAGATCAAGATGCCACATCATATTTAATGATTCCGGGGCATATTATCAAGAACGGCGTTAAAATTATCGCCGGTTTAGCGGCAGAAAACTGCCGCTAAAGCGACGATAATGGGCTTGATATTATGCCCTGGAGAATTCCAATAGAAGTCCATGTTCTGGTGTGAACATGGGCTTCTATTGGAATTCTCCAGGGCATATTATCAAGCCCATTATCGCCGCTTTAGCGGCAGTTTTCTGCCGCTAAACCGGCGATAATTTTAACGCCGTTCTTGATAATATGCCCCTTGGAGTGTGACTATAGACCTTTCACTTTTGTACACACCTGAAATAGCTACTCATCTCACCTCCTACAGTGTCTCAAACCTTCACTGCAGAGTAAGTTGTAAAAAAAGCTTACTGATACATTAACCTCAGGGAATTCAAGGCCTTCAGGTTGATGCTGACGGGTACTTAGCTAGTCATTTTAAGGTTGATGAAAAAAAGATGTCATAGTGTCCTAAATTGTTCTCTAAGTCAAAGAGTCTGGATTCCATTCTTTAATGATTTGATGTAAGTGATACCACTTCTGTCATGTGCAAGCACACCATATGCCATACCATAAAGAAACACAAAAGACAATTGGGGCATATTAGCAAGACCGGCGATAAAATTATCGCCGTTTTAGCGGCAGGAAACTGCCGCTAAAACGGCGATAATGGGCTTGCTAATATGCGTTATGGAATTCCAATAGAAGCCCAGGTTAGATGTCCTGCACATCTAACCTGGGCTTCTATTGGAATTCTCCAGGGCATATTATCAAGCCCATTATCGCCGTTTTAGCGGCAGTTTCCTGCCGCTAAAACGGGGATAATTTTAACGTGGGTCTTGCTAATATGCCCCAATTGTGCCCACATTATTTCTCTCTACTCCACAAGTAGATCATTCAGTACTCCAACCAAAGCCACCTTCTATAGACCTTCCATCAGCAACTCAGTTAACAGAAGCATGCTTTAAATCTGTCGAACATTGCATCAGTCCACCACCAAACCCTGCAATCCCATCATCAGATGGCAAATGTAGTCCTATCAATCACTTCTTCACTGAGTAGATCATATGTAAAATGTAAAACATAATACAAATATCTGCACTTACCTACTCCCATATTGTGTACCTTTAACTCCTATCAAGAGCTGAACACAGTCAAACCCGTATCCTTTCAAGATGACATCCTTCCCTCAGCAATACTTGAAGCTTTTTGAGGAGATGTCATCACACCGATCTTCAACATCATTAATGCCTCCCTTAGCCTCCCTCAGCTAAAGTACCTTCCTGGGAATCCTCAGGTCAGGACAAATCCTTACCCTGTTGAAGAAACCCATCCTGGACCCAGATGACCCTGATAACATGTGCCACATCACCAACAAACCCTCATCGGCAAAATCATTAAAAGTTGTCTCCGTACTATTACAATTATAGCCGTGACTATAGATGGTTGCACATCCTCATAAACTGTATAGCAATATGAATAGACTATAAGTATCATGGAAACAAGTCCTCTTTTTAACAAAGTTGTGCTGCAGTAACAATTTCAATTTCTGTCACCTAAGGTGTAAAGTGTGCGTCTCATCAACACTGGCAACCCATTACCTTTTAATACAAACAGATTGGGATGCATATAAGATTGAGTCATCAGAAACCAGTATAAAGTCCATCTTGAGTACAGTAATAACAATTATTTATTCTTCAAGAGTTGTCACAGTTTTGCAATTTTCGATAGCGACAGATGAACAACAAAGGAAATGTAGCAGACGACATGCGTTTCATCCTCTCAGACTTTATAAAGGTTGCAATGTGACAAAATAGACGAGTAGCTCAAAATTTGCATGTTATTATTGTGTATATTTCAAGATTTGTGGACTTGTGTCTTCATTATGACGTGATCATATATGTAGATGCTGAAACACCTGTAAATCCTAAATTATTTATTAACATCTACTTTGGTGAGGTGACAATATATATGCTTTTACTTTGAGGGAGTATTAATCCGTGTGGATTTTGTTTGAATGTCCAAGCTATAACCTCTTTGGTACCATCTCTTCCAAGTGACTTTCTGCATCTTATAAAATGCTACACTTAAACATTTTATAAGCTTCGTTTCTTCCGAGTTATACCTTTGCATGACCCACTATAATACCACATGCAAAAATATTTTTTCACTGAAGTCATACATGGTTATTTCTTACATAATAATTGTGCCTTTTCGGTGTTTTTCAACATACTGGATGGCTTATGAAGGCCGTTTTTGTGAAATTTTCGAGCCTTACGTCTGTTCAACATAACCTTTAGGACTTCTGGTTAATACTTTCTATACTGCTCTCCGGTCAATGTGTATGTATTTTTTTTAATTAATTCTTGACTTCTTATAATTTCTTACCTACAGCTTTGCAATTTTGGTGCCTTATGCTCATAATCTCAACTCCTACGAGGGCACTCATCCCAAATTTAGCCTCAGCTACTACTTATTTTGTAAGTATGTCCAACATGGGCCCACCCCTTTTTCCTATTGCTTAATGATAACCCTTTAGGTCCAGACACAAATAAAATGTATCTGTTATCTCTCCCTCCCTACTATCCCCTTAAACTCCCTTTCCACCTTTTAACAACATAGACACGATTTGACTATAGATTGATTGAAGAAATAAACTAACAGAGCAATCAATTACCTGTTGACCTGCTGTTGTGGGCATATAACCTTTCGAGCATGCACAGGTACTTTTTCCTTACTTGTTTAATTACAATAGTGCTCGTGTGACACATTGGATCACAAAAGATTTTGGGAGTAGGTAAGCACCTTTTCTGAATTGAAACTTACATAGTACTCTATAGGGAATCTTTTTTGACTCCACAATCCTTTTGCTTTTCTTTTTTTCACTATCTGGATTACCAATGCACTCTGTGACAAATATGTCTCTTTGCTATACGGGTCTTCAAACTATGGTCTTGCCCCTGTTGCTTCCAATGCTCACTTTACCTCTAGGATTTATGGGTATCTCCACATCTACATGTATGATCATGTCATAATAAATATACAGTCTAGCATATACACAATAATAGTGTTCAAATCGTGATTTACTCTTTTATTTTGTCATATTGCAGCCTTGATAAAGTCCAAGAGCAGCCTTGATAAAGTCCAAGAGGACAAAGCACGTCTGCTGCTATATTTCCTTGGTTGTTCATCTGTCAGTATTGACAATTGTGAAATCGTGAAAACTCTTGAAGAATAAATAATTGGTATTCCTGGACTCAAGATAGACTTTTTACTGTTTTTTGATGACTTTGTGTATGCAATTCTTGTGTGTGCTCCAATCTGTTTGTATGAAAAGTTGCCTCCTCCCAGCTGCAGGAACAGATCAAGAAATATCATCTACAGCACTACCTATAAGGCTTCAAATCATGTTGTGGTATGTAAGTAGTCAACAATACTCTTCATATCAAGAGCTGAAGCCAGGCCAGCCTGCTGATCCTGTTTAACCTTTCTTCAGCTTTCGATACAAATGACCACCAAGCATTCGTCCACACACTGAAAATATGGCACATCTCCAATTGTTTACCACATACCTCACCAATAACATTCATTCAACACCTGCAATTAGGTACTGCTGGATCCCAGAAAAGTTCCATCTTCTACGGAACACTCCATTGATCTATCTTGTCTCAGATTATGTTCAAACTTTATATGCAACCTCTCAAATCCTTATTCAATGACAATAACATCAAGATCCATAAATATGATGACAACATTCACCTCTTTCTCAAAATCACCTTGAACTACAACACAAGACATGCCTCAAGCTGTGGACTGTGTTCCTCTGTTGAAGAAATAATCATAAAGAAGCTTTAGTCATTTTAGGTAAGCATTAGGAAGCCCCACTTTATTATGATTCATCTTTTAAGTGAATATGAGGGAACCATTGTCTTTCACATTACAAAAATCATTGGAGCAAGCTCTGAACAAGATTGCTGAATCTAAGGCCACTGCCACAGTCAACTACTACACAAATAACAGTGACCGGTTACTCAGAGTTACCCTCTTCCCCTATTTCACAGTCCATATAGGCCACAATTCCGCTGCAGTTCCAGCAGTCTCAGTGTGAAACAGGGCAAAAAAGAAGTTCGCTAGGGATTAGCTGCAAACTTGTCAAATGAGTTGGTCAAGAAAAGGGGGCAGGGATTTGGAACAGGCCTGAGCTGAATTTTCAATTTGGCCGGTGGAATCTGAGAACTTCAGTAATTCTGTTTTACTCTTATAACAAAGAATTACTGATAAATAAATATTCCACTGCTCCGCTGGCGGAATTAAAAATTATGCAGTGTTTTTTAAAGTAAGAAACCACTGCATATACCACTTGGCACCCTTGCATACTTAGGGGCCGATTCCGATCTCGGCCGGTAGGGCTCCGAATCGGATTCGGCTTTACCGGATCCGATTCGGAGCCCTATTTCCCGACCGAATCGTACGTGCGTCCGGGCGAGCGAGTACGATGCGTGCGCTCGCGAAATCTCCGACTGATTCGTTCGCAGGACCCGACCGCTCCTACCGACTCGCACGGGGACGACTCACACCGCGCAATGGAGACGTTCCCCGGCTGGGTAAGTACGATGCGCACCTCGACCGCTCCGACCGACTCGCGCAGTCCGGCTCCAAGGAGCTGTCGGAGCCGCACTTTGGGGGTCCGTGTCGGACCCCCCTGGAAGCGTAGGCACGCAAGTCGCACACAGGGGGGACCCATGGGTCCCCCCTACACGTGCATGTACGGCGCGACCCGCATCGACGCGAACACGCTGTAGGGGGCGCCCTTGTTCGCGTCGTGCCCATTGAGTCAATGGGAGCCCGTGTACGCATCGTACGACTGGCTCCCATTGACTTCAATGGGAGTCCGACCGAATCGAGTCCGATGGCATACGTGCGCATCGTACTCGTTCGGTCGGGCTGCCAGGGTCCGATTCGGTCAGAAATCTCTTCGAGTCCGGCTCGGTCGGAGAGATTTCCGGCCCGAATCGGAATCGGCCCCTTAGCTGTGATTACAACTTTTAATCACTGCAAAGTATGTAAGGGCGTCAAGTGCTTTGCAGTGGTTTCTAAAGTTTAGAAACCACTGCATATACCACTTGGCACCCTTGCATACTTAGCTGTGATTACAACTTTTAATCACTGCAAAGTATGTAAGGGCGTCAAGTGCTTTGCAGTGGTTTCTAAAGTTTAGAAACCACTGCATATACCACTTGGCAACCTTGCATACTCAGCTGTGATCACAATTTTTAATCACTGCAGAGTATGCAAGGGCCCCAGATGGTATTTGGCTGTTCTATTTTTTAACATGAGGGTGGATTTTACGCTAAGAAAATAGCACCAAATGCCCACTCCGCTTATAATGCAATTCCATGGAATTTGGAGGAATTTTAATGTAATTCTGCGTGAATTCTGCAGAATCAAGCTCCGTAACTTTGGCCCACCCCTAACTTGGACGCCTAGTATTCATCTATGACTATCGACCATGCCATAAAAGGTGGAAAATACCTGAAGAGTCGGGTGAAGTGTCATTCAACACTACAGTGCTGCCTTGCCACTGGATGAGGACTTACTCCAATAGTAATATCTCCTCCTTCTTAGGAATGTGTCCAATCCATCATTGACATGGTGATATTTGTGACAGCATGGCATAGAGAAACAAATGAGCATCACATAATTGAAAAAAGCACAATGCCCCTTATTTCACGTAGTCAGAAACTAATAGTCAACATGTGGAACAAAGGTTTCTGCTGGGGGAGCCAGCCTTATCACTAAAGGAGATGGAAGCAAATTTGACAGGAGGGATTTCTGCCATTTTTTGCTGAATACCCGCATTCACCTACCTTTAAAATACCCCCTTAATTTGCAGAGCATTTGCACATGGACATTTTGGACTAGATATAAGACTTTTATGGACAACAAATGACATAACGGAAGTCAAGGAGAACAGTAACCTTAAAGGTTTTTGTTCTTAATGTCAATTCTAATGGGTTTACTGGCTTGTTTGAACCTTGCAGTACTACAAGGTGCAGCAGGCAAGCCATAAAATAATTAAAACCAATATCATTTAAAATTATCATGCGAGTTACAAAAACTATTGATGATATTCTGCTTTTTCTTCAAAAAATTACTAAATTAAGCAGAAACATTTAATTGAATGAAATTGGGAGAATTCATTCCTTCTCATATTTTTTCGTTTTTGTAAAAGTAAACTACATAAATAATTCATTGACTAATATTTGAATAATTTAATAAACAAATATTTCTGAAAAATTGAAGTCATTATTTGTACCATAAGCTTGTAACAGCGTACAATAGCAGTCCCTACTTTCTTACGTGTATCCTTCGCAGGAGGATTTGGGTCAGCACAGAATAATCTTGGCTGATTTTTGTGAAGCAGTGAATGAACAGTTACAAGCTAAAGAACTCGGGGACATATTTACAATTAATTGGCGTAGGGCAGTGCCACAAGCTATTTTGCTGTGCTGCCATACACCAATTTGAAAGGGCAGGAATGCACCATATTTACAAGATACAGTGCAATCCTGTCCTTTCAGCCAGCGCTGGTGCACAATTAGCAGCCGTGCACTGACCAGGCACCCTTGTACCATGGTGCAAGGGTGTCTGTGTTGGCATGATTATTTTTGTGCTGGAAGGGACACCTTCCTGCACAAAAACAATAATTGGAGGTGATTTCTCTTTCAAAGTGTGGCTATATGTGGTCGTGTAGATATGGTTAAGCCCTGTGTGCCACCGTAATGTCCCAAAAAGTGATGTTCTGGCAGCGCACATTGCTTGTAAATAAGCCCCTGGGTGTGGTAAGGACTCTTTGCTTTTGTTTAAGGGCGAGGTACCATTCAAAGACATCTCTGGAACCATATTATCTAGATTAGTTCAAATGGTTTTACAATCAAGGTGACATCCTCCTGCCATCAAAACTGGACCCCACCGGGGGTATGAAAGCTATTTGCATCCTGTTCACTGTGGGGCTGAAAAGAGGAGGATAGAGGCACCATCGGGCATGGGACAGGTTGGGGCTGACTCATCCTTGTGACAATGACAAACAATATTATAGCTCCTTGGTTCAGGTGATGCTTGGACTGATCGTGGGCAGCTGGAAGGCTGCCCAAGATGGCATGGCTATTAGGCACTCTGTCCATTGATATCTACTCTGTCCCTCAATTGTCTTTCAGTCAGTTGATCATTGTGCAGTACCTCTTGTCAATGAGGTTGGCTACTCATTGGAGTTCCCAAACTTATGCCTAGTCTGAAGGGAGAATGGTAACCAGGTAGAGGCTTCTATTCTGATCCATGCCTGCTGTTTCCACACTGGTGTGCAGGCCATATGACAAAGAATAAAACAAATACTGGCTAAGCATTACAGTACTTATACCCCTCTGGTGGTTAAGCCAGGATGCCAGGGCAAAATATATACTTTGCTTTATTTAAATGCTTATTATCTCCACCAATCACTGAGGACTATCCTATCCCTGTTTACATTATGAGCTTCTGAGCCGAGTGTCTCCAGTCAAACCAGGTCAAATTAGTTTAGGTATGATGTACTTTGACCTCTGACACATACCTACATCAGAAAACCTTTGCCATCGTAGATAACTCATGCACGGGAAATGGGGAATGAGTTAGTTTTATCCAAATCAGATCAATCTACTTTGAATAAAGAGAACAGCTGGAAATCTGCCTCATCAGCCAGGTACACAAGTTTTTGGGGAGCAGGTAGTGTGTACATTAGGGGTGTGTGAAATTCACATAATTTGCTTTTGCATAAAAATGCAAAATATTGGGAAAATTAGACAAAATGACGTAGGTACACAAAATATAAATATGTCAATTAGTGGTATATTTTAGTGTGAAATGCGTCTTCATGTCAGTTTTTGACGTGCAACTCATTTTGCCCTAAAAAACACGGAAAACACAATTGCTGTGTACAATATCCACATGTGTTCTGGTTGTTTGAGTTGTCCTTGCTCTCCTGAGTTATAATTCTGCCGTGAAGAACTTGCGTAGTGGCTTAATTTGTGGAATTCTGCATAGCAAGCATAAGGCAAAATTCCAGAAATTTCACCTTATGTCAGTTTCGCCCGGGCCTAGAGTACATGCTGGCCAAAATGTACAGAGATGCCGTTCAACCCAGAGGAGACCACAAGCTTGTGCAGCTGACAAATCAGGTTCAAATGCACCCCATCATTTACCAGTTCACATGGGAGCTTCCTATACCACAACCACTCCACATACATTGTTTATTCATGTTACAGACATGATGAAAGCAAGAAGCCCTAGCTATGGAGACATGGCAGTCTTGCAGTAGGGAGAGCCAGAAGGCCATCTCTTCTGAGTAGTAAAGGTAAACAAGGTGCATACTGCCACCACCCTTAGCCTCCTCATAGCTTTCAATGAGGCACTCACTTAGAAAGAACGTATATTTTAAGTGTCTTCCTGACATCAGAGTACAGCTCTTATGCTGACAAAATCAAAAATGACAAATGACACCACTAGTGGGCTTGCATGATTTTGAGTGCGCTGGATTATAAACACAGGGTGAGCCAGAATAAAACATTAAGGGCACAGTGGTGCAGCTTTCACCTGTCACACAAGGGACTAGTAGGATTTCATGAAAAAGAAGCCATCTTAAGTTCAACAACATTCACATCCACTTCAAATCAATCAATCACTCAATTAATCAATCAATCAATCAATCAGTCAATCAAACAGTATTTATAGACACTACTTATCACCCGTGAGGGTCTCCACGCACTGGGGTGGGGTGTTCTTCTGCCCTGAGCTATTTGTTGAAGAGCCAGGTTTTCAGTCGCTTTCTGAACTCCAGTAGTGTTGGTGACGATCGAAGAGGTAGAGGGAGGTCGTTCCAGAATTTGAGGGCAAGGTGCGAGAAGGTTCGGCTGCTGTTTCTGATGATTCGAGGGGAGTGGGCGAGGTGGAGGGAGGAGGAGCAAAGCTGTCTTGTTCACTCTCCAGTTGTCAAGGGCTTTGTAAGTGTGGGTGAGGAGTTCGAAATGGCAGCATTTGCTGACGGGGAGCCAGTGCAGTGCTGTTAGGTGGGGGGTCATGTGGGTCTGTCTCACAAGGTCGAGGACAAGCCTGGCAGGCACGTTCTGTATTGTCAGGAGCCTGTTGGAGTTGGGTGTTGATCCCTACATAGAGGACATTTCCGTAGTCCAGGTGGCTGGTGATGAGTGTCTTGGTGATTGTGCTTCTGGTGTCTGAGGGGAGCCATTTGAAGATTTTCTTCAGCATGCGGAGGATGTGGAAGCCTGCTGAGGAGACAGCGTTTACCTGTTTTTACATGGATAGATTGCTGTTGAGAATAATGCCTTGTATTTTTGCATGTTCTGTGGGCTCAGGAGGGGGGCCCAGTTCAGTGGGCCAACAGGTGTGGTCCCAGGGGAGACGGTGCTCCGAATGATGAGTACCTCAATTTTATCGGTGTTAAGTTTGAGGAATATGCTCTGCATCCAACTGGCGACGCTGGTCATGCACCTGTGGGAGTTGGCTTTTGTGTTGGTAGGGTTGGAGGAAAGGGACAGGATGAGTTGGGTGTCATCTGCATAGGATATGATGTTCATTTTATGAGATTTGACCAGGGTGGTTAGGGACACCATGTATTTTTTGAAGAGTGTAGGGCTAAGAGACGAGCCTTGGGGGACTCCGCAGATGATGTCCTTTGGAGCTGAGGAGTAGGATGGAAGGTGGATGCTTTGGGTTCTTCCTGTGAGAAAGGAGGTGATCCATTTGAGGGCATTTCCCTGGATGACCATCTGGTGGAGGCCGTGGAGGAGGGTGTAGTGTGATACAGTGTTGAATGCTGCGGAGAGGTAGAGAAAGGTGAGGGCAGTGGTTTCGCCCTTGTCCATGAGGGCTCTGATGTCATCCATGGCTGCTATGAGGGAAGTGTCCATGCTATGGTTGGCACAGAATCCAGATTATGAGGGATACAGGAAGTTGTTGGTTTCAAGATGGTTGGCCAGTTGAGCGTTGCTTGTTTTTCTAGGATTTATGATTGGCAAGGGTAGTAGTGAGAGCGGTCGGTCATTCTTGAGGTCTGCTGGATCCGCTGAAGTTTTTTTAGAAGTGGTTTGATTTATGCATGCTACCATGCGGTGGGGAGGTAGACATGGGTGATGGAGGCATTCAGGATAGGGTGAGTTCCCTGCTGATGGAGCTGGTTCCTTTGTTAAAAATGTGGGGAGGGCAGGGGTCCCTTGAAGCTCCAGAGTGGATGGAGCTCATGACGGTAGTGGTGGTCGGTGTGGTGAGGGGTTCCCAGATTGAAATGGTGGCTTGGGTGTTGTCTTTGCTAGGGTATAGAATGCTCAGGGTATCAAGGATGGGTTGGGGGTCAAGGTGTTCGTATATTGTTGCAATTTTGTTGTGGAAGAACTCTGCAAGGGACTTGCAGAGGTCCTGGGACAGGGTGATGGCATTCTCTGTTGCTGTTGGGTTGGTGAACTCCCTTACGATGCCAAAGAGTTCATTGCTGTGATTGGAATTGGCTTTTAGGCGGTTGTTGAGGGCCTGTTTCTTGGAGTTCTTTAGTTGAGAGTGGTATTTGTTTCCCTGTTGGACGGTGTCTTACTGGCATGCCAGGTCCTTTCCAGTTTCTTGCAGTTTTGTTTGGTGTGGCCGGGTTCATCTGTGAACCATTTGGGGGGATTTGCGAGGTCTGGAGAGTTTGAGGGGGGTGACTTTTTTGGCAAAGTAGGTGATCCAGGTATTGAAGTTTTTGATGGCTTCATCAGGGTTGTGGGAGGGGGAGGTAGCGATGCATTGAGGGTGAGTGTCCAGAAGTCCTCTAATACCTTGCTCCAGCTCCCTATGTGGTGTGCTGGAGAGGTTGGTCAGGGGCTTGGTGGTGGAGGAGATAAGGAAGTGTACTATAGCGTGGCCAGACCAGGTAATTTCGCTGGTGTGGCTCTAGGTGATTTTGCTGCTGGCGGAGAAAATGACGTCCTGTGTGTATCAAG
This sequence comes from Calotriton arnoldi, assembly GCA_963921515.1. NCBI lineage: Eukaryota > Metazoa > Chordata > Amphibia > Caudata > Salamandridae > Calotriton > Calotriton arnoldi. The sequence goes on from CAWUFW010010523.1 coordinate 119,193, forward strand.
CAGTGTGTGTGTGGGTTCAGTTACTAGTTAATGGTGGAGTGAATAGCTAGTAGGGAGATGAAATCTGCGATGTCCTTGCAGAAGGTGGGGCTGGTTCCGGGGTGGTTGGTAGGCGAGGATACCTCTGAGTGTGGTTTTGCTGTTAGCGTTGATCTGAAAATTGAGGTGCTCCATAATGGGAGTGGGGACGTCTGTGGTCGATGTGCAGTTGATGTCTTCTCTGTGAATAATGGCTATTCCTCCACCATATTTGTTGGGGAGGTCGGGGTGTATAATTTTATATCCACTGGGAACAGCAGCAGTGATGACGGATGCTGATGCAGGGTTTAGCCATGCTTCGGTGAGAAAGACTACGTCTGGCGTGAGAGAAGTTATGGTGTCCCAGATTTTGCAGGTGTGTTTGTGGAGCGAGCGGGTGTTGATGAGTAAGTAGTGGAGTTGTTCTGCATCTGTGGTGGTGGGGGGGAGTTTTGGTGTGGCAGATTTAATGTTGCAGTGGAGAAGGTAGTGCCGGCAGGTGAAGGGTCCAGCCGTATGTCATGGGGATGCACTGTAGCAATTGATGTTGTAGGGCCCTGGGTTGAGGGCTCAGAGTTTGTTTTCTGATTATCTGTGGTTGGGTGGAGGGGGACTAGGGGTCCATGCACTAAGCACGGTCCAGGCACGGACGGGTGCCAGACTGGCGCAGACTGGCGCAGATGGGCTTGCCTTTGGCGCATTGAAAGGTGCGCCGATGTTGTGGCTGCAATGTGGCCTCCATTAAGTAGGTTACCTGGGTGAGGGGCGGGGTGCTTGGTGTGGTACGAGGGAGGTGGAAGTGGGAAGAACAGCTGGTTGGGGGAGCGGGGATGCACGAGGGAGCATGTGGCTTAAAGAAACAAGAGGGAATCTGTGGAAAAAAGAAGAAGCAAAATTAGAGAATATGAAAGGAAAACACAAGTTAGGAATCTGAAAGAAAAAGACAAGTTAGGGAATTTGAAAAAAAACAACTAAGTTTAGGAAATCTGAAGGAAAAAGACAAGCTAGGGAATCTGAAAAATAAAGCAGAAATTAGGGAATCTGAAAGAAAACAACAAAGTTTAGGGATTCTGAAAGAAAAAGACAAGTTAGAGAATCTAAAAGAAACTGACAAAGTTAGGGAATCTGAAAGAAAACAACAAAGTTTAGGGAATCAGTGGAGAAAAAAACTGAGGTTTATGGAAAAGCAGAGGACAGAAAGAGTGCTAGGAATGAAGGAAAAGAAACGAGAAGGAGGCAGAAGGACGAGCAGTTAGGCGGAAGAGAAGTGCGAGAAAGAGGCAGAAAGACAAAGATGGCAAACTGTGGAGAGCAAGCTGAGGGACAGAAAATGTGTAGGGGTGCAGCGGTTAAGGCGAGCGAGAGAGAGCCTGCTGGAGTGAGCGGTGTGGAGAACTGACCAGGGGTATGTTTTAAAATATACTATACTTGAGGTCTAGTTTTAATTTAGTTATCACCAGCAACCTCCACTATTATTTAATAGTGAAAGGCCATGAAAAAATAAAAGACTCTTAACACAGAAAGGAGAGGAGGAGGTCAAGCTACCACAAATGAGTACCGTCGCTATAGGCAGATTATGAATGACTGTATTCCTACCTTGAAAAAAACAGATCTAGGTCCAATTTGGATGTTACAGAATTCCTGTCCAAGTGCCAAGGGAAGGGAAGATCATTCTTATGGAAGTGGAAGCCTCACACACATAATTGTGTCATGCTTCATCATAAGCAACCTCTCCCCACCCTGGTAGGACAATGCCACCAGGGCTGATTCGACCTTCTGTTGGACTCATGGCAGGAGGGTGTTTTTAGATAAAAAAACTACTTGACAAAGGCGGGATCCATATCTGTAAGTTAAGAATACCTGTTTGTTCCTCTTGTGTATAACTTTATTAAGTGGGGGCTGCAGATATGGGAAAAAACCGAGGCAAGATGGTGCATTGAGAACAATGGTTCAAACCGTCACTATATATTTTTTTTAAAAACTATATTTTCCTTTTCCAGAGTACAATTATAACACCATACACTTTTGTTATTCACTGCCACATCATACACTTATCATGCCAAGTCAGGTCTTCTATAGAACAATACAGTACGCTTCTTCAATTTTAACTCCACCCTCCAACCCGTACTCCTCCCAACATTCAGCAGTAGGCGATATCCGTCTCCCCGACAGTGCCCTTAAGCATAGGCATACCCATTGCCTTCAGTCCCATGTAAGAAATATAAAACAATGGATACATCAGGAGCTTCTAAGATTCTTAACTATGCATCACCCCACTCCCGTGGGGACCAAACCATCTGGAGGCTGCGAGGCAGGGGGTGTAGTCTTGTCTGTTAGGTAAGCTTTGAAAGGGCCCCACATATCTTTTGTGCGAGACGTAGCAGGTAAGGTGTCTGCATGTAAGTCATTGTTTTTGTTGCAATAGGCCAAACTATGAAGCCAGGCTTTGGCTGTGGGTATAGACTTACAGCCCCATTTGAGGGCTATCTCTCGTTTAGCGAGCAGAAAAGCCATTGACATGAATTTCCGAACAGGTTTAGGGAAATCTAATACATAGCCCAGTAACGCGGATTCTGGAGATGGAGAAACCGCCAGATTCACCATTTTAGCGAGTTCTTTGCAAATTGATCTCCAGTAAGTCCCAATCTTTACACAATTCCAGACTAAATGTGCAAAGTCTGCATGTGGAGCCCCACACTTACGACAAGAATGTGGTCTGTTTGGGTCTTTGTTAACCGTCACTATATTTAGGACAAAAGACCCCTCACTCGTGATACACAGTAATCTACATACAAGATTGCCATAAGCAGTCTGATCACACTTTTCACCTCTATTGTTAAATTATGAAGGCTACATGCACATTTTAGGGCACGTGTGTGCACTGCGCCTTTCTTCTGTTAAATGGCAGGTTAGGAATAGGTAGATGATTGTCTTTTTAACTGAGGCAAGTCAGGTGTGGCACAATGGCAGCACATGCATCTCTTGAAGTTGAGTTCAAGCTGTACGACCTAAAAGGCTGATCAAAGAAGAGTATCAGGAAACTCTTGCTTTACTCACCTCTGCTAAGGTTCTTGTGCATGCCAAAGCAAGAGTTCCATGAAGTCTGGTGAAGTTGGGGAAACTTTGGGCCAGATATACTAAGCTTTTTTCCATTCACAAACAGCCCGATTCACAGAATCGCGCTATTTGTTAACACAAAAAGGGTTTTTTTAATGTACAAATGCCAATTGTGATTCGATAACCTGCTACCGAATTGAAATTAGGGTTTGCAATTTGGTATCAGAAAGGGGCGTGTTCAGGGCGTTTCTTCCTAATGCCGAATCGCAGTGGTATATGTGAATGTTTTGTGACCAATATGTGGTTGCAAAACATTCGCATTTTATCATCCATTTCAAGTAGGTGCTAACCCATTGGCAAATGGGAAAGGGTCCTCGAGGGACCGGACCCTCCCCCTTTGTGAATGTTGAGAGCGGTGAGATTTTACAGCTTTACACGTGTTAGGTTTATGCTCATGACAGCCTGGAACAACTCCAAAGATCTGTTGGTGTGGGACTAAATTTGTAGATCATTGAAGTTGTGCAAAGTAAAGATTTTTGCTTGCTTTGTTTGTGTAAACATTAACCCTGGGCATAATACTTTGCTGCGCTCACGGAGCATGCAAAGTTTGTGTTACTACGCACTACGCAAATTGCACGTAGCAGAGTAAAAAACTGTGCTAATCACCATAGCGTAGCAACAGAATATTAAACACATACAAATGCTTTGTTAAAGCAATTTTCTATACTAAAAAGCATATAACAAATTCACAAAAGTGAACTTTGACAATGAAAATATCAAGCAATGAGAGAGGTGATGATTTTGGGGTCCCCCCTAACCTAGGGGGAGGACCAAGCAGATGCCTTGAACACAAAAAGCATATCATGTGAACGATTCAGTGGTGGTCCCTTCCTCCTAGGACCACCCCAAGCACAGTTATGGGCAAAAATACAATCCCAACCAAAGGCCCTGCAAAGCATTATGGGATGAGATTAGCAGTGGGCAGTGAATATTATAGTGTCCAATATCAAAATAATTCTACAAAGAGCTGCAGTTCAACTAGTCGTTACTAGATGTCCCTCACGAGTCAAATGCAAAAGCATTAAAATTATTAATACATCAAGCTGCAGTTCCACTAGTCGTTACTAGATGTCCCTCACGAGTCAAATGCAAAAGCATTGAAACCCTTTCATGAAGCTTTTGCATTTGACTCGTGAGGACATCTAGTAACGACTAGTGGAACTGCAGCTCTTTGTAGAATTATTTTGATATTGGATACTATAATATTCACTGCCCACTGCTAATCTCGTCCCATAATGCTTTGCAGGGCCTTTGGTTGGGATTGTATTTTTGTCAATAACTGTGCTTGGGGTGGTCTTAAGAGGATGGGACCACCACTGAATCGTTTAAAAGATGTGCTTTTTGTTTGCAAGGCATCTGCTTGGTTCTCTCCCTAGGTTAGGGAGGATCCCAAAATCATCACCTCTCTCACTGCTTGTTAATTTATCATTTTCACCTTTGTGAAATTACTATATGCATTTTTAGCATATAAAGACAGAGTTATTTATTTTAACTTGCACTGTGCAAGATGCTTTTGGTAATTATTGTACAGTGCAGTCAAGCACACAGCTACGCAATTTGCATAGCTACGTGTAGTTCAAAATGTACTTCACGTAGCTATGTGAAGTGCTACTACGCAAACTACGCCCAGGCTTAATAAACATTTATATTTTACAAAGTTAAAAAAGGGAGGAAAAGAAATAAGGGCAAACTTTACTGGCTCTACCCTGTACTGGTAAATTGTTCTATCTATTGACCAGAGACACAACCATCAGTGTGTAAACCTCTTTGAATTGGCAGCTGCACTGGAAGTCCTCCATTTCAAGAGGAAGGAAATATGAAAGGATAGAATCGAGAATTTGAAGTCGCCATGCAGTGGCAGTCTGCCCTACTACCGCTATGGGCAGCCCTGAGTATTTGTGGGCAACCACTGCTCATTGTCAGCCTGAACGTCTGTTTGGACCACATATATTATTATGCATTGTGTTTGCCCTGATGAGATATGTCCCTACCGTTTACTAGTGTGAAAATACTGCCACTGGAAATCAACAAGTGTACTTTTGTGGTCAGGCTTACTAAACCTTCCCCTTGGGGAATCTTTGTCTGCCTTTGCGAAGGACGAAGTTTCCCAACTTTGCAGGCACTAGCTGAGGACAGATAGGTGGGTGAATGCTGAAAGCATTTCCTAACCAGATGTATGGTTTAAATTGAGATAATTTACTATATTTAAAAAACATTTAATCTTATGACTATCAAAGGATTTGGTTTTTCTAGACCTACAGCTTTTTACATATAAGGATCTCTCCTTCACATTGTTGTAGTATCAAACAAGCATTTGAGTGAGTTACTTTATCATATCGCAAGCGCTATATAAATTCAAACCTCTTTCCCTCTTCTATCCCTCCACTAACTATCCTTCTCAATCCAAATAATGACTAACATATCCACCAATCAAATTACTTTCATATTTTCACTATACTAATTTACCTCTAATCCTTTATCGGTTCCAGAGTAGCATGCTACTCACCGAAAAAGCGCTTCAACGCGTCGTCTGGGGTAGTAAGCTCTATATAAATGCAAATGTAATACAATATACAGTGGAATATTCAAAACATTCTTTGATGCCTTGAACGAAACTGACATCTATAGTTTATATCTTTGTAGAATATAGGGCCAGATGTACCAAGCATTTTTCGGTTGCAAAAGGCCAATTTGCAGAATCAGGCCATTTGAGACCAGAAAAAAACCTTTTTAAATGTCAAAATGCATAATTCTATTTGGTATCTTGCAAAGAAGGTCATAATTATGGCCCAAAGTGTGCAACATTTCAATTGCTCTCCAGAAAGTAACTGCGACTATTATTTGATTCAGTAATACCAAAAGGGACTGGCTGAATTAGTCCTCCTACAAAAAAATGTAATATATATAATTATAGATGGGTTGCTGTCAATAACTGGGACCCATATTTATGAAGCCTTTGTGTTGTCCTTGCAACAGGCAAGGTGATGCAAAGACAAGGCAAAGACTTGAGTAATATTTAGAAAGCCATGCAAGGCCTGATTTGCATGGCCTTGTGTGGCTTTGTAAAGAAATGTAACTCAAGGCAGCTGCTCGTGCTGCGTTACATTGCATTTCAACTTGAGAAGCGGTTCATGAGTGGAGCATTGGCATTCCTATGCAAATTCTCATTCATTTTGGCACATTTCCAGATTTACCAAGACTTGGAAATCTGGGAATTCGTCAAAATGCTAGGCTTTCACAAGTGAGGTGTAACGAGGAAAAATATCTTCATTTCTCCTCGTTATTAGTTTGTGGTCTGTGCATATTTTAAACGTGTTACCCCAGAGGAAATGTTTGAATTTCTGCAATTCCCAGAAAACTGCCACAGCCTCCTTCTCAATGACAGAATAGTGGGTTTCTGCTCCTCTTAATAATCTTGAGCCAAATGTCATAGTTTTTTCTCCATTATTGTCTTCTTGTGTTAGTACAGCCCCTAATCCCTTATAGCTGGCCTCATTAGTTGTAATTAGTTTTTTACCAGGCACCTATGACCCTAACTTAGAAGCATTCATTAAACAACGTTTTATACCTTGAATTTCATCCTTGAATGCCTCACTCCAATAAGATGGCAACTCTTCATCCACATTCCCATATTGAACATCCTGCTGGCCAGATTTCTGATAAATTTACTATAGGATTCTATCATAACAAAAAAGATCTTAATTAATCTTTGTTTTAGGGTGTCATCATTTTTAGAATGGTATTGACCAACTCTTCTTTAAGTTCTAAACTATGCCATAAATAAGTGTTTTCCTCACATCCAAATGTGCCGTTTCCAGCTTTTACAGCAAGAACAAACTCTATGAGTTTCTCCAATACTGAGATGTGTTCTCTCCACACACCAATACATCATCAGTATAATAAAACACACCAGGGATGAATTCCAACATAGATGAGATGGCCCTTTGAAATACAGATCCTGCTGAGACCAACCCAAAGGGCATGTGTATGAATCTGTATGCTCCCATGGGTGTAATGAATATTGTTAGATCGAGAGTTGTGAATAATTTAGCTCCAGATATATTTGATAACATCTCAGTGATGCTAGGCAAGGGAAATCTGTCAACTATGACTTCCTTGTTGAGGGTTCTCAAATCAGCTCACAAAAGTATCTTATTAGCATATTTGTGAACCACGAAAATGGATTCTAACCCCTATGTGACTTCTACTGATTCTATGATGTCAAGGTTTAACAATTTTTCTATTTCTTCTTTTACTGCATCCATCATAAACAAAGGTAGTCTCCTGATCTTTGAAACTACAGAAACACCTCCTTCTCTGGCCTTTATTTTGTGCACATAGTTTTTTAAACTGCCGAGAGTTTCATCAAATACTTCTGAAAACTCTTTTTCAAAACATGTGTGATTCTATATGGTATGCTCTTGAATTTAGGGATTTGCATTATTGTCTAAATATACTCCTATCTCTTTCTGCACTGGCTAACCCCAAGATGTTGTGCCCCTGTCTGACACATACATTTTTGAGATAGCCTTCTTATTCTTGTACTCCATTGGCCCTTTGAAATACCCTCTCATTTATATGGGTTAACCACCATAACCCCCTGGTTTTATGTCCACTTATGGAGTTCTCTATGTGTACTAAAAAATTATTTATATGCCTTTTCAGAGATAATGGTAAGTCTAGAGCATGAATCCAACATTTTTTGGACTGCTATGTCATCAATTTTGATCAAATCCTTCAGATTACCAGTAGCCAAATCAATCAGTTGGCTGATAATTCCATCACATACTTCCTTAACACTATGCCTTAAGTCCTTCTTTGTGGGTTTATGATTCCCTCAGCGCACCATATAGTGTCCTCTCTTTCCTAATTTATTACATACGCCTTTTCAGCAGGGACTCTTTAGAACCAGCCATGTGACCTAATTGGCCACTGCAATAACAGTGACCTTTGACGGGATATTAATTTCTTTTGTATTTTTCCTTCCTTTTGTCCTTGATCACATTTACTGCCTCTTTGTGTTCACTTACTTAACCTGTTTTCTTCTTTATTGTTTTCACACGCATTAGCATATGTTTAACTTGTTTAGCAGCTATCAATACCTCATTCAATGGTGGGTCGTCCTTTAACCACAACTCCTTCCTTATCTTCTCCATGTTGCAGGTGAGTAATAACTTTTCTCTAATGCATTTATCATTTGCTGCTCCAAACTTACATGTTGCACCTAATTTTCTGAATGCTGAGATAAAGGGGTTGATTACAATGCTGGTCGGACTGGCTTACACTCTCCTGTTGGAGTCGGATGGACGGACGTCCGCAGCCATGTCAGAAGCGGTCGTGCTGACCGACGTATTACAATGCATGGGAATGCACTGAAATCTGACTGCTGTGGTCCATCCGACTCCGACAAGGAAATCCGACTACTAAAGCATCAAAAGGGCTCATCGGAACTAATTGGAGAGCCGAACAGCGGCCGATTTGACCTCCCAATTACGATGCGCGTTTCCGACGACCTTGCTGAGGCGGTCCAACCACATCCATCTAGTTGGCAGAAAAGGAGGCACTTAAGGGCACAATGCAGATCAACACCGCAGCCTACTTCCTGTGTTGCCGTGGAACCAGCATTACAGGTCCTGCCCCTGCTGTACCTGCTCAATGACGACGAAATTCAGCAACGTCATGCACACAACCGCCAGTAAGTGACCTATCAATCCCTCCACTGAGATCCCTTTGTAAACCCATGGGCCCACATCTAAGAGCCGGAGCGCACTCTTGTCTGCATGTTTGTGTGTGTCACTAATATATGTCCCAGTTATCCCGCAGGGACACCTTGATAAGTAGTGATGGTGCATACGAGTGGGCTTCAGGCCTGTCATGTTGCCATGTTGTGCCAGTTCGTCGTACCAGTAATGTGTTTATGTTCCCAGTCAGACTTGGACCTCCAAGCCAGCCACCACCATCATAATTCACAACACCACGGATGTCAGTAGCAGTACCACCCTGCATGACTTGTGATGTCATCCCCGAGAGCCATGTCAGACAACCCCCACAGTGACAGAACCCAAAAAAGGCATGTCAGGTGAAAAGCTAAGACATTGACAGATGCACATAAAAGCTGTCAAACAACATGGTCCCAAATAAATTTTCCACACCACGGTCACACACCCCACCAGTTACAATCTACACACTGCAAGGCCTAGGTGGCCTGAGGGACCTTTAAAAAAACACAGAGTAGTGTGATTTGTGAAGCATGTTTTTAAGTGTTCCTGGGTATGTCTGTTGTCAGTCCCTGTAGGTAGACTAAAAAAATGCACATATGTTCCCCAACAAATCCTTACATAGGTTACACACACTGAAGGTGTGTAAAAGATGCAAATATGCACCTATAACACCTCATACAGCCACAGATGGTACAACTAAAGTAGTGATAACACTACATCCACACTGTTGGCAGGACAGAAATGCAACATCACCAAAAGTCAATAGCAGTAAGTCCACGTAGGCTCTGCAACAAGTGATGCAACTAACAACTATTAGTTAAAGGCAATTCTCCTTCTCAACTGTTGATGCCAAATAAGTTGTAGTTTCACAAAGCAATCCGAAGTGCCATGTGACAAGGATCAACAATGTCACAGTGTGTAACAAAATAACACTAACTGAGGTACAGGTGATAGGTATATAAGGTAGCTAATCATGTACAGCAGACAGGCTTCTGTGGCAGTAAATCCCCCCATCTACATCAGAAGTCTTCTTGTTGAGCATGAGAGTAAGATATAGCAGACACCTGCCACACCAATGTGTCCAGCAACAGTACCTCATCTCAGACATGCATCCACTTAACATTGATCTACACCCTCTGTTAATCCAGTAACAGTTCCAAGGGCAGGACATACCGACCACTGCAAATGGATCACCAAGCATGCTGAAACAAACACAACTAAACTGTCACAGCCTTACAGACACACTAACAACAGTCTGCTGAATCCACAAGGGCAGGACACAGGTAAACACAAACACAAACTAGATTTAGTCTACAAAGATGAAGGCCAATGGCCATTCCAAAATCAGCAACATGTGGCCCAGTACACTGCTGGCCAAATAAACTTGCCGCTTAGAACACTGGCAGGGAAACCTCACCCTGATTGGAGCATCAATGGGCAGGCCAGGCACCTCATTGTAAAAAAGGGTGTCGGTGCATAATTACTTTTGGGGGAAACTGGGATCAGGATTGGAAGGGCTGATTTGGGCTGTGGAAGGTGTGGTATTGGATGTTGGAGGTCTGGGTCTGGGTCGTGGGAGGGCTGAGTTCGGAATTGGGAGGGCTGGGGCACACTAATCGAGGAACTTTGTACCTCCTAAGGGTACTAGGGGTATAGAGGGGGTGGGACCTTAAGTGGAACTTGGTTTTGGTTGCTTTGATGTCTTGGCCTGGGGTTTGGGTTTGGTCTTCCTCCTCTTGGCAGGGGGTGATTTTTGTTGGGAAGTGTTAGGGTAGGGAATTGTAGGGAATCCAGACCTCTTCTGTTTGTGAAGGTGAGAGGGATCAGTGGCAGGGAATAGGTCTAGGGCAATCATGGTCAGGGTCTGGGGAGATTTGGGAGTAGTTGAGTCAAGGGGTTGGGTGTGGATGTTGAACGTGTGTGTGGTTGGTCCTATGGCTAGTGTATGTGCCTTGTGTCATGAGTGTTGAGTCTGTGTGTGCTTCCTTGTTGAAGATGATGGCATAGTATCATGCTGTACATTGTCTTCTGTATGTGTTGGTGTTGTGTTGGCAGCAGTGTGTTTGTGTGTGTCTATGGGAGTGGATGTGGCTGGGACTGTGGGTGTGCTGTCTATGTGGGAGTCAGTGGGTATCATGGTGATGGTGATGAATGACTGCTGTGTGTTGTGCTGTGTTTGTGTCTCTTACTTCGGTGTTGGAGTGTGCTGCTCGTGGTTCATAAAGTGGATGTGTGCTCAGGTGTGCGTGTTTGTTGGACAGTTGTGGGGCTACGGATGGATGGAGAAAGGGCAGGAGGTGTGGTGGGAGTTTGGAAGGCTTGGAAGGCTGTTGTCTGGGTGGAGGATAGAGCCTAAAACGATCTCTCCAGCCTTCCAATGCCAGAGTGAATGCCCTCGAGGTAGGCAACAGCCTGGGTCAGCTTGTTGCCTTGCTCCTGGAGGACATTCACCACTGACGTTTAGCTGACAGAGATCTCTCTCAGGACATCTATAGTCTCCACACTCAGGGCAGCAGGGGAGACAGGGGCAGGGGCTGAGGTGCCTTGTTGGAAAGAGATTCTTTTCTGCTTAGAGGAATGGCCCTGGACAACAAGTTTAGGAGCAGCAGGGAGGATGGAGATGGAAGAGGGGGTGGGGGACTGAGATGTTGCAGATGGTCTTTTTGCTTGGTCCTCCACCACCAGGGATTTGCCACCTGAGGTGGACAAAGAAGATGATGTAGATGAGTCTTCATCTCTCCCCTCAAGGGTACTCCCCTCATCCTCCATGCCAGTAGTGTAGTCTGAGTCGCTCTGGCATGAGGGATCACTCTGGGCAGCTGCAACCCCAACAGTCCTGGCCGGTCCCCTTCTCTGCTCTCTGTAGATGCTTGAATAGGAGGAGACATAGGTGTTAAATATAAGCTTTAGACCAACATGCAAGCATATCATCACAACACACATTGCACATCACCACAGACCACTAGTAGTACAAGCGTCTGGACATCATCGGTAACATTGGTATGACAATGCATTGTAGGTCACATGACCTGAATAAAGGCAAGCATCGGGGTGTCAGGACCACTGCCAGCTCAATTGCACATGTGAGACAGTACAAATCTACCTGACATGTGTGTAGCTACACTTAACATCACCCTCCCAACCAAGACCTTTGTACTATGACACTGTCAGCTAAAGTCATATCATGGCATGTCTACATGTGTATATATCACAACCTATCCACACATGACCAGCAGCAAGCCAAAGGTCTGGTGTCCAGAACCTCCTACATGCAAAACTGCAGTGCTACTACTAGTGATAAGTAACATCTCCATCTGATGTCACAATTGGAATGAAAGTTGTCCTTCAACACAGATACCATTTCAAATTGACTGTCAGGAAAGATGAAATAAGGGAGAGGAGAGGGAAAGGGCAAGGTGGTAAAAGAAAACATTCAGGAGTTTTGGAGAAAAGAAGCCTGTACTTGTTGGAACATTTCTTCCTGATCTTCTAGTCCATATATTACACGTTCATGGGATGCTATCTGGATCATTGCTACCATCCAATCCTCCTTTGAGGGAGGACTAGGCGACTGCCACAGCCTTAAGATACAAATTTTGGCTGTAGAGAGTGCAGTATGTAAAAGACGACGCTGTGGACGTGTAATGTCAGGTAAACTCCCGAGATCATGCAATAAAATAATGGGGGGTGTAAAGGAAAGACGGAGGGGAATTGTTTCCTTTAGTGTATCCCCTACTTGAGCCCAAAAACACTGTATAGAAGGACATTCGCAGAGTATATGAAGAAAGTCACAATTAATTCCAGAACATCTCCAGCACTTAGAGTGTGGTAATAATCCTGCTCGTTGTAATTTCGAAGGCGTCCAGTACCAGTCATGCAAAGTTTTGAAAAGACAAAATTTCAAATGCGCTTCCCGAGTACCCTTGTCTAACGATTCCAGTATATCCGGCCAAACATTTTCATCTATGATAATGTGTAAGCGTTCCTGCCATTTCACGTGAAGAGCTTTAAGAAGTGGTTGTGATTATCAGTGATTATTTAGAGCGCAATATAATCCCGACATTACTCCCTTATGGTGTCCCCAGAAAAGAAGATAATCTAGTACCGGTGATGATTCTAACATCCAGGGAAAAGGACTCAGACATCGCCTCAGACAGTGCAGCAGTTGCAAATGTCGAGAAATCTGGTGTAATGGGAGATTAAATTCCTCACAAAGTAGGTCAAAGGATTTCAACTCTCCATTTAGTATAACGTGATCTAGTGTCTGGTTTCCTCTTGAACTCCAACTGGACCAGTGAAGCGCATGACCGTTTATTCTGATGCTCTCATTACCCCAAAGTGGAGCTTTAGAGTGGAAACGATGGGCAACCCCAAGAAGACGGTGTGCTCGATACCATGCTTGATATGTAGCTTGCATCACAGGGTGCGAAGGAGATATTCGTGGACTACGGGTTCCATATAAAAATTCAAGGCCATCATCAAAGTTAAGTAGTGAGTGTTCTGTTGTGACCCATTGTGGAGGGTCAATCGTACCTGGAAGTAGGTAAGCTAATTGCGAGAGTTGTAGTGCTAAAGAGTAATGCTCCAGCGATGGCAAACCCAAACAACCGTGGGAGCGGCGAGCCATTAATTTGGCAGCAGCTAGGCAAGGACGCATAGATACCCAGACAAAAGCCCGTATACGGGCATCCACGTGATATAATGTAGACAAAGGAACTACAATCGGAAGCATTCTAAGAACATAAGTAAAGCGAGGTAAAGTGACCATTCGTACTGCCTGTACTGTACCCCACATGGAAAACCACAAAAGAGAACATTTGGCAAAATCAGTTTCCATTTGTACTATAAGGGGTGAGAGATTATCTGAGATCATCCCTTCTAATCCACGATTGACCAAAATTCCCAAATATTTTAAGTGCGACAATTTCTAGCAAAAGGGATATCCATCAATTGATGCTTTTGTGGTGCCAGAAGAGAGTGGAAAGCTTCACTTGTGTCCCAAATCACCTTCTAACCAGAAAGGGCTGAGAAATTATTAATAATCTCAAGTAAGGCTGGTAAAGAATGAGAGAGATCTTTAAGAGAAAAAAGGATATCATCAGCATATAAATATAACTTAGAGACATCTCCCGCTATAGATATGCCCCGAATCTGCGACGAGTGACGAATAAGTGAGGCAAGGGGTTCCATCGCCAACAAGAATAAAAGGGGAGAAAGGGGACAGCCTTGGCGAGTACCCCTTCGAATTGGGAAAGGGTCCAAAAGGAAACCACCACAGTTGACTTGGGCTAGAGGGTTGTCAAATAATAGGGGGACCTTTGAAATAAACTGATCTCCTAGACCAAAGTGTTTCATGGTGGCAAAGAGATAGACCCAGTCAATGCAGTCAAACGCTTTTTCTGCGTCCAGAGAAAGGTCCACAGCATCTTCCGTCATCTCTTTTGCATCCCATAAAGTATGAGCTAATGTTTAGAGGTGATTTCTGGAGGAACGACCGGGGACAAAACCAACCTGAGAATGGTGTATAAGGGATGGAATGACTTTGCGAAGTCTGGACTCTAAAATACTTGCCAAGATTTTAACATCTCCAATTATTAGGGAGATAGGATGATAGCTACCACAAGCGAGCAGATCTCTGCCCAGCTTAGGGATAAATGCAATTAACGCCCTATTAGAGATAGGACCAAGTGAGAATGTCTGAACAGCCTCATGAAAGGGAGAATAAAGAGTATCAATTGTTTCATCCCGAGACCATTTATAATACTCCACAGGGAATCAATCTTCTCCTGGGGATTTGTGATAAGGTAATTTGGCAAGGGCTGCAGCAATTTCTTCTTTGCTGATGTCACCATCAAGTAAGTCTCTAGCTTTATCTGTAAGGCATGGAAGATCAATATCCGCGAGATAGGCAGCTAATTGATCTTCAGTTGCTGAAGTCTCAGGAGTGTAAACTTTTTCATAAAAGGATGCAAAAATATTTACTATTTCTTGTGGTTTAGTAAGAATCACACCTGATTCCGTCCGGATTGCAGGTATAGCCATGGCAGCCTCACGTTTTTCAGCTGTGCTGCAAGTAATCGGCCTGCTTTCTCCCCTTGTTCATAATGCCTACCTTTTAGACGCTGAAGAGCATACTCAGCTTTGGAAGTATATAGATTGTTAGGTGCCATTCTAGCTAACTCTAGGTTCTTGCGGTTGAGTACAGTGGGACGAGATGAATATAGACATGAAAGAGAGATAATTTGAGCCTCAAGTTCAGTACAACACAGGGATGCAGACTTATTGGCCTCAGCTGCATCTCTCATTAGTTGTCCACGAATAGTTGCTTTTGCAGCCGTCCATATGGTTCTACAGGAGGTAACTGATGATTTATTTTTGGTTAAGTAACCAGAAAGATGAGAACATAATTGGGCTTTACCCTGGGAAGAGCAGTACCTCTGAATGTTCATACGCCATGGTTTACAGCCTGGAGAGGTTAAACCTACATCTAGAGCAAGAAGAACCGGGGAATGGTCAGAAAGGGCGGCTTCCAAAATATGGGTTTCACTTGTGATTGCAACTTCTGAATGGGAAATAAGAAAATAATCAATCCTAGATTGGGTGCCGTGAGCAGAAGAAAGGAAGGTGTATTCCTGATCTGAGGGATGACTGAGGCGCCAATGATCCACTAATCCGTGGTCCGATGTTATGTCTCCCAGCAAGGCTCTGTCTCCTTCTTTACATCTATCTAAGGGACCTGTTCTGTCTACAACTGCATCACAAGCAAGATTCCAGTCACCACCAATGACATAGCTGGGATGCTCTAATTTCAATTAGCAAGCGGTTCAGGTTAAGAAGATAGGAGCGTTTAGCTCCCGTTGGAGCATATACTGCGACAACACAAAAAATCATATCTCCTATTTTTAGCTTAGCAAAGACATATCTGCCTTCTGGATCAACCCAGGTTTTAACAATTGTGACAGGTAGGGGTTTCTGTAAGAGAATAGCCACTCCACATTTCCGTGGCTGGCCCTCTCAAAAGGAGGTTGTGTTGTCAATCCGCAATAAATGACTTTTCCTACCCAATCTCGCTGTAATTTAGATGATTCCAAAGCATCCAAATGAGTCTCTTGCCGAAGAGCAATATCAGTTATTTTCATTTGCACATAAGAGAGTACTTTCTTGCATTTAATAAAATGTGTAAGGCCATTAACATTCCACGAAAAAATGCGTAATGGATGAGAGGGAGAAGAAATGTCCACTGTCATATTTGCGTTGGAAGGCTAAAGAAGTTGGTTTTGAAGGAAAAACTAATGAAAGAAATGGAAGGTGTTAATTTATGGGAAGAGTGAAGTAAAGAAGCAAATAAAGTATAACAATAAAAGCTGCGCAGATTGTGGGGGATGTCAGGGTAGAGAGGGGGGATAGAAAAAGAGGAGTACGGGAAAAGTCTATGTAAGAGAAAAGAGATGGAAAGTAAGTAAGTTCCGGGTTAGGAAAAAGGTCAAGGATGAAATCAATGAGCTTCTGAAAACTTCCAAGGAGTTTAAAGGGTTCTGAAAGGGAAAATAAGGGAGTCGCTTATATATTTACTGAAGGACAATTGAGGAGGAGAAAAAGCAAGATTCTAGAAAAACTGGAAGAAAAAGAAAAGAAAGAAAGAGAAAAGTGGTAGATGTGCTACATGGGAAAAATGCAGCACCAGGGGAATGGGACTGCTCTCTGCTGGTCTAAACTTTCGGGTTATGCGCGCCGGAGGAGCCCAGTCCAGCGACAAACTCAATAGTGAAAGACACATCTGTGCAATAATATTAACAATATTGAGGTGGAGGTTATAAGAATACTCAAGTATTCAAAAGATCGAGTATTCGACCCACAGTGTAAAGATCGGAGTTAAAAGTTGAAGGGATAGGGAAAAGAGACGAGCATCTTAAGAATATAGTGTTAAAGGAGAGGAGGGGATCAAGGGAAAAGGAGAGGAAGGAACTAAAAAAGGAGAAAGTCAATATAATATGAGGTTATCATATGCATAGTACAATCAATCAAATTTTGCATAACATAGTGGTAGTGGTAACTAAATATTAAATATTATCATAAGTAGATATTATCACAGTTATATATTATCACATCTAAAAATGAACACCGTGTAGTTAGATATTATCGTAGTTAAATATTAACACCATTAAATATTAAATAATATCATAGTTAATTAATACCATAAATATTGGTTAAACAGAGTAAGAGAGGAGGGAAATGCGTGGGAAGAGAACAAAGAGGAGGAACATTATAATACATGTAATGCATATCAAATAAGCACGTGTTCAAGAATATAGTTAATCATCCTAATTCATGTCATATAAGGTTTTACAATGTAAAAAGCACAAGTAAACAGGCTTAGAAGAGATTTTGAGGACGAAGAAAAATTAACAGAGGTATATATGGGAGAACAATAGAAAAGAGAGGAGGATATTATAGGAACATTAGAAAGTAGGTAATGTATAAGAGAATGAGCCTAAATTTAGGTACTCATCTAGTCCCCGTCTACGGTAGGCAAAAAGGCAGCAAATGTTCATCAACTCATCAAAATATAAATGTAAAACATTCAGCCAAAGTTCGAGACACACCCTCCTCGGATAAAGTGGGGTGGAGACATTAGATGAGAGCGTGATTAGTTATTGTCTCTTTCCTGTGTATAGGCTGCCACTGCCTGAAGAACATATATTAAATCGACTTCTTCATCTTCAATGGGCGTCAAGACAGCATATTTCCGAGTTATCAAAAATGCAGGGAGGTCATTCAATCAACAAAGTTCAGGACACACCTTCCTCTGATAAAGAGGGTTTTAGAGGAGAGTGTGATTTGTCCCTGTCTCTTTCCTGTGTGAGGGCAGCTACTGCCTGAAGGGCTTGTGCTCAATCTCCCAAAGGACAAACAGGTCGGTCTAAGTCTCCACTCCTGCTCTGGGACTGGCCTGGATTACTTTGGGACCCACCTGCGGATATCGTAGAATTTAATGAGAGGAGTTGGGATCCAAGTTCTTGTGGGTGCGTATTACATTCCATATTTTGAGGAGAAAGATTGTCTAAGAAGTTACGAATGTCTTCTGGATTAAAGAACTCCTTGGAAATCCCATCTTTGGTAATCCGCAAACATGCAGGCTCGAAGAGGCCATATTTGATATCAAGCTGTCATAGACGGGGTCTAAGAGAAAGAAAAGCTTTGCGACGGTCATTAATTTCTTTTGAGAAATCCCCTTCCAATCTGATCTCGTGACCTTCAAATGTATATGGGCCATGGGTACGAGCCGCTGTGATCAATTGGCGGGCCTGTTCATGTCATAGGAAGCAGACAATGAGTGGGCGTGGTCGCATATTTGTTCCCCCTGTGATTGGTGGACCAATACGATGGGCTCTCTGCATCTCCAATGGTGGATCAAAAGTAAGACCTGTAAGCTTTGGAAGGGTTTCTCTAAGAAAGGATTTTGCATCTGAGCCTTCTATTTTCTCTAGAAAACCAAACAAGCGGACATTGTCTCCACGGCTTCTATCTTCCAGATCTACTACCTTACTCCTGAGAAAACGATGCTCTTGGTCTCGGTCTGGTATAACATCAAGGCAGTTCTCAACCGCTACATCCCGAGCAGTTAGATCATTCATCCGATTCTGAAATCCAGCAATGTCTGTACATATAGATTTAGTCTCAGTCGTGAGAGAAGAAATCGAGGTCTCCATACTCTCTAATCTTCGGCCCACAGCAGTAATTTCTTGAAGTATCCGTTCGATGGTGGGGTCCGTTGAAGTGTTCATCATAGGATTAGTTGACTTCTTAGTTGAGAAAGTGGCTCCACTAGTATCTGAGGCAGATCGACCCTGGTTTAAGGCTTCCAAAAAGAGGAGTTGTTTTGCAGGTTTACCAGATATCTTACCAGAAGGCATCACCGACTCTTCTGTAGCACTCTTTTGACATATAACTTCTTTCGCGCAATTGATGTTTGATATAGTAGATGATGAGCGTTGATAAATGTGGTAAAAGAAAGAATATTGATTGAAATATAGTTCTTCAGACCCAATGAATGGATAAACCAGGCAGGAATTTGATTCTATGTCATTTCCCTTATGAGTCTAGATTTGTGATGAAGCTATCTTATTTGCCAACAATATCTGTTGTTGAAGAGCAACTCAACTGATCAGAGTCAATTTTATTATTGCCTGTGAGTCGCCCTTTGTCTATTTTGTGATGGGTCACTCATGAGGTGAAGCATAGATCATTGGTACACACATCTCATTGGTGAAAAAGATGTAATTGTCTTCTGTTTTTTATAAATTAATTTACTCTCTTTTGGGATCGTAAGCTTCCTCAAGAAAAACACTAGGGCCACCAGACTAGTAACCCAACATAGTTCAATTAAAATCAGAAAAGTTCAGTACAACCTGAGATGTGAGGCAGGCAAAAAAGATCCCAGAGCACAGTTGGTGTACAGAACACTCCTTCAGAGGGAGAGGACTCCTCACCTCAACATGCGACCAGATAGATGGAAACCCCGCCTTGTAATTACTCAAGAGCCTGAATAAATGGCGTGTAGCTCTTTCACTTCAGTTCAATACCGCTCTTTCAGCCTGTCTTAGAGCGTCAGTAAAGAGGAACAACAGTGAGCAGTAACAAAACTACAGATAGCCAAGTCTGTAGAAGACATCTTCAGGTAGTTTCCAGAGTAGATCACTAATAGAAGAAAGAAAGGGCCCTAGACTCTTCCAAGCAATAACAATAAGAGACAGGCTCGCTCTTGGCTAAACAGGTAAGTAGTGTGGCAGCAATATTGCAGGAAAATCGCAGGAAGCCCTAGGACCAATAGTCTCACCAGGGCAGTGATAAACAGCAAACAGGCGGAGAGACTCTTTGGGGTTGTGTAGTGATCTGACCACTGAGGAATCTCACAACAGAGCACACATATCCAGGGGTGCCGGCAGTCACCAGGTATTCAACAGCCAGTCTCTTCACTCATTGGCGCATTAAGTATAGGCTACAAGTAGGGGGAATCTGGGCAAGTCAGGAGGGTCCAAAAGAAGTGATAAATCATCATTTAGTAGCCAGCAATCCATCCTCATGCCCAGAAGCACACTGTAATAGTAGGCTCAGCTGCAGCCACAAGTCAACGTACGCCGGTGGACCAGGAGATCGAGGCCCTGGTCATGTAGGTCATAGGCAGCATCTCGTTTGACCACACCACTTCCCGCTCTCGCCATCACTAGGCAGCCTCTGGAGTCAGTCGCTGTCATGTGTCAACAGGCTGGACAGACCTCTGACCATATGTTTAGGCGCACGATGCAATAGTAGGCCCAGGTACCACTGTGAGTGTACACAAAATGGCGGACTAGGAAACTTCAGGTCTAAATGGAGCCATAAGGAGTACTCTGTTCGCCTGTGAACCTTGTCAATAGCCGGTCTCACCTGAGTGCTGCTGTGTACACCACTCTCTCATACGCAGTCAGGAAGCCAAATGCCAAAAATGGTGTGCACTGCCGAGTCCCGCAAGCAGAACGGGTCACCTCATATGCCTCATCCGCCAAGAGGCTGCATCACCAGGCTACAGTCGTCGGACTCCAGGGACACCGGAGTCAAATGGCAGTCGGGTCATCTATGAGCCGAAGTAGCAAAGTAAGCTCCTCCTTCTTTCAGCACAAAGGCTCACAGGGTCGCGTGTGCATCTTGAGCTGCCATTTTCCGTTTACAGGGTCGCACACAACTCTTCTCAACCAGAGAACTTTGCCTGAGAACAACCTTTGTCATCGGGCTTGGTAGCTGGTCGTCCTCGGTCGTTCCAGGAAGCAATACCAGGGCTCAAAACTGCATAATATTGCCAGAAGGCTCTCATGCCTCCATCTGGGGCTCTCCACAGCACGGAGCTCCGGAATCAAGCGTCCATATTTCTTCGTGACCAGACCACACCCCCCCTCACTGTACATCTTGATCCATTTAGCATTGGCTGCTGACACATGTCACACAAATGTGTCAGCATACCCCTCCAACATGCATATCACTAGCCACTGACTAATGATTTAGCAATGCACGTGCCCTTCCCTGCATACTACATAGAAGTTCCATGTTTGTCATATGTAACACTAAGTCAACTGGAACATCACAAAATTGTGTGTCGTTTCATCAACATGCTTACCTGCAAGTTGTCATCTCTCGAGGTATATGGGAATGTGTGACTTGTACACCATATTCTCCACAACATACAGGCCACCTTTCCTCACAATACCTGCTGCACATCATTCACATAGCCATTTCCACATTGACAAACATGATTGTCAGATGCATACACTAGGGGACCCATCTATGACCTCTGTAAATGAATAACACATGTGCACTCCTGGTAGTGCCACACGTCAAGAAGATACAACTCCCTGCACGTGAGCATAGAATAATATGGCAACTAGTGATGTGACCAACATCTTGACATTGCAAACAGGAAGACTTACCCAGTCACTGCAGCCCAAGTGTAATGAATGTCACACCAGAAGTATGTGGTGCAACTTCACATGAGACACAAATTGTTGGGGTAGCTGCACTGAAGAACAGGTTTTACAAGTGGGCTGTGAAGGAGGACCTACACACATGACCTAATGTGAAAATGTTAAAAAGAGTTAAGAAATCCTGCTGTCATGTGGATCTGCCACAGTGGTATGACATGTAAAAGTGGACCATGCTCATCTGCAGCCAACATGACCTAATACTCAATCTTCATTCCCATGCACAAATAACCATACCAGCCAATGGGAAAACATTCCTTTTGTGTGGGACAACAGTCAGCTCATAATTTCAATCTGTAAAACTATCTGTGTCAAAAGTTACATGCCCATGCTCTGTGTCACACTGAGGCCAATACACACCTTCTATTTGCTGCTGTTGGGCACTAAACTGCCCATGAAGGTCTGGTTGGATCACCGCCAGTATGCGGACCATGAGCGGGGTAAAGGTTCGATGTGCACCCTTGCCAGTCTTGGGGACCAGCCCCAGCTGGATTTCAGCAATCCTTTGTGCCCAGCACCGGAGGTCATCCCACCTTTTGCGACAGTGGGCACTGCAACTGTTGGAGATCCCCAGGGCCCACACCTTGCTGTTGATGGACTTCCATAGAACCTTCTTCTGATGGGCAGTTGTCTGAATGGATAAAAGGATAGGAGAAACAGGTTGTCATTACCCAATGGCGTTTCTCTGCATGGTATTAGAAACATAGCTTGACACCTAGCACAATCAGAATTCTATGTACAACATGACCAGTGTGTCAATCTCACATGCTCACTGCAAATGCTGCAAGTAAAGGCACCCATTGGCACATAGGATGCTTAGGCACACTACTGATTGTGTCCATCACTGACTGAGCCACACCACTTCCGACTTGTGGACATAAACCTTGGTAGGTGGAATGATGATGGGAGGGACCATAATAGAGGGAACACCTTTTAGGGAATACTAAAGGGAACACAACCTGTGCATTACTTTTCAGACACCTTCACTGCAAGGCCCAATGCATACATGCACATGTCACATAGAGGAGACCCATACAAATCAGAAAACATACTAGCATTGATGTCAAAATGGAAGGGCAAGTCAGTGTGTAACTCATATTTGAAAGTCAGTAATGAGTGGCAAATAGACATATCCAAAGTGGGTCAATCTCCCTGACTAACAGATGAGGACTTACATCACAATAGCCTTCTCCCTTCCCAGCAACATATCATAAATTACATTACGTCTGGTCAGAATCAAATGTTGCTGGGCATATCAGTGGAGCAGCTGGAATGATTTCAAATGACGTTTGTCACGCTACTCTTACCACAGTCAGGCCTTCTTCCATGTTGCCTGCGACAGATTAGTTAAAAACTGTTACTACATTCTCCCAAACAACTATTTGACCGTTCTGATTATTCACATTCCATATTTGAACACAGGGACCATTTGGCCACAGTAGGTGTCAGTGAGTTGTTGTGAGCTCCCAGGCAAAATTTGTGCTCAGTCAGATGTGGCCTTAGTGTACATTGGTACAGTACAATTGACTGACATTTTCATGTACTCAATATGAATGTATGCAAAGGTTACTGATGGTTTCACACACCAGTGCACAAACACCATGATGTGTCTATCCAGCACAACGTAGGTACCAGGAACTAGAGTGAAGCAGCTAGATAGGTCTGTGACACACTTTGATATGACCTGCTTCACATATGTCAATGCTTGCATCCTCTCCACAAAGCCCTGGAACCAATAGGGCTTTCCATGTGTGCCCCATGTAAAGACCATGAAATCCATACAAGTGCAATTATGATGAAAGTCTAAGGCATAATGTTGGTAAGATGTACAGTAGGTAAGCAGTCTAGCAGAGTACAATCTGCTTATTTAGAACTTACTGGTAACTCTGGTGTGCCATGTAGCCTGCCATAGAAGGGAAAGACCTCGTCCACAAGGGTCTGCTGCTCCTTTGGAGTGAAGGGACGGGCCTGCACCATATCCACTCGTGACAAGACTGCTCCCAGAGTCTACAAACAGAATCAGGTGATGGGGAACTGTAGAAAGCAGCAGTGTCTGATGGTAACTGACAATGTACAGACACGCAAGATATAAGTAGCCCACATAGGCGGGCTTCGGAATACACAGCCACAGAGATTGGACCCCACCGGTCGCATTTTTCAATGTGAGCCTATGACGTGACCGCTGACCACGCCTACTGCATGGTTTAAATCGCCCGTAGGACACAATATAACTCAGTTCCATTGGTGATGGCTGGTATACACCTGTGTGGTCACCACTGTAGGCAAACACATCCCAGGAACGACTGCTGTAGCATTTTACAAGGTCAGCCAATGGGTGTGTGTGGCGTCGTACAAACTATCTGATGGCGTGGTTCAAAACATCAGAAGGTCACTGATGAAGCCTCTCTTATAGGGCCGGTCTAATGTATACCTATGCGGCCTCCACTGTGGCGGGACAAATTCCCTGATAAGCTACGGTCACAATGTCAATCATCAGGCAATGCCTGTGACAGGCTCAGATGTACCCACCACCGTTGTGTGTGGATCCTGTAAGGCACAACGCTCATATGGGGCCTCCACCATGCAAGTCCTCATTACCACTTTGAATTTGGAAGCAATAGTGAATCTCCCAGACAAAATATATGGCTAAACTTGTCACCTTATGTATGGAAGATAACATAGGGCAATGACATTCTTCACACATGGGGGTGTACATGAATGTGCCTTAACACCCGCTTAAGGTGGCACAATGTACCCAGGGTGTGAGGCATAGCTGGCTAGGTTGCATATTGCTATGTGTGACATGTTAATACTTGCTGTGTAATAATGAGTGTAAATCCATGACAATGAAGATCACTAATCCGCAAGCAAATATACAAGCAATGGAGACGAGGGAAACATATTATTTACAGAAATTACACCCATGTGAGCAACCACTAACTCTAGAAAAATATGTAAAGCACTAGAAGGGAGCTAAGGATGCATATGTGAAGAGAAATTCTATATCCCAAGCACTCGCTGCTATTATCATATACAATTAGTAGTAGCTTATAGTTTCAACATAGTTCACAAGAAAACACTCAAGAGAAAATATAAATGTCTTTCAATGTTCCACTTTCTTAGATTTCAATTCTTTTATTCTTTAGCCTCAAAACCAACACGTGTTTCGTCGCTGCTTGGGGTATTCCTGTGACTTCGTCAGGGCTAAAAGGGGTGTACAGATAATGTTTGTATTTTAATACAATTATTGTATTTAATAATGACATTGGTAATTATTATATTTCTTCATAATGACATTGGTAACCGGCCATTATCTGTACACCCCTTTTGGTCCTGACAAAGTCGCGGGACTATCGCCTTCTCATGTCCTCCTTTATGCGGAGGATGGCACCTACAGCATTGACCTTGTTGACTACTGTGAGAAGTTGGCCTGGCATATGCTGTCCACTAATTATAGTGGGCACCTTGCACCAGTCCAAATCGACTCTTATTGGTAGATAGGTTAAAGACAACCTTATTGAAAGCTATCCTAGTGGTAGCTATGGAGAGCAGCCTTCAGGCTAAGTCTTGAAGGAATGTAAAGCAGCTTGTTTTACCAGTCTATAATCTCTTGAGTGACCAAATGAAAGAGCACCACACCAGGTATATATTCAAAATATATGTATTTATTACTAAACACACCCCTCTAGTCTCTTTATGAGGCTAGAGTTCGAAATACATAGGTTATAAGATCTTAAATCACAGTAATAGCACAAATACACGTTTGGGCCCTAGGGCGTACCAAACCATATACCAATAAAGTGGTATGCGAACCACGACTGAACTAGACACTAGGCCTAGAGCCTCTAGAAGTGCTTGGACCACAAGGAACCACCCAAGGTAGTGACACAGGGGACCCACGGGAGACGCGTGCAGTGTAAATACACAACCGCGATACGCCGTTAACTTCTATGGAGAAAGTCGGGATCGGGAAAATAGAGGAAAGGGACACTTAGAAGAGGACTAGGACAAAACCCTTTGAGATCTAGGACTTTGAAGAGTCTCTACCCACGGGAGCACCGGAGTACTCGTGTTACCTCACCCAGGGAAGCCGGGTGCATAGGTGCCTTTCGGGGTCGGGTTTCGTCGTCGATTCGAATGGCGATCTGCTGCAAAGTGCTGCTGGCGGCCAAGAGAAAAGTGTCCGGGTGGATCCAAGAGTGGATCGGAGTTCTGGTGAACCTGAAAGCAGAGGGGACAGAGTCTGGGTCACTAGCCAGTGACCAGGAAGGCGATGGACAGATGCCCACCGATGTCGAGTGCTTCAGGTGCGTTGGACGGTCGTCTTGACTCTTCAGCCACGAGGTCCGGGAGGCGTTGTCGGCAACCAGGAGCAGGATTCGGGCTGGTGCTCGATGTCTGTCGAGTGCTGAGGTGTCGGCGACCGGATTGAACCCAACAAGCCTTGGCAACGGCAAGTCTCGAGTAAGATGTAGATCGTCGATGGTGCAGACCAGCAAGGTCTGTGGAACTCACCCAGCGAGGGTAAGTGAGGGCAGGCCTGGAGCAACCAGGATGCCAAGTAAGGAAAGGATTGGCCTTCGTTAAGGGCTACTAGCCAACGGGCTAGCGACCGCGAAGGAGCCTCGTGACGCCGCATGTGGAGCTGGCTTGCAGGACACTCGTGGAGTGGGGGCCAGTGATCTTCGGTGCAGGTGGTGCTGGAGGCTAGGGCTACTCGGAGCCCAAAGCACGACTTCTTGGGAGACCCAGAAGATGGATGCACTTGCAAGTGTGCTCGGTGTCCAGGGGTCACGGTCTCAAGTCACCCACGATAGCCACGGGCCTCAGCTTTGCTGGGGACTCAGGGTAGCCTCAGGGAAGTCTGAGAATCCACCTCTGGTGATGCGATGACTTCGGCGTCCGACGGGAGCTTCAGTAATGCGAACCGGACAGATGCTTCTTTGGTGCCTGCCAAGCAGGGGAGTCACTCCTTGACCCCAAGGGAGATTCTTCAGTCCTCTAATCTTGTCGTAGAGCGTCGAAGGTCCAGGATTCAGTTTCAGAGTTTCGTCCAGGTATAATCTAAAGTCCTAAGGACTGGGTTCCTACCTTTATTCCAAAAATAGGGGTTGGACTACTCTGTGGCCCCACCTATGGGTGGGTCAGGGCAGAGGGGTGGCTACACCCCTTTCCCTTTGTCCAGTTCGCGCCAAAGCAGGGGCTGCAAGCCCCTGATCCGGTTTGAACTGGGGTATGCACAGGGACACCAAATGTGCCCCCAGTGCAGGACTTCAAAGCACCCGAAAGTGCTCCCGCCCAGCCCCAATACACATTATCCTGTCTGGGGAGGTGGTCACACCTCCCTGGGACAGGAAACCTATTGTCCAGGCCTCCCCTGCCGGAGTTTCGTCCAGCAGCAGGAGGCCAGACTCGTGTCTGTGGCAGCAGCATCCATTTTGTGATGCCAGGGCTCTGGAAAGAAGTTACCGGACTCGTCAGAGTTAACATGTCTTTCCCTCTAGAAGGGTGGAATGCTACCCCCGCCGCCAGGATTGGCGGGGGGTAGTATTCCAAGATGTTTGACACCAAACACGACATGTTTAGGTGCAGCCATTCCAAAGTTAGCATTTTACTGCGAGGATATAATGCGCTTAAGAGTATATGGTCAGGCTGCACTACAAACAGCATCAGAGATGGTCTCCGAACGCTGCAGAGGGCCCTGCTCATGCAGGGGCACCCTCTCACATAGG
This sequence comes from Calotriton arnoldi, assembly GCA_963921515.1. Lineage (NCBI taxonomy): Eukaryota > Metazoa > Chordata > Amphibia > Caudata > Salamandridae > Calotriton > Calotriton arnoldi. Next base: position 146,292 of record CAWUFW010010523.1, read on the forward strand.
AACCATGCACTCTGCCTTTAGGATTGATAAGGCCTGCCTTAGGAGTGACTTATAGGTTTATATGTGTGTATGTATTTCGTGATATAGGTAACCTATATCACAGTAAGGAGTGCATGCACCACCTTACCCAGGCTGCAGTAGCAGACCGGTGGTGTCAGTTTGGATGGCCTTCCAGGGGTGGCATAATACATGCTGCAGCCCCTGGCAGGCCTCTGAGGTACCTATGCCCTTGGTACATAGTATACCATATACTAGGGACTTATAAGGGCACTCCAGATCCCAATCAGAGATGTGCCTAAGGCACATGGAAACCATTTTAGAGAGGAAGCAGCTAGGCTGGGGTTCTGATTAGCAGGGCCCCAGCCAGACTAATGTCGAAAAACAGTGAAGCATCAGCAAAAAGTGGGGGTACCCATGTGAAGCAGATCCTACTCTCCTACACAACCCCCCAAACGTAGGGACATTAAACTAACCTTGCCCAGTTAAGTCTTCATGTTCTAAGTGGAAATACCTAGAGAGTCCATCTGCATTCGCATGGTTACTCCCAGGCCTATGTTCCACTGTAAAGTCCATCCCCTGTAGGGAAATGGACCACCTAAGCAGTTTGGGGTTTTCACCCTTCATTTGTTTTAGCCATAAGAGGGGCTTATGGTCTGTCTGAACCAGGAAGTGTGTACCAAACAAGTATGGCCTCAACTTCTTCAGAGCCCAGACCACAGCAAAGGCCTCCCTCTCTATGGCTGACCAACGTTTCTCTCTAGGGGTCAGCCTTCTGCTAATAAAAGCTACTGGCTGATCCTGACCTTCTTCATTCAATTGTGACAGTACAGCCCCTACCCCCAATTCAGATGCATCCAGTTTGAACAATGAACTTCTTGGAGTAATCAGGACTCTGCAGAATTGGAGCAGTGCACATGGCCTGCTTGAGGTCATCAAATGCCTTTTGACAGCTAACTGTCCACTGAACCTTTTGGGCATTTTCTTAGAAGTTAAGTCATTCAAGGGTGTCACTATTGATCCATACCCCTTGACAAATCTCCTATAGTACCCAGTCAGGCCTAAGAAGGCTCTCACCTGAGTCTGGGTAGTGGGAGCAGTCCAGTCCATGATGGTCTGGATCTTGCTCTGCAAAGGTTGAACCTGGCCTCCACCCACAAGGTGGCCCAGGTACACAACCTGACTCTGCCCTATCTGGCACTTAGTGGCCTTGATAGTCAGGCCTGCCTTTTGCAGGGCCTGTAAAACATTCCTGAGGTGGACCAGGTGATCCTCCCAGGTGGAGCTAAAGACAGCAATATCATCTAGATAAGCTGCACTATAGGCTTCCAGTCCTGTGAGAACTGTGTTCACCAACCTCTGGAAAGTGGCAGGTGCATTCTTCAGACCAAAGGGCATTACCACAAATTGATAATGCCCACTAGGGGTTGAGAATGCTGTCTTGGGCTTTGCAGTATCAGCTAGTCTGATCTGCCAGTAGCCAGCTGTTAGGTCAAATGTGCTGAGATATTTGGCAGAGGCCAAAGTATCTATGAGCTCATCTGCCCTGGGTATTGGATGGGCATCAGTCCTAGTGACTGCATTGAGACCCCTGTAGTCTACACAAAACCTCATCTCTCTTTTTCCACCACTGGTGTGAGGTTTCGGTACTAGGACTACTGGACTAGCCCAAGGGCTATCTGAGGGCTCAATTACTCCCAATTCCAACATTTTCTGGACTTCAGTCCTGATACAGTCCCTGACATGGTCAGGTTGCCTATAAATCTTGTTTTTAATAGGCAGACTGTCCCCAGTGTCCACTTCATGAGTGCACCAGGTGGTCTGACTGGGTGTCAGTGAAAACATATGTCGAAACTGATTGAGGACTTGCCTGCAATCAGTTTGTTGCTGGGTAGTGAGGCTGCCTGCCAAGGCTACACCATCAACTGACCCATCGTCAGGGTTCTGTGAGAGCAGGTCAGGGAGTGGGTCACTCTCTTCCTCCTGCCCTTCATCAGTAGCCATGAGCAAGCCCATGTCTGCCCTGTCCACATATGGTTTTAACCTGTTGACATGGAGAACCCTGTGGGGACTCCTGGGTGTTCCTAGGTCTACTAAATAAGTGACCTCACCCTTCTGCTCAACAATAGTGTGGGGTCCACTCCATTTGTCTTGGAGAGCTGCTGGGGCCACTGGCTCCAACACCCACACCTTCTGTCCTGGCTGGTAAACAGTCAGAACAGCCTTTGGTCATGCCAGGCCTTCTGAAGTTCCTGGCTAGCCTCAAGGTTTTTGGTTGCCTTTTTCATGTACTCAGCCATCCTGGAGCGGAGACCAAGTACATAGTCCACTATATCTTGCTTTGGGGGCTTGAGAGGTAACTCCCATCCTTCCTTCACCAAGCACAGTGGACCCCTCACAGGGTGGCCAAACAGAAGTTCAAAAGGGCTGTAACCAACCCCTTCTGAGGCACCTCCCTATATGCGAATAAAAGGCAGGGCAAGAGTATGTCCCATCTACGCCTAAGCTTTTCTGGGAGCCCTTTAATCATGCCCTTCAAGGTTTTGTTGAATCTCTCAACTAAACCATTGCATTGTGGGTGATAGGGTGTGGTGAACTTATAAGTCACTCCACACTCCTTCCACATTGCTTTCAAGTACCCAGACATGAAGTTAGCACCCCTGTCTGATACTACCTCCTTAGGAAAGCCCACTCTTGAGAAGATTCCCAGGAGGGCCCTTGCAACCACAGGTGCTGTAGTGGTCCTGAGGAGAATAGCTTCTGGGTACCTGGTGGCATGATCCACTACCACCAGGATAAACCTGTGCCCAGAGGCTGTTTGGGGATCCATGGGACCAACAATGTCAATCCCTACCCTTTCAAAGGGCACCCCCACCACAGGTAGTGGTATCAGGGGGCCTTTGTAGTGCCACCTGCCTTGCCACTGGCTTGGCAGGTTACACAGGAGCGACAAAACTCCTTACTGTCTTCAGACATGTGGGGCCAGTGAAAGTGAGGGACAATTCTGTCCCAAGTCTTGTTCTGGCCCAGGTGACCTGCTAAGGGAATATCATGGGCTAGGGTCAATAGGAAGCCCCTGAACTTCAAAGGTATTACCAACCTCCTGGTAGCACCAGGCTTGGGGTCTCTACTCTCTGAGTACAGGAGTCCATCATCCCAATACACTGTATGGGGACCACTAGCTTTCCCAGCAGCCTCATCAGCAGCTTGCTGTCTGAGGGGTTCAAGGGAGGGGCAGCTCTGCTGCTCCTGGCTCAGATCTGCCCTAGAAGGTCCCCCTGTCCCCAAGAACTCAACCTGGTCAGGTTCAAGTTCCTCTGGGACAGTTCCTTCTTCAGGGCTGAGATCATCCCCCTCAAGGGACTGATCTTCCTCCTGAGCCAAGGGGAAGGCACTGCCTTAACCCTACTACTCCTCCTCTTGGAAGGCACTTGGTCCATTCTTCCAGAATCCAAGGCCTGTTCAGTGCTAGACATTTTGGCTTGTGACCTGGTCACAGCAAACACATCTGCAGGGATCCCCAGCATTTCTGCATGGGTCCTGAGCTCCACTTCTGCCCAAGCAGAAGTCTCTAAGTCATTGCCAAGCAAGCATTCGACTGGTAGGTTTGCACTTACCACAACCTTCTTAAGGCCAGTTACCCCTCCCCAGGAGAAGTTAACAACTGCCAGAGTATGGTCTGTTCTGACATTGCTAGCATTGGTCACTTGGTACATCTCACCAAGCATAACTTGCCCAGGTAGCACAAGGTCTTGTGTCACCATTGTGACACTTGCCGCTGTGTCCCTAAATGCCAAAGCCTCACGTCCATTAATTAAAGGCTGTTGTCTGTACTTGCCCAGATTACTGGGACTCACAGTGGAGGTCACATCCATGCCTCCATCACAGACTAACACAGCCTGAGTCAGTTCCCTGACTAAGTCAGAGCCCAACTCAGTTCCCAGGGTGAACCCTACTAAACCCTTTGCTGGAGCACTTCCACCAACTGTACTAGGGGAACAGGTGCCTTAGGGGCATTGGTGGGTGCTGGACTGGAGTCTTTGGACTTGGTGCAATCACTGGTCCAGTGGGTCTTTTGCTTACAGACCTTGCACCATGGTTTTCTTTGGCCTTTACCCTTGGTAGACTGGGAATCCCCACCAGAAGAAGATTTTTGGGGGCCTGATGAAGACTTTTGATCTTTACCCTTCTCCCCACCCTTGTCAGAGTTCTTAGCATCTTGCTTCTTGGTTTCCCCACCTTGGTTCTGTACCTTCTGCTTCACCCTGGTCCTGACCCATTTGTCTGCCTTCTTTCCCAATTCTTGGGGAGAGGTCAGATCAGAGTCTACCAGGTATTGATGCAACAGCTGATTTTGACAGTTATTAAGAATCTGCTCCCTCATTATCAGATTATACAATCCTGAGAAGTCACACACCTTACTGCCCATCAACCAGCCTTCCAGAGCCTTGGCAGAACAATCCACATAGTCTACCCAGTCTTGAGTCTGTGCTTTTTGGGTGTCTCTGAACTTCAACCTGTACTGTTCAGTGGTTAGGCCAAACCCATCAATAAGAGCACTCTTCAAGACCTTGTAATTGTCAGCATCCTCCTCTCTAACAGTGAGGAGCTTATCTCTACCTTTGTCAGCAAAGGAGAGCCACAAGATTGCTGCCCACTGCTCCTGAGGGACCTTCTGTACTTTACAGGCCCTCTCTAAAGCAGTTATCCATTTGTGGATATCATCCCCACTCTGGTAGGGAGGGACAATCTTGCTCAGGTTCCTATGGTCATAGGACCTTTCCCTGTCTCTAGGGACATGGCTGCCACCATGGGACTCTAGTCCCAACTTTCTTCTCTCTCTAAGGAGATCTAGGGATTCTCTATCTAAAGCTAATTGCTTTTTTCTGAGTTCCAGCTGAGTTTCCTCATACTGGACTAGCCTCTTTCTTCTCTCATGAGAGGATTCTCTCCTATGAGATGAGACCAGAGCTCCCTATAGAGGTGCCAGAGTGGTTAGACTCCTGAGAAGGAGACCTAGATCTTCTGGGCACACTCTTAATCCTTCCTGGGGGACAAAGAGGGCATCATTTTGATCATCCTCATCATCATCCACAGGAGGGATTGGGTTTTCCAGGTCAGGGTCATTGTCACCCTCCTGGCCAGTTTCAGAGGGGGCTGGGGGTATTGGTACCCCTGGCCTCCTCCTCTTCTTCTGCCCCACCCTCAGCTCCTACCCCTTCAGTCCCTACAGGCTTACTAAGGTCATAAGCCACCAACAACTCCTTGAGGTGTTGGGTGGTGGGGCTTTGGCCTGTCCTTATTTTTCTCAAGTTGCATAAAGCTCTCAATTCCAAGAATGGGAGTGTATCATACTTGGAGGGTGGAAGCTCAATGGCTTCCTGCAAGGATTCTTTGGATCCTGCCCTTAAAGACATTACTAGTGTGGTGTGGTGTATGCACTACCTACTCTAGTGTGGCCTACTAAACTCTCTTGAGTTGTAGAAAGGGTTGTGCTATCCCTTAACACACAACTCTAAGTTCAGTAGAACTTACTGTTATTCTAAGCTTAAATTATATGTACCTTAGGTACCTTTAGTGGTTTTCAGTTGATCAATTCAATTGAGATTATCTGGTAAAACAATAGCAAGCTGGAATCCCACACGCTGCACACCAATGTGAGAAGTTGGCCTGGCATATGCTGTCCACTAATTATAGTGGGCACCTTGCACCAGTCCAAATCGACTCTTATGGTAGGTAGGTTAAAGACAACCTTATTGAAAGCTATCCTAGTGGTAGCTATGGAGAGCAGCCTTCAGGCTAAGTCTTGAAGGAATGTAAAGCAGCTTGTTTTACCAGTCTATAATCTCTTGAGTGACCAAATGAAAGAGCACCACACCAGGTATATATTAAAAATATATGTATTTATTACTAAACACACCCCTCTAGTCTCTTTATGAGGCTAGAGTTCGAAATACATAGGTTATAAGATCTTAAATCACAATAATAGCACAAATACACGTTTGGGCCCTAGGGGCGTACCAAACCATATACCAATAAAGTGGTATGCGAACCACGACTGAACTAGACACTAGGCCTAGAGCCTCTAGAAGTGCTTGGACCACAAGGAACCACCCAAGGTAGTGACACAGGGGACCCACGGGAGACGCGTGCAGTGTAAATACACAACCGCGATACGCCGTTAACTTCTATGGAGAAAGTCGGGATCGGGAAAATAGAGGAAAGGGACACTTAGAAGAGGACTAGGACAAAACCCTTTGAGATCTAGGACTTTGAAGAGTCTCTACCCACGGGAGCACCGGAGTACTCGTGTTACCTCACCCAGGAAGCCGGGTGCATAGGTGCCTTTCGGGGTCGGGTTTCGTCGTCGATTCGAATGGCGATCTGCTGCAAAGTGCTGCTGGCGGCCAAGAGAAAAGTGTCCGGGTGGATCCAAGAGTGGATCGGAGTTCTGGTGAACCTGATAGCAGAGGGGACAGAGTCTGGGTCACTAGCCAGTGACCAGGAAGGCGATGGACAGATGCCCACCGATGTCGAGTGCTTCAGGTGCATTGACGGTCGTCTTGACTCTTCAGCCACGAGGTCCGGGAGGCGTTGTTGGCAACCAGGAGCAGGATTCGGGCTGGTGCTCGATGTCTGTCGAGTGCTGAGGTGTCGGCGACCGGATTGGACCCAACAAGCCTTGGCAACGGCAAGTCTCGAGTAAGATGTAGATCGTCGATGGTGCAGACCAGCAAGGTCTGTGGAACTCACCCAGCGATGGTAAGTGAGGGCAGGCCTGGAGCAACCAGGATGCCAAGTAAGGAAAAGATTGGCCTTCGTTAGGGGCTACTAGCCAACGGGCTAGCGACCGCGAAGGAGCCTCGTGACGCCGCACGTGGAGCTGGCTTGCAGGACACTCGTGGAGTGGGGGCCAGTGATCTTCGGTGCAGGTGGTGCTGGAGGCTAGGGCTACTCGGAGCCCAAAGCACGACTTCTTGGGAGACCCAGAAGATGGTGCACTTGCAAATGTGCTCGGTGTCCAGGGGTCACGGTCTCAAGTCACCCACGATAGCCACGGGCCTCAGCTTTGCTGGGGACTCAGGGTAGCCTCGGGAAGTCTGAGAATCCACCTCTGGTGATGCGATGACTTCGGCGTCCGACAGGAGCTTCAGTAATGCGAACCGGACAGATGCTTCTTTGGTGCCTGCCAAGCAGGGAGTCACTCCTTGACCCCAAGGGAGATTCTTCAGTCCTCTAATCTTGTCGTAGAGCGTCGAAGGTCCAGGATTCAGTTTCAGAGTTTCGTCCAGGTATAATCTAAAGTCCTAAGGACTGGGTTCCTACCTTCATTCTAAAAATAGGGGTTGGACTACTCTGTGGCCCCACCTATGGGTGGGTCAGGGCAGAGGGGTGGCTACACCCCTTTCCCTTTGTCCAGTTCGCGCCAAAGCAGGGGCTGCAAGCCCCTGATCCGGTTTGAACTGGGGTATGCACTAGGGACACCAAATGTGCCCCCAGTGCAGGACTTCAAAGCACCCGAAAGTGCTCCCGCCCAGCCCCAATACACATTATCCTGTCTGGGGAGGTGGTCACACCTCCCTGGGACAGGAAACCTGTTGTCCAGGCCTCCCCTGCCGGAGTTTCGTCCAGCAGCAGGAGGCCAGACTCGTGTCTGTGGCAGCAGCATCCATTTTGTGATGCCAGGGCTCTGGAAAGAAGTTACCGGACTCGTCAGAGTTAACATGTCTTTCCCTCTAGAAGGGTGGAATGCTACCCCCGCCGCCAGGATTGGCGGGGGGTAGTATTCCAAGATGTTTGACACCAAACACGACATGTTTAGGTGCAGCCATTCCAAAGTTAGCATTTTACCGCGAGGATATAATGCGCTTAAGAGTATATGGTCAGGCTGCACTACAAACAGCATCAGAGATGGTCTCCGAATGCTGCAGAGGGGCCCTGCTCATGCAGGGGCACCCTCTCACATAGGAACCATGCACTCTGCCTTTAGGATTGATAAGGCCTGCCTTAGGAGTGACTTATAGGTTTATATGTGTGTATGTATTTCGTGATATAGGTAACCTATATCACAGTAAGGAGTGCTTGCACCACCTTACCCAGGCTGCAGTAGCAGACCGGTGGTGTCAGTTTGGATGGCCTTCCAGGGGTGGCATAATACATGCTGCAGCCCCTGGCAGGCCTCTGAGGTACCTATGCCCTTGGTACATAGTATACCATATACTAGGGACTTATAAGGGCACTCCAGATCCCAATCAGAGATGTGCCTAAGGCACATGGAAACCATTTTAGAGAGGAAGCAGCTAGGCTGGGGTTCTGATTAGCAGGGCCCCAGCCAGACTAATGTCGAAAAACAGTGAAGCATCAGCAAAAAGTGGGGGTACCCATGTGAAGCAGATCCTACTCTCCTACAACTGTTGTCTGTGGTTGGGGCCTAGTGGTGCCCGCGCTAATCGTGTCGATTGGCCTGGTGTTATTCCTGCATTACGAACTGCCTGATTACGTGCATTGAGGATTGTATTATTCCTGCATTACGAACTGCCTGATTACGTGCATTGAGGATTGTATTATTCCTGCATTACGAACTGCCTTATTACTTGCATTAAGGAGTGCGTTATACTTGCATTACGAACTGCCTGATTACTTGCATTGAGGATTGCATTATTCTTGCATTACGAACTGCCTTATTACGTGCATTAGGGATTGTATTATTCCTGCATTACGAACTGCCTTATTACTTGCATTAAGGAGTGCGTTGTACTTGCATTACGAACTGCCTGATTACGTGCATTGAGGATTGCATTATTCTTGCATGACGAACTGCATTAGTCTGATAATACAAGCTGCAGTACGAACTGCATAGCATTGCATTAGGACTGCATTTGAACATCGTGAACTGCTCATTAATACCGCAAGAACCTACAAGTGTTTGTTGGCCTAATAACCGGCAAAGTGAGATATTACGAATACGCATATGTTGGATTTTTATCGTTTGGTCTTACCGTATTTTTCTGCTTGGTAAAGATACCGCTATTTTTCATACATCAGTGTGGTGTCCATTTGTGGTGTTATCACTGTGTCACTGGGAGTGTGGTTGCAAATACTTTACACCTTGCCTTGAAGATAAGCCTGGCTGCTCCTGCCAAGCTACCAGGGGGTGAGCAGGGGTTATCAACGAGGGTGTCCCTCCTTTCCCTGACTAGAAGCAAGGGTCCCTATTTGGACTAAGGTAACTGCCTCAGCCAACTAGAGACCTCTAGTTCTAACAGCCTCCTAGTCAACACCCATCCCCCCAGGCCCCAGCTTATCAGCTGCAAATCTTGTACCGTTCTGTATCCAGAATTGTTATGGAAAGAAGCCAGTCCCTTCCAAGAGGGAATAACCCTTTGCTAGTCCAACACATAAATAACGTCACAACACAATATAAGTCGATGGAGAGATGTGTGGACAAATAAACGGAATGACAACATTCTCAAACACACTTCTCCCAGTAAAAAGTAAATCGTGTTGTTTAATCTATTTTCCTTTTATTGTAGATGGTTGAGTTAGTTATCTGCACGCGTTGCAGCAATCTGTTTTCAAGAATGCGCTGCTTAAAAACTGCAGCACGGTCAGGAAAATCGAACTTTGACCCAATCAACCTCCCTGGATGATTAAAGACGGAAGGGGGCTGGGAAGCCACGTGGTTAGTAACATTCCGTTGTTTCATCTACGGATCTTACAATACAAGGACTTTTGGAACGGGCAGCAGAATCGTTGACTTTTCCCGACTCTGCTTCCGGCTCCCAGGTCGGTCCCAGCACATTTCAGAACCGGGCAGACGGAGTGAGGGTCCAGGAAAATGTTGATGCCCCTTGACGAAGAGTATGAACTGGATCGGCAGAGGAGGCGCCCTCGCCCCCGCCTTATCTTCATTGCAGTGTTCGGTGCAGCAGGACTATTCAGTTTGGGCTTCGTTCTGGGTTTGTTTATTTTAATATACATATTTACGCAGGCAGCGGATAGATAGTTTTACAGTTAGTTCATTCAATCGTAGCTTATTAATCAAACGTGTGTTGCATTCTGGGCTTTGTAGTTTCACTTTTGCGATCGTAAGAATGTGCTCAGTTATTCAAAAGTGGTGTTGGTTAAAAATGTAAAAGTTTTTCGTAAGCGTTTAACGTGGCACGGGTCAGCTATGCTTGTACTCCACTATGAGACCTATTTTTGAGAAATACAATGGATAAATAAAGTAGGTAATTTAAAATGATGCATGCCCTTTAGAGCTCCCAAGTTTTTCTTTTTGGGGGAGGGGATTTGTTTTTATTGGCATTTATCAAAATGAATAGTACGACGACAGCATCAGGGGTTGAAGGGAGGGGAGCAATGGGGGGGGGGGAGAAGGGGGGTAGGGAGTCGAGGTTGGCATAGCTGCCAAGGTTTCAGATTGCAAAGTGTGACATTTTCATAATTTCAGTGTAATTATGAGTGACATTTCAATGACTATGAGTGACACTTTCTCGCAAGCAAAATCAAGCAATGAAGACCAGGAAAACATATAAATATCAAGAATTGCATCCATTTGAGCAACAAGGCACTCTAAGAAGATGTTACAACTGCTGGAAAGCACCAGAAACTGAAGCACCGAGTGCCCTTCTAAGCTGATTGTTAAACAAAACGAGGACTCACTGGGATCTGCACCACTTTCATTGAGAGTGTGCACCGCGCCACTGCAAACAAAAGAACGTTTCTGTAGATCTCAGCAAAGTCAGTTATTGTAGTAGGGTCAGATTATCTGTTGAGAAACCGGCGCAGTGTGCCTGCCACTTTCTCAACTCAAGCATAGAAAATAACATAATGACTGCTATAGTGGGGGCGGATGAGGACTGTTTTAAAGATTTGATGTCCTCACTTGAAAGCACCCATCATCGTTCGCTGGGGCACCGAATGTAGACTCCACTACCGAAATTTTGAGCAGGTGTTCCGCTTTAATTTCTTCCGCTCTGACAAACGTAAAATAGCAAGCATTTGCAATGCAATAGGTCTCGCATTTGCGAGAGTTTGAGCTATTGGCATTGTAAATGACAATGCCTTTTATTTATGTGTTTTGAAAAGCTGCAAGCGGTGCGTAAACACGCACTTTGTACTTCTAGTCCTTGCTTACGAGACGCAAGGCTGGCAGTAAAAGATGCGCAGTTATTGCCAGCCTTGCATCTCGTAAGCAAGGACTATAAGTACAAAGTGCGCCCTCGAAACACAGAAATAAAATGCATTGTCATTGCAAAGCCAATAGCTCAAACTCCGCAAATGCGACACCTATTGCATTGCAAATGCTTGTTTTCTTAACATACCAGAAGCCACTGCACAGCCATAAGACGGCTCATTTCCTTATCACAGGTAAAACAGTATTAATTTTTTAGATATTCATTTGCTGGATATTTCGACCTTTCAAAGCACAGAAAACAACAGCTGTTATTATTACACAGTTCAGGGGTGCACAAGTGTAGTGCCAGGATATCCTTTTGGCATCAAGTAAAACAATTGTTTGCTGAAGGTACTTACATTTCTTCCCATGGCTAATAGTGGGTGTTCTCCGTAGTCCGCGAAGTTAAGCGAGACCTTTAGCAAAGATTAACTGATCACATTTTACTTTAACTTTTAGTGCCTTGTGTGAAGACGCAGCGAGTAAAAGCTGAGATGGAGCGCGCGAAAGTCAGAGCGCGGTGGGAGCGCGTTGCCATGAGCGTGCACATCTGGTGTCCCAGCGCAAGCTGAGAACGCCAGAGAAGACACGCCGTCCTTGCCCGGGACATGGGCGGGGCATGGAGCGCGCGCGCCGGAAGTGTCCGGGGCTCCCGTGAGCTGAGGGAGCCCGCGTGTTGCAGCCCGCGTGTAGGGAAGCGAGGCGGAGCCCACCCCGCACTGGCAAGCAGTAGAGGAAGTCCGGCGGGAGCCCACCCCGCCTTCGTGAATGCCGCATGGTGCGGCCAAAGCAGGATTTCAGGCGGGGCTCCTGTGAGCAAGACGGAGCCCTGCATGTTGCTGCAGTGACCGGCTGAAGACGCGAGACCAGCCGAGGAGCAGCGTAGAGTCCCCACAAGAGCCGGTAAGTGGGGTGAGGCATAAATGTATTGAAGGCGCTTTTTTTTTTTGCTTGTGATTGACATGCAAGCTTTTACGAGAACGGGTAAGAGCGCAGCATGTGGTATAAAAAATAAACTGTGTTATTACGTGCCATAGGCTGTGGTATGCAAATATTAAATCATCTCAGTTGATCAGCTATAAAAAACAGAAGCAGGAGATATATAAACACACCGCTCGGTGAAAGCTGGCGCGTGCATATCTCCGGTGTTTATTTAGTGAAAAAGCCAGTTGTACACGCGCCAATTTACTGTCGTGGGAGTTGTTGTATAAAGAAGTAGGAGGCGCGTAAACGCGGCGCCAGCTATACACATGCATATCCCCTGTCCTGCAAGTTAATCTAACGCCATGGTGCGCGTTCACGGGCGCGTTCCCATTTCCAGTCCGTCCTGCGCGTGCACATCTCCTGTCTCCCTTCCAAAGCAAGTCAGTAACAATAGATCTCGCTAGCGACAGCGCTTTCGCGCTGCGTCGCCAGGCGAGACCTAAAAAAGCATTACCTTTCTTGATACTCGGCTGCTATAAATCTAATGAGCAAAGGGACATCACTTTTATTAAGAGCACCGATTGTTTAACGGTCAGAGGTTATAAGTGATGTTTAATTTTACACTTACTTCTATTTGAGGCAGGTGACGAGCGGAGACGGTCCAGGGCAAAAGGCGCCTTCCCCCCCGGGCTGGTACACACTGTTACAGCTACAGGCAGCAGCCCGGCCCGAGTCGGTTAACCCCTAGGCCACGGGACCACGATTATACCACTATGCACAGAGCACCTAGCGGGCCGAAAGTGGCGAGCAGCAGGGTCAGGACGGCGAGTCAGCAGCCACTAACGCTGGTAGGGCCGGGTGAGCTTCACAGAGGTTGAGGCACGCCTGCTGTGGTCCGAGAGCGGGGTACTCCTCACCTCAGCTGAGTCGGACCTTTTGTAATAATTATCCGATCCTGCTTCTCTGCCATGACTGTGCGGCCCGTCCAGTGAAAGCCAGTGTTTGCGCGCATGATTGAGGAGGCACCAAAAGAATTATTGCGGCGTGGCGGGCAGTGGCAAACGAATAAAACGTAACTACTGCTTGCCCTGACTGCGCGCCCAGAGACAGTTATGGATACACTGTTAGTTGCAATCACGTGACCTCACTATGTCACGTGAACGCCGTACCCCCGGCCGGCACGCAGCAGCTGTGCTAATGATGAATGCTGCAGCAATGAGCCACCAGGTCGGCGCATACTCCTGCAGCCCTGCCAAGTACCACGCATCAGGCGTGATACTAACGCATTTTTGTGCAGTGGTCCGCATCACCGCACTAATATGCAAGGTCACGTATTTGTGGCGCCTCCTTGACACCACCGCCGGTGCAAGGAAGTCGACGCCCTGGCCAAACACATTGAGCACACAGCGCGGATCGCATGCTTCTCTGGCAGACTTTGCGATTGCAGTAGTGTGCAAAGTGAGTCTATTGCTGAATGGCAGGTCAGGTCAATTTAATTAATAATGCGGGTGCCGCTCGGGGCCGTCGCAGCACCAGGGATCGCCACCTCAGAAACACTCGTAAACTTTTTAAAAACACTCAGTCACTGGATGATGTCATCAGTGATGTCACTGACCATGTCATGAGTGATGTAATATGTGAGGTCAAAGCAGTGCATTGCGGGCGCAAGTTATACTTAACTCAGGTAACTATAACGGCTGAATTTCACTGTTTTTTACGAGTGAAATGTCAACCTAATTTTATTTAGTGGATTTCTAAGGTTTATTAAATTCTATTTGCTAACTATAACGTCCCTGTAACCTTTGTTTTTTAGTGAATTTCTGAGGTTTTTTAAATTCTAGTTGCTAACTATAATGTCCCTATAAATTTTTTTTTTTTAGTGAATATATATATATATATATATATATACCTAGGTGCAAAAAAGATAAACATCAGAGATATCCAAATCAACCCTATTCCCAAACTCAGTATCTTGGGCACAAAAATGCATTGGGGTTCTTCATACACATTTTTCATCCATAAAATGTGACCATATGAATTGAAGCATAGTTGGTAATGAATGAAAATCATTATAAGCTGCCGCTCAGTTTTTGGCACTGGTTATAGGAAACACAACAAACAATTTATATCCTTGCGATCAAAATTGTCTGACGGACATAATGGATTATTGCTTTTATAAGCAGGCCATCGAGGGAGAAAATAAAGATATGAACATTGTCAGCTTCAACTTTTTCCTAGTTTTTTTACATTATTTTTCATTTCAACAATTAGTTTCTTTGGGTATACCATGAACAATCTATAAAATGACTACTTGCTTAATTTCGAATGGTGTTTAGTTTTCAGAAATGTATAGCTATCTAGGGTTCATCCCTAGGTTTCACACCTGTTCCCACTACAAATTGCAGGCAGGTTGAAACCACAAAAATAGGAAAAATAGACTACCATTCACACCTGTGGTTGTTCCTGAAAGCTGGCTAGATGGTTAGCTTAGTACAGCAAACGTTGTGCTGATGCCATTTTAGAAAAAAATACTTTAGTTTTGCTTACTCAGCACTTTTCCCCATGTTACCCAAAAAATGTATATCTTCCTATATTTTGCCTATTTTCCCAGTTTTCTTCAGGGGCACATACAAACTCATGGTACCTGTAGAACCCCCAATATGTAGGAAAATAGGTGCAAATTTGACCCGAGTACCTTTTATGCAAAAAAACTTTATGACGGTTGGCTCTGTACTGGGGCTGTGAAAGCCTCAGAAGCTAGGGGATTAAGAAGCCTCTTAACCTCTTATCCGTGCATGGCGGGGAATTGGTTGCTCGTGGCGGGTTGGACGCAGGCCATGTTCTGCGGCCAACCCAACGCCAAAGCCTGTGGTTGATTGCCCATGGGGGCATTTTTTTCCTGTGAAGTTCTAAGGTTTTTTTAAATGTAAAGCAAGATACTACTTCCATAAATAACTATAACATTACATTAACCTTTGCATTTTCAGTGAAAATATGATTTATTATTAAAGTTATTTCCATCCTTTTTCTTTAAATTTCTCCTAACCTTCCTTTACCACTACCCACCCCTAAACCCTAAAATCACCCATACCTCCCTTTATCAATACCCACCACTAAGGGTGGGCGATAAAGTAATCTCTGCCGGTGGAGTTTTGCCCACTCCACGTTCCGCTTGGCAAAACTCCACCAACCACCATGTGGCGGAGTTTTTTCACATGCGTGGCTCCCCAACATGAAGTTGGCGAGCAAGAATTTGCGTCCCCTGGTGAAATTGTTGGGCGCAAGAATACCTCCTGGCAAGGTTTCTCAACGCGGGCGGTCACGGCAGGTCACAACCCTATGTGTTGAGAAAGCTGCTGCTCGAGTAGATACTCTAGTGGAACTGCAGAAAGAAGCAGCACCCTCTGGTGCGCTGTGTGGTGTCATTCGTGCTACTTTTACAGTGCAGAACAAGCTCCTGGCTCTAAAAATTAGTGCGAGCAGCGCAATGTGCCGAATTCCGCACGC
Organism: Calotriton arnoldi; assembly: GCA_963921515.1. Classification (NCBI taxonomy): domain Eukaryota; kingdom Metazoa; phylum Chordata; class Amphibia; order Caudata; family Salamandridae; genus Calotriton; species Calotriton arnoldi. Next base: position 161,899 of record CAWUFW010010523.1, read on the forward strand.
TCGTGAAATCTTGCAGGGTTTTTATGTAACTGTGCGAATTCCGTGGAGTGAAACTCTGCGAGTTCCACCCACCCCTACTCATGACTAAACCCTAATTTTAAATTTAATTGAATTATTTTCTTTTTTTGGGGGAAACTCCCCATCCCCCATTTTTTATTTACTCCTAGCCCTCCTCTACCACTACCAACATCTAAACACTAAAACTACCGATACCTCCCTTTACCACTACCCACCCCCAAAATCCTAAAATTAATTTGACCTCCCTTTACCACTAAACCCTAAAAATACCCTTGCCTCCCTTCACCTCTATCCAACCCTAAGCACTAAAATTACCCTACTTTCCTTTACCACTGCCAACCCCTAAACCCTAACATTACCTAAGCTCCCCATAGCCTTACTGTAATATATTTCTCTGAAAAAATCAAAGGTTACAAGGACGTTATAGTTAGGGAATAGAATTTAAAAAACCTTCGAAATTCACTACAAAAACCAAAGGTTACAGGGACATTATAGTTTGGCTCAGATTTCACTCGTACAAAACCATAGAATTTAAGCAGTTCTAGTTACCTGAGCTAACTATAAATTACGCCCCCACAAAGCACTTCTTATGACCACACATATTACATCACTCATGACAAAGGAAAACCTTGGCATACAGGTAAGAAAATCGGGGCGGGCGGAATGGCCGGAACTTGCAGATGATTTGGGCATTTGCATAGTTAGGGTAATTAAAAGGGAGACCCATGGTCTCTTTTTTAAAAATATTTTTCCAAGGGGAGGGGGGCTGCGTGACCCTCCCCCTCCGTGGGCTGATTTCTGCCTTGGGACCCTATCCCCAGGGCCCGGTCAAAACTTATTGGGGGAGGGGGGCCATGTAGCCACTCCACCTGCCCTGACGATTTTGACCCCGGGGACCAGCCTCTTCCTCCTGGGTGCCCTGGAGCCCACCCAGGACACCCAGTGTGCTACATTGGTGACTGTGGGAGGAGCCTCAATTCCCCCATGATCCCTGTTGGCTCCCCGCCTCCAGTTGGAGCCGGCATTGCTCCCACACGTAGGGAGCAGCAAAAATTGCTGCTCCTTGCGTGTGGGGGAAATCCTGTCAACTATTTTCCTGCCTGCTCGACAGCAGGCAGGGAAAGAGATGAAAATTCCGCTCCCAGCAAACGGGAGCAGTTTTCCTGCTCCCTCCCACTGGGAGCAGAGTTACTGTTTGCTCCCACTTGCCGGGAGCTGTCAAAGCTCCTTCCAAGTTACAGCACACAGCTATGGTTCGGGGGTGGGCACCCCAGGACGTAGGGAGCCTTCCCTGGGTGGTGGCGGTATCCAGGGCCTTTAATGGCTCAATGAGAGGGCCGTGCTGCCACCCTTCTTTCATCTTCCAGGTGTGGAGGTGGCTGTCCCTGGGGCAAAGATCGGCCAGGAAGGAGGGGCAGCGTGGCCCCCTCATTCTAAAAAAATAAGAAAGCCCCGGGGCGGTGATGGACCCCCGGGGCCGTACATGTCTTGGGAGGGGGACCACACAGCCCCCCTCCCTGTATTATATACTTGGCCCTGGCGAGGTGGTGGTCCCCGGGGCTCTTACGCGGCCCCCCTCCTTTTTTTTATAATAAAGCCCCGGGGCGCATAAGGGCCTCAGCGAGAGGGCCACAAGGCCCTTCTCTGCTTTTTTGTTTAATCGGCCTGCCCTGGTAGGTGGCGGTCCCAGAGGCCAATATTGGCCATGGGAAGGAGGACTTTGTGCACCCCTCTCCCCTTATTTAAATTGTAATAAAGCTTCTTGGACCTGGCCCACCCAGGGGCGCATGTTTAAACAAGCGCATGTTTTTTTTTTTTTTTGCCACAAATCTGCGAGTCTGTCACTATTTTCGCAGCAAAGTTTAAAAAAAATTATTTTTGGGCTAGGTGTGGTTCCTGGGGTCAGGGTATTCCTATCCTGCCACCTTCTCTTTTTTAAAATGTTTTTGTTTGGGACTCGGTTGAGTTCGAGTCCCAAGATGGCTGCCAAAATGTCCTGGTTGAAGTATTTACAGCCAATCGGATCTCTGCACGAGATCGGGAGGATTTGCGAAGGGTTCGTGCCTCTAGATATACAAATTAGTTTTTTCTTTAATATCTCCAAAACTACTGAACGGATTTACAAAAAATAACAAAAAGGTCGGTTTCTGAACCAGGACCTACCTTTCTGGCAAATTTGGTGTAATTCCGTTCAACAGTTCGGACTGTAGTTGTGTTCAAAATCTTTATGGGAAATTACATGGGGAAGTGACTGGCAAGCTAGTTTTTAGCAAAGTTATTAGCAAAACAAATAACGCTTTTCCTGTGGAAACTAGGTGCTAACTATACCATACATGCCAACATTTTAGGAGAGGAAAGTGGGTGATTTAAAAAAAATAATCGGGAGAGTTTATTCCCCACTATTGACTTTTGTAGAGAGAGAGGCACTTTCAGGCGGGACACAGCCACAATTAAGCCATGTTTGGCTTATAAAATTCGTGAGTATCCCAACTGAATCGGGTCTATTGGCATATATGCTATACCTACCTACTGGCAGCTACCTGTAGCTAATATATTGCTCAACAACTTCTCATTTTCCCTGAGAAAGATGAGATGCACTCTCGAACAGGCTGAGTTCATTTATTGCTCCAAGAACACAGAAAGGTGTGTGCCTCCCCTACACGTCTTTCAACCTTGTTCACGGGCATAATTGGCAATCCATCATCCCTGTTTAGTGGCTGCCAGGAAGATGTCAATTTATGGGGTTTGTGGCCCTCCAGTGAGCCTCCCAGATGGAAACCTTATTGAAGCGTTCTGGTCCTGACAGTCACAAGTGGTGTGCTTTAGGTCTCCAGTGAGTGGTCACACACCTGTCATGATCTATTCCATTAGATCCACGCCTGTCATCCCGTTAATATCCCTACTTTCAAAGGCTGAGTGGGCCCTGAAACACAGAATCTACGATAGCCATCACCCCCTACAATTACCTCTGTTATTAGTTTCCTTGCAGGCGGTGCAGCTCTTTTTAATGAGGTGTGTTAGAAATGGGTGTCTCTAGTTGGCAGCGGTAGGTACCTTTGTCCAAACAGGGACCCTTGCTTCTAGTTAGGGTAAGGGGGATACACACTTTAGATAATCCCTGCTCACCCCCTGGGTAGCTTGGCACGAGCAGACCGGCTTATCCCAAACTCAATGTGTAAAGTATTTGTACTCAAAACACACAGTAGTACAGTGATAACACCACAAATGGACACCACACCAGTTTAGGAAAATTAAGTATCTTTAGCTAAACTCAACAAGACCAAAACGACAAAAATACATCATACAGGTAATAAGATATGACTTTAGAATAGTTATTGCAAAAATAAAGCTTGTAGAAAACAAATAGCTCCACCTGGGGCTATTGGGACATAGTGACAGCAGTAAATCCAAAGTACGGCCCTACTGCGAGTAGCACGGCGTCGGGCTTGGAGTCACAAGGACCCCCAAGCAAATAGTACCTTGGAAACGAAGTCTATGACGATGCACAGTGTCGTAAAGGTGAGGCGTCGATGCCGAGGTCAAGGCCGGCTCCCTGGCTGCCACAGGGGAGGCGAGGCATTGTGTCTGTGAGGAGGCGACGTGTCGAGTCCAGGACAGGGAAAGACAGTTGCGTCAGCGGTGAGGCGTCGGTTCCGGTGAAGATAAGATGCGAAGTCGGCGAGTTCGTGGAGTCACCCTCGGCGGTTATCGGCGCCGCGATAACAAAATCCAGGCGCTGGCGATAACAGAGTCGGTGCAAGCGCTGGCGTCGGGTACGGCTGATAACTGCAGGCATCGGCGGGCAACGAAGGGCATCGGAACTACGGTGCAGCCTGGGCGGTGCGTCGTTCACTTCATGAGCGGTGCCCCGGGCCTCGGTGCAGGTTACGGCATCACTGACAGTGTCTGAAACAGGTTTTCTTGCGTCTCTTAGGTTTTTTCCAGCTCCTAACAGCAGGAACAACCTCCAGAGGCCCAAAACTGGAATTGGCACCCCTGGCAGGTCACAACTCTCAGCAAGAGGGTTCAGGGGAGCAGGGGGTGAAGTCTTTGTGTCCCTGAGACTTCAGAGCAGGAGGCCAGGAAGGACCCTTCCGGCCCTTGGAGATCTTCAAGCAGGTTCAAAGCAAAGTTCCAGTCATTGTCCTCTCCTTGGCAGAAACAGCAACTGCATGCTAAACCCCACACAGCACACAGCAAAGGGTAAGTACTCCTCCTCACAGCTCTTCAGCTTTTCTCTTTGGCAAAGGTTCCTCGAGAGTCCAGAAGTAATCTAAAGTTCTGGGGTTTTAGGTCTAATACTTATACTCCAAAATGTCTTTGTTCTCTTTGTGCAAGGGTCTCTGAGCCCAGTCCAAACCAGTTCTGTCCTCACTGGTGCAGTATGACCACAGGGGGTGGAGTCAGCATTGTGCAAGGGAGACAGGCCCTATTCAGGTGCAAGGAAATCTCTTTCCACTACTCTAATGCAGCCAAGACCCATTCAGCTCAGCTCCGTCATCCAGGCAGGGCCAGGCACACTTCAACCCCCCCCAGTGGCTGTCTACAGTGAATGCACATCCCCAGCCCCTGTCACTCCAAAACCAGACAGTCAATACACAAACAGGCAGAGGCACATAGAATGGTTAAACAAGAAAATGCCTACTTTCTAAAAGTCGCATTTTCAAACACACAATTTAAAAAACAGCTTTACTAAAAGATGTGTTATTTAAATTCTGAGTTCAGAGACCCTAAACATTATTTCTCTATCTTGTCCAATGGGAAGTTATACCTGTAAGATGTTACAAAGCATTTCCCATTCTATCCAAAGGGCACAATATCCTTTCAATAGTGAAAAACGAAATTTGCAGTATTTCACTATCAGGACATGTCACACACACCAGTACATGTCCTACCTTTCACATATACTGTACCCTGCCCATGGGGGTAATTTGGGCCTACCATAGGGGTGTCTTACATGTAAGAAAAGGGAGGTTGGGGCCTGGCAAGTGGGTGCACTTGCCAGGTCAACATGACAGTTAACAAACTGTGAGCAGGCACTGCGGTGGCAGGCCTGAGACATCTTTTCAGGTTTACTCATGTGGCTGGCACAATCAGTGCTGCAGACCCACTATTAGCATTTGATTTACAGGCCCTGGCACACTCAGTTAACTTTACTAGGGGCTTACCAGTAAATCAAATATGCCAATCATGGATAAACCATCTTGTTCACAATTTACACAGAGAGCATATGCACTTTAGCACAGATCAACAGTGGTAAAGTGCCCAGAGTCCGATAGCCAACAAACACAGCTCAGGAGAAAAATAGGTGGAAGAAGAAAAAGGTTTGGGGATAACCCTGCAAAAAGGGCCAAGTCCAACAAGGTGGTGCAGTCCTAGGCGGCTTTGGGCCTCTGTGAATATTACACACTAACTTCTCATTTGCCCTGAGAAAGATGAGACGCACTCTCGAACAGGCTCCAATCTTCTTTCATTTCTGCAAGAACACCGAAGGGTGTGTTCCTCCCCTACGCGTTTTGGTCGTTCAACCTTGTTCACAGGTACAATCTGCAGTCCTCCGTCCCTGTTTAGTGGCTGCCAGGAAGTTTGCAATGTATGCCGTTTGTGGCCTAATATATTTCTCTTTTGTTGCCATTTCATAAAACTCGAGCAGCATATGTGAGGGTTAAAGTGTGGCCTTCAACCACGCCTAGTGCCCAGTTACTTTGCCAATGAAACTACTGTACATGGCTTGTGACTGTCCACAGCTGCCTGGTAGTAGCAGGAAGTGGTCTCTGGATATAAATATAAATGCCTTTACTTCTCATATGTATATATGTACATAATATCCATGAAATGGGCAGTTCATAAGTCATTTTTTGAAATTTCAAACTGTACACAGTTTTGTATGAAAATGCAAACACTCCATAAAGGCTAATGAGGCTTTTAAGAGTATATATCCATTTCTTTTAAGTCAGCAGAAGGCGGTTGGGGCGAAGGAAGGCGCTTACATTTGTATTTTTGTGCAGTGATATTGAGTTGTGCAGTTTTGCTACATAGATGTAGTGATTAATATTTTTGTGTTGCGTTTATTATGTTGTAATTGTGTTAATTGTGGGTTGTTGTGATTTTGTACTGTATTATTGTGTTGTGCACTCACCATTTGTTTTGTGGGTTATGTTGGTGAGGCTTTTTGCATTTTGAATGGTTATTTTGCAGTGTTTCTTACTGCAGTGCTGTGTCACTGCAAAATGGCCAAGGGGTCCAAATGATTTGAGGCTTGGAAAACAAAATCTATGGTGCATCTTGACAGATAAATTAGCAGACTAGTTAAAGAACAAATGTTGAAAAAAATGGAGATTGCTCAATGCAATTTCACTTCAGAGTCGCAAGGTGAAGTTACAGGATGATCCTTAAGCTGGATGGAACAAGTACCTCCAGACAGAAGTACAGGGAGGTGCACAGGAATGCCTCAGATCATAAGGAGACATTAGAGTGAGCCTGAGCTAAAGAGTGACTCTACTCTTTAATCCTTCCAGGGACAGGTAGAATCCTGAGCATCTGTGGAGATTGGCCTGCTTTGCTCTGACTTGTTGGAAGCTGTGAAGTAAAGGTTGGAAAGGTTGCAGTTGAAGCTCTTTACATGTACTGCTTTGTAAATCAAAGTGATGAAAATGTTGGAAAGGTGGGAACCCTTTACATTTGCGGAACTTAAAAAATGTTGGTGGTATAAATTGGTTACCAGTGGACCAGTTCGTGCTTTCTCCGAATTAGTGCCAGCAGTTTGCCACTGACGCATGGATTACCTATGTTGTCAATACATTTGTGACAAATAATTACCACAAGAAAAAGTATGTGGCATTTATTTAAGTTGTGGTTGTTTAAAGCAAATATGCTCTCTGCAGTCTAAGCTGGGGTACCAATCTGTTATGCTGTTTGGAGTGTCTATTGCAGTTTATATGCTAGTTAATTTCATTCAACTGGTATCTGCTGGAGCAGGGTGATCTCAATGATGTCAGTGCTGCTTGTAGTTTACTACAAGTCCAAGAATTTTCTTTTCTTTAAAAGATGCACAAAACCTTCTAATATCACAGAAAAAGGACAAATTATCTGGTACTCCCCAATAACTCCTGAAATATTGAGTTACAAAAACCACCCCATAGTATTTCAGACTACTGCAGACAATTTGTAATTGCAGTTTGTGTTTATTTTAGAAACTTTGGCTTTTATTAGACAAAACACAATAGAAAGAAATCGTCATTTACAAAAGTCTATCTTTTCAAACTTCACCAAAAAAGATATTTAAATATATAGACACAACAATATAAACCTTCGAAATAGCACTGAATTAGACACAAGCCAATATGATGTTGCTGTCTAAACATCTTTTATTTACCCATTCTAAATGTGCGCAGTGTATGTATGCCTTTTTAGGTCGAGCCTGGGCAGCGCACGCGCTGCTCTGCGAGGCATGCTGTCTTCAGGTATGGAATACAAGCTCCGCCCATTTCCCCGCCCGTCTTTTCAATTATCTCCTGTTACTGTCCTTTCGAAATTGTTGCTTTTAATTGATAAATAGGCTTAGTAGTCCCTCCTTTGTACCGCCTTGTCTGCATTTGTAACCTCCCATGAGGACTGGACTTTTTACTTGTGTTGTTACACAGTCTGCTTTATCGATGCTGTAAGCACCATTTTCTTTAATGAACTAACACTATTCCACCCGCGGCGTGCATTCATACAAGACAGCACGCCGCTTATATTTTTAATAGTAATGTATTTAGTTAATGTACAGCGTGGTCCTCTTTAACTATAGCGGCCGCGCTTATTCATTTATTTAATTTACAGCACGGTCCGCTTTCACTATAGTGGCCGCGCTTATTTATTTAATTTACAGCACGGTCTGCTTTCAGTTTAGCGGCCACGCTACAGAACCTTTCTTTATTATTTTTTTCTTTTTGGGGGAAAGCGCCCCATACCGCGTTTTCACTTTAATGTTGGCTGCGCCCCTTTCTTTAGACGCTGCTCACTGTAACCTGTATACGGTGAGCAGCGTCTAAAGAAACGGTCGTGGCCACCAGTAAAGTGGTCTCACATTTATGAGAATATGAGCTATGTGCATTATAAATAACAATGCCTTTTATATGTGTGCTGTTTTTAAAAATGCATAAATACAATGCCAATAGCTTAAACTCTCGCAAATGCAAGACCTATTGCATTGAAAATGCTTGTTTTACTTACAATCATTGAAACCGATAAAAATGTCTCTCTTAAATAAATATACTCGGTACTTAAGATAACTTTATAAATGATACTATCTTACTACAGGCCCCCTGACAGGCCAGGTATCAGAAGATAGTTATTTATAAAAGTGAGGCTGAGACAATCAAATCACACCTATCACTATTAATAATGTATAGACACTCTGGTGGTGCATCGATGTGGGAGACCAGCCTCCTAATCTCCAGCACAGGAACAAAGTTCCCCAAAGTAAATTACAAAAGGTAATCAGCACCCACCATTCGTTCAATTCACTGTGTAAACATCAAAGAAACAAAAAATTATGTAGTGCACAGACTCCATCCCAATTTTTCATCAGAATTTCCTTTATTTAGATCTTCTTGCTCTTTTTTTTCAATTCCCTGTAGCCAGCGCTTTTCGTCCCTTAAATGAGACTTCTTGAGGGCTTAAAGTGTGATTGGCATACAAATTAGGTGAATACAGAAAGGTAATAGCAAAAATTTCTCTTTTGCCTTGCCTCTTTTGCCTTGAAACCTGTTTCTGGCCACACCATGCCGCATAACCACAAGCAAGCCATCCGGATTTGTTGCCCACTTGGGCTTGGACACTATTTGTTGATAATACCTACGAAGAGGGAATGATGGAATTTTGATAAATAAATATATATTATGGTATAATTGAGGACACACACAGACCATACACCAAACGTTTGGCGTTTTGCAAGGCAAAAGAGAAATGTTTGCTGAGACCTTTCTGTATTTCGGCTAATTTGTATGCCAATCACACTTTAAGCCCTCAAGAAGTCTCAGTTAAAGGAGGAAATGCGTTGGCTACAGGGAATTGTTTTTAAAAAGCAAGAAAATATAAATAAAGGTTTTTCCCCAAACTTTTTGCCTTTTGCCTCCTATTTTTCTGACCCTGTTTTTGTTGGCTATAGGACTCTGGTCACTTTACCGCTGCTGATCAGTGCTAAAGTGCGTTTGCTCTCTGTATAAATTGTCTTATGATTGGTTATCCATGATTGACATATTTGATTAACTAGTAAGTCCCTAGTAAAGTGAATAGTGTGCCAGGGCCTGTAAATCAAATGCTACTAGTGGGCTTGCAGCACTGGTTGTGACACCCACATGAGTAGCCCTGTATGTGTCTCAGACCTACCACTGTAGTGTCTGTGCGCACAGTCGTAAACTGCCATGTTGGCCTGGCAAGTGCACCCACTTGCCAGGCCCTAACCTTCCCTTTTCTTACATGTAAGGCACCTCTATGGTAGGCCCAAGGTACCCCCATGGGCAGGGTGCAGTGTATGTGAAAGGTAGGACATGTACTGGTGTGTGTGTCATGTCCTGATAGTGAAATACTGTGTATTTCGTTTTTCACTATTGGAAGGCTATCTGTACTATAGGCTAACATGGGAGTAGCTTTGTAATATCTTACCTGCGTAACTTTCCATAGGGACAAGATAGAGAAATGGAGTTTAGGCTCCATGAACTCAGAATTTAATAACAGACCTTTTGGTAAAAGTGTTTTTTAAACAGTGGTTTTTAAATTCTGTGTTTGAAAATGCAATTTTTAGAAAGTGGGCATTTTCTTACTTTACCATTCTGAGTTCCTCTGATTGTTTGCGTATTCAGCATCTGGTGTTGGAGTGACAGGAGCTGGGGATGTGAATTCACTCTTGACAGTAACTGGGGCGTCGAGGTGTGCCCTGTCTTGCCTGGGTGACTAATTGCTAGGCTGAATAGACCTGGTCTGCATTTAGAGTGGTGGGAGGAGTTTCGCTTGCACCTGAATAGGCTGTCTCTCCTTTTCACAATGCTGTCTCCGCCCCGGTGGTCATGCTGCATCAGGAAGGACAGAACTGGTTTGGACTGGGTTGAGAGACCCTTGCCACAAAGAGAACCATGACAAAATGGGGTATAAGTATTGGACCGAAAATCCCAGGACTTAAGATTACTTCAAGAAACAATAGGACCCTGCCAAGAAGAAGAGCGGAAGGACTGTGTGAGGAGCGCTGCCTTTTCTGAGTGAGGGTGGGTTGGCCTGCAGTTGCTGCTTCTGTCTGTGGTGGAGGAAAAGGACTGACTCTTTTTGCCCTGCTGTGTGATCCTACTTGTGAAGAAAATCTCCAAGGGCTTGTGTGTGCTGGCCTCCTGTTGGAAGTCTCCGGGATATAAAAGACTTGTTGGGTCTAGAAGGAACCTGCCTGGAAGGAGAGCTGGGGAACTGTGTGAGGGGAGCTGCCCCTGATGTGTGTGAGTTGGGACGGCCCACAGTTGCTGCTCCTGTCTGGAGCAGGAGAAGGACTGGACTGTTCTTCCTCCTTTGATGTTTAATCATGAGAGGAGCGCTGTATGTGACCATCCAGCGCGTGGTGATTGCTGTACTTCCACATCTGGTGGGGGAGCGACCCCTGACCTTGACTGGTAGGTCGCTCCCCCACCACACAGCTCCGTCTGTGTGCCCTGCTGCTGCCCCTGATTGTGCTCGTTTTTCCTTTCTGTGCCCCCTTGCTGCCCCTGATTGTGCTCGTTTTTTCCTTTCTGTGCCCCCCTTGCTGCCCCTGATTGTGCTCGTTTTTTCCTTTCTGTGCCCCCCTTGCTGCCCCTGATTGTGCTCGTTTTTCCTTTCTGTGCCCCCTTGCTGCCCCTGATTGTGCTCGTTTTTCCTTTCTGTGCCCCCCTTGCTGCCCCTGATTGTGCTCGTTTTTCCTTTCTGTGCCCCGTTGCTGCCCCTCATTGTGCTCGTTTTTCCTTTCTGTGCCCCCTTGATGCCCTGATTGTGCTCGTTTTCCCTTCTGTGCCTGTTTCCGCCGCTGCGCTCTGCGGCCCCGCCCCTCACTGCCCATTCGTTGCCCCATTCCCTGCTCCTCCCTCCCACCTCCCCATTTATGGCGGCCGCTGTGCGGCCGCGCAGCGGACGTGCGCAGCGGGCGCGCGCTGGCGCGCGCCGAAGGCGCGCCTAAGGCAAACCCGTCTGCGCCGTGACCGCGCCCAGCGCCAGACCCCCTGTTCCGGGCATCCCCCGCGCCCGCCACATCAACAGACGCCGATACGACGCCAGCAACCTCCACGCACTCAACCCCGGAAAAGATCACGCCTGCTACCAGGCCACCCCGAAGCGCACCCAAGGGCCCTTCACCTGCCGGAACTGCAGCTTCGCCAGCACCCGCCCCGCCAAACCACCGCCCAGGAAAGAACCCAACTACCTCAGATGCATCCTCCTCAACACCCGCTCCGCCCGCAAACACGCCATCGAACTCTGGGACCTTCTCGACTCAACCTCCCCAGACGTCGCATTCCTGACGGAGACCTGGCTGAATCCCGCTTCAGCCCCCGACATTGCCATTGCCATCCCGGACGGATACAAGATCACCCGCAGGGACCGCACCAACGGAGTCGGAGGAGGCATCGCCATCGTCCACAGTAACACCCTCAGAGTCTCAACCAACACCGACGACACCCTCAGCACCGCCGAACACATGCACTTCCAGATCCACACCGATCCCAACACCACCCTCAGAGGAACCCTCATCTACAGACCCCCCGGACCCCGACCACAGTTCAGCGATTCCATCGCTGACTTCGTCAGCACACACGCCATCGCCTCCACGGACTACATCCTCCTCTGGAACCTGAACTTCCACCTCGAGAACAACAAGGACACCAACTCCACCACCCTGATCGACAACCTCGCCACCCTCGGACTCAGACAGCTCGTGACTACACCCACCCACGCCGCCGGCCACACGCTCGACTCCATCTTTACCGCAAGCCCACATGTCTCCTTCAACCACACCTCCGAACCCCACTGGACTGACCACCACTGCATCCACTTCACCTACAGGAAGCCCACCACGCACCACCACACCGAACAAATGCCTCGCCGCTGCTGGAGCAGAGTCACGGAAGACCAGCTAACCACAACCCTCGCCCTGAGCCCACCCGCCCGAACCCTCCGACCCCGACACCGCCGCCCGCAACCTCAGACAGTGGATCGACGACTGCGCCAACACCCTCGCCCCGCTCAAGAATCCGCCCAACAGCCACACCAGCATGAAAGCCACCTGGTTCACCGAAGACCTCCAGGCCTCCAAACGAACATGCCGAAAACTGGAGAAGATCTGGCTCCACGAACGGACAGCGGACAGCTACGCCGCCCACGAGCGCCACCCGCAGTCACCATCACCTCATCAGATCCGCCAAAAGGGCCTCACTCAAAGACCGCCTAGACAACAATGCACACAACAGCAAAGAGCTCTTCAACATCGTGAAGGAACTCTCCAACCCCAGCTCCAACACCAACGACATCCAGCCGTCGCGAGACCTGTGCGACTCACTGGCCACCTTCTTCCACCGCAAAATCGCCGACATCCACGACAGCTTCAACACCACGACTGCCCGGCAACCACCGAGACCACTGCCCCCACAACCACCAACCGCCTGCTCTCCTGGACCAACATCAACGACGAGGACACCAGCGAGATCATGAACACCATCCACTCCGGTTCACCGCTAGACCCGTGCCCTCACCACATCTTCAACAAAGCCAGTACAGCCATCGCGCCCCATCTCCGGAAAATAATCAACATCTCCTTCGAGACAGCAACCTTCCCGGAAAGCTGGAAGCACGCCGAGATCACCGCCTTACTCAAGAAACCCAAGGCAGACCCCAAGGACCTCAAGAACTTCCGACCCATCTCTCTGCTCCCGTTCCCCGCGAAGGTCACCGAGAAAATCGTCAACAAACAACTGACCCACTACCTCGAGGAGAACAACATCCTGGACCCTTCCCAGTCCGGCTTCCGCAGCAACCACAGCACCGAAACCGCCCTCATCGCTGCCACCGATGACATCAGGACCCTGCTAGACAACGGAGAAACAGCAGCCCTCATCCTCCTGGACCTATCAGCCGCCTTCGACACGGTCTGCCACCACACACTACGAACACGCCTTCACGACGCCGGGATCCAAGAGAAGGCCCTGGACTGGACCACATCCTTCCTTTCCGGCAGAACACAAAGCGTCCGCCTCGCCCCCTTCCGATCCAAGGCCACCAAGATCATCTGCGGCGTACCCCAAGGCTCCTCCCTCAGCCCAACGCTGTTCAACATCTACATGGCACCCTCGCCCACGTCGCCCGACAGCACAACCTCAACATAATCTCCTACGCCGACGACACCCAGCTGATCCTCTCCCTCACCAAAGACCCTCACACCGCCAAAGCCCACCTCCACGAAGGAATGAAAGCCGTCGCCGAATGGATGAGGACCAGCCGCCTGAAGCTGAACTCGGACAAGACGGAGGTCCTCATCCTTGGTTCCAACCCTTCAGCCTGGGACGACTCCTGGTGGCCAACATCACTGGGAACAGCCCCGCCACCCACCGACCACGTACGCAACCTAGGGGTCATCCTCGACCCCACCCTCTCCATGACTAAGCAGGTCAACGCCGTTTCCTCATCCTGCTTCAACATCCTCCGAATGCTCCGCAGGATCTTCAAGTGGATCCCCACCGAAACAAGAAAAACAGTCACCCAGGCCCTCGTCACCAGCAGGCTGGACTACGGAAACGCCCTCTACGCAGGAACGACGGCTAAGCTCCTGAGACGGCTGCAACGCATCCAGAACGCCTCTGCACGTCTTATCCTCGACATCCCCGACGCAGCCACATCACACCCCACCTGAGAGACCTGCACTGGCTCCCTGTCAACAAGAGGATAACCTTCAAGCTCCTCACCCACGCACACAAAGCACTCCACAACTCCCGGACCAGCCTACCTCAACAGACGACTCAGCTTCTACACCCCCGCCCGCCAGCTCCGCTCGACCAGCCTCGCCCTCGCCACAGTCCCCCGCATCCGGAAAGCGACCGCCGGCGGCAGATCCTTCTCCCACCTCGCCGCCAAGACCTGGAACACCCTCCCCACCAACCTCCGACAGACCCAAGACCTACTGGCCTTCAGAAGACTCCTCAAGACCTGGCTCTTCGATCAGTAGCAGCACCACCCCCCTCTTCCCCCAGCGCCTTGAGACCCTCGCGGGTATGTAGTGCGCTTTATAAGTGACATGATTGATTGATTGATTGATTGGTCTGCTAGAAAGCGCGCGGTGAGCGCTTTTATTGGGCAACCTCCTTCCACTACAATAAGAGTGTTCAGCACCTCTAATTGAACCGGGCGGCAGCACGAGAAGCCTGGTGTGTGCCGCAAGCTGCCCCACAGGTTTTGGTCCCGGGGAGTAGAGAGCTTAAGCGTGAAGGTACTCTTCCTCCTCCCCAGCCTCTAGTGCATGTGCCCGCTCTGGGCCAAGAAGCCGTGCAGAGAAGGAGTCGTCCAACGCAGCCCCGGGCTGGAAAAAGGTTGCCTGGCAACCTGCTCGAGCAGAGTGTGGCCCAGCCCATCCCCTGGAGCGCGAGGTCTCCAGCCTGGAAGTCGCAGCTGCTGTTGGGCCTCTGAAGAGGCGGTCGCCACCCCGGGAGCCCGGAGATGTACCTCTGCTCGACCGAGTCCTAAACCCCAGAAGCAGGAGGAGCGTGGGAGGGAGACTCCTGAGGTTGTGCTTTCCGAGCCCGCGGGGGTCCTCCGACTCGCCCGGATTGCGGGTGAGCCTGATTGCCGATACGAAAGGGGGGACCCGGCGAGGTCTCCTTACCGGCTGTGGCTGTGTTACCCTGTAGCAGCTGCCCCTTTGTGTAATCACAGGCAGCTGCCTCACAGGTGGGCAGGCATTGTTGGGGCTGGGCAAGCAAGGCCGGGAAAGGTCTTGTGCATGTTCTTGGGGGGTATTACTTCACCTGGGTGGCACCTGATACCAATCCAGGCCTGCATGCTTTGACCGGCCCGTTGGTGAACGGCCTGTAACAGGCCTACATGGGCCGGAGTAATGCAATGCCCAGTGTGTAATATGTGAACGGGAACCTCATGGTGATCAAATACATTTGGCCTATTATTTACAGTGATGAAATTATGGTGATCTAATGGGTTTGGCCTATTTTTCCTAATGTGTTTGGCCTATTTTTCCCCATGTCAGGAAATGCATAATATGTATGTGATGGTGGAATATGTGCAATAATATTGCTTTCACAATGTGTTTATGACATGCAGCTTATAAATATGTGCTTTAGTGCACTGGCTGTTATGTTTAGGACAATTGCCTACTGGCAAAGAGATTTGTCTATTACCTGTGCAACTGACAAGTGTTTACTTTAGTGCACTACTGGTGATGTTATGACAAAGGCCTAATTGGCAAAATGATTTACGATCTATGTATTGTCAGGACAATTGCCAAATGGCAAAGTGATTTATGTGATTGTGGTCTACTCTGTTTTATGCATAATACAAAGGAATTTTTTATATAACCTTGTGTGGAGTCTCTTTTGTGATGTATGCTGTGTGTCACTGGTGTGTGCGTGTGTTGCGTAAACGCTTTACACACTGCCTCTGGGATACGCCTGACTGCTTTGCCAAGCTACCAAGAGGGTGAACAGAGGTTATCTTGGGTGTGTAACTCTCTTATCCTGACTAGAGTGGTGGGTTCTGCCTGGCTTAGATGCATACCCTAGCCAACCTCAAACCCCATTTCTAACACTGATAAAAAATCGAGAAGGAGTCTGTGCACTACATCATTTTTTGTTCCTGTGATGTTTACACAGTGAATTGAATGAATGGTGGGTGCTGATCACCTTTTGCAAATCACAAGATAGTTGGTTCACAGGGATATGATCTGACAATAACTTACAATGACTCCTCTTTTCTGTGGTGTCTCCAAGCCCAGAAACAGCAGTGGGCTAAGAAGACAAAGGGGAAGTGGTAAAGAGACTCTGAAAATGAGTCTCCGATATGTGTTCTTCGACAGTCTTGGCTACATTACAGTGTGTAAAGGAAGAATCCATCTTCTGATAAAATTTGCAATGTCTCTGAGAAAAAACTTGATCAACAGCAACTACTCATAATGCCTCATGAAATTCTTGCTGTAAAATCATGTTCCTAGACATAGAACAACTCCACAGTTTGAGTACACAGTCAACCTGAATTGAGGTATGTGAATTAATGGAAAAAACTTGAGAAACCACTTTGAAGGACACCAAATCATGTCAAACCAATTTTAAGGAAAGACAGTTTTAGAGAAATACAAATAAATCAAAAATTTAAGGAATCATTTTGAAGGAAAAATAGTTTTGAGGCAATAGAATTAAATTGAAAGTGACATTTAAAATATGAGAAACCTAGTCTGATTTATAAACCACAACTAAGAAGGACAAAAAAGCAAATAGCTGGGGAGAACACTGTTTTTATAAAAATTATCAGAAGAATTTAGAAAGGTCAATAGGAAGTCACTGAGTACAGAGCCAACAATGATACTGGTTTTCCCAAATTCAGGGCATTTGGTTAAAAACTGCTGCTGGTAATTTGTCCCTGCATTGTATTTTTGTTTTGTGACAGTAGGTGACTGAGTGCTTTCAGTACTTACCTTGAAAATACTTGACTTGATGCCTATCAGGGCAAACTAATGTTCACTTCATTTTTGACTTCCTGGGACTTCAGAGATTGTGTTCTATTCTACCAGGAGCTACTACATAAGACTAGCTTTTGGTGGTCTTCCTAGCTTCTTGCTTTATGTCTTTCTTAGAAACTGTTTTGGTTTACAAATTAAACTAGGCTTCCCTTTTTGCTGTTCTCACACTGAGAATTACCCCCTTTGAGGTTTTCAGCATTCTTAATCATTTGGTACCCACACTATGTCCCGATGATAGTCACAATCAATCGCCTATAGAGGACCAAAATCTCGACGTTACCATTGATGAGGCCCTCATTGGGGAATACCTTGCTTGGTTTCTCACTTCAGTGGACTTTAAGAAACAGCCCTAAGGCTTCTAATTTCTCTTTTGTTTGTTAGTTATTGTTTCATGTGGTTGTTCTTAGTTAAGTGTTATGTTTTTACATGCAGGTGGGGTCTTTGGTGTTAGTATTGTACACTGATTCCAGCAGAATTGTAATAAACAGACCTTTTCATGGTCCTTCTGTCCTTGGTCCGCTAATTCTAATGAGATCGAACTGTTGTTATTGAGTCTCTTTAACTGAGCTCTTTGGGTCAAGTCACACATTGTTTAGGAAGAAGTAATTCCATTTATTCCTTTAGGTAGCCCATTGGGCAATTTTCCTTTGTATCTAAAGGGTATGGAGGCAAACCTCCTCAGGAGAGAAAGACTCAGTGGAAAAAAATAGCAATGTCTTGGAAGCAATGAAATCCCAAGGAGACTTTGGAACAGAACTCTGACTGTACCTGGCCACTGAATGATCTGGAAAGACATGAAGATAAGGAGCATGACACACCAAAGATCCCAGCTTGTCCTAATTAGTGAGCTGAAATGACAACTATCAGGAAAAGGACATCAAAGGTTCAAAAGGAAGATCCTGCATAGCAGACAAGACAGAGGAAAACCCCTATACAAGTGCTAGAGATTTAACTTGTGGAAAAGACCAGAAAAACCTTTTGTGTAATCAAGAAATCAAACTTTCTATGACATGCCTACCAGCCGCGGGATACAGAAAAAGTCTTGATGGCAGAACAAGTCAAAGTTTGGACAGCTAAAGCTGCCCCTGTGGATAGTTCCTGATGTGGAAACCCCAGTCTATCTTTGTGAAGACTCCAGAATAAGTACAGGAAACCAGATGGTACAGGGAAACAATGGAACAATTCATGCCATGGCAATCACAGTTGGCACAGAATGAGAAACCAACCCATCCTTCACCAAAATGAGACCACCAACAAGACGGCAACCTCCACATTCTAAATACAAGATAGAACTCATCGAATGAGATGGAAAGGAAACAGGAGGTGGTATACTGAAGAGTTGATGGCAATGGGTACAGGAGAGCATCCACATCCCACACTCCTAATTCTGGGTAGCAGCTGCATAATCTTTGAAGTAAGGCATTGGCTCTCTTGGCAAAACAGTCAAGATGAAGAACTATGAATCACAAACACAGCTGCAAAGATCTCTGGAAGGAAACCAGAACCCTGGGATGAGGGATAAACGTGTCTAAGTCTGAAGTCTTCATGTGGACATCTGTCTGAGTATGAATTTGCTTCTCTGTCCCAGAACATATCATTACTGCCACTGAAGCCAAAGCCTGGGATCTGGTCTTCCCTGCAAATTCATTCATGCTTTGGAGACCACATGATCCTTGTGGACAACCACACATTTACTCTGAAGAGAAAGGGAAAGTGTCTGGCGGCCATGAAGAATGGTGACAGCTATTTCCAACTAGAAGACCTCCTCAGGCCTTGTTCTCACTACCTAGGCTGCATCGAGACCCCATGGTTTCCTCCCACCCCAACCCTTAAGCACCTGTGGTCAGTATGAGAAAATCGGGATGAGACTGAGGCACCCCCGACAAGGTCATCCTCTACCAACCACATGAGCAGTTCAGTGCATATCTTGGTGGGCAAAGGGATTAGTGCATCCAAAGGGGAGACTGAAGGGATAAAATGTGTGGCGGGAGACAATTCCCATATGCAGCCTTGTCCATTGTGTGATGAAGAGTAACTTGTAGAACAAGCATTTGCAATGCAATAGGTCTCGCAATTGCCAGATTTGAACCTATTGGCATTGTAAATGACAATGCCATTTATTTATGTGTTTAAAAAACACCTGCAATAATAAAAGACATTGTCATTTACAATACCAATAGGTCAAAGTTTCTAAAATGCGAGACCTATTGCATTGCAAATTGCAGGATGGTGGGGGCAAGCCACATCGATGACCATAGTGTTGTAAAAGTAATATGGTGGTGGGGTCAGCGTTCAGCTGGATGGAAAGCAACATGCAGGGGAGTGGGGGAGGAGAAGGTACGGACAACAGAAAGAGGGTGTGGGTCAGGGGAAGTAACACGGAGGACAGGGTGGAGGGCAGCAGCAAAGAGCTAGAGAGCAGTGTAGAGCCAGAGGGGGAGAAGCACGTTTTCCTCAATGCGGGTTAATTAAAACCCATTGTCACTAAAATAAATTGTAAAAAGAGATCACATGGTTTAAGTATTGTGGGGTATGTTGTTAACTCTTTGTGTTTTAAATGCTGTCATTTGTTTTATGATTATATAATAAAGACTGTGTCATAAAAATTACACAAGGGTTGCTTTATAAAAAAAGTCGTTTGAGATCCCCTAGTTTGAATCTGTGTTTGAAATTCCGGTCGACCAGTTGCGTCTTAGATGGTATCTATTGAATTTAGTTAGGATTTGTATTTAACCAACATTCACTGCTCAAACAAAGCAGTTGTTGCCAGGTAACGAGTCAGAATTAAAACCGACTCAGTCTTTCATTTTTGCTAAGGTCGTAAACTGAGTATCATAAATAGTATAACTGACAAGTTATTTAAAGGAATATACGATGTTACATCGCATGCGGTACAACGCATGCGATTACAACGTGGTCGTTACAACGACCGCGTTGTCACAACGCATACCATTACATCGCAAGTCGTTTCTACGACTTGCTGTAGGGGGCGCGCTGGACTTAGGAATAGTATAATTTACAATTCCAACTCCAGCCTGCGCAACAGTAGGGAAGGTGTTGGAGTAGTAAATTATACTATTCCTTAGTTTAGAGCGCCCCTTACAGCAAGTCGTACAATGGTTAGAGTTGTAACGACACAGTCGGTGTAATGACCGCGTTGTAATCGCATGCATTGTACCGCATGCGATGTAAACGCTGGTTCCCATTTAAAGCATTTAGAAACGGCAGAAGAGCGTGTGACATGCTCAAACGTTATTCGTGAAGTTCTTATTGCACAGCCTTCAGATCTACACTATGACTGCAGCATGACGCCATATATAAAGTACAGCGCATCGACACATCCTGCTGCTGGAGAGACGCATGCATTCATTTAATGCAGCTTGGGACCAGGAGAAGTCTCAGCCTTCCCAAGGGGCAGAGATGCCCCGGTTATCCCCGCCGACTGCAGCCTGCCACTGTTGATTCTGGTGTCTTTTGCCCTGCAGTCCAGAGCACAGTTCTGCCTCTGAGAACAAAAAACATAACCCAACGGCAGAGACCGTAGAGTTAAAAAAAAAAAGTGGCACAAGACATCACCAGCACGGTAGCTCAGTCAGTCATGCACCACTTGGATGAACACACAGATTTATGTGACATCAGTTTTTTTTATCCTTCCGTAGAGCTGCTGTGCAGGGAGACATTAAGAAGACGTCAGTCACTTACTAGACTTTTGTTCAATCCAGGCAAATGTTAGAAGCATCAGGAAGGAGGAGAGGCCACAGCGCCCTGCACAACCTCAATACTTGGCTCTTTTGTCCCTGTGGTCTGCTGCATTTGAACTGCTAAGTCGAAGCGCCCGCCGCAGCCTCAAAACTTCGGCCTTTAGTCTCTTTAGTCTTGTGCAAGCAATAAGATGGCATCTGCTGGCAAAGAAAAGAAAGAACGGAGTGCGGCCGCTATAGTAAAAGTGGATCGCACTGCCCAAAAAATAATGTCGATGAAAAGCTGCAAGTTGGGTGAGCAGCGGATTTTGTAAATATGAAGCGGCCGCCATTCCTAATTAAAATATAAGAGCGGGTGTGCCGCAAATAAATTTTAAAAAGAGTGGCCGCCATTCGGCCACTGTCAATAAACTAAATAGTGCTCACCCACTAGATAAAGCATGCCGTGGAACGAGTGAAGTAAAAGGTCCAGTCCTTATGGGCGGTAACAAATGGAGACATGGCGGTAACAAATGGAGACAGGGAGGTACCAAGGCGGGACTAACAAGCCTCATAATGAATCAGAAGCCAGCGATTACCAAGTACAATGAACAAGCCAATTACATATATGGGAGGAGAGTGGCCGGGGCTTCCACAGCACTTCCACAGCATACTCTATTACAGCATGCCTCGCAGAGCAAGCAGCGCATGTGCGCTGCCGCTAGGCTCGACCTAAAAAGGAACAAGATAAGAACTAAGAAAAAAGCAGGTCGATAAATAATAAAGAGCGGGCCAGACACCGAGAATTTCACATTCACTATATCACCCTGGATTCGTAGCCAGTCTCGAGGTGACCTGTTTTTCATCTGCGAATGCAAGTGAAATTGTAGCCTGAAGACCTTTACCTCTTGCAGAAGCACTGAACCAGATCATTCTGGAAATGGCGCTGAACTGCAGATCCTGTGTGGTGTGACTTTGGACTTCAGTAAATTGATAAACCCTTGGCTGAGTTGAAATTCCCTCATGTTAGAGAAGTCCTGTAAGTGGGGCTAGCAATTTGGTGAAAGCAAACAGACTTGACCCCGAAAGGCAGAATTTGGAATTATAAGTGGAGGTCTCCCTTTGCAAAGCAGATGTAATGGTACAAATGGAAAGTCACATGTAGATAGGCATTGTCCAGATCCAGTGAGCCCATGAGTTCACCCTACAGTGCCATGGGAATCTTGTGCCGCAAAATAACCAATTTGAAGTGGATCAAGGGCGCAAGTTGTTTGGATATCTGCAGGACAATGATCATCTTGAATCCCCCCATCTTTTTCCCCGCCAAAATCTGTAGTCTGTCCCCTAGAGCAGGCAGATGAATGGCACTGAAAAACGGGGGCACTGAGAATTTAACTCCCAGTGCGATCACCTGCAACATTCAGTGATCTGACGTAGAAGTCTGTCAAAATTTGAGGGAAGAACGAAGGAGACCACCAGCCAGCACTTAGAGAGGAGTCTGGGATGAAGAAGCATCTCAGTGTTTCTTCTCACCTGTTGGAAAATGGCCCTCACTGAAAGGCCACCCCAAACTTTTTGCCTTCTTCCTCCTCTTTTTCTGACCTCATTTTTGTTGGCTTTAGGACTCTCAGCACTTTCTCACTGATAACCAGTGCTAAAGTGCACATGCTCTCTTCTCTAAATATGGTAATATTGGCTCATACTCAATTGGCATATTTACTTATAAGTACCTGGTAAAAGTGCACTAGGTGTGCCCAGGACCTGTAAATTAAATGCTACTAGTGAGCCTGCAGCACTCATCGTGCCACCCACTTAAGTACCCCTCTAACCATGGCTCAGGCCTGCCAAAGTAGATCCTGTATGTGCAGTTTTACACTGCCACTTCGACCTGCAAGATAAACCCCTTGCCGGGCCTAAACCTTCCATTTTTATACATATAAGTCACCGTTCAGGTAGGCCCTGTATAACCCACAGGGCAGAGTGCAGCATAACTAAAAGGCAGGGCATGTACTTTTAAGGTTTGACATGTCTTGGTCATGAAAAACTCTCAAAGTCATTCTTCACTACTGCAAGCCCTACCTCTCCCATAAGATAACATTGGGATTTCCTTATTACCTCTTAAGTGTAATTCCCAATTGTGAAGAGATAGACGTTTTAAGTTTTGTGTCTCTGGATTCACAATTTAAAATCACAATTTATGGTGAAGTTGGAATTTAAATTGCAGTTTGGAAAATAACAATTTTAGAAAGGTATCCTTTACTTTCTTTATCCATTTGGTGCCTGTTGCCTGTCCGTGTTCAGTCTGGGCTGGGTGACAGCTGGTCTTTGTGTATTCCCTCTAGACAGCTACACACAAAGGGAGGAGCTGGACACAGCCTCAAACTTACACATTAATAGGCTGTGTCAGTGGTCGAAGTGGGGAAAAAAGTAGGGGAACTGTGGGCGGAGCATCTGGTGGTGGGAATAACCAGAGGATTGGGTCAGTGGGCGGAGTCAGAGGTGTGGCTAGAAAGAGCATAACATACCAATTTTTAGTATGGGATAGGTTTTCAATCACAGAATGTCCCAAATACCCTTCTAAGTGGAACCAGAAGCCATGTGTCTCCGAGCCATGCAGTTTCTTTCATTAGCACTTCTCCTCCCTTTTTCTACCCATTTCTGAACAAGAAATTTGGGTTTAAATTCTATGACAGGAGGCTCCATGTGTTGGGGAGCACTGTTGATTACATCATTTTGTGCCCCTCGGCCAATGCACAATTGTAGTCTTACATTTTTTATGTGCTTCACGCAACATGTCATGAAGCCAGCATTAGATGCCTCTTAGTTTCCTGTTATTGTATCTAGAAATGGCACTCAAAAATGGATATATACACACCTAAAACAACCCAGACCAGCTGGTTTTGCATTTGCATTTAGCAGTATCAAAGGAATGCAATACAACTATTATTATATTAGTAGATTGTGTAATTACTACTCAATGAGAATTGCAAGTGTATCAATTCTGAAATTATGGGACACAAACATTGGTAGAGTCAGAAATAGGTAGTGGTCCTCGGATTATCTCAATCAGTTATTTTCTCCCCTTCAGACTACTATACTCTGCAATCACTATTAGACACCTTCATCCTTCGTCTCTCCACGAGCACTGTAGATGTCTAGATATACCACCCAACAGAGACTGCATGAGAGAAGTTCAAACATGAATGGCAAAATATCCTAGTTTGCAAATGTTTTCAACATAATTATAGCTCTGACGTATTTGCCACATAATACATCATCTGCTGCATAATCTGATGGTTTTAACTAAAAAATAGTTTGTAGCTCAAACAGATCAAAACAAAGTGACTTGTGTTGCTGCGAAGTGGAGGGCCCTTTACAAAAGTAGACTGGCCACCTTTCTCACTGCTGCACTTGTATGTTAAACTGGTATTAATGAGGCGAAAGCTTTGCAGAGACTGTTAGTATGTGTAAAAATGTCAAAATAATAAAGTATCAGAAAATGTACCACATTACGCTGCAGCCTCTCTTTGCTGCATAATTTAGTCAACATGGCAACATAATTTTGTCCTCCATTGCTGCGTGTTCCTCGTAAATGTGCCATTCCTTCATTGCTGATCCCTGGTGAGTTGCACTACCACTGCTGGAACAAGGCCAATGGAGGCACCAATGGGTGAAGTGGACTGGCCTCAAAGGTCCTGTGACCTCGGTGACAAAGTCACTGTTGATCTAGGGTATGCTACTTTGTAGGCATGCCCGCAAGAGTGGAGGTGAACTTTAGTATGGATTGTGGTGGACAGGGCTTCAAGGTTAACCCGCACTGACCACGGGTAGGGTCCACCTGCTAGTGCTAAGAGACCAGGGCTGCTATTGTCTAGCGGGGCTAACTAAGGTCTAGTTGGGGAATGTGCTCCCTCAGGAGAGTGGTCTTGTGGACTGGTCATGAAGCCTGATCCTGGTTGCCGAGTTCCAAATTCGGCAGCTCTGGCCATAGTGCCCCATCCTCTCTCCCCTGAACACTGAGAGAAACTTGCACTGCCTTCAGCTACAACCCAATTGTGCCCCGTTATAAACACCTGGATGTGACTCAATTCAACTTATGCACTGCCTGGAAAAAAAGTAACAACATAATGGAAAAAACAAACACTCATAGGCAATGCAAGATTATGTAAAGGATGCGAAATATAGGCAGGAACGACATGGTTAGCTTAACACTTTTACACTCATTGTTCAGAAATAAAAGTGTTTTTGCCTCAAACATTTAGGACCTGAATACAGGTCTCCTCCTGTACACATGCGTGCCTTTGTTGCACTCGTGGACAGCAAGGAAGGGGTTAAGCAGAACTCAGAAGATAAAGAGACTCTCCAGGAAAATCTGATCTGACTCACGGAAACCCACAAGGGCTCCTCCACATTTATAACAGTCAGCTAGCTGCTCAAACATCGACATTATGTATTCAAGTGCCCTTCAAAGGATACCTTTTGAACTGTCCGGCTTGGCTAACTCTCCTACCCACAAAAAACTTTAGAGAGCTCTTGAGAGTAAAAGGCAAAATTTATATTTTCATTCGGGAAGTGAAGGATACATCTAACTTATTTTTTTTGGTGACACAATAGTATTTTAGTGATGCTGTAAAACGTCGCTAAAAAAAATTCACAAACCTAAGAGGTCCCAAAGGCAAGACCAATTGGCTTTGACAATGCTTGTTTAGATATCTCATTTGCTAAATGGGGCACTTTTAGTTTGGTGCCAGACGGGGCTGAACTGGGAACCCAAAGCAGCCCTGGCAAATTTTGTCCATACTCTGTACGGTGTGTTGCGAGCAAACGCAGCAAGCGAGCCTGACCACTACAAAGGAGACATGGGGGAGAGGGTGTTCAATCCCCAAGAAGATTTTAGAAAAAATTGCATAAACGGTGCATTTTACAACACATTTTATTATATATTTAATTGTATTAGCTTTTAGAGCAGAGTAAATGATGACCTTGCAGTGCACCAGGATATAACAATCTTGTTGGGTCTCTTCAATGATTCCCTCACTATCACCCTCCAACACTGCCCCTCATCTCTCCATAGCCCCTCTCTCACATGTATTTCATTTGTTTTATAGCGCCTCTCATACCATTGTAGGGACTTGGAGCACTTTACATCATGCACACATACAGAGACCATGAATCATATGTGTGTAAATCAGTGTTTAGAAAATGTCATACAAGACAAAAGGGACTACAAGGTGTAGGATTCACATGCCATCAATTCTGGTAGGCATTTTTAAAGATCTGGAGAAGCACAGACCCAGGATTCAAAACGTAACACAGTGGTTGGATTTACTAATGAGAATGTATACTACCCAAACAAACCCATTTTAGCAGTATTAGGATAATGAAAGACGGGGAAAAAAACATAACTTCCAAACCTGACCCATGCAGTTTGCATGCAGCTCTTTGATGGCAGGTCATAGCTCAAGGTGCTAGATTTATTACGATTGTAAGTTATGCACTGCAAGTAACTAACTAAAGGATCTCTGTGACAAAAGCAGTAACCCACTGAGCTATGCACATTAAATGCAGTTCTGTGATCTGTATGTTACACGTTCTTCGCAGCAGGCATATTAACCTTCGGCGCTACAATACAGGAGTCAAAACTTGCAATAGACAATACTCCAATCTCTCTCCAACAGGAAGATAAACCACCAGAGACCTCAATCTTGACTCTTTTATTGTTGCATGAAAACTGCGGGGTTTACAAGGAACTCTGCAGTGATTTTTGTGTTTTCGAGAGTGAGAAGTGAGTCCTTGTGCTGGACAGTCATGCTGGTTTTGTCACTGGGGGCCGGTTTTGCAGCCCCTAGTAACAAAACCAGCCTCCCACCCCTCCAGCCTCCGCCTGATTCCCACTACGCCAGTCCGGCCTTGGTGCCTGGGCCTATTTGTTTTCACAGTACGACCCTGGATGGGGTCTACATGGGGCTCTGGTGCTCAGGTGTCACAGAACTGGACACCTCGGGCTTCTTTTATATTACATCCTTAAAAAAGGTAAACTGTATTTTTAAAAAGACCATATCCCTGAACACAGACAGAGCAGCAGTACACATTTTATAAAATAAAATAAGAAAAACAGCTGATAAGACATTAAATGTTTTACACAATTTTCTTTTAGGCGTGTTTGGGCACAGTTTGCCACGAATTCCACAGTGGAGTGCTCTTCCTTTCCTTGTGACGTCAGTCTGTGTGAGCCCGAAAATAAAGGGCAGATGAGGTCACGAGCGGGGCCGCCAATGCATCCTGATGTGACCATTATATTGGTCTTAGTGGGGGCAGGCAGGTGGCCTCATCACTAAATTATGTGTAAATCACACTGTAGCAGCAGGGCCAACAAAGATAGCCATTTTCGTGTGCTAATTGATTGCTCCTACAGTGCAGCAGGGCTCCTACAGTGTTGCTGGGCAGGCCCCTGGCCACAGATACATAGTTGAAGGGGGAAGAGGTCATGGGCACTGCAGAGGCCTTCCTCAATGTGTGCCCCACAGGGCTGGATGATCACGTCATTTTTTACGTTCGGACCATCCCTGCCGTCCTGGGACGCATTTTAAAAATAAAGAAGTAGGGGAACGGACTGTTTTAAATTTAAAAAGTGGGGACACGCCATGCCCTACGATCCCGCCCACTTCTACCACTGGGCTGTGTCCTGTCCACAAACAAAGGGCTGCATACCCCTTGTAGAAAGTCTGGAGCCAGGGCAGTAAGGGTGGACCTCTGTGCACGTCAAAGCTTTCTTTGAAGTCTCCCCCACTTCAAAGGTACAACTGGGTATAAGTACTGGACCTCTGACACATGACTTTAATACACATCTGGACCTGTGACAACTCTGCCAGGAAGAAGGACTCCTGTGCTGCTGGAAGGACTGCCACTCTGCTGGACTGCTGCTTTGCTCGACTCTTGCCTTGCTGTACTCATGCCTTGCTGAGCGGCCCTGCTGCCTGCTGCTCTGCTGCATGGGTGAAAAGGACTGGACCTGCATCACTTGAACCCAGAGTGACTCCAAGGGTTTGCTGGCCTGCCCCCTGTTCTAAGTCTCAGGGACATTAAAGACTTCAACTCATCCTGCTATAGCACCTGGACTTTGCTTGATGCAAGTCTTGCCCTGCCAATTGGTGCCAACCCAGTCCTCAGCCCTTGGAAGTGGATATAAAGTGCTCCTTCAACCAGAATCCACAGATCAACGCCATTGTGCTAATCAGAACTGGTGTACCTCTCTCAATGGCGACGCATTGACGCTGCTGCGAAGACCGAGAACATTGCATCGACTACTGCATGGCACATCGTCTCCAGTTTCCGATGCCTCTTCAACTTTGCACGGCTCTGCGCCGACACATCGCCTTCAATCCCGTGGTTCGATGATGACACATTGCCTCTTTGCTTCGAAAGCCACAAGCAGCATATTGCCTGACCACGAAACTTGCAACCCAGGAAAGGGAGATTTATGTTGCTGCCCTTCTGCCTGCCCTCCACTTTCAATCTCTAGCCTGCATCTGGTGCCTAGTATTTACAGAGGTACTTGCAACCAAATCTATAATCAGAGACCATCAAATAAATTGTCTCTCAAAACATGTTTCAGAAGTTCCATTTTAGCCTGGGGATCAGCGCAGTGCTTGGCATCATTGATGATATTCTAGACTGTACAAAAGTCCCTAACTAAAGACGGATATATAAATCGCCCATATGTGCAGCATGGGGCAGCATCCACACGATGTTCTGCCGAGTCTGCAGAGTGGTATCTTCTGGAGTCGTAGTATACCTTCCCGCCAGATTGGCGAGCATGGGATTAACATTCACGCGATGACGTGCCTCGGACTCTTCACCTTCCAGCAGGCATATATGAATTTTGAAATGGCCACCCAATCCAAAACAAGACCTTCCCACTGAATCAAGGTACAATGTTTTGGCCTTGAGGGTGTATCAGATTGATGAAAAAGTACTCTATTACTATGCTGAGGGTCCACTCCCTTGAGAGCGAGATTATCCTTTAAGTAGGGAAGGAAGAGAGGAAGATACTCATGTCTAATATATGTATCCTTAGGGTCCAGGCCAACTCAATCACCCTTCTAATCAAATACAGTATCATTTTCAGGCAAGACCCAGGAAGAAGAGTGAGATGAAGGAGTGGAAGGAAATTCCGGAAGGAGACATTAACTTCTCATTCATAATGAACTTCATGGATTCCCAGGAATGAATAACCAAAGAGCCAGCGGCTTGGCTGTGTGAACTCTTCCTGTGCTGTGCTTTGCTTTCTCTGTCAAGCAAACTAAGTAGAGAAACAAGGTAAGCAGAAAAACGAAACACAGAACTGCAAACTGACAAGCCTTAAATACAATCATGGGTCAATCATGAGAGAGCCCCAAAACAGATGGAGTTCGCCATTCAATTTAATAATTTCGATATATTAACAAAACTCAAGTCCAATCTAAAATGGTGCCCAATCCACTGACATGCACAATGGTGTGTATATTTGGACTCAGCAGGGGAGCCAGTGTGCTTCTGGCCAGAGATAAAACTTACCAACCTGAAATTGACTTTATTGAAACTGCTAATTTAGATCCACCTTAGTCCCTCCAGGCTTGGAAGAGAGCAGCAAGAAAGATCTCTAGACTGCATCACCAGCAAGTCTGGCTGCTGCATAAACAGCATAACCTTCTTCCCTTTGTGGTAGCAGACAGGCTGGGGGCTGAAGTGGAGTCGGACAAAGTCTCTTTCAATTAAAATAACCAGGGTGGATACGAAATTAGGACACTGGGGCTTGAAATGACTAGTTTTGCATTCTAATATGCACCTGCAAATACCAGCGTCCTCTTTGTTGTTGGCCTAAACACTTGAGTGGCAGAAGAGCAACTTCATGATTGATATAGGGCTAGTTAATGGCTACGTTTCCTGAGTTCCATAATTTCTTCTTTTTCAAGATCCGTGGTGACCAATAGTCTATAAAAACCTCACCTCTGGGTTTTTCCTGCGTAATTGCCATTTTTGAGTTTTGTAAGTGATTTCAGATTTTACATCCTAAAAAAGGCAAAACATGGGAATATGGGACCTTTTTACTTTAATGCTGAGAGTCCAATGTTGTTCGCAAAAACTCAATCCAAGTGGGGCTGACCCCTCGTAATCCGGCATGGTTTCCTATTCTGGGCTTTTCACAAATACATTGTTAGCAGGTATGTTAGTCTAATATGTTGCATAGAAACAAACCAAGATCACAATACACAGAATGCTTTGGATTTATAGGAAAATGACACAAAAAACAGTTCTCTGTTAGTCAGCGAGTAGGTGGCCACTCAAAAACAATGGTAGATGATCAGGATATCCACATGGAGTACATTTTACAAACCATGGGGCTGATTCACAAAAGCATTTTTGAGTATGGGAAGTAGTACTACAGGAGTACCTTTTTTTTACATACTCTTTCATGCCTTTGCAAATAGGCCATGAAACGTTCAACCCCATATTAGTAAAAGTGCAAAGTGTTTCTTTCTGTTTGGACTAATTGTACATGTAATGTGTGATCTCGTTTCCCATTGCAGGACTTGTAATCAACAAAATGTTTCATTGTGGGAGCTGCATGTTTGCTTTTTCCATTTTTAGCATTACCTGCTAGTAACAGCACAAAAAAGACTGCTGGTTAAAAAAAGAAAAAAACATAGCCAAGTGACCACAAAAGATGTGACCACTTGGCTGCTAGATGACCCTGGGCCTGATTCTAAAAGTGCACTCTTTAAAAGCCAGGACTTTGCTCTTGTAGGATTATTCCTATATTTTAAGTGAATTCCCAATATTTCTTTCAGGAATTTACAAATTATCTGGTAGTCAAGGAAACCTACGACAGTTGAAGATTTGCAGTAGCACTCACCTGTGTATCAAATTTTCAATCAGCGAGATGCAAATGTGCTTTTTCATTTCTAAATTTCTTTTCTCCAGGGGCTATAAATATTTTTCCATAAGTAGAACCCTTCCTCCAATGCCCTTGTTAAATATGCAGGTGTGCCATCCCCATACCCACTATCAAAAGGCATTTAGACCTCTGCGGTCAGTAGCAAATTTGTGTGCTTTTTTTCAGATTTTAATCTATGTGTAAGAGGCGTGTGCATGAATGTATGCCTTTGTGGGTGTACAACTGCATTTGCATGGATGATAGTCCAAATACGCCCACAATTTCACCCATCGCCTTGCATTTATGGATGTGGTAATTCCACTATATTGGTTGAATACTACATTAGTAGGTGCATCTAAAAAAATGTAGAATTTCTTTTGTTCACAAAACACTTATATTGTTCATCTAATTTTAGATTTCGGATGTTAGTTATGAAATACTCTCCAATAGTGCAGCTGCCTAGTAAGCCACATCAAAGAAGCAGAGACTAGCTACCTCAATAGAGCTAAGCATTCTTCTTTGTGAGAATGAATGTAGATTCTCCAAGTTTGTGTAGAGAGAATCTAGATTTCATTGAAGACACGGAGGCTAGCATTATGCATATTGCTTTTATTGCCTGCTCCTTGCAGCACTTCAAAGTATTACATCACTAACATCAAAATTCTGGAACTTTAGAATGTCCAACAACATATATAAACCCTGTCACAGCAGCCATCTTCCTCTTTTAAGATTCTCCGGACGCAATCATCAACTTATTTGCATGAAGAACAACTTCCTCATGCTCTCCTTTACTGGACATCTGAAACAAACATAAAATCAAAAATAAACCATTCTTCAATGAGACTTCGTTAAAATTCAAGACATACCTCAACAAGTCCACACCCCCTCCAAATTCCAATCCGGGAGGGATAATGCTAGCCTCTGTGTCTTTAATGAAATCCAGATTCTCTCTACACAAACTTGGAGAATCTACATTTCATGTCAAGACCGTAGGCTAGCATTCTGCATGTTCAAAGCTGTGACAAAACCACAGACGATTCATGACTCTTAGGCCTCAAATCAAATTTTGCAAATACATCAGCATTTGAGCAATCTGCCAGATGCAAAATTTCTTCCAAATGACCACCTGACAAGAAAACCTTACTCGCCATCGCCCCTCTCACCGAATGAGCACCATACTCTTGCAAACTCACTCCCGCTTCAAACATACAAAACCTCACCCATCTAGCAATAGTAGCTGTAGTCACCGGCCTAAAAGGTTTCACATATGAAATCAACAACTGACTGTCACCATGCCTTCTGAATTCACTCAACTTATTCTCATATTCTTTCAAGCATCTAACCACACACATCTTAGTATGCTCCTCAAATTTTGGATAAAAAATTGTAGAAGACATGCGTTTCGTACTCTTAGTAATTGTAAAAATAACCCGTCTGGATTACTAACATCTAACGCCTGTAACTCAAACCCTTCTCAAACAAAGAAGATAAAAACTTTGACAACTGTATGGCAGATGCCTCCACGGGATCCAAACTCCTTTCCAAGCACCAACTAACCCATTTCTTCCATGCTATACATATCTTTTCCTAGTTCCTGGTGCCCAAGACTCCTTGAGCAACTCCTGAGCCTGTTCCGAAAGTCCTCTGAACTGCACTCCTCTTCTGAAATCTTCTAAACAAGAAGGCTCAAAGCCCCTTCCATAACCAAAGGATGAAAAACTCCTTCTTCCCTCTATTGCTCTATTGCTATTTCCAAAAGTCCTGGAAACCATGTCTGTCCAGCCCAAAATGGTGATACAAGAAGCAGCTGACATCTCTGCCCCCTCACCACCAACAACACCCTCTGTATTAATGCAAATGGGGAAATGCATACCCCCGAACTTTCCTCCAATCCTTCTGGAATGTATCTACTTCCTCTGCCAACGAATACGGTCACCAACTGTAATAACGTTCTAACTGTAACGTCAACCTTGACACAAATAAATCCACCTCCAGTGGACCCCAAACTTGTAAAATCCTTTTGAAGTATAGAAGATTCAGCTTCAAATCGCTGTGAGATACCCCGAATTCCAGTCTGCCATAACATTGTTCTGACCTGGTAAGTATTCTGCCTGCAACCCAATTTTCTGCTTCCACCTAAGCAGTTTATGTATCGAACCGCTGAAAACATTGTCCATTTTTAACAAAACATTGAAATTTCGTAATTTCTTACCAAAACTCCTCAATGCATAAAGACCTGCTCTCATCTCCAAAGCATTTATGTGCTCTGACCTTTCTTCCAATGACCATCTCCCACCTGTCTCCTGATCCTCCAAACATGCTCCCCAGCCAAAGAGGCTCGCGTCTGTCTCTAACACATAATCTGGACATATTCCAAAAATTGGCCGGCCATTCCAATCCTCCAGATTCTCCAACCACCACACTAGTCCCTCCCGAGCCTCCCCTGAGAGAAAAACCTGATCTCCATACCAGAAACCCTTCCTCAGCGCCTCTGCTTTCAATCTCTGCAAAGCCCTGTAATGAAGCAGCCCTGGAAAACCAGCCTGAATAGATGAGGAAAACAATACAATCACCCTTGCTAAATATCTTAGTGACTTGCTCCTTCCTCAACCGCCCTTTCACTTCTGACCTTATCTTCACCACCTTCTTCCCTGGTAAACTTAGTCTTCTCTCCTGTGTTCACCACAAAACCTAAAAACTCCAAACATTGACTGGGATCTAAAACTGATTTCTCTCTGTTTACTAAGAAGCCAATCCTTCTAAAAGATGAATAGTCAGAAGTAACTGCTTCTTCAATTCCTCTTGACACTGAGACATTATCAAAAAATTGTCTAAGTACATTATCATACGGACTCCTCTCTCCCTGTGATACTTGGCTATTGGTCTCAACACCTTTGTAAAGCACCATGGTGCCGAAGCCAGACCAAATGGAAGCGACGTAAACTGAAACAGCTGACCCATCCACCTGAACTGAAGAAACCTGCGACTCACGAACCCCCGATATCTTTCTGAAACTTTCTCTATTGCCCCTTTCTGCAACATTTCCATAACTTCTATTCCTACTACCTCTTGAAGTTCTTTTTGAAAGACCAACTGACCTGGCTCCTTCAATTGTTTTGGCATTTCCTTGAACTCCAACACATAACCTTTTACTTTGTGAATAACCCAACTGTCCTTTGTTAATTTCTCCCAATTGTCTACGAACCATTTCAACCTTCCCCTTACCCCGTTTGGGGAAGAACCAAAAACAGTTTTCATACTCACCCTGAGATCCTTGAGTAAACTGCGCTCGTCCCCTTTCTTGATGCATCCTGCCTGCTCTTCCTCTTTGGGGATAAAACCCAGTCATGGACTGGAAACCCCTGAGCACGGCACGCCCATGGGACTGGCACTGAGCCCTTGTGTATGACCGGCCAGGGAAACGGGCCCTTGCCCCGGTCAAAAACACCTCTACCAAAGACTCTTCTCAAAGATGATTGTGCCTTGTCCAGGCTGGTGAAAGTAGACACATACTTTCCAACTCCCTTCACCAGACCTTCCCCGAATAAATAACCCTTAGGGTCCTCTGTCGGCTCCTTTGTAGCAAAATCTCCTAACTTAGGACTTATCCTCATTAGGATAGCTTTGCGCCTCTCCGTCGACAAAGCAGCATTTGCATTACCCAGCAAACAAATTGCCCTTTTTGACCAGCCTCTTATTAGCTCATGATCTACCTGCACACTCTTCATTCTGGCCTCTTCTGCCATGTCCAAACTTCTGGCCAATGGCCCCAACACATCCAACAATCGATCCTGGCACTGCTTGAGAGCCCTCTCCAAACCTTTCCTGGGGTCACACCCCATCTTAAATAAAAAGCAAATCAAATCTGGATCTAGATCTGGAGTCAATCAGCATTTCCCATCAACTACAGGACGAGAACACTCCGCCTTCATGACCGCTCTGGCCTCCTTTTCTAATGGCCTCCTTATCCAAAGCTTTAAAAATTCAGCCACATGAGGCAATGGCCACCAGGCCGCGCTGCTAGGAGGCCTAATTAATTCCGAACTGAACGTGTCCTCACCCAGAGGATCCTTAAT
Source organism: Calotriton arnoldi (assembly GCA_963921515.1). Taxonomy (NCBI): domain Eukaryota; kingdom Metazoa; phylum Chordata; class Amphibia; order Caudata; family Salamandridae; genus Calotriton; species Calotriton arnoldi. Next base: position 196,318 of record CAWUFW010010523.1, read on the forward strand.
TATACCTTTCTCCTTTCTTTCCTTCTCCACCTTATCCTTGTCCATATCCCATCCATCATCACAGTAATCATCTAAAATGAACTCATCGGCCTCATTCTCGCTTTTTTTTTTTTAAAGAACTAAACTAATAAAAAAACTTGCACTTACCTGACAACTAATTTACCCATAACCCATAAATTGGGTATACGAAAACCTTAATTTAAGCACAAATTACAATCTCATAAGACAAACAAATACCTCTTTCAATCTTTTCACATCAATAGCATTCTTTGCTTAACATACAAAATAAACACATAACACCTCATATCACTTAAATCCCCAAAAATTAAATACAAATTCTAAAATTATTCTCTCTGAACAGCATACTTATCTTGCAAGGAGTAGCAGATAAAAGAGGAAGATGGCTGCTGTGACAGGGTTTATATATGTTGTTGGACATTCTAAAGTTCCAGATTTTGATGTTAGTGATGTAATACTTTGAAGTGCTACAAGGAGCTGCCAATAAATGTAATATGCAAAATGCTAACCTCCGGTCTTGACATGAAATTCTGTCGGACTCTGGAAGCAAAAGTAATGTATGGAATAAAGTACCCACTGCCATACATTGTAAGGATATTGCAAGTAAACTAGGAGTTCATGACCATGGCGAGGAATGAGGCCAAAGGGCCGAGTTCCTTTATAAGGTTATGAAATGCCAAGCAGTGTTGCAATATCCTTATTATGTATGGCAGAGGGATACTATATTCCTTATAATAATACATTTGATTCTGTAAACCCTGTATAAACAGCAGTCATTAATTTCATTATAATCGGCAACTTGTGATGCACCAAGTCGCTGACTACAAAGAAAAGATGCCAGAACTTGACTATTATAAGGTTATTAGTCAAGTTCTGACGTCGCAATGCCTGCTGCCAGACCGAGCAGTCGAGGTGAAGGGCGTGTAAGGTCACGGGGCATAATTAAAGCAGTTATTTTAAAGCAACGAATGGAACATTGTTTTTTTTAAATCTATTTTACAATAGCTTGCAATGACAAAGAGAGAGAATATTTTTATTTTTTGCAGTCCTTAGATTGAGAAATTCTTTCTGCATGCTTCCCAAGCTTTTTTTAACTGACTGATTGAACTGTTTCTAATATCTGTTTGCAACAAATATCTAACAGGTTTTTAATGTGTGTAATGTTGCTCATGTTTGCAAACCTGATTGCTCTTTCATATGAAAGAGCTACAAACTAAGGTTTTAAGTGGTTTGTGGGAAAGGTGATAGTGTGACCATGTATTATATTGGATAAAGTACCACCTTGCATACATGGTAAGGACATTCCAAGTCCCCTCTGAGTTCCATAACCTTATAAAGGAGCTCGGCTTTGGGCCTCGTTCCTCTATATGGTTGTGAAACTCCTCAGTGACTTGCAATATCTTTATGATGTATGGCAGGGGGTACTTTAACCCTTATATAATACATTGGTCGCACCATCACTTTTCCCACAAACCACTTAAATCCTTGGTGTGTTTCTTTTTCATATGAAAGAGAGAGCATGTTTGCAAACATGAAGTAAAAATAGAATCTCTAGTGCAAAATTGAACTCATCAACAAAGCTGTTTGATATTTGTTGCAAAAAGCTTTTAGAAGCAGTTTAATACAAGTTATTTTTATTTTTTTAAAGGCGCAGAAAAATGCAGAAAGGCCCTAACTCTTCTATAATTACTCAAGGAGTGAAAAAAAAAAATGTTGCTACAAATATATCCTTGCTGCCTGTCACTGTTTCGTTTCACGTTTTTTAAACAGCTGCTTTAATTATACTGCCCGGCAGGTATTGTGTGTCAGAACTCAACTGTAACAAGTTATTAGTTGAGTTCCGACGTTATTTCTTTATAATTGGAGACTGTGTGCATCACAAGTCGCCGATTATTAAGAAATTTGAGACTTTTTTCCTAATACAGGGATTGTAGAATCCTATCTATGTATTAGTCTAATAATAGTTATTCCCTCCCTGACATAACATCATATACATTGGCTGAAAAATTACACAGCTGGAAAACGTGAATTACATTTTTAATCTATGAACGGTAGGTGGCGACAATGTATTATTGTTTGGTTTAGAATTTTGCGTCTCTTCTTCCAAAGGAAACTATTGGCACTTCCATGTAAGTGCATGGCTCTTCGAATCCGGAGACAACAATAGAACGTAAACGACAATGGCAAAGGCGATAAAGCGGCGCACTTGGTGTGCTCTGTTTGCAGTGCTAGCCGCAGCCTTCCTCACTGGATTTCTTTTAGGTAAGTTCGTGACTGAATGGATTCGGTTTTGAACAGATTCCCCGTTTTCAAGGGGTCATATGGAGAAGAGAAAATAGCTGTTCTCTTTATCCAGTCCAGCATCGCTGACAATCACCAGCCATAAATATTAGAATGTTGCTTTTTTGGATGGCGTCTGTTGGGACTTTAAGACATATTGTGACATAATTCACCGAATCTCTCCCCCCCCTCCTACCTCCCCGCATCCATCCCCCGCCCTTTAAAGGGAGAGAAGGCAGGCCTGAGAGAGAAGAGAGCTCTTTACCCCAAACGCAAACTGAACGCTCTGTCTTCTCTCTCTCTCTCCCGCTCTTTGTAAAATAAACTAAAATCCCGCTGTTTTTTCTATAATTGTAAGAATTGTAAAGTGCAAACTGTTGTCTAATTTACAACTTCAAATATACCAGATCATCACACACATTCTTTATCTCATCAAGTCATTGTACGCAGAAAGCAATTGGTTATTTGATTTTTTTTTTCTCCAAATGTTTAATCAGGATTCAAAATGCATGCCATACGTATTGGTTTTGCCAATGCTTATTTAAGATGCTCAATTAAAACGATTGTTTCGATGATATGTTTGGTACAATGGTGTGACCGAACCCTTGTTATTTAATCTGAAACGGCCTTTGTGCTTGTAGTATTTGAGGCCCAATTTATTAGGAGTAAAACGGTAGAAAAAGGACTGTTTTCTTTGGCGGTTTAGATAAATGCTTTAAAAAATAATGCATATTAGAGTGACTGATTGCATGTGACATCAAACACAATATGGCTTAAAAAACTGAAAAAAACCGAATGGAACACTAATAAAATCACAATTGAATAATGCTTCACATTTCTCGCAATGCCAGTCCTGTCTGTCTACAATGCACTGATGTTTTATAGATGAGCACTTCATGAGGCCAGCAACGAAAAGAAGGTTAATTTTTCCATATTTCGTAAGGGTGTGTAAAACTGAGAAACCAGTGCACTTACTCTGATCGTTATTTTTTTAAACTACGTGTAGTTAGGCACTACTTGTAGCTTAATAAAGCAAGCATAGACAAAGCCAATAGGTCTGATTTTTATTAGGACAAGTGTTTGAAAATAGTTGGACATTTTTGGGTTTGTTTTCCTATGCTGTCCTAGAAGGAAAATCCCAACTTAAAGCAAGAATCTAAGATAAAATAATTGAGAAGCTGGGAGTATGGCCAATTTCCTCAAGAGACTGCATTAGCAACATTAAGCTTTACCTTCAAAGAACGGTGTTTGGACATAATATTTAGTCAAAATATCGTGTGGACTAAATATTGTGTCAAGAATATTGAGGACATAAATACAGTGAAGGTTAGTTTTTATGGGTGAGCAAAGGTCTACTATACTTAACTCCACATATATGTACCTCGACGATATATATATCTTCAAGGTACGCAGATGTGGAGTTAAGAATAGCAAATTGTTAGAAATGGGGGTCTCTAGTTGGCAGAGGTAGGTACCTTTGTCCAAATACGGACCCTTGCTTCTAGTCAGGGTAAGGGGGATACACTCCTACAATAACCCCTGCTCACCCCCTTGGTAGCTTGGCACGAGCAGACAGGCTTATCTCAGAGGCAGTGTGTAAAGCATTTGTGAACACATACAGTAACACAGTAAAAACACTACAAATGGACACCACACCAGTTTAGAAAAATAAGTATCTTTATCTATACTCAAAACAAGACCAAACGACAAAAATCCACAATACAGTATTAAAAATATGACTTTCAGATGGTAGAAATAGTTCAGTTCAATGCAAGTTGTAAATGCAACACTTTTCTCAAAAGTACCTTAGATGCGTCACGTAAAGCAAACAAAATGGCCGCAGGGAAGGTGATGCGTCTGTTCCTTACACTCAGGGGAGGTGATGCGTCTGTTCCTTACTGCGGCGCAGGGGAGGTGATGCGTCAGTTCCTTACTGCGTGGGGAGTTGATGCGTCTGTTTCTTACTGCGGACCCCAAACGATGCGACAGTCTTGGCGCCGCGATGCGTCGATCTGGTACGATGCGTGTCTTCGTGCAGCCGCACAGCAGGCTTGCGTCAGGATCGGTGCGGTGGCGGCGATTTCTCGAGCCGCGGCAGGCGCTGCGACGGTTTCTTCGGCGGTGCGTCGGAAAACCAGCGCGGATGCGACACGCTTCTTCGGTGTTGCGTCGATTTCCCAGCTCCCAGCGACAAACAGTCTCCAGAGGTCCTCAACAGCAGCAGGCACCTCTTTGCAGGTTTGGAATTCCCAGCAAGGGAATTCAGGGGAGCTGGTGGTGAAGTCTTTGTGTCCCTGAGACTTCAGAACAGGAGGCGGCAAGCTCAGTTTCAAGCCCTTGGAGATCTTTTCTTCAAGCAGGTGACAAAGCAAACAGCAAAGTCCTTTTTCTCCTTTCCTTGGCAGCAAGCAGCCACTGCAGGCCAACCCCAGACAGCAAACAGCACAGGGGCAGTATTCCTCCTCAGCTTATCCGGCTCTTCTCCTTGGCAAAGGTTTCCTCTTGATTTCCCAGAAGTGATCTAAAAGTCTGGGGTCTGGGCCCCTCTTTTTATACACCAAAATCCTTTGTTCTCTGAAGGCAGAGTGTGTCTGGACCCAGCCAAAACCAGTTCTGTGGGGCACTTTGCAAGTGCACAACAACCTCCTTTGTCAGTGTGAGCCCTGGCTTCAGACACACCACAGGGGGGCAGAGCAGTCATTGTGGAAGGCAGGCACAGCCCTATTCAGGTGAAGATGCTACTCCTCCCACCACTCCAAATGCAGACCAAGTCTATTCAGCCCAGCCCTGACTCATCAGGCTTCTGGCGCCACAGCCCTTCTTCAGCCCCTGTCATCCAAAAGCCAGACATGCAATACACAAACCTAGCAGAGGCACACTGGATGGTTAGGCAAGAAAATACCTACTTTCTAAAAGTGGTATTTTCAAACTCCGAATGTAAGAATCATCCTCACTAAAAGATGCACCATAACATTCTGAGTTCAGGCATATTAAACTTTAATTTGCTATCTGGTTCCTAGGGTCAGTTATGTTTATAAGATGTTATAAACTAACTTCCCATTCTGGCCTATGGGAACAGATAGCCTTGCAATAGTGAAAAACAAAATTGGTAGTATTTCACTATCGGGACATGCCACACACATCAGGGCATGTCCTACCTTTCACATACAATGTACCCTGCCCACAGGGGTACCTTGGGCCTACCTTAGGGGTGACTAACATGTAGAAAAGGGAAGGTTTAGGAACAGGGGTGGGAGCACACCGCTTCACCCCCCAGCAAGGTTTGCCCCTGGCATTCTGGTAGATGCAGTCTCATGTTGCTTGCTTTGCTATAGTGTTCCAAGTGTTTTGCCAGAGTTGGCGCAGATAGTGCTGATCTCTAGACACGTGTTTCTGGTTCTTTTACCGTCATCAGTAGAGATTACAGACTTCAAATTTGGGGTTTGCTGAGTAGGCTGCCAAACATTACATCAGGTCAAATACCTCTCACTGGGGCGCGGGTGCTTCTTCCACGAGCTCGTCAGCTCAATGACTCACGGGAGTACTTTTAAACAGGAACAGGGGTGGGAGCACACCGCTTAACCCCCCAGCAAGGATCGCCCCTGGCATTCTGGTAGATGCAGTCTCATGTTGCTTGCTTTGCTATAGTGTTCCAAGTGTTTCGCCAGAGTTGGCGCAGATAGTGCTGATCTCTAGACACGTGTTTCTGGTTCTTTTACCGTCATCAGTAGAGATTACAGACTTCAAATTTGGGGTTTGCTGAATAGGCTGCCAAACATTACATCGGGTCAAATACCTCTCACTGGCGCACGGGTGCTTCTTGTTATAAACTAACTTCCCATTCTGGCCTATGGGAACAGATAGCCTTGCAATAGTGAAAAACGAAATTGGTAGTATTTCACTATCGGGACATGCCACACACATCAGGGCATGTCCTACCTTTCACATACAATGCACCCTGCCCACAGGGGTACCTTGGGCCTACCTTAGGGGTGACTAACATGTAGAAAAGGGAAGGTTTAGGGACTGGGAAGTGTGTGCACTTGCCAAGTCAACATGGCAGTCCCAGACTGCACACAGGCTCTGCAATGGCAGGCCTGAGTCTCATTTTACAGGCTGCTTTGGTGGGTGGCACAACCAGTGTTGCAAGCCCACCAGCAGCATTTGATTTACAGGCCCTGGGCACACATAGTGCACTGTACTAGGGTCTGACAAGTAAATCAAATAAGCCAATCATGGAATCACTAATCCATAACCACAATTTACAGGGAGAGCCTATGCACTTTAGCACTGATCAGCAGTGGTAAAGTTTCCAGAGTCATAAAACCAACAAAAACAGGTCAGAAACAATACAAGAGGAAGGCAAAAAGTTCTGGGATGACCCTGCAAAAAGGGCCAAGTCCAACACAAATGTATACTTACCTATTTGCACTTACCCTCTCAATATTTTGGGCCTCTATATTTCTGACACGATATTCTGTCCACACAACATTTTTAGCTTCGAAATTCTGTCAGACAACCCAAAGAACAGTGCTGTGCAAATGAGTCAGAAGATTGTGTTGTGATTTGTGTTGCAAGTGATGAACTTCAAAACTTTATGGAGTAAAATATTGCACAAAAGATATTTCTGACAAAGTGACAGTATTTTGGTGGCATCTTCAAGAAAGCCTATATGTGCATACATTTACTTTAAAAAAAAAAGATTAGTGACCAGTATTCTGAATTTACAACAGGCTAAAGCATCAAAACTTTCTGGCCAAAAAAGCAGTTTACCAACAATTAAAATATTGTTTTGTTAGTAAAGTACACTCCCTTGCTCTAGTCTAATGGAAATACAAATGGGTTTGTGTAAACATCTCTGTTATCCTGTAGACTAATAGAAAGCAATGGCGAACTTTTAAGTTCAAATAGTAGGCAGAATAAACCTCTTCTTGATTAGCCATACAAGTAGCTTTATTGTTGATATACAGCATTAACCACCAGTCCGTTCAGGCAGCTAAGTCCAACTGACATTATTTCAAACCATATCCTGGCTGCTGGCATACGGAGTATTATGTAGTCATAGCTGACCTAGCACGGTTCTAGTTGCCTAGACTACAAGAGGCCCAGAATATTCTAACTCCATAACATTGGAACATTAAAACCACAACATATCTTCCCCCCAATATAATATTTCCATAAGATACAGATTTAAACCATAATCACAATACCATGAATCATGGATAAACACCCACAACTAAAATAAAAGATTGAAAAGAAAGAAGAAAAACACTGAGTACTTAATCAGTCACATAGTCATGGAGCCAAGCTGGTTTAAGTCTTGCCCTCTGAGCAGAATTTACAACAAGAGGTTATCCAATCCCATTACCTTGTGCAAGATCAGAATTCTTGTCTGCAGACGGTTGACTAATCCCACATCTTTGTGTAACATCAACATTCTTATCTGCAAACATTTTGTCAGATGGATCATCACACAGTTTGGTCAGACATGACATATTCCATACATCACCCGAGTCCAGTACCACCACATTCCTCCTTTCTCTGGAAATAATGAAAGGACCCATGAACTTTGAACGCCATTTCTTAAACACCAGTTTCCTTACTAACACTCTGTCACCCACTTCCCATGTTTGTCTACACACAGAGTTTCTTTTATCAAACTGAGCTTTATATTTCCCTTGATGTACCGTTCTGTGGCTGTTCAGATCTTCTCCAGAATGAAACATCTCTTTTTCCCTTCATGCAGATTCAACCACGTGGGGTTAAGTTTATCATGTGGCTTCCTGCCACGCAATGCAGCAAATGGAGAAACCAACGTAACACCATTTAGGGTATTACTGTGTGCCCACCATGTTTCTCTTAACACATTTTTCAGAGAATCTCTAGTTTGAATAGCTCTCTGTGCACAACGTTTTACTTTTTTGTTCATGCTTTCAGCCAAACTATTGGCTTGTGGTGAGTACAAAGCTGTGTTAAAGTGTACCATCGACATCTTCCTGAGAAACACACCCATTTCCTCTGATACAAATTGCACACCATTGTCTGTTATTAGATACTTTGGTACACCCTCACGAGAAAATTCTTCCATAAGGAACTCAATTACCGTTCTTGTATTCACAATTTCTACACACACACTTCGTAACCGGCCATTTGGAGGTATAATCCACTAATAACAGAACATAGAGCCAAGAGTTCAAATGGCCTAGCAATGTCTAGCCATAACTTGGTCTAAGGCTCTTTTGGAATTTCAACCAGTGATAACTGAGCTGTTCAGGTCTTTCTACTTTTATCATTATTAGCGCACTGCCAGCAGTCTTTCACCAACCCTGACACTTGGCGATCCATACCTAGCCACCAATACCACTCCCATAGTCTGGCCTTAGTTAAATTCCTCCCCAAGTGTCCTTCATGTATCAAATTGTTTAACTTGATCCTTAACTCACTTGGTGGAACTACCCGACTACCCCTCAGAATTCTCCCTTCCACCATACACAACTCATCCTTCACATTTTCAAAACATCTGGAATGTCTATGTTGTCTGGCCACTCTTTGACAATGTAGTCTCTTAGAGCTATGAAATCAGCATCTTTGGAATCCACATCAGACCACTCCACATCAACCGCAGATTCACGCACCCAAACTTCCAATTAGTTGTCACAGTAAAGGTCATGTTGAACAATTGTCAGCCTTGATAAGCAGTCTGCCACACAGTTCTTAGATCCCGGCACATACGTCACACCAAAACTAAACTCAGACAAACCATCCATTCATCTCTTTATTCTCGGAGATGAATTCTCCATGTCTCTGCATGTGAAAACCTGAGAACGTGGGAGATGATCATACTTGAACACAAAAGGTATTCCCCACAAGTAGAATTTGAAATAAAGGATGGCCTAATATACTGCCAACGCTTCCCATTCAATCACAGAATATCTTTCCTTTGCACCTTTCAATGACCGAGAGGCAAACACCACCACCTTTAGCTCTCTGTCCACCACTTGTGATAACACCACACCCAATCCCTTGATGCTAGCATCCGTAAACACAACCGTTCTCTTACAAGCATCAAAGTGTCTAAGTGTAGTCAAATTCCCAATGCTGTTCTTGATTTTATCAAATGCTTCACCACATTCATCCGTCCATTCAAATTTAGAGTTATTTTTCAGTAACAACCTCGAAGGTTGCAATAAACTAGCAAAGTTCAGGATACATTTTGAATAGAACTCTGCCAGCCACATAAGTGGACGCACTTGGTCTTTGTTCTCAGGAATGGGTGCCTTCACAATACTATCGGCCAAATCCAGGTTAGGATTTGCCTCTTCCTCCGAAATTGTATGGCCTAAATAGGCTACAGAGGTTACACAAATTTGCACTTCTCTTTTTTTATGATAAGTCCAGCTTTTTGCAACCTCCCTAACACATGCCACAACCGCTCATCTTGCTCTTTTTGATCCTTGCCATAAATTAGAATATCATCCTGGAAGAATAACACTTTTTGCAAGCCCTCCAGAACTTTCTTCATTACTCCTTGAAAACATGCCGCTGCAGACACCAACCCGAAAGGCATGCGGATAAACCGAAATGCTCCTAATTGGGTTACAAATAAAGTCAAATGTCGTGATTCAGGATGGAGCAAATCCTGGTGGTAAGCAGAGGACAAATCCATAACACTGAACATTTTGTACATCTTTCATCAGAGCCAGTGTTTCTGAGATATTAGGCAAAGGCTGCCTGTCCACCCATATGTGTTTGTTAAGACCACGCAAGTCCACACACATTCTAATCTATTTTCCACAATCCTTTGGGGCCAACACCACTGGGGCCAACCATTCTGAGCACTCTATCTTTTCAATCCCTCCTAGATCCAACAGCCTCTTCAGTTCCCGTTCAAGTGAATCCATCACTATATGCAGAACCTTCCTTACCTTGCTCAAAAATGGCACCGCTCCATCTTTCAGAACAATCTTGTGTTTAAAACTCATTAATTGCCCCAAATCATTGCTAAAAACCTTAGGGAATTTTGCATACAGATCCTCTGGCAACCATTCCTCTGAGAGACACAATAGCTTTCCTGGTGAATTTGGATCTAACGTAATGCCCATGTCTCTCTGATGTCTCCATCCTAGAAGGTTGTCGCCCCTTCTGGCAACATATATCTTCCAAACAGTTTCTCTGTTTGCAGATTGGATTTTCATGACTTCATACCCCAAAACATCAATTCTCTCTCCACCATACCCCACAGGATTAATGTGTGATGGAAACAGTTTAATCCCATCCAAACCAAACACACTATCCCAATTCTTGTCACCTACCATGGTGTATGGCATGTCAAAATCTGCCAGGTCTGATGAATTCCTTCACCCTACTAAAATTTCACTCTCGGGCATTTCCAGAGGATCAACATTCACTTCCCCATCATATCTCATACTCAACACAAATTTGTTATCCTCTTTCACACAGTGTACTCCTTGTGTCTTAGTTCCCTGACTCACGCAAGTGTAATGCCTCTTCTTGCTACATTTTTTGCATGTGGCAAATCTAGCAAAACACCCAGGACTATTAGAGAGGTATCCTTCACTACCACACCTGAAACATTTTATGCCACTACCATTTATGTTGGTGATGGTATTTTCATTGCCATTTCTTATGATTCTCTCCACTAATAACCTTTTAAGGTTCATCAGTCTTGTCCACCTTCTTTCTCACCTCATGCACCGAACCTTCTTCCCCATGGCTGTCTTTGCCTCTGTCATCTCTTATCACACGAACCAACACACTTGTGTTCTCCATTCCTTCCACCATAGCTACTGCTACTTTCAAATCCGAATTTTTTGTTAGAAGCTTCTCCTGCACCTTTATATTGTTGGTACATCTAACGATTTGATCTCTAACCAAGGAGTCAGTCAATTCACCAAGCTCACAGGTGCGTGCTAGTGTTTTCAATGACGCCACATAACTGCCAATTTTTTCCGGTTTCCCCTGCACACGTGTGAAAAACTTGTGTATCTCAAGAACAATGTTAATTTGAGAACCAAAATGATTCTCTAACATCAACACCGCCATATTATAAACATTATCCAGCTCACCTTCTCAATTCCCAACTGGAATCTCATCCAAAGTTTGGTACACATTTCTGCCCTCAGTGTCCAAATTATGTAACAGTATCGCTTGTTTTCTCACAGGTGAAAATCCTCCCCTCCCCCCGCCGCCCCCCGGTAGTGATTATATAGGAATCAAAAAAATGCTTCCACCTCTTCCAAGGTAGAACTGGATCCCCTTTATCAGACAGGAACTACAGTGGCTGGGACATACTTGCCACAGCCATGATTAGTGTCAAACTGCAGCAACTGAATTGTAACACTATATGGGTAATAGCAACCCCTATTTATTATAACTAGGGCTCCCGGTTTTATGGTATTTATTTTTTTGACATTTCCGTCTGTATTTATCCATATTTATTTTTTGTCAACTTTATCTGTATTTATCCATATTTATTATGGGTTTTGTGAAAAAAATAAAGCTGAAACTGGTATATTTCTGCATTTATTTAACCAACAAATATGCAGTCACGCTTGAATGCCTGCCAGTTTTCAGTGATAAGAACACCTTCAGAAAATAAATCAATGCACTTATATGAAAATATGCACATTTCAGTATCAACCTTGTGCATATCTACTGCTGTTTAAGCCTCTTTACTAAAATTCCTTTCTTTTTTAACCCCCTTACCTATCAATCCACACAGCTAGTGGCCTGGCAGTCATGGCAAAGTGTATTTAGAATCATTCAAAAAGCACCCAATGTCCGTTTTTATCCACATTTAAAAATAAATACAGACAAGAAAATAAATGTTTTCCTGTCTGTATTTATCTGTAAAAATCAGTAAAAACGGAAAACAGGGAGCCTTAATTATAACCCAACCTGTAATCAAAGATAAGGTAAAGTAATCGTACACGGTTGTTCACCATCACCTGGTTGCATAAAAAATCAGGTGCCCTACTGTTACACTATAAGGATCTAATCAAATAGAGATAAACAAAACAACACAGCAACATGCAACAAACCAAAAAATATGCTCTGCATTAAAATATGCTGTGCTTTTGTGAAAGTGCAATCTTCTGTGCTCATTCCTGCCAACACTAAGCAATTGCTTTATAAACTTTAGCTCCAGCCAAGTTACCTTTGGTTACTTGTAAACACGCCAACTCCACACTGTTCAGTCACATCAAGGCAATCATGCGCCACTTAATCCGTCACAATCTCATTTCCAGGAGTGAGCATCAGAGTTGCAGGATTCAGAGCAGTGCACCTTCTAAGGGTGATGTTCTCGGTGCCCAGTAAGATTTGCTCATAGCTGGTAAGCTGACTGTTGGTAAGATGCTGTGTGTGTGTGTGTACGGGTTAGCAGCACCTCGACTGAATGGGGTACAAAAACAGTCAATGGGTGACCCATGACTCTGCTTTCACACTGCTCAAGACTCACACACGTAGATGCAACCGCTTTCAGACATCCATGCAACACTGCTGTGACAGGATCAAGTGTGGCTGAAAAGTAAGCCGCAGGTCTGCGTGCACTGTCATGCATTTGAGTCAGCACTGAAAGAGGGCAGTGTACTCTTTCACTGCCAAATTAACTGGCCACTCCCAAAAGAATATTTCAATAATCTAGAGTATCAGTCCGGATATAAACCCCACTGTGTCACACTATCAGTGTCACGCCATCATCATGCGATCTCCATGAGGTAAAGTTCCGCTCAAATGGGATTAGAAACATTGCAGTATTTTACCACGTAGCTCATGGGAACGAGCACCTGTTGCAAGACAGGATGGTTAATCCAGAAAAAGCTATTCCTTTCTGAAACTTTCTGTACCAGCAGTTGCAACAATTCAGTCCTCAAGTAAGTATCAATAAGTCGGATACAAGATGTTTCAGCTTCTTCTGAAGAACGTTACATGAACAAGTTGCAATAAAATTCCATGTATAGATGTCATAAGAAACAGACCTAGAAATTTGTCAAGTAAAATGCATTTGAAAGTATTATAGCATTATTAATAAATGAATATACTTTAATATAAGTGAGTATAAATTAATCTGTGCATTACTTAAAGCAGTTAACATCGGTGTTAGAAATGGGATTTCTGGTTGGCTAGGGCATGCACCTAAACCAGGCAGAAACCACCACTCTAGTCAGGGCAAGGGAGTTACACGCTGAAGATCACCCCTGCTCACCCCCTTGGCAGCTTGACAGAGCAGTCAGGCTTATCCCAGAGGCAATGTGTAAAGCGTCTGCACACCACACACTCAAGCATGCACCAATATCCCCCTAGGCACACCACAAAGGACACTCCACACGAATGTATGTAAAAACAATATAACCTTTGTATTTTCAGACAAATGCAGTAGTATCAATGAGTCCCAGGTTTGCTATGTGGTATTCAGAAACAAAAAGGAAAGAATGCATTGAGCTTCCTTAAGCGCATTGGTAAAAGCACATGTCCTTTACAATCGTCTAATGGTGCCCCAATTGCCACTGATCCTTTTAGTCAAGCAGAAACACGGGCTCTTGTATCCCAAATGAACGTGCCCCAGTCACCACTGTTGTTCCTTAGGAATTCACGTGCTCTCTCTTTGTAACAGAAAGGTGCCCCAGTTGCCCTTAGCTGAAACAGCGGTATCACTTAGGCCCCCAACCCACTTCGGGTCGATGCGGTGGCTCAGACCTCGAGACTGAGCGTCACCTGGGCTTTGGTCCTCCGTCCGCTCTCGCACCTCCGGGCTCCTCTGCTGTGCGAGGGGGCCCCGGCAGGGGCCAACACCACCACCACTGCCTGCGGGGAAGAGAGGGCCGCTCTGCCCTCAAGTGCCGCTCCTGCTTACGACTGCCGGGGCCTCAGACGGCTCTTCGGCAGCGGCAGGAACTCTGAGCGGCCCTGGGGAAACACCGGCTCGAAGTTTCCTCAGTCTCCCGGCTGTGGGGGGGTGGAATTCTTGGAGGCGCTGCGTGGGGCAAGCGGGGCAGCTCCTTCATGAAGGGAGAGCGTCTTTCGCTATCCCGCGGCTGACGTCCTGCTGTGCGGGGCTGAATTGACAACGGCTTCCCCACGTCGGGGGATTCCGGTTGCCAGGCAACGCCTCACAGCCGTGTATGATGCAGCACTGCCTCTTTCCTTCAGGATAGATCCTGGCCCCGGACTCGGGCCGGAAGCGGTGATCGGGCAAAAGGTTTGTGGCGGTTTTCCCCTCTGGGGGGAGTGCATCGCGGCTCCCAGCGATGCACAGGGAGAGCGAGGCCTTAGGCAGATGATCGGTAGGCAGGCCCTCAGCGTCCTCCTCCCTTAACGCTGAATCCGCGATGCTGCGAGCGCAAAGTAAGTGCTTTTGTTTATTTATTTACTCTCAACTTTCCCATCGTATGTCACACTCCACTACCCCCCCGCCCCGCCCCACAGCGTTACCTGTGCGAGCCGCCACTGCTTGGAAACTTTGATGTCCCTGAGTTTCCTACAACAGGAGGCCAGCACACATAGGCCCTTGGAGTCTCCTCTCAAGCAGGGGGTGGACACAGCACACAGCAAAGTCCTTTTCCTTTCCTTGGCAGAATCAGCTACTGCAAGACAACCCCAGACAGCACACAGCAAAGGGGCAGTGCTTCGCCTCCAGTCTCTCCAGCTCTTCTCCTTGACAAAGGTTCCTCTTGATTCATGAAGTAGTCTAATTTACTGGGGGTTTAGGGCACATACATATACCCAAAAATATCTTTGATGTCTTTGTGGCAAGGGTCTCTGAACCCAGTCCAAACCAGTTCTGCATTCACTGGTGCAGCATGACCACAGGGGGTGGAGACAGCATTGTGCAAGGGAGACAGGCTCCATTCAGGTGTAAGGTAAATCTCCTCCCACCACTCTATATGCAGCCAGGGTCTATTCAGCTCAGGGCTGGGTCATCCAGGAAGGGCCAGGCACGCCTCACCCCACCCAGAGGCTGTCTACAGGGAATGCACATCCTCTGTCTCTGTCTCACTGAAACCAGACAGTCAATCCACAAACAGGCAGAGGCACAGAGGATGGTTGGACAAAAAAATAGCCACTTTCTAAAAGTGCTATTTTCAAACACAATTTAAAAACCACCTTTACTAAAAGATGTGTTATTAAAGTCTGAGTTCAGGGATACCAAACTCCATTTTTCCATCTTGTCCTTATGGGAAGATATGCTTGTCAGATGTCACAAAGCATTTCCCATTCTGTCCTATGGGGCAAGATAGCCTTTCAATAGTGAAAAAACGAAATTGGCATTATTTCACTATCAGGACATGTTACACACACACCAGTACATGTCCTACCTTTCACATACACTGCACCCTTCCCAGGGCGGTACCGTGGGCCTACCATAGGGGTGTCCTAAAAGGGAAGGGTAGGGCCTGGCAAGTGGGTGCACTTGCCAAGTTGACATGGCAGTTAGCAAACTGCGCACAGGCACCACGGTGGCAGGCCTAAGACATATTTTCAAGGCTACTCAGGTGGGTGGCACAATCAGTGCTTCAGGCCCACTAGTAGCATTTGATTCACCAGCCCTGACACACTCAGTGCACTTTACTAGGGCCTTATTGGTAAAACAAATATGCCAATCAGGGAGAACCAATCACCATACCAATTTATACAGGGAGCACTTGCACTTTGACACTGATCAGCAGTGAACAAACACCAAAAGACCTGATCAATGCGGGCTAAATCCACTTTCATATATAGGATTGGGAAAGGGTATTCAACTTATATTACCCATAAAACATTTTTCTTTTTTCTCCCAAATCATTAAAGCCCATAGATTATTTTCTAAACAAACCTTTAGGGTTGTCAGTCACTATACTCCAGATATACCCCCCACTTAAACAGGTGTATACACAAGAACAAAAAATTGTGAATAGGCGAGATAGCACCTCACGTGCGCTACAACAAAGGGGCTTACTGGTTGGTTCTCACCAGTTGTGCCCACGTTTCTCATCATAGGTAGCTATCTCACCTGTGAAAATAAAGAAAAAAGTGTCAAGTACAAAAAGGTGAAGAAAGTGTTTGTGTATATCACAAAAAAGAAGAATGAGACCCCGTAAAGTTAAAATTGAGTTATGCCACACATACACCAAATGCCAATTTTATTCAGAACTTGTGAGCTTACTCAAAGTTAAAAACAGCTGCATGTTGCAGACCAATTGAAGATAGGCCTAAGAAGAATGAGACCCCGTAAAGTTAAAATTGAGTTAAGCCACACATACACCAAATGCCAATTTTATTCAGAACCCGTGAGCTTACTCAAAGTTAAAAACAGCTGCATGTTGCAGACCAATTGAAGATGGGCCAACATGTTTCATTGCCTGTTTTTCTTAGTGGCAATTTCGTCAGGGCTCGAGGTCAATCAGGGAGAACCAATCACCATACCAATTTATACAGGGAGCACTTGCACTTTGACACTGATCAGCAGTGGCAAAGTGCCAAAAGCATCTAAGCCAGCAAAAACAAAATCCAGCACAGCATCAAAAACACAGGATGTTGAGGCAAAAAGTCAGGGGAAACCACGCCAAGGATGCCAGGTCTAACAATCGGGAATTATTGCTTGTCAGTTTTCAATGACGAGTATGACTCAGTACTGCATTTTGAGAACATCTATACATGTAACATATATCTATACATTAAAATGTTAATTTCGTTTTAGGAAATCTAAGACTCCCACAAGGTACAAACAAGGGTTCAGTAAGGAAAAGTTTTGTTTCATCTTTCTAACTTGTTGCATATAAATCTTGCACCAACTTTTCAATGTCAATGGTGCATTACAATGAGAGTAAAAGAGGACAGTTTCAAGGCATTAGCATGTTTATATGTAGGATTTTAATGTAACATCTGACTTTGTTTAGTGGCAAATAAGCTCAATACCTATTGCAAATATACTTTCACATATTATTAATTATTTTCAAAAGGTTATTTAGATGCATTTTAATTATAACTTTCACATTTATGTTTAATATTCATTATTTCATATTTATTAGAAAATGGTTTTATAACTATACAACTAATATGTTAGACCAATTAGACATTCAGTATATGATTTTCACTATTTTTACAATTTAAGCATGCTTTTACGGTGCTTTTTACTATGTTTCTCTCAAAATCATTGTCATTCTCGGAGAACGTGTGCAAGATGCACGTTCACTTCGTGCTGATTTTTCTTTTACTATATGGTTTTTGTGTCAGGCAAAGATTGAGCAGTTTTAATGATTTAAGTGAAAATAGCGCCAAAAAGCACAAGGCGCTGACTGTGTTTATCTAGTCGTGCCGGCCCAGGACAAAGTCACAAGTTCAGGCTGACCACGATGGAGCATGGGCCGGCTACAGGGGCCCAGTTAGGCCCACAGAACAAGAGTACCTTAAATCCTGGTTGCGAAGTTCCACAACGAGGATGTGACGTGCAGCGGTGATTCCTAGGAGCTGCGATGTAAGGTCCTACGTTGTTGTTGAGGATGCCCTAGACAAAGGCCTTCGATGTGAAGTCCTGCGTCGAGAACGTGTTGTGCAGCGGCAGTACCATGAAGGCTGTGGGCGCTGTGCGAAGTCCTTGTGCCGGGAAAGTCCATGCAGCTGAGGCGATGTATCGGTTCTGCTCGGGGTAGCAATGCACAGCAGAGATGTATAAATTCTGCTGGATCCACAAAGTGTCTGGCAAAGCATCTTCAGGCCCACTTCCCAGAGTTCAGGACTGGGGTGTCTCCACTTGGCGGGGTAGGACGCGCAGAAGGCAGAGTCCAAGTGCTGGGTTCAAGTTGTCAGAGCCTTCTGTCCCTGAGGCTATACCCAGCCAACTAGCCATTAGTCACTCTGGGGTCCGAGGTTCAACATATACCAGTCCAGTCCTTCTCACCCAGGCAAGAGGGCAGCAGGCAGCAGGTTAGCAAACAGCGGGGCAGCAGTCCTTCAGAGCAACAGTCCAACAGAGTGGCAGTCCTTTCAGAAGCACAGCAGTCCTTCTTCCTGGCAGAGGACACAGATCGATAAGTGTACCGAAGACCTGGGGTCTGAGGTCCCACATTTATACCTGGTGTCCATTTTGTAGTGGAGGAAGTCTCTAGGGGTTTCCACCCCCCTGAGGTATCTGGCATCCCCTTCCTCCCTGTCCTGGTCCCAGCTTGTCTGGGGTCACAGTGACTAGTGTCATACCCTTTGTGGGAGTGCTCAGGCAGAGCCTTTGCGATGTTCAAGTGTGAGAGGTAACAGCTCCTCCCCTCATTAACTCAGAGTGGCCCATCCTGCCAGCACCTATCTTCCCTTTGTCTCACTGTCTGGGAGCAATACGCAAAGACCAAGTGGCAGCTACACGTAGTCATGTGACCCAAGTTCAGGCTGCAGACATCAAATGATTAGGACAAGAAAATGCCAACTTACGAAAAGTGGCATTTTCAGAATTGAGATTACAAATCCGACTTTATCATTAAAGAGGGCTTTTAATTGCAATTCTTTAGACACCAACCTCGAACCTGCTCCCATTTACAGCTTATTAAATGTAATGTGGTAACTCCAATGTTATCCTATGGGAGAGGTAGGCCTTTAAGTAGTAAAAACACCTTTAAGAGTTTTTCACTACCAGGGCATGTAAACCTTAAAGGTGCATGTCCTGCATTTTAAATACACTGCACCTTGCCCTCTGAGCTGGTCAAGGCCTACCCTAGGGGTGACTTATATGTATTAAAACGGAAGGTGTAGGCCTGGCAAAGGTTTATTTTGCCAATTCAAAATGACAGTTTTAAAACTGCACACACAGGCTGCAATGGAAGGCCTGAGACATGTTTAAGGGGCTACTTAAGTGGGTGGCACAGCCAGTGCTGCAGGCCCACTAGTAGCGTTTAATCTACAGGCCCTTGGTACAGGCAGTACCACTTTACTAGGGACTTACAAGTAAATTAAATGTGCCAATTGAGTGTAAGCCAAACCTACCATGATTTAAGGGGCGAGCACAAGCACTTTAGCAATCCGTAACAGCGGTAAAGTGTGCAGAGTTCAAAAGCGAGCAAAAACGAAGACAGCAAAACAGTAGGATTGAAGGCAAAATGTTAGAGGAGAACCACGCCAAGGATGCCAGGTCTAACAAACACTAGTAACATAAATTAGAATTTTGAATTATTATTGGTCTGATTGTTAAAATGTACTTTTGGATATGTTTTGCAGGCTGGTTCACACGGCCCACCGAAGACCGAGTAACAGTCAGTAAGCATCAAAATATGAGAACTAAGTTTTGGGCTGAAATGAAAGCTGAAAATATAAGAACATTTCTACAGTAAGTATATACTTGTATTAAAATAATTTAAAGTGTGATTGATTTATGTGGCAACATCAGAGTTCTCTAGAAATTGGCTACTCCAACCATACAATCATTCAATAGCCTACAGTCTTTTTCAGAATGAGAAGCAGTTTTATGGCACTCTGAGGGCGGATCCTACCGAAGTCCAGAAATATCAGTCTGAGCATCATGGAAATGGCTCACACATGTAGAGTGGCAGGCAAGGGCATACATCGGGGACCAGCATTGGCAATGCCAATAGGTCTGGCTTTAAAGGAATCTTGTACGTTAATGTGAAGCATTACAAGTAAATGGCATTGGAATGGACACATATTTGTGTGGAAGAAAAGACCTGTAGAACGAATTGGTGTAGGTTAAAAGGTGAGGTGACAGTTGCACTGTCAATCCAGACCTAAACATCCATGTACCTTAATGACTGCCCTCCTCCAATCTGCTCTGCTGCCAGAGAAAAACATCATAAATAATCTACTTCTCACAATACGATGCTGGAATGTGATGGAATTGGTGGCGCATTGGCTGATTGTTTCAATTATAATGTACATGTGCTTTTTTACAGTGAATAAGATGTCGCTCCTTGCTTCTTGTTTTGTTCTGTACAATTTCTGAGAAATTAAGAAATAAAATGTAAAAAAAAATAATAATCTACTTATCTAAGACACTTTAATAGCATTGCAATGTCATCTGTGTGCCCCGGAAAGTTCAAGCTCAGGCAGCTGAATAAATAAACAAAATCATCACAGTTGTGTGGATGGCGAGCACTTTGTTTGTGGAAGCACCCCACTTCTGCCCATTCAAACATGTACTCCTGGCTCCCAACATGCGGGTGGAGCCTAAGCCCCTTTCTAGTGATGGTCACATAATTGTCTGGCAACAGCAGCGCTGTCAAGCCAGACCATAAAAATGAGGCAAGTGAGAGACGTTATAGGGAAAGATGGAAACAGGCTAGAAAATACATGTACCAATATCTAAATGTACCACTAGGAAAGTGCACCAGACTCCGACCTGAGAGAAACAGGGCCTCTGTGAGGTTCTTTCCGGGTTATTCTTGTAGCTAGTCAAAGTAAACCAAAGGGCAAAAATGTTTTGGAAACATAGGGAACAAAATAGGAAATATAGTTACTAGGATCGGCAAGGCCAATAGGTCTCGCTTGTTTTTTAAGAGTTCCCTTGCATGCGTTTGAAAAGCTGCAATAGACACTTTGCAATTTAGGAAATTACTGCTTCCTGTAGCAAACTTCTGTTCCATAGACGTTGCTAGAGTTCCCTTTTATCAGAAACAAAGGAAAGTTGCAGTACCGCAAGTCATTACTAGATGTCCCATGGGTTGCAACCAGGATACCCATATTTATGAACAGACCGGTTCTTGTCTGTATGGCTCAGGGCACATTCCTCTCTACTGCACCCAAAGCATACCCAATTTGAAATAACTAAAGTTGACCGCATTAGTATTGGAATGTCCTCCTTTAAATTTGCAAACTTTGAACGGGTTAAAATCAAGCATTTTCCAAGGTGCAAAAATCACAAACCTACCAAAGTAGGACTGTTGAAAAAGGGGGAGGGACGGTGGGCTAGAATGGGCACAGGGTTCAACCACCAACCCCTCCAATCTTATGACATATTTTGAGCACATTGGATATTTAACATGTTTAGAGTTTTTAGGTGGCTGGATGTCTCTTTGACACTTCTTTTCCTGTCCTGGGCTTTCAGTTGACAAATGTGTATTTTGGAAGCTGTACTGTTCAATTTACCCAATTATTATATTTTCTTTTCAGAGTACTACAGGGCGGTCCATCCCTGCAGTCACTCACCCGTGCTCTCATGAATCTATACATCCACCCATTGACTCATTCTTGCTTTCACCAACTCTCCCTCCCACAATACCATACACCCAAAACTCACCAATCAATGAAAAGGAACTGTCATTTACAAGCCAAACCTATTAAGTTTGCTGCTCGTCAAGGGTGACCATATTTTGAAAACCAAAAACCAAGGCATGCCATAAAACATAAAAGCAGTACTAAAATGTTGCTGTGACTATGAAGCACTGAATGATGTAACTGATAGCAGTTGCAAACAAAGAAAAATGGTCAAAATGTGACAGATTAAATATAACTTTGACACACAGTATTATCTCTGTACTTACATTGCTTCCTTTGGAATTTTACTAACAAGTCCTGCACAAATCACAAGATCTGGGACACTACTCTGATGGGTATGATAGTCATGTCTGTTGTCTGTGGCTGCTAGTCTGGGAGGGGTGTGGGTGTGCTGTCATTAGTGGGTGACTGCTACTGTGATGGGTGTAAGTGCTTTGGTATTTGAATCTGCTACTCTGCTAGGGCTGTGAGTGTCTGTGTAGCGGAACCGGTTAGCTTGGGAAGAGGTGAATGTACACATCTGGTAGAGTTTAGTGGCTATTGTGTGGGACGTCAGAGTGCTCTCAGTAATGTGAGGCTCCTACACTGTGAGGAGTGTATGAGTGCTGTCTGCAGTGTGACTACAAATCTGGGAGAGTGCTCAAGGTGTGGCGAAGGGGCCAGAGTGTCTGACTCCGGAGCGCGGGGCTCACGGTTAGATCCCCGGCGGCAGCTCAGCACCATGTGACCCTAGGCAATAGCTCAGTTCATCTCCCTGACGGCCTCGCGCTTTGCAAATAGGAATTATTGTTATTATTATAAGGTAGTGTGAATTTTCTAGCCTGCAAAGAGGTGAACAAATGCTTCTATTGAAGTGTGGCAGCTAGTGTGTGAGTGGTGTGAGTGCTGTCAGAACTAGCTACTGTGTGCTAGGTTTTCTGGTATGTTCCCCTTTCAGGAATGTCCTCTCTGGACCAACCTACTTGGCTTCCAAGATCATCGGGGCCTCCTCTTCTTCCAGGCTAAAACCCGGGTACCACAATAGCAGGGCTGAAGATGTTCACATACCCGGACATCAGTGCTTGATATGCAAAGGAAATAAGTATTTGTGCCCAGAATTTTCTTAAGAGGTCGGCACCTGTTTCCACCTCTGGTCCACCCAGTACATGCATGGACATCACCCAAAGATGAAGAGCAGCAAGCCAAATTAGAGAGGCTGCCTCCCTCTAGAGATGTTTGGGGTTGGGGAGAGGTAGCAGTCTTATTTAGTGAAAATTTTAAAATGTGCCCCTAGTTCAAACTTTAGATTAAGCTTTACACATCGAATGGGACATAGTAAGCTACAAACTGTAAGAATGTGCAGAAGCATACCAGTTTTGAATGCCAGAGCACACTCTCACTCCTATGAGCCAGCAGTATTCAAACTCTTGATCGATGCAACAACTACCTGCATACACGGCAAGAGACTCAAAGACCAACACACCCAAACCCCACCAGTACTAGTGAGTCATGATTCACCTCAAAGCAATAGCAAACAAGCATTGGCAAAGCCAATAGGTCTTGGCAATCCGTGAGCTATTGGCGTTGTCAATGTATTTTAGCCATGTGTTATGGAGAGGAGTGGATGTTTGTGATGTGGAGTGGAATTATGTGAGTATGAGTGGAATTGTTTGTTGTCAAATTGAATGGTTTGGAATTGTGTGATTCTGAGTGGAGTTGTGGAGTGGAATTATGTGGCATGATGTGCAGTGGAAATATGTGGAGTGGGATTGTGTCATGGAGTGTAATTATGTGGAGTGGTATTGTGGGTCTTGGAGGCATGTAGTGGAGTGGAATCATGTGGCATGGTGTTGAATTATGTGGCATGATGTGGAATTCTGTGGTGTGGATTGGATGTGTGTGGTGTGTAGTGGGATTATGTGTTGTGGAGTGGAATTATGTGGTTTGGTGGAATTGTTCAGGGTTGACTTGTGTGGCGTGGAATTGAGTGGCTTAAGTGAAATTATGTTGAATGGAACTATGTAGCATCGTGTGGAGAGGTGCTATGTGGAATGGAGTGGATTTATGTGGAGTGCATTTATGTGCTGTGGAGTGTAATTATGTGTAGTGTAATTTTGTGGTGTTGAGTGGTATTATGTGGCGTGTAACTATGTTGTGTGGTGTGGATTTGTGTGGCATTGAATTGTGTGGTGTGGAACCGTGTGGAATTATGTGGCATGTCGTGGAGTGAAATTATGTGGAGTGGAATTATGTGACATGGTGTGGAGTTGAATTTTGTGGAGTGGAATTATGTGTTTTGGAGCTGAGTGGATATATATAGAGTGTAAATATGTGGCTTGAAGTATAATTATGCAGTTTGGTGTGAAATTATGTCTAGTGCAATTATCTGGAGTTGAATTGTGTTGTGTGGAGTGTAATAATGTGGTTTGGAGTGGAGTGGAATTATGTTGCATGGAATGGTGTTATTTGAAGTGGAACTATGTGACATGAAGCAGAGTGGAAATGTGTGGAGTTGAATTTGTTGGATCGTAATTATGTGGCATGGATTAGAATGATGTGGAGTTAAATTGTGTATAGTTGAATTGTGTGGTGTGGAATTATGAGATGTTAAAATGTGTTGTGTGTAGTGGAATTGTGCGTTGTAGATTTGTGTGGCCCTTAATTGTGTGGCGTTGTTGAATAATGTGGAGTTGAATGCTTTTTGTCTTCATGGGCCAGCTGAGTGTGAGGCACAGTCTGCATCGGTTGGCTTTATTGTCCAATGATCTCTGCGAGGCTTAGTTTGCTGTTGACTTGGAATGCAGGCAGCATATCTACTGCAGTGCTGAGGGAGCAGCCTTCATGGGAGGTGAGACGATGTTGTTTGTCTTTTCTATCCTCTCACCCCCTGAAATTGGCTAAGAGTATGAATGCCATCCAGCAGCTGTTTATGCCTCCCCTGCGAGCGCTCGAACCTTGAGATGACTCCTGCTTTGAGCGGTTGGATTTATCACTGCTTTGAAGTTTCTGCACGGGCTCTACTGGGGGGTGGGGGGGCCTGATGATTAAAGGCGGCTCACTGAGTCCTCTGTATTTACTCAGCGAGCCAGTTGCATTTCTGCATCTTCTCTCTGGTAGCATGTTGATTTTAAACTTGCATCGGCATGAGAGGAAGAAATAAAGTTCTTCTATTCCTCCTGCTAGACCATGGCAAGAGCAGCTTGTCTGCAGTGACGTTTTCTTGGGTGCCCTTTAAATTACGAACGTCTGCTGGGGCAACCATTAAAACAAGAAACAAACAAGCATTGGCATAGCCAATAGGTCTCGCCTTTGGGACCTTATAAGTGCTTAGCCATGCAACAGTTGATGTTGTTACACCAAGGATATTATACTGCATAACTAAATACTTATAAGGTCCCAAAAGCGAGACCTATTGGCTATGCCAATGCTTGTTTCCCATGTCATGTGTAACAACATCAGCTATAGCTGCGCGACCCAGCAAATTCAGAGTGAACTGAGATGGAGCCAAGCCAGCGATCTGATTTTGCTGTACCAACCAGAACACTATCTGAGTTATGAGAAGATTTTGCAAGTAAATGGCACAACAAATATGTAAAAATATGATAGCAATCTTTCAAATTGTAAATATGTTAGATCTCGAAAGGTTGTGTTTCTTTCATTAGACAAAATCACTGTATTGGCATTAGCATCCACACCCCCAATTCTCTGGTGACACATGCATATGTAAACCAAAAGATGTCAGGACACAGGATACGAACCATCACTTTTTTGTTTTTCTATGTGAAACACATGACACTTGGCTACTATGGGTGCGCTATGGACGTCAGCAGTGCAACATTTGCTCACGCAGTTTCAATTTAAAATTTACTCCATTCAGTTCATCAGAGCTTCTGTGTGACATGTCCAAAAATGATAAAGGAAGCATACACTACACAGCATGGTATATGCAGCGTTTCAGGTTACAGAAAAAACAGTATGACGCAGCCGCCTGTCTCTGTATTGTTTGAGGAAGTATAAATGGGGGGAGGAATGGAGATTGGAAGGGTGGTGTCCAACATACAGCAAGCTGGTAATGTACTGGCATGCTTGTCATGTGCGCTAGTTAAACTAAAAAACTGAAGCATTAATCACTTGTTCTTTTTCTTTCAAAAAAGGTGGGTGACATTTTGTGTAATTAGCCAGCATGGGACTACATGAGATAATGTAAAGCGGCAATGTAAAATGTCAAAAAAACAATGAGCACGCGCGCATGCACCTAAAGGAATGAGAGGGAAGCAATACAGGTTGAGAAATGGTTGAATGTTAACTGGAAAGGAAACCCAGTGGTAATCAGCAGGGAAAAACGGTTCCGTTAGAGCAGAAAACCCACTCTACTGTCAGAAAGAGGATGGGGTTCATTGACGAACAGAGAATACAGATTCACCGACAGAATGATAGAGGACACATAACGCCCATTTTACTCCTTCAGATTGCTTTAGACCGCCCTCCTTTGCAGCTTGAGGTCTGCCTATCTAGACAAATTTACAGTTTCTGACTTAATGTTTGATTAAATGCTTTAATCGAAGTCATGCTTAACAACCGTGCCCTCTGCTGCACCTGCTGGTATTGCTGCAGCCAAATTGGGATGTAGGGAACGATATTAGCAGGAACAGCTTCAAGAACTTAAAGAACATATTTATACAGAAAGGGACATAGAACAAGCAATGGCCGCGCGGCCGTGAAAGTTAAAGTAATCGTGAGGGAAGCCAGATGGCGAGGAAAGCCATATGGCGCCTGATCGCGCGTGCACGCTCGCGTGAACGCAAGCTGGTCGCCAGCAAACTGCTGTTTGCACTTCCAAAACCCACTTACTAAAACTCTCGCCAGAGCAGCGCATGCGCTGGCTCAGGCGAGACCTAAAAAGGTTAGACCGTAGAGGTTTTTGTTTTCTTGTCCAAAAACGGCATGAGGGCAGGTGGGGGGGGGATGAAAGAAACACCACGGAGGGCAGCGGGTTAGGAGGGGGATAAATAAAGACACACAGTACAGCACAATCTGCGGAGAGTGAGAAGCAACAGGGAAGACAGTCAGGTGGGAAGAGCCAGAGCGAGTGAAAACAGAAGCACTGGTATGGAGTGCTCAAAGACAAATAAAAAAGTAGCTCCTAAAATGGGAGCAGTGGAAGTACTTTGTCCATGGTCTGGGAGAGGGTCAAACACAAGGATAGGCATGACGCATGCATGCCTTGGACAAACTGGAAGGAAGGATACAAGAGCGACGTTGCAGCAGACAAATGGTAAGCCCATGGGCGGGCTGTAGCAACATGTCTCAAAGAGACCGCTCATGCGTTGTCTAGCCATGACCTAAAAAGTACATGACAGGAGTGCACAGCATTACCATGAAACACTGTTGCAAAGCAACACATGAAGACACAGGATAGTGGAGTACAGCATGTCGATTGAGTCATGGAAGAACATGTATAACCGTGACATCAAGATATAGTGTCTCAGTGCCCAGAATGAGAGTTTAGCCTTCGAATTATGCAAGACCCACAGACATTGCACAGCAGTATATAGCATGACCATTGTGCCACATGTATATGTATAGTAGTGTCTAGTAATAGTATTTACAATGCAAAGAACTGAATGGCATTTTAAATTGTCAAAAAATGGACAAACCATTCAAAACCACATAGCGGCGCGGTGAATATTAGTGCAAACAAAGGTGCTCAGTGCTCTGTTTTGAGGTGATTCCGCACACTCCTCCCAGAGAACTAACTGCAGTTACAAGGTGATCCATGTCTCTCGTGCCATCCGCGCAAACCCACAAGTGTTGGCACCTAAGCCAAGAAGAACCCACCACTCTAGCCAGGGCAAGCCAGATACACACCAGGGATAACCTTTGCTCACCCTCAGGTAGCTTGGCGCAGAGCAGGCAGGCTTATCCTAAGAGGCCATGTTTAAAGTATTTGTGCAACACACACACAGTAAATCATTGACACGCTACAAAAAGACTTCACACAATGTTAGGAAAATAGTAGATTTTTATTTTAAATCAATAAGACCAAAATGATAAAAATCCAATCAATAAATCATGAAATATTCATCTTACATAAAACAGGTTACAAGCAATTGTGCTAAAATCAATTGGCCTCCTTTTACGTGTTATACAGTAATGCTTAAGTCAATTCCAAACAACAGTGAGGGGCTAAAATCAATTGGGCTCCTTTTATGTGATATACAGTATAGTTTAAGCCCACATTAAAACAGCAAGGAACTAGCCCCCACTTATAGTCACGGTAAGGATTGTTGTTTGGTGACTTGGGAGTCCATAGGGGCCTGAAAGGTGGCAGTATGCAATTGTGAGGCAGCTGCGGGGACCGTGCTGCCAGGGGTTACAATACCTCTAGATTTAGTGCTGGCAAAGGTCATACGCGGGGCAGGGAGCCGGAGCATGAGCCTTCTGAGCGCCCGCCCCTTGCTGTACGTGAGGGGACAGTCAAGCTGGTGTAAGGAGCGCAAGCATATTGAGCGCCTGCTCCTTGTGATTTCCAACCAGATGCACACACTGATATTAGGAGCCGGAGCGTGAGTCGGTTGAGCACCCGATCCTCATTGTAATTTAGAAATGCACATGCTGATGTAGGGAGCAGGAGCACGAGTCAGTTGAGCATCCACTCCTTGCTCCTTTTACCACAAGGGAGGGCTTGCCATTCTGAATCCACTGATAGTAAACAGGCTGTGCCACTGTAAGCCACTACTGCAGCTTAAAGTAATTTCAGCCATTCCCCAATGTTAACCTATGGGAGGAGCACGCCCCCCAGTAGTGATAATGAAATGAAGTAGTAGTCACTACCATGGCATGTACACACATGGATCCCCCTTCTATCTTTCACCTACATATCACCCTACCCTTAGGATCCCTTAGGACCGCTTGTGAGGGTGCCTTAGCTGTAGTTAAAGAGAGAAGCACAGGCTGTACCAAGCATATTTAAATCCAAGTGAAATGACAGTGAGCTGTGTGCTCAGGTCCAGCATTGGCAGGCCTTACATGGGTTTGAAAGGCTACTTATGTGATTGGCACAATCCGTGCCGCATGCCCACTAGAAGCATTTGAAGTACATATTATACCACTGTACAAGGGACTTGCAGGTAAATCAAATGAGCCAATCCGGTATACACAAATTACTAGCATGTTTAGGAAGAGCACACACGCTTCAGCACTGAATGGCAGTGGTAAAGCGCTCAAAGTCCTAAGGCCAACAAAAAGATACAGCAAAAAGGGGAGGCAAAAGGCAAAAAGTTGGGTGAAGATCACCCTAAGGATGACAAGTCTAACATTGTCCGATGCACTTCACACTCCTGTGAGAGGACTGACTATAATTTGACAGCGATCCTTGCCTCACACACTGAACGTGCCCATCTGTATGGGCTGATCTGAGCCTTCCTGTGATTGTCCCACAAGTGCGTTTTTCAGTACGTGGTCACCTTTTTCTCATGAAGCTTGTTACCTGGAACTCCCTACGTCCTTCTTTGGTGCATCCAATACCTTTTAGTATCTCTCTCTCTGAGGCTCGTTGTATCCCTCTGTGTCTTGATGATGATCCTGCCATTCATAATGGTATCGAAATGCCGGCAAGCTTAAAACAACACAAACAATTATTTGATTGTATAGAATTTTCTTTGACGGGCCGTGCTATTGTTGCCTTGTTGGTACACTTGTTGGTCACATTTTATCACTTGAGTGTATCAGCTCGAGAGAGAGAGCACTGATCACTTTTGTTTGCACCAACATTCACTGCTCTGTGTATTTAAATTGTTTTTCCATTTTTTGACTAATTAAAATGCCATTTGGTTCTTTGCATAGTAAATACTATTACTAAGGACCTTTATTTTTCTTTACTCAGTATGCACTGGCTGTACTTCTGTAGCCATGTGCCATGATAGAAATAAGAGAAGAACTACAGAATAGTGCAAGCTTGCTGAAGCTTTTATTTTCAGATTCCCTGCGAGCTTCATTGCTGAGAATAAGGATCTGGAGAGCCTCCCTTTAAATCTATGCCACAGCCCATATTGTTCTGCTCTCTAGCACTGCCTTTCCTGCTTTTGGCAGGTACAGAAGTTGGAGAAGGGAGGCTGACGGAACCCTTCCTTCTGCTACCTTAACACTGCAGTAAGTTTTGATTTGAGTCCTGATTCCTAAGTGGTAGTGTTGCCCACAATCAACCATCAGCACTAATTAAACATTACCCAGCACCCAGAGCTTGTCCCCTCCAATAGGCCATATTATCTGCCATTTGGCATTATATATCTGTCAATACTGTGTAAGAACAAATCAGGCTGCATTGCTTTGCTACCTCCCATGGTTGATTCCCTCCCCCTTTCGTGTGGGCTCCTTGCCTGTCACTCTTAATGGTTGTCTTCAATGCTTAAGCTGAAGGAGACAAGCTTTTGTGAGCACTCTCACATGATCTCTGGAATGGTTCTCGTGGCAGAAGAGTTCATCACATGCTTCTCTCGAGCCGAGCACCATCCCGGCTACATTACCCCCTCATGAGTCCTCCTCGTCCCAGTCCTTACACAGTGAGGCAGTCCTGCCTCCACCCAGCCAATCAAAACGTTAGAAAACCAAAGGCTGAAGGTCACATAAACCCCTCCCACCCACCGCCATGCCTGTTATCAACAGGTCCCAGACACAAACACAGCGGGAGGGAGGGAAGAGGACTGGGACGAGGAGGACCCTAATCGGGGTAATGAAGATTACCGGTAAGTAAAAAGACATTACCCCCTCATGGGTCCTCCTCATCCCAGTCCTTACACAGTGAGGAACTCACAAGCAGAGAACAAAGAAGAAAAACACAGGACACCAGGGATCCATGCAAAAGTACAAAACTTTTAATCAAATAAATGATCAACGAACAGCAGCGTTCAGAACGCCAACAGCAAAACTGTCAACAGATGCATGCAAAACATCAAGTCGATAATGCCGAACAAACGTGTGATGGGACTGCCAAGTGGCCGCTCTACAAATCTCCTGGATAGAGACTCCAGCCGCCTCAGCCCAGGAAGCGGACAGAGAACGTGTCGAACGACCCTGCACCTGAGAAGGAGGAGGCAGATCCACAGACTTAGAGGACTGGCAGACCGCCAAACGCACCAATTGACTGATCGTGGAAGTGGAAACCTTCTTCCCTTTAGCCACACCCCCACAGGAGACAAACAGGGCAGGAGAAAGCCGAAACCGCAGCGAAACCCCAGCAATCCTGCAGGAACTGTAAATAAGGGAAAGAAATGAGCAAGGCACCCAACTCACCCAACCGACGAGCGGAGGTGATGGCCAGCAAAAAAGCCACCTTGGCGGACACCCACAACAAGTCCACCTCCAACAATGGCTCAAAAGGGGGCAACTGCAGACCCGCAAAACAGTAGGCAAATCCCAAGAAGGCACCATGACAGGAGAGACCGGACGACGAAGCCTAAAGCTCCGAAGAAGCCGACTCACCGAAGGGGCAACAACCTCCAAGGAAGCCCCCGGACTCCGACAAGCACGAACCGCCGCCCATTGAGCAGACAACGTGGAAGGGGAAAGGTCTTTCAAAAAACCATCCCGGAGAAAATCCAGCACAGAAGCAGGATCCCAAAGTACAGGATCCACACCATGTGAAGAACACCAAGAGACAAAAGATCCCCAATGTCGACCATAGCATTTAAGGGTCGAAGGCCGAATCGACAACTGGATGTCACGAGCCACCACAGAAGAACAGCCCAAAGACTCCAATGTCAACCGCTCAAGAGCCAGGCCGTCAGTTGCAAACGACGAAGACAAGGCAGAGACAGGAGCAGAAACTGAAGAGGAGCTGGAACCAAAGGAAGCCGGACAAACCGCCCCCCGCCAGCCGCAACAGGAGAGGAAACCAAAGGCGGAGAGGCCAGAAGGGAGCAATTAACAGGACCGACACCCTCTCCCCCCGAATCTTCTGCAGCACCCTCGGGAGGAGGGGAATAGGAGGGAAGGCATACAGAAGGCCCGAAGGCCAGGGAATCAAAAGAGCATCCACCGCCCAAGCCTGAGGACACAACACCTCCGAACAAAACCTGGGAAGAAGTGCGTTGTGAGGAGAGGCAAAGAGATCGATCCAGGGAGTCCCGAACCGAAGACAAAGGTCCTGGAACAGAGGAAGAGAGAGATGGTACAGAACAGAGGACGGAAGGTTGCGGCTCAAAACGTCCGCATGAAAATTCAACTGCCCCAGAATGTACACGGCCCGTAAGGCCAACAGGTGAGATTCCACCCAAGCACAAATCATGGAGGCCAGCAGATTCAGAGACGCGCACTTGGTGCTAAGCGCACTATGACACTGCTCCTTCCTTTACAAAGGCAAACTACTTTATGATATGATAATGAGTATATAAAATCCAAAGCAATGATATTGGTTAAATAATGCCTAATAATCACTTTCCCACAATATGCTACAGTGGATAATATTCATGACTAATGTGAGCGTTTGTGGGAGGAGTTAGGGGTGAAGGCAGGGCTTGGATTGGGTTTAGGAAGAGGCAGACACCCAAGAGTAAGCTGGTTGCTATTCACAAAGTACCCTTCTATAGTTACTATTGCCACAAAAGGTTTAGGTTGAAGATATTGGAGGTCTCTGTAGAGGACTCTTCTTTTGGCACTGGTCCCTTTCACCGGCCTGATCCTATGTTTGGCTGTTTCTTACACATAGCCTTGTCTCGGATAGCTGTTGTTTGGAAAATGTTTTTTGTTCTTGTTTACCTTTTGGCTCATTCTCAGTTCCTGGCCTTAGTCTGTTCTGGGTATGAGGGCCCAGGTCCCTCTTCGAGGTCTACAGTATTGTGTGTCTTGGTGTGCCCATTTTTGGTTTCTGGCTTGGTGGCTTGTGTATTGCCTTCAGCTTGCCTGCTTCATGGTGCTCTGGGCAGACTCTTACTCTTAATTGAGCTTCTAGTTCGGGTGGCCAAGTCTTTGGTCAATGGTTCCCTTTGATTTGAGATCTTGCTGGTTGCTACCTCCTGTCTCCTGAGGCGACGTTTGCATTGGTTAGCTTTGAAGCTGGGGGTGCAGGAGCTGAGGGGTGCTGTTTCATCTCTCCACTGGTTTCGCTTCTAACTAAAGTTTGGTCACTTGTTGGCCCCATCATGCCTATAGATCTTTACGCAAGTCCCCTTTGGCCCTCTCTTGCTGCTGGAGGTCGAGTTGGTCCTGGGATTTTTTGTGTGGTTCCTGCTGGGCTTAGAGTTTGGCATTGGCTGTCTTGTTTCACCAAGTTTTGAATTCTCCTTCCCTTTGCTTTTTGGTTAACATTTGGCTTGTAGTTGTTCATCTTTTGGCTTGTAGGTGCTTGCTCATGGGATTCCAGGGTTCATCTGGCGGGCTGTTCTTTTTGGTATAGTGTCCTGCCATTTTCTAGTTGGCCTGCTGTTGTATTCTCTGTGGCTAGGATGAATGCCATGTTGTAGTGCTGTTTTGTTTTCTTGTTCAATGCTCTGCCTGTATTTTCTGTGCTGCCTCTTCTCTTGAGTCGTGCTGGCATTTACTCTCTCCGTTGGGATAGTTGTCATTCTGCAGTTTCTCTTTTGCATTGGTGTGGGTCTTTGTCTGCTGTGAGTAGGGTTTGTGACTTGGGGTGGCTTTTGTCTCTCGTCAGAATGCCTTTCTTCTGGTCTATTTTTGGGCTTTGAGTTTGTTTTCAATTTTTGTGCTGTGGTTTCCCTGAGTGACATTCCATCTTAGCTTCTCTGCTTTTTGTGGCTGCTTGCCTCTTGGAAGTCTAGAGTGTTCCTTGTTATGTAACTTCCTGGTGCGTTTCTGCCTTTTGGTTGGTCTTGCCTTGGTTCTGCCTTTTGGTATTTCCTTATTCTGTGGTCTGGGTCTGTTGGATGCTTGGTGCAGTGCAGTATGCCTGAGGGCACTCCTGCCTCCTGGTGCAGTTTTCCTCTTGGTCAGTTTGTCTTCCTGGGGTCCT
Organism: Calotriton arnoldi; assembly: GCA_963921515.1. Taxonomy (NCBI): domain Eukaryota; kingdom Metazoa; phylum Chordata; class Amphibia; order Caudata; family Salamandridae; genus Calotriton; species Calotriton arnoldi. The sequence continues at coordinate 229,772 of CAWUFW010010523.1, forward strand.
TCTCAGGTCTTGTTAGTGGGGGTTTGGGTTCCTGGGTTGTGGCTTGTGCATGTGTCCTTGTGGCCTTCTTCAGTCCATTACACAGTTAACTTTGTCATTTGTGGTCTCTTCCTGTAGATGGATTTCTATGGTTATGACCACTCCATTGCCGGTGTTTGCTCTACTCGTTTTCTGCCTGGCTCTATGCTGCTTGTTCTTTGACTGCTTCCTCTGAAAAGAATGCTACGTTTGTACATCCTCACTTAGTAGGGACTGTGGCAAAGAAGGTTTGATGAGATAATGCACAGTTACTTACTGGAAGTCTTCATTACTCCAATTACTCTTTCTCGTCCCAGTACTTGCATACTTCTGTCCCTTCCCATTGCCATGACCTCGATCCCTCAAGCTTGGGGTTTCAGAAATTAATGTGGGTGTCTGTCCCCATTATGGTCCTTAGTATTGTGGCAAAGGCCTAAATAGGAAGGGCGTAGGAGGGCAGACCAGGCTTGATTTGTTTTTTGCTAGATCACATACCATCTGGAGGGAGGTGGACACTTGTCACTTTGTTAGCTCCGGGATAAGGAAGGGTAATCGGTGTACAGAAGATTGCAAGTAAGTAATTAGTGCAATACTAAGGAAGTGGTGTTTCCACATCTCTAGTATTCATATCAACCTACTAATATATCAACTGGTGGGATATAAACTGCAGAATATCAGCTATTGCTATATCGTCAAGGCAATTGTACGTATTTGAGTAAAGATGTCATCTTATCTCCACATTTAGCTCTAGATGTGCAGATGTGGACTTACGAGCATTAAATCTAAACTTACCTGTATGTACTTAACTTGACAATATAGCAGTAGTCAATAATCTGGAGTCTATATTTTGATACTTGTTGATGTGGAAAAAAAAGAAATATTTTGAGAGTAGGTCCCAAGGGGCAGGCTCACGAGAACAGAGCACCATATCTCTGGTCATAATGGTTAGTGAGTGTTTTTGCATGGTTGGGCCTTGAAATGCTTTTCAGCAAACGTGAAGGATTTCATTTGTTCCTATGTTCATGGGTAGGAATTAAATTATTTCACACCAGTGCTCATGGCCTGTTTGATTGTTGGTGGACTCAAGAGCACAATGTACAGCAGATAGAACTGTCCTTGGCTTCATTACGACTACCGCCACAAGTCCTGTTCTATGTCAAGAAATATGGAATATAAGATAGCCCAGGGAGAGTGGAGAGTCTAGTGCATCCCTGAAGACCAGGAATGCACCTGACTCTGGTCTAGTCTAACCACCTGTGGGACCACCTGTGCGTAAATATTGTGCTCAACCTGTATTTATTCTGTACACAAAAAGAATCGGGAGCATGCATGTTTGTTATGTGAATGTAAAGTGTAGCCATGCCCAAAATGTACTTTTACCCCCAACCTACATGTACATATTGAAAAAAGCTTTTTAAATTTGGCCTACAGTTTATAGGAGACAACGTAATCATGATTTCCATGTCATCTTTCCCAAGGGAGTGTTGTAGTTTTTGGGTATCACATTCTTTGCCAGGATCATTTAATCCATGTCACCTTGTTTGGATTACATTGCACATATTTTGACAATTGCTTATTTCAAGACCGTAGTTTCAAATTGAAGTATTAATCCGCTATCAATTGTGTTTTATTTCAGTAATTTCACGCGAGTTCCTCATCTGGCAGGGACTGAGGAAAATCTACATTTTGCTCAGCAAATCCAAGGAGAGTGGAGGGAATTTGGACTGGACTCTGTGAAGTTGGCTCATTATAATATCCTGTTGTCTTACCCGAATAAAACTAATCCCAATTACATCTCAATTACTGATGAGAATGGAAAGGAGGTAAAAAACGTATTGTAACATGGAACAAAGACACATATGTCCTTATAGTACAATAAACAGAAGATTAGTGCACAAGGGGAAACTTACCCAAACACACAGATAAAAGGCTGATTTATATCTGTTGCAAAACATTGACAAATAGATTGCCTCAATCTATAGGACTTTGTTTCAGGTTCCCTCGTTATAGATGCAGGCGTACCGAAGGGCCAGTATCTCCAATTCCTGGCAGTTTCTCTGTTCCTATACGCTGCTTGGAACAAGCGATATATATGAGGGCAGCTTTTTCTCTCAGATATGTTTCAGGTGCTTGGGCAGCGGGTGTTGGGAGGGCAGTGCAGGTTTAGCGCCAGCTGGGAGGAGCTTTTTCTGCTCCTCCCCATGATGCAGGTGGGCGGGGACTGGGCGTAGCAGCTGTCGGCAGCTGCACAGCATGCAAATATTCAGGCCTGGTGTGTCTGAGACTTTTGGATAATTTCTGGTCCACAAGACCCCAAGAAACTCCTACTTGCCTACAGCTCTATGCCTTTCTGGAAATATTGCTCCATACCAATAGTAATGAGGCCCTTGGTTTCTATTTTTTTTTTTTTTTTTCCCCCCCCCAATCCATGATAGTCACATAACATTACATGTTTATAAACCCAGGTTTTAAAAGAGAAATAAAACAGTCTTAAAATCGAGCAGTGAGCATGGACATCATATTAAGCTAAAATCGCCAACATAATTCATAATACAATATTCCAATATACACATATATACACCATAGAGAAACATTTTTTTTTTTTAAACTGCAAGTGCAAATGCTAAATATCTTAAGGAAACATTTCAATATAAAGCCTCATGCTTCCATATACGTCACAACCGGTCCCCAAATTTCCATGCCCAGCTTCCTCTTTTGGGGGCCTTTTAAAGCATATAAACTATGCTCTAAGTTAAAAATCGTCAAAAACCTAGCCCTCCATAACTCAAAAGTTGGAGCATCCTTCTGCAGCCACATGGAGGCGATACACAGCCTTGCAATAGCAGAAACTAAAAAGATCAAATATCTAAATTTATAAGCTGCTTGATCATTTCTATCACTTTCCGCTACTCCCAACAATATATGGCTAGCTGACAATGAAACTGGACCCCTAGTGATTTCCACTAAAAATTTCTCTATACTCTCAAAAAAATCACCTAAGTGCCTACATGAGAAAAAAATATGTAGAATATCTGCATCTTCCATACCACAGCGAAAACACCGACCATCATTTGTCCCACCCCATTTTAATAATCTGGCCGGAGTATAGTAGAGGTTGAAAATAGTTTTATAATGTTGTGAGCGAAGATTAGCAGATTTAATTAACTTTCCAGCCAGCTCAATAGAGTACTCTACCCGCGTACCTTGACACCCTAGCCTGTTGTCCCACTTAATATTATGTGCGTCCAAATCCCCACTTTTTGTGTCTAATAATAAATTATATAAAACACCAATACGCGCATTCTTTTTCACTGCCTCTGCTATCGGATTCTGTTCAAATTTCCTTCTGCCTTTACATAAATAATCCCGAATTTGTAGATATTTAAAAAATTCGACTCTAGGTAGGCAGTATTCTGTGGCCAGCATCTCAAAAGACATCAAGACCCCCTCTGTATATAAATCCCCATATATTGTATACCCTTAATCCGCCATCTATCAATAATCCTGTCCCAAAATATAGATGGCAATAATGTTGTAGCTACAAACGGGGTATAATAGGATATCTTCTCAAATTTATAGAGTTTTCGCACAGCCTTACAGACCTTATAGGCCGCATTTAGAACCTTAAACCTGGTTTTTTTATAGTAGCTTGGTTCTAGGCTAACAAATAATCGATTTCTTGCGTCACTGCCTAATAACAGTTGATATATAGAGGGTGTCTCAGCCTTATTAGAAGGATCTGCCCCAATTAATAATATATTCATATGCTGTAATATACACACGTAATAATACAAGGTAAAATCTGGCACTGCCCATCCGCCTTGATCCCGAGGGAGAACCATAAAACGCATAGCTCTGCGGGGCTTCCCTGCGCCCATAAAAACCTAGCACAGATCGACTGAAGTGCCGCCAATTGAATACGAGAAGTTTCTAATGGAACCGATCTAAAAAATATAAAACCTTGGGTAATATTAGCATTTTAAGAACATTGCATCACCCCAGAAGTGAGAGATGTAAACATTCACAGCGGTCCAGTTGTTTCTGTACGGAATTTAAAATATTGGCCCAATTAACGTCTACAAGAGACTTTAGACATGTCTTTATTATGACACCCAAATATATCACCTCCTCCATGATTCTATGATCTTCATAACCCACTTGATTCAGACATAATATTTGTGTCTTTGATTGATTGAGTTTGTATCCTGAGACTGCTCCAAACTCAAGAGCCAATTGTTCTATAATTGGCATGGCCGTCATAGGGTTCGGGGTGACAACTGCAACATCATCTGCATACGCAAAGACCCGATAATGCTCTTGTCTCACAATCACCGCTTCTATCCCCATATTCCGTTCTAGCATCTTCAAAAAGGGTCAATATAGAGTGAGAACAATAAAGGGGAGCACGGGCATCCTTGCCTTGTACCACGCATGATATATACAGGGTTTGATTCTAAGCCCATTATACAGATTTTAGCGGTTGGTGACCGATAAAGAGCTTGAATAGCCGTAATAAACCCTTGCTTAAAAACCAGCATCTCGTAATACCGCCCATAAAAACTTCCATGCGACCCGGTCGAACGCTTTTTCGGCGTCCAATAAAATCATACTGAATTTGCTCCCCGAGTTATTAGCTAAATCCAAAAGAGTTACAACCATGTTGATATGATTAGTTGTACCTCTTTTAGGGATAAACCCATGCTGCCGTATCGATACCAACGGAGGTAAGACATCCGCCAACCGGGTCGCAAGAATCTTGGCATAGATTTTGCCATCACAGTTTAATAATGAAATAGGGCGGTAGGATCCTGGTTGATCCGCTGGCTTTCCTTTCTTTTTAAAAATTATTATATTCCCCTCATCCCAAGACAACGGCGCCCCGCCTAATTGTGCCTGTTGGAAAGTAGCGAGCATATCGACCTTAAGTTCACTAAAGAAGGTTTTATAAATTTCCAGTGGCAACTTGTCGGGTCCTGCCGCTTTGCCAGTAGCCATATTATTAATTGCCCCTTGCAACTCCTCTATAGTTATGGGTGCTTCCAGCATTTCTGCATCTTGCGCAGTGACTTTTTCGCCCTTAAGACTCTGCAACAGCGTTACCCCTGCATGTATATCTGAATTATCACTAGAATAAAGTGCCTTAGAAAAATCATGAAATATTTTTAATATCCCGGTATCAGTTTCTACGATATTACCTACAGAGTCAGTTATTGCTCCAATTCTTTGGGCCGATTCTCGCGATCGAAGCCTTTGCGCTAAACAGCGACCAACTGACTCCCCATACTCATAGCTTTGTTTTTTACCCGTATAATACTTCTTAGCAATTTCTTTACTCCAATGGGAGTTTATTTTAGCCTTATGTAGGGCAACCTCCGTCTGAAGTGCCGTAATCTCTCCCCCTGCTAAGATCCCCTTCATGAGGTTTTCTTCGGCCGCTGTAAGGTTGTTATATAATTCCTGTAGGGCCAATTGTAGCAGTTTTTGCTTATGTAACCCAAAGCTAAGGGTCTCCCCTCTAAAGCCAGCTTTTAGAGCATCCCATACCATAGCGGTCCCTGTCGAACTACGGTTTAGGGCCAAAAATTGTCCAATCCAGATCTTCATATATGTCACATATCCTTCATCTAACAGTAGTTTCCTATCAAATGAAAATGAACGAAATTTATTTCCACCCATACACAAATATAATTTCAATACCAGAGGTCCATGATCTGATGAGATCCGCGGAAACACCTGTATATTGTCCCCGAAAAGTAACTGATTTGATAAAAAAAAAAAATCTAACCTTACTAATTTCTGATGTGGGTGTGAATAAAATGTGTAACCCGGATCTGACCCCCTTAAAACCGCCCACACATCTACCAGGCCATGATCTTTTAATAAGGCTTGAAGCGCCTTAAATACCTTGGACTTCCTGCCCTTATATTGCTTACTATCATCCTGTAGGCCCTTTGGCTCCAGATGTATGTTCAAATCACCACACAGAATTAAAGGAGTGGGCCATGTTGTAAGCTCCATATTCAACCTTTCGATTACAGATGCATCGTCAATATTTGAGCCATATATAGAACAAATTGTATACTTTATACCACCCATTAAACATTCCACAATGGCCCATCTCCCATAATTATCCACCAATATTTTCCCCGTACCTTGTATATGACTCTTAGCCAATATCGCGACCCCACGTGTAGTGGTGGACTGCTGTGTACTTGCTAGGACCGAAAAACCGAGTTCCCTCAACAGCTTTCTTTTCCCCCATGCAATGTGGGTCTCTTGTAGACAAATCAAGTCGGGATGAATAAACCGAAGTTCACTCATAACCCTTTGCCGTTTATTATAGTTGTTTAGCCCACATACATTCAAGGAACAAATCCGAATCCCACTGCGTAGATACCTATCCCCCATCTAACTTTCTCATTTCTCTATGCTCTAAGACCGTAAACCAAAAACCACTGAGTTTCATACTTTGTTCCAATATGCTATCATGGATTATTTTTCCAAATGCCACCCCCCACCCCCGCCCCCTTGAGCCCAACAACCCACCCCCTTGCCAGGCTTCAGCCGAAGCCCGGACCCCCCCACCCTTCCCCAACCAAGAGGCTTGGAGACTCAAGTCTCTAAGATGGAACGAGCTTCTGCCCTCCCAGGACCCCTACTCCACCGACCTTAAAAAAACACCCTGTAATAAGAGAGAAAAAAAAAAAAAAAGAGGAAAAAAAAACTAAATACCCATGTTTGTCCCTAACACAGTCAACCACCACGTTAACATAAAAGATTTTGACTAGCATTGTGACTCATTTTTTTCTTTTTTCCCTCTCTCCCCTTTCCATTCCTTCTCCCATCCCCCTTATTCTCTCCTATTTCCTTCCCCATTTTCCCTTTTTTTTTTTTCTTCTCTTTCCCCCAAATTTAATTTTTCTCATATAGACTGCAGATATTCTTTAGCCGCTAACTCAGCAGTAAAAATCGCACGTGCTCATTATGAATAATCTTGAGCTTAGCGGGGTTAAGTAAGTAGGCTTGTGCGCCTTTGTCTCGAAACGGAGTAATGAGTTGGCGTAATTGCCATCTCCTCTCAACAGTTAAGGGGCAATAATCAGAGCGCACAAAAAATTCTACACCTTTCCCCTTCTTTTTCCGATCCGGTCGTGCCAGATCATATACTGCTTCTCTTGCCAAAAAATTATTGATTGAAATCAATATGGCCCTCGGTCTAGAAGTGTTCTGACCAGATCTATTACGCTGTACAAACGGGAATCTATGTGCTCTCTGGATTTCTCGATCCCAGTCCCACTGAGTTAATCCGGGGAAAGCCTCAGAGAAGAGCTCCACCACAAATTTCCACGCAGCCTGCCTTTCTATTCCCTCCGGAATATCTAATACACGAAGATTGTTCCGCCGAAGGCGATTTTCTAAGTCCGTGATCTTCCAAAGAGTATCTTCTTTAGCATTCCGTAGAGTTTCTGTTGTCACCTTCTGAGTAGCAACCTCATCCTCCAAATTAGAGATGCGTGTCTCAGCCTCAGTAAATCTAACCGCAAACTCCGAGCATGATTTGGCCATACTACGGACGGAATTTTTAAGTTTACGACAAGCGCCCTGTGTGCGCTGGCTCTCAGCGCGCGTCTCTTCCCTATGTGCCATAATGCTCTTATATATGACAGCAAGGGTAATATCTGCTGGTTTCTCCACATTGTGTGGATCTGATTGTGCCCCATCAACAGCATCATTAATCCCTGGTTCACCCATGTAGGAGTAGTCCCATTGAAACCGATCTTCGTTTTCAGTCATCTGAAAACCAGCACCAACCCCTGCCCCAAAATCATCCCTTTTCCGCACTGTTTTCGGGCTACTCTCCGGCGTCCCGGGCGAATCAGTCCCCCAGTCTGTAACATCATCCTTCTGTAGGCTGCTGGACCCTTTATGCGGAGTACCAGAAATTCTTTTTTTTTTAGTCGTTTGTCCAACATGCCAAAATCAATTTCATCTCCAGAGGTATCAGAGGGATCCGACATTGAAAAGAAGGGACATTCACCAGAGTCACCATCTTTAGTAGGGTACTGGTCAGCTAAGCTTTTCTCCAGAGTCACCAAGTCAATGGTAGCCGAACCATTGCCCTCTTCTCCATCCCCTTCTGGATCAGTCCCTATATTTGTAAAAGAACCCGGGGGTGCATCACCAGCTATATCCCCCTGAACGGGCAAAGAAACAACACAGGCTCCCTTGCCCGAAGAAACAGAAGCAGAGGGGGGTTGTTTTTTCAATTTCCCAGATAAAAACAGAGCGGGAACTACCTTCTTACCGGCACCATTCCCACGAGTACCGTCCTTTTTTTCCGCGTTTAGATCCTGCCTTTTCTTCTCTGCAGCTCGCCCTCCCTCGGCGTCGGCCGCATCCGGAGTGTTACGGGCTCTGCCGCGTCCAGGTTTCGGAGGCATCCCGACAGTGCTTAGTTACTGTTGACCCGGCACCAATCTCTCCTTCCGGCCGTTTCCACAGCAAGCCCTCAAACACGGAAGTAAACCTCACGGACGTCAGCAGCCGCCAGAGAGCCGTCCGAGAGATCACCGCTGCGGGACAAACACGCCAGAGCATATCCACCGGCACTCTCCTATTTACATTGCCACACTCCTCACTCCATATTCCAGGTCCAAAGCAAAACGCATGGGTACAGGAATACAACAGCTACGACACGGTAAGTGAGGTAGGGTGGATACCCGGGAGCTCGAGCTCACACGACCGTATTCACGGTCGCCATCTTGCCTCGGTATATGATCGAGGCCCTTGGTTTCTAAGTGAGGAACTCTTGATCTTTTGCTTAATCAGGAACAAAAGTCTTGTGCAACAACATAAAATGATATACTTATTGTTTTGGATATTTGTACTGTACAATGTACTCGAACATATGAGTAGAACAACTTGTGTGTTAAAAATTCATAGCATGTCATTTTTAAATGAATTAGTGGGAGGCTTTGTTAGCAGGCTTGCAACAGATTTATTGTGGAGAGTTCTTGCTGTGCTATAGTATTGCAGTGCAGTGTCAGGCTGCGACCACTTTCTTCATTATCCCAGTAGAGATTAAACTAACCTAGCACTCGGAGATATATTATTACACCTATCGCATTTGCTCACAGTTGCAAATCAATGGACAGAGTCCCGCACATGGCACCAGATTTCAGCCCCTGCAAAGGTGGGGATGAATATCATAATGGCAGCAAAAGTGGCTGAAATGGATCATGTGGATATTTTCTGGAGTAATCTGGCCAGACTGTACATCAACCCTGGCACCTGCGTCCAGGTAGTCTTTAGTTTCAGTGGACCTCAAAGAAATTGTCTTACCTTTTTTCGAGAAGAATCTGATTTCTGGAAGAATGGTTCCTTCAGAATCACAGAAAGTACAGATGTCGGTGGCACAGGGCCGTACTGGCCGTAGCGGGCACCGGGCTGGAAGGGTTGGGGCAGGTTTTGGAGCTGTGGGGCCAGTTTTGCAACAGTGCTTCAATATCGGCCCCCTGTAACAAAAGCAGCAGCAGTATTTCCCACCAGCAGCCCCCACCCTCTCCCATCTCCCCGGGCCAGTCCAACTTAATTGCCAGGGCTGGTTTGCGTTCTCACCTACTACATTTTTTATTCCGAGGTTGGTGAGTTACAGCAAGGTGGCATGCTACATACAGTAGTGTATCCAGGAGCGGAGGCATGCTTATGATAGTACAATTCCCTTGCCTCATTTAGCTTGCAGTTAGTTTCTGCTCCCTAAAGGATAGGATTTCCATGAGTAAATGTGGGCCATATTGTGAGTTGGGATCAGTAGGGTAGACCATGATCCTTCCATCGGCTTCCCACTGCTGCCAGGTGTGGTATCGCTCCATTTGCAGTGGAAGCCAGACACTGTATGCCATTGACTGCTTTGACATAGATCATGATTATCAACTACTTTAGGCAGGAGTACATGTTGCTTTGTTTGTCACTGCTGGAGTAGTGTAGTGTTTGATGTGCACCACTGCATCCAAATAGCAAAGGAGGCATTCCTCAATTATTACATGTGGTGCATTTGTGCACAAAACTACCATTTGCTATTCACAATTCCTAAATGTATATTTTACACTGGGAGCATAGTTTACACCAGAATTAAGCCGACAGCTATATGACACGTCTGACTGATGGCAGCAAACAACATTGCAGCGGGGGCCCATCATGGTTCTATATTGTATTGTATTGTAATTGCATTTATATAGCGCTTACTACCCCTGACGAGGCGTCGAAGCGCTTTTTCGGCGAGTAGCACGCTACTCCGGGACCCATAGAGGATTAGTGTTGAATTAGTATAGTGAAACATGCAAGTACATTTTAAGTGGTGGATAGGTTAGTCAGTTATTTGGATTTGGAATGATAGCAGAAGGATAGAGGAGGAAAAAAAGGTTTGTATTTATATAGCGCTTGTTACCCCTGATGGGGTGTTGAAGCACGCTACTCCGGAAGCCCATAAAGGATTAGTGGTGAATTAATATGGTGAAATATGAAAGTAGTTTCAGTGGTGGATATTAGTCAGTTATTTGGAGTGAGAAGGATAGCGGAGGGATAAAAAGGGAAGAAAGGTTTGCATTCATATAGCACTTGTTACCCCTGATGGGTGTTGAAGCGCTTTTCTGGCGAGTACACGCCACTCCGGAACCCATTAAGGATTAGTGTTGAAGATTAGTATAGTAAAAAATGAAGTAATTTGAGTAGTGGATATGTTATTCAGTTATTTGGGTAGAGAAGGGTAGGTGGCGGGATAGAAGAGGGAAAGAGGTTTGTATTTATATAGCGCTTGCTACCCCTGATGGGGTTTTGAAGCGCAAGTAGCACGCTACTTTGGAACCCATAAGTATTAGTGTTGAATTAGTATGGTGAAACATGAAAGTAATTTTAGTGGTGGATATGTTAGTCAGTTATTTGGATTGAGAAGGGTTGGGGAGGGTAGAAAGGGAAAAGGTTTGCATTTATATAGCGCTTGTAACCCTGATGGGGTGTTGAGACGCTTTATTGGCGAGTAGCACGCTACTCTGGAACCCATAAAGGATTAGTGGTGAATTAGTATAGTTGAAAATGGAATTTGAGAATTGAACATGTTAGCCTGTTAATTTTGATTGGAAAGGATAGTGGAGGGATAAAAGAGTGAAGGATTTTTTTTTTTAGGTCTTAGCAGTAGGAGGAGGCTTTTGGATGAGTAAAAGGGGGTTTTGGAGGGGAGGAGTCAGGGAAGAGTTTAGAAAGGTTTGTTTTAGGGGATCGGTATAGTAAAAAGAGGTGTCAGATGATGCAAGGAGGGTAGAGTAGGAAAGAGTCTAGAAAGGGTTATTTTGGGGATCATAGTAGTGGTATGGGGTTTGGGATAAATGAGTGTGGATGTAGAGGATATATTGATAAATGTATAGGATGAGAGATAGGGTAGTGCATTGGAAAGAGTAGTAGAAAGAAGTTTGAGATGAGTCAGAAGGTTGGGCTAGAAGATATATTGAGATAAGTATAGGCTGAGAACTAGGGTAGTGCCTTGGAAATGCTAAATTAGAAGAAAGTGATAAATATATAGATCCATAAGTACATTGAAAGTATATAGATACATAAAGGAGGTAAGTATATGTAGATTAAAGATATTGATAGAGGCACAGGATGAGAAATAGGGTAGTGCATTGGATATGCTTTTTCAGGAAAAAAGTAACAGAGACACAGATCCAAGTACATGGAAGGTATATAGATGCACAATGGAAGTAAGTACTTGTAGACCAAAGATGATATTTATTTATTATTATTATTATTTTTTTTTTCTCTCAACAACATAATTATTCTACATGTTTATACAAAGCAATACACAAAGATAGGTACATGTCTATAGAGAAAACAAATGCTTATATACAGAGGGATATGCTGTAAATTTCTGTTTGCGTATGGTGCTTATGTGGCGAAGAGCCAATTCTTGGATCTTATGTTGGGGGGTAAAGAGTTCCTTAGTTTCCATATAATCTTATCATGAAGTATGGAGATGTAATTTTTCTAATCGAGGGCAGTTCAATTGAAGCATTGTCCTTGGAAAAGGATTTCAGACTCAGACAGTTAAATTATGGATTCTGGCTTAAAGATGTCCAGTGGAGAAACTTGTGTTGAAATACAGGTAGCATGGTTGTTGAAAAATGTATGTTTTGTGTCAGAAATATTGGTCGGATAGACACCTTTATTTTAAATAACCTGAGTGGAATGTCTGAAAAAATTTTCTTTCCACATCCGCTCGGCCTGTCTATTAGGATTAGGCTCCCAGAAGATAGTACAACACAGAGATTGGTTGACAGTGTCACTGTGTCAATGTACTCACTCCTTCGCTCTTTATCTATTTCTTTATTTGATGTATTGATTTAATATTGAGCCGATGGATAGAGGATTTGAGAGATTTCTGAATGTTGAGAGTTCCAGTGAAGGGCACCTAGGGGTCTATATCCTAGAAGCTGCACCGGTAACTTTGGAAGACTCTAAAAATGAGAGCTAGTCAATCTTAGGTTCTGGGTTGGTCTGAATTGAGACTTGATGCTGGGGAGACAGTTTTGGTGTTGTCTTCACAGCTTTAAATACAAACACCAATAGTTTGTATTTGATTGTGTTTTTAGCCAAGAGTCCCTCAGCTAGGAGGGGGGGGGGCTTTGCTGGGGGGGCTCCGCTTTATGTGATACATGCAGGGTATGGGCAGTAGTCCATTGCCCACTATCAGAACACATGTGATGTGACCCTTCAGGTAACTGAACAGGCTCTGGACCTTGCATTACCAGTGACAGGCCCAGGCCACTGTGCTCATCTTGATTAGAGTGATGCCATAGCCTAAATTGTCTGTTGGGCACACATATCTGCGGTACATGCCAGTTCATCATGCAGGGGACATTACTTTAATAGTCATGATGATGACCGTGAAAATTGATTAGATACAATGGAAAAGTGGTAGCAAACTGTGTTTGTTAGAAGGATATTGTAATAAAGTAATGATAGTGTCTAAATTGAGATAGATATTGTCCTTTTGCATTGCTTTGTCATTCATACTTCCCCATTTCTCCATATACACTTTGTTAATTGTTTTGTCATTTTCACTGTGTGATCACTTTGAACGCTAAGTACCTAGAAAATGCTGAATTAAGTTGTATTCAGTTTTGTTCATGAATGATTTGGCATTGGATATTTCTGAGCAATTCATTCTGGGGATTATTTATAAGATCCCCGATATATTAAATGTATGCCCTTGGCTCCTTCCTGTTCCATTGATTGGGCACCTCCTGTGTCTGTTCCTTGTCTTCCTTTTCATGGTGTGAGCAGTGTGCAGGAGCCACCCAGTACTCAAAGGTTCTGCTTCAGTATAGACAGATGCAGAAGCTTAGCAAAAGGTGTTGTTAGTGAACAAGGTAGCAGTGTGGGTCCAGTTCTTGGCAGCTGCACACAAGCTCACAATGTCAGATAACATTGTCTTGAGATCTGGGTGAAAGCACTAATCAGTTGGAATCCGATGGGTTATTCCTAGTCCCAAACTAATGTGAATGCATTCTGTATGTGCATTTGTTTTCATGATTCCTTAAGGATGATTTTGGTTTCAAGAATTTGTATTTTAAAATGTGTACAATAAAAACGAGGCAGCATTTAAAACATTAGGTGCTGTATCATGATGGGATGTGCTGGCTCAGCGCAGAGATGAGCGCCTGTTTTACATGCGTGGAAAGTGTCTACAGTTCTTGCATATAACTCTGAATTTCTCTGGGTTTATGTTTGAACTTTAGACACAACAAGTTGGAAACAGAGAGAGGCAACCATTTCCAACGTGAACTTCTTAGTTATTTGTATGAATATTAGATACCTCTGACCCAAATAAAGGCTCTCAGCTCTAAGCTGAGCCATGGCATCTGATCATGATGCGCCCCTGATCTCATGAAAGTGACATTTTCAAAGGTAGTTAGTCTGGGTGCCTGCAATGACGCATGTTTGACATTATATTTTATTTGTAAACGTATTCAACTTCATTTGTTTGGAATTTGGATCTTTCTTTGATTCATCAGCATTACCATTGTATGTGTGGCATTTATGTAACCTTACAGAACTCTTGGTTGTTTTGCTTCAATTATCAATCAGCTGATTTTCATAATTGCTGAACACTTTTTTGTTTTTTTTAAATTAATATGCTTGTCTTGTTTTTCACTTTTTATCTTTGCTTCCATTTTTAACAAGCATTGGCAAGATCTTTATGAGAGGTTACAAAAAGTTAGTATATTCAGATCTGGTACAGTCCAGTACATAAAATCTTGATTGGCACTGACTTAAGTGAGTGATACTTATGCTGGTGGGCGTGCGTGCCTCAGAAATGCTATATGGAAATTCACACCTCTGCCCAGAAAGATCCTTCAGCTTGCCCTGTGATACAAGCTAAAAACAACTTCATCGTCCTCTCTCAATCTAGACACCAACCATTCTCATGTGGAAGCTACGGGCAAGTTGGCTTGGGTCCTCCAATCCATTCTTTAGAAGCTGGAACGGGTGTGAGGGGTTTTCTAAGAGACCAAAGCCTTGGTGCAAGGATTTTCAGCGCTCCAAAATAACATTTTGTCTGTTGGAATGCTTCCCAGACACTGAAAGAAACCTGGCACAACTAGGCGCACGCTTAAGGCTGCTACTTTTCTTCTCCTTATAGAAGCACTGGTCCAGGGAAAATACACTACAACTCATAAGAAAAACCTAAAAATGTGAAACAAGTTAGACTCATACTCGCAACCCTGATAATAGAAAATGGGACGCAGTTGCCAACACAACCAGTGCACAATCTGCACATGCATCATAGCAACAGCAAATCAAAACTACCAAGAAACCTTTCTATGTTAATGAACCTTGGCAGGTCCTCAGACAGAGTGTGTTACAGGATCGGTCACAGGAACAAAGACACATCCGTTTCTTGTCCTAAAAACCATTAAGGAGATGTGTGTTATAATCATGAATTGGACCCTCAAGAAACAAAGAAACAGTGGACCACATGAAGTCAATATGATGCAACCAATTGACACTTCAAATTGAATTAAAGTGGACTCCTGGGAGAGTATTGTTCCAAAGGCAAATTCCAAACCAGATGCTCAAGCAGTTGATCCTTCCCACCAGAAGGGACTTTTCTTTTATTGTATGCCAGGGTGCCCGCTATGTGGCTAATTGCACACTACTAGCCCTTTATTTCGACAGCCATTGCCCTCACGCAACAGCAATTAAAGTTGGCGTTTCCTGCTTTACTAACGTGCATTTTCTCAGTTTTACATTAAACTGCTTGCAAAAATCATATGAAGTGACTTCACATTGTGAACTCCCTGACTAATACAAGATGTTGTTTTACAGTGTAAAGTCTTTGCCACATACTGTAGAGAGGGGCTTTACAATGTTAACCATCTGACAGATGCAGTAAGAAGACGTTTTATGTTGTGAATTTCTGACAAATATGAGGGATTTTACATTGTGTACTCTCTGTCAAATACTATAGGAAGAGGTTTTACATTTGTGAACTCCGGGAAAAATTTAATAGGAGAGGGTTTATTATAGAATCTATTTTTAGGTCTGGCCACAGTAAATGCTTTGTGGCATAGGAGGGTGACAGCATTCATGTAAATGTTTACTCTAGGTGTGTATAAAAGGGTTAATGAGTTTCTCTAGGCAGAGACTGCATTATCATGTTTGTTAAAGCCAATAGGCTTATTTTATTGATTTTTAAATGTGGTGTCAAAGGTTCTAGGTCTTTCATTTTAGATTGTGATCACTTAACAAACCCAGTAGAAATAACCTTTCTGTTTGTGAAAGTCCTTATGTTTCCAACAGGGCAATACAGGACCAACCATTGCTGGTTTCTGTAATTAGAGCCTTATGGTGCCTGCTGACGTTCACATGCTACCTCACAGATAATTGGAGCAGACTACATATACAGGGCTAGTTAGCCCTTGTGATATTTATGTAGTGTGCACCCTCGTTAACCTACAGGAGGAGTTTCAATTTGTAATTCCACCTCAAAGCTCATAAACGTTTGTCATTTTGATTATAGTATTTAGGTGTGTGTGTGTGTGTGTGTGCCTTAAACTACGTTTCCTTTGCAAGGAAAAAGCACTGTCTGGACATTCATTTATTGAGTGTTAATGGGACATTAATTTACTGAGTGTTAATGTTGCGTGTTCCTGTATTCTGAGTTTCCAGCTCACTTCAAACTCTAAATGGCATTTAGGATGAATACAACAGCAACAAAAGGACAGAAAGTTTTGTCTTATCTTTTTTTAGCCACATTTTGTTTACCTTTCTGACGCACTTTATTATATTGCGATTCTCTGAAAAGGTAACATCTGTTTCCGTGGTTCTTTGACAACTGGAGGACGGGGTCTGTGTGACCTTGAAAGACGCAACCTAACATGAGTTGGGCTAATTAGGTATCATTTTCAAAGAACATGTTCGTGTGCTCTTTCTATAAAGGCAAGCTGCCATTTGGTAACGACAGAATGTACTTTTTATCTAGCTAACATGGCTTGTCTCCCTTTTTACGTCCGGCTCGAGAGTGCAGTTGTCGCTTACCTTATGTAATTGACAGCAGAAAAGCTTTAGGTTGCACTCCTGAGAGAGGGGCTTTGGCTCTACCCACAAGTCGATATTTCTCTCTACTGGATTTGATTGGGCAGAAGTGTGCTTCTGCTGAAAAGAGTGCTTGTATTGCACACATTATACCCAATACAGAAGACCTCAGTTGGTTAGAACGGGAAACATCCTTTACCACGCAACCATTACAACGTGGTATGGTTACATCGTGGTTTTGACAACGCAAATCGTTACATCGACTTGCACTGGAGGGTGCTCTAGACTAAGGAATAGTGTGAATTACTATTCCAACACCTTCCCTACTGTACATAGACTGGAGTTGGAATAGTAATTCACACTATTCCTAAATCCAGCGCCCTGCAACGCAAGTCGATGTAACGACTTTCGTTGTCAATACCGCGATGTAACATACCGCGTTGTGATGGTACGCGTTGTACCATCATACATTCGGTTACAACAGGGCTGGACTGAGCACACAAATCAGCCCTGGCAATTTTATGAGACTACCCGGGGGGCTGGGGGAGAGGCGAGGGTGGAAGTGTGAAGCACTGCTGTTTAAGTAAAGCGTCCCCCAGCACTGTTGCTTTTGTTACTGGGGGCCGATGTTGCAGCACTGCTGCAAAACTGGCCCAGAGTAACAAAATTGTCCCCCACCACTCCAAAACCGGAACTATAGAGAGACTTTACAATGTGAACCATCTGACAGATGCAATAGGAAGAGGTTTTATATTGTGAATCTCTGACAAATACGAGGATTTTACATTGTGTACTCTCTGTCAAATACAATAGGAAGAGTTTTTACATCTGTGAACTCCGTGAAAAATCCAATAGGAAGGTCTTTGTTTTAGAGGTCCATATTTAGGCCTGGCCACAGTAAATGCTTTGTGGCGTACAAGGATGACAGCGTTCATGTAAATGTAAACTCTAGGTGTGTCTAAAAGGTTTGATGGGTTTCTCTTAGCAGAGACTGCATTATCATGTTTATGTTAATCCCTATAGGCTTACGTTATTGATTTTTAAATATGGTGTCAAAGGTTCTAGGTCTCATTTTAGATTGTGATCACTTAACAAACCCAGTAGACGTAATCTTTCTGATTGTGAAAATTCTTATGTTTCAATTTGTAATTCCACTTCAAAGTTTTCCATTTTGATTATAGTAAAATCACTGGCTGGACATTCATTTATTGAGGGTTGATGTGTGTTGCTGTGTTCTGAGTTTCTAGCTCACAGCCCCTCCCTGACTCAGACCTGTGCTGCAAAGCCTTGAAGACAAATGTTTAAAGTGGCGCTTCCTCCCCAGTTTGAGGGTGTGGGGGTACAGAGGCCCTAGCATACTCAAGGTGAAAATCCTCCACTGACACGACACAGGCCAGTAACTTCCAACTGCTCTGGTACCTCCTGAAATGGATTGCTTAACTACAATAGAAAGGGGTTTTACATTGTGAACTCTGACAAAGAAATACAACAGAAAGGGGTTTTACATTGTAAATGCCTCAGCAGACACCATAAGAAGGGGCTTTACATTTTGAACTTGACAAAGAAAATGAGAAGGGGTTTTACAGATAAAAGGTGTAATATGTGAGGTCATAAGCAATGCATGGTTGGGGTCTGAGTTATAGTTGGTAAACTATAACTCGTGTATATCAGTGCTTTGGTGGTTTTTAAACATTACTTTTTGTTATATTTCAAAGTCTAACTTGCGCCTTCTACATGCATTGCTTATACCCTTTCATATGACATCACTTATACCATCTGAAATCATAGCCTTCACAGCAACACTTATGACATTGCAAATCACATACTCTGTGAGAAAGCAGTGCATGGTAGAGTGATGATTTGTAGTTAATTTAGTGTGGCTGCCGAGTCCAATACACTGTGTATGGAGGTGCTCAAGCTATAATAATTTGAAGGTGTGCGTAATTTATAAATGTAAGATATGAGTAGCACTTTAGAATGTCTAATATTTGTGCAGTTTAAGTTTGGTTTGTATATAAATAATATATAAATTTATAGTAAAGTAAAGGTGGTGCACAAGTTATAAATTTAAAGTATAACTTTAACTCAAGAATTTCTAATGTTTGTGTAGTTTCAGTTTGATTTGTATAGAAAGAATAATTAAAGTTTTGCTAACTATAGCTTCGGTTTAACCATTTTTTTCCATTGGAAATATATATATATATATATATTTCAATAGTATGGATGTATATATGTTTGCCAAGAGATTTAGATATGTTAATGGAGGAGATGTAATACAACAGAAATGTAACTATAAAGATGTTAAGGAAAGTCGAATAATTATGAAAACATGTTTTTGTTAAATATTTTTTGAAAAGTAATTTTTGCAAAATATGTTTTGGAAAACAATGTTATGGCACATAACCAATAAACGTATCTTGTTTAAGACACTTCCGCACAAGCACTTGGTGGCAGTTATCATTACTATCTCAGTTCTTCGCTTTGGTTTAATGTCCCCTTTCAGATTCTTCGTTCCTTTTCTCATGCATTTTTTATTGTACCCATGTTCTGTCACAGCAGAGCATGCAGAGACTCTGTTTTTTCTTGCTCCTATTCCCAGTACACCAGAGGTAAAAGATTCTGCACATGTAAGTGCAAGGTGAGCGGTGTGCCTGTGAGTTTTCAGGATGCAGCACATTAAAGCCAAACTTAGTGGCCTTGCCAATGTTGGTTTAAAATTCTGTAAACCCTTAGAGCTTAATCCATCTATAACTTTTACATAGTGTGTGGGTATTAATAAAAAAAAGTAGAGCATAACCTCAGGTATGCTCAGTCAATAACACGCACTACTCGCATACATCATCACCAGATATTGTGAGATGGAAGGACTGACAGATCACATTAGAGACAGGAAGACATGAAGATAGAACGCACCAATGTGAGGCAATGTAAATCAAGTCACACCAACACAACAGCTACATTAAGTTGTATCTGGAAGCCACCTCTGCTGTTCCTATTCAGAACGAATCAAATAAATTAAATAGTTGACCAACACCCATGGCATGCAATGGGTGTATGGAATGAAAATGAAAATAAAATTAAAGTTATAAAGTGCAGCTAATACCCTGAGGTGTTTAGGCACTAGCTTCTGAGGTGCAACATGAGGTGTCTAATTATAAGCAGAAATTACTGGTTGAATAGCCAGGTTTTTAGACTTTTTCTAAAGTCAAGCAAATTTGATTTATTCTTAATCATTGGGGTTAAGGAAGTGCTTATGACAAAGATGTTCCCACCCCATCTAACTCTTTTGGATTTGAGGACGACAAGGTTACCACTAGTGGAGGAGCAAAGAGATCTTGAAGGGATATAAGGTTGGAAATGTTGTACTAATTTTGCAGGGTCCTGGCCGCATAAAGACTTAAAAGCTATGCACAGAGCCTTGAACTTAATTTGCTTTTCAACAGGCAGCCAGTGTAGCTGAGCTAAGGCTTGAGACACAGACTTATGTCTAGGAATACCAAGGAGTAGACGGGCTGCCGTATTTTGGAGTGTCTGTAGTTTATTTAAACAACGTTTTTGAGCGCTAGTAAATAGAGCATTGCAGTAGTCAAGTCTCGAGGATATGAGCGCCGTGAGTACCTTTTTCTGCAAGGCCGATGGAATATAGAAGAGGACCTTCCTGAGGATTTTCAAGACGAAAAAGCATGAGGGCATAATGTAGTTGATCTGGCCTTCAAAGTATAGTTTAATATCAAAAATTACCCCCAAAATCTTGACTTTAACACTTGGGGTTGGAAGGGTTCAACGTTTGAGGCTACCAGTTAGGGGACCAAAAGGAGGGGTTATTACCAAAAAGTACAACCTCTGTTTTTGATGAGTTTAACTTCAGACAATTGTCCCTCATCCAGTTGCCTATATGCAGCATAAAGTCATGGAACTTGGCTGCAGTTGTTTCTGGATTGCCCGCTACCGACACGACGATCTGAGTGTTGTTGGCATATGAGACCAGGGAAAATCTGTAAGATCAAATCAGGCCAGCCAGCGGGGTAATATAAAAAATTGAAGAGGCTGGGGCTCAATGAGGATCCCTATTTTACCCCACATGGAAAGGGAAAGACGGAGAGAGACAGTCTCCCAAGGCCACTGATTGAAGTCCGTCCATAAGAAAGGATGTTGGAAGGGCCAGGGCTCTCTCTTTGATGCCAAATGAGTTGAGACAGTCAACCAAAAGATTGTGGTGTACCATGTTAAATGCGGCCGAAAGAATCAATAAGATCAGAGCCACGTTTCCTCCACTTTACAAAGTCTGCCTGAGTTCCTCCGTAGCTGTTATTAAAGCAAGCTCTGTGCTGTGATGAGCACGGATCCCAACCTGAGAGGGGTCTAGGATTTGGTTGTCATTAATGAAGGTCGTCAGTTCTAAGTTGACTGCCTTCTCAACTACTTTAGCTGGGAAGGGTAAACGGGATATTGGGCTGTAGTTATTCGGGCTGCTTGCATCTAAACTAGATTTTTTCAGGAGCGGAATGATTGAAACCTTTTTCTACTCCTTTGGAAAGTATCCAGAACAGAATATTTTATTATATCTAGGCGTGAGGTGTGCAGATATTACCTCAGGTACCATATGCAAAATTCTAGGAGGACAGGGATCCCATGGGGATGTAGATTTAACTTGTACTAGAAAATGTAATGTGTGTTCTGCAATTAAAGCAAAGAAGATAGATAGGGTGTTATCTTTCAAGTTGTAGCGAGGACTTGCTGGTGGGGTGGGAAGGTCAGCTGCTGAAACACTTTGTGAGGGGTTCCTTCCTGAGGGAGTCCTAAACCCTGCCCTGGTGGAAGACGTGTCCTCTATTGTCTGACTTATTATCTGAGCGGAAGAGTCATTTGAGCCTATAAAGGAGTCATATACAGATTTACCCTTAGCTTGAAAAGAGGCTGCCAGAGTGTTGCAGAACAGTTGGCTAGACATAGACTTTTTTACCTCAGGAAATGTGGAGAGTTTTTTAACTGCTGCAAACAATTCTTCAGGGGAATATTTTGTAGCTTCCATTTTAGCTGTAAAATAATGAGTTTTTTTCAGCTTGAATCATCTTCTTATAATGTTGTGTGGAAGCTTTGTATATTTCTTTGTCATTTGATTTATAGTCCAGTCTTCATTTTCTTTCTAGTCTACGATTTCTATTTCTGTGTCCAAGGTGCTCATTGAACCAAGGCTCTGGAGGGGTGAAGTTACAATTATGAAAACTTTTGCCTGGGGCCAGCTTATTTATGGAAGATTCCAACCATTGATGGTAATTATTATTGGCATGATCTAGGTCTGGTGAAGTCTCAAATAAAGTCTGGGCAAGTAGAGCTTAGCCAGTCGGCATTAATTATATGCCATGGCCGTCGCAAAGTGTGTCCCAGAGAAAGATTGGGGTAGCCTCACAGGGCAGACCCCTAATCTTGAACATTATTGCCAGATGCTTGGACCAGACCAGGGGGAGAGAGGACAGCCATTTGAGCTGAGTATTGTGGGAAAAGATTCCCTCAAGAAGATGGCTTGCCGCCTGTGTGGGGCCCTGAACTAACTGCATTAAACCAGCACAGGCCATTTGATCTATCAGGCTGGCGGAATCATTGTCCAAGGGATTTTCTAAGTGATAGTTGAAGTCACCAACAGGCACATGCATCAACCATTTTTGCGAGCGCAAAATGGCATTTGCGATGCATCAAGGTTCAAGGCACTCGCAATTTGAGAATTCGCAATTAATTGCGAGTTCTCAAAATGCGATAGCATTTAAGGAATCGCATTTTGCGATTCCTTAAATGCAATGCAAGAACCACTTTGAAGTAGCGATTTCGCTACTAGGGGCGCAAATTACCATGAAGTTGAACTTGATGGTAATTTGCAAAAGCTTTGAAAAATGCACTAAAGTGCATTTTTCAAAGTTGTAGGTTACACACACACACACATGTCCTTGGGACATGTGTGTGCGCAACATTTGTGCACAGATCGATTTCAGGGGTGCAACAGGGTGTCCTTTTGACACCCTTGCACCCTTGAAATGCATGCCCAATTTGCGAGTACCAATTGGTACTCGCAAATTGCGCATGCAATTTCCCATTCATTCCTATGGGCCTGTAGGCCCATAGGAATGAATGGGAAGCCATTCCTTATTTGCGACTCGTAATTTGCGAGTCGCAAATAAGGAATGTGTAGTAGCTAGTAAATTCTGTTTTAAAAACTAGGGCCTCGCAATCCTGATCATCAGGGCGGGAATTAAAAGAGGTTTTATAATGACCCGTAAACATGACAGCTAAGCCGCCACCCCTTTTTCCTACACTGTCTAGTCTATAGATCTTGTATTGTGTAGGCAAAGCCTTTAACAGATCTGGGTACGAAAAGACATTGGCCCAGGTTTCTGTGATGAAAGCCATATCAAGACAGTGTGTCTCCATGAACTCATGAAATTGTATTGCATTTTTAACTAGGGATCTTGCATTTAATTTTTTTTGTTTTTAAAAAAAATCTTTTTATTAAACCTATGGTCCATCCATCATTACAATCAGATAGCAGTAAGTAGATGCATTGTGGCAGCATCAGGAACAAGAGATACAGTAATACATACACATGACACAGGTTAAAGTCGTAGCACCAAATACACCTCACGTTTACTACTCTGTTGTTTTCTGGCCTCTGCCCCCCCACCCATCTAGGCCCTATATTTCTCCCATGGGTTCCAGATTTTTCCCCATTTTTTGGGATATCCTCTGCTTTTATATACAGCTCTTTCTGCCTGCCTTCACCAGTCTAGATCATGTTTCCAATTAATAAGTCTCGGTGGATCCTGCACCCCCCATGACCTTGTATGTTTCGTTTCGCCACCCACGAGGCCAGCATAAGCCAAATCTTCATGTGTGTGGGCCACCTAGTCTCTCCTGTGACTCCCAGCAAGTGGGATCTTGCATTAATTAATGTGCCAAGACACCTAGAACTTGTCTTGTTAGCTACTTTTATATTGGATTGATAAATGCATGAAGGTGTGACAGGTTAATTGGTGAGTGCTAGTTTGCATAAGGAGCAGGTCAGGTGGTTGTCACAATGCTGTGGTCCTAGACACAATCCATAACAGTTCTTACCTTGAAATTTAAGGGGTAGTAGGGTGTAGTGTAGTGGAAGCCAACCATGAGAGCTGGGTCAGACCCGGCATGAGGGCTGGCGCTGATCACAAATAAGTGCAGACTGGCTTGCTTTTGGCGCACCAGCTGCGCACCGGTGTCCGCTGTGCGGATGCGCTGCCAAGCCTGCTTTTCAGCCCGGTATCAGGGGATGTGAGAGGGGCGTAGCCAATAGCTCTACTCTGCGAGATTAAAAGCAAAAAAGTGAGGGCAAACGAAGAACGAACTGGGGTCCAGCTACCCCCCTATGCAACACAAGCTCCCTCGTGGAGCATAGCTACTGTGAAATTAAAACAAACTAAAATAAAGATGTGAAAGCTAAAAACCATAAAATAAGAATAAGCCGCCCTTCCAAGATGGCGGTGATGCAGGATTCGGGAGCAAGGCACCTCTCAAAAAGCACTCTAGTGCTTACAAGGAAAAGAAAGTAGGAGTCTATCGCAACCTCGTGGAATAAAAGTTTTCACGAGTGTCATATGGTAAGACTGAATTTCAATAAGTGCCTCACCCACAATTGCTGTTACCACCACTATCTGCAAATTCTCCACATGTGAAACATACATGCAAGGCCTGTGGAGCGGAAAACTCTGCCTGCTGGTGTTCTTAAGGTACATAAAGATAATCACAGTGGGACAGAAACAGCTGCTGGATTGCCAGCGGTGCTCACAAATTCTGGCAATCACTCAGTACCAAGCAAGGCAGTAAGAACAAGGATAGAGAACTTCATACCCAGCCATGGAACTAGAGAAAAAGTGTTTAACAGGAAAAAAGGGTAAACATAGGTAACACTTGGAAGACATCAAGCAAACCTAACACATTAGGAAAATGAGAACCAAGCGAACAGGCACAGGATGGCAGCACATTTGGAAGTAAGCAACCAGTGAAAGGAAGGCAAGAACTGTGAAAATAGTACCTAATGAAAGTAGTGTAAGTTCTGGAACTAAGGTTGCACTGAAATTGTGCTAGTTCAAGACGCATTGCTGAGCAGTTCAGGTGTGTTTTGGTTTACGAAGCACGTTTACACTGCAAGACCGCGCTAGTACAGGAAACCAGCTGTAGTGTCGTAATTAGTACACAGACAACACTGGTTAGGTATTCAGTGGGAGCTTTATTTCGGCAGCGTCCTCACTCGTACTTCTCCTGCTCTCCTCTGCCCCTTTGACCCCTCCCCATTCTCCTTTCCAGTCCCCTCCCACTTCTAGATCCCCTGTGCCGGTCCTAGTGCCCGGCCCAGCTACAACATTACATCTCCCCCCTTCTTAAACAACTTAAAACACTTCAAATGTGTCCGTGCATGTCAGAGTAAACAATAAAAGAAAACAACATAGTTACAGTTCTTCAATGAGGCGAACGGGTCTTCGATGAATTCGCTGCGGCCGGTGGGCTACATCCTGAGTCACCTGCTCCTCTTCACCAGGAGAAGTGGAAGTCCGATGATCACTTGCTAACTCAGGTGCGTTCCCTTTCAAAGCATTGTTAGGCACGGTCAGTGCTTCTCGGAGAGTGGGTGTGCATTTCTGGAACTGCGCCACATTCCTAGTAATCCTCTTGTCCTCTGACGCGGCCGTGATCATGGTCCCTTTTTGTTTTGTTACTAACAGTGGGCAAGGATGATATCGACAGTCTGCTTTTCTCTGTTGTTCTTGCCGCACCAGCACCCAGTCCCCTTCCTGGATGGATGACTGCGCAGATTTTCTCCGACTGTCGACGTATTCTTTCATTTTCTCCTTTTTCAGTCTGTCTCGTGCTGCTAATTCTTCGTGATCAGAGTCTTGATGACTACCACTAGCCATGTCTTCCCAGGCCGGTATTCTAGTGCGCACTGTGCGACCCAACATTAAGGTGGCAGGACATCTACCTGTGGTGGTATGAGGTGTGGTTCGATAGGCTCGTAACACCTCATTTAGAGCCACTTGAACATCACGCTTTGAAAGTTCGGCTTGCTGGATGTTTTTTTTTAGAGTGGCAATAAATCTTTCTACCATCCCATTGGCCTGTGGCCACAGGGGGGTGATCTTCCTGTGTCTGAAATTCAAGTGGTTGGCAAAAGCGGCAAAGTCTTGCCCACTGAACGGTGGGCCATTGTCTGTTTTCACTACCTTCGGTATGCCCCATGCTGCAAAAACCTCATCCAACACAGTTATAGTGGTGGCAGCTTTGGTTGACGCTATGAGGTGTGCAATTGGGAAACGTGAATACTCGTCCATTATGACCAGGATATACTTGCCAGATTGCAACGGGCCAAAGAAATCTACCGCAACATGTTGCCAGACGCCGTCTGGCAATTCTGACATTTGTAGAGGCGCAGGTGGATCCTCTCGACTTACTAGCTGACACTGCGGGCAGTCTTTCAGGGTGAGTTCAACCATCTGATCGAGTGCAGGGAACCAGACTCGCTCCCGCAGGGCTCTCTTCGTGGCTACGATACCTCTGTGCCCTTCATGCGCTAGGTTGATGACTCCTTGGCGCAGCTGTTTCGGAATGATGATCCGTTTGTCTCGTAGTAGAAGACCATTGGAGGTGATGGACAGTTCATCCTTCACATGTCTAAAGGAGGACAGTTCCTGACTGTCAACCTGTTCATTTTGTCCGGATTCTTCTAGGTGTCTCCAGCTATTTGTCTGGATGCGCTGTTTCACATTTTGTAAAGTGACATCCTCATTGGTGGCGTCCAGGATGGCCTCCAGAGGGACTGCAGGTGGTTTGGCTTGGGCCACTACAAAATGAATGTACTCCTCCGCTAGTGATGGATTTGACCTGGATGTTGCTTTAGGATGCCTCGACATATAGTCAGCTGGATTTGCAGCTTTTCCAGGTTTGTGGACGATAGTATATGTATACTCTTGAAGGCGGATGCCCCACCGCTCTATTCTGGGTGGCATTTTGGCTCGGGGATTTCCAAAAATAGTTAACAGGGCCTGGTGGTCCGTGATAAGCGTGAAGTGTTTTCCATAAATGAAGATGTGGAAATGTTCGCACGCCCACACTACCGCCAAGCTTTCCTTTTCAGGCTGAGAGTACGCTCTCTCTGTGTCCGTGAGGCTCCAACTTGCATATGCTACGATGTATCGTTGATCACTCTCCCTGTCATATTGAGCTAATATGGCTCCAAGTCCCACGGGACTCTCATCCACAGTGATTTCGGTTTTTCGCCGAGGATTGAAATAAGCGAGGTTGTTGGCTGACTCAACGGAAGCTTTGATCGCGTGGAAAGCTTGATCACATCTCGTGGTCCATTGAAATGGGTAGCCTTGTTTGGTCAGCTTTCTCAGCGGATAACTGATGGTGGCGTAATCCTTGATATAACGTGCACAGTAGCTTGCCATGCCTAGAAACGAGCGCACATCCCCAGCGTCTCTCGGTCTGGGAGTATCGTTTAAGGCTGCGATCTTTTCCGGGTCCGGTCTCATTCCTGCACCTGAAAAAATGTGTCCAAAGAACTTTAATGTAGACTTGTGGAATTCGCATTTGTCTTTATTTAATGTGAGGTTGGCATCCAGTAGGGCATGACAAACTCGGTGCAGCGCCTTGTCGTGTTCTTGCATCGTTGCTCCATATACGAGAATGTCATCACTGTAGTTTAGAACGTTAGGAATATGATGGATTACTTTCCTGATGGCCTCTTGAAAGATCTCAGCCAGAATCAGTGGCTCAGCAACGCGGGAGCAGGCAGGCACAGGAATTTACCGGTACTTGTGGGGAAGCAGTCACCGGGTCCAGGACTCGTCTCCACACGTCTCCGCCAACACTCTCGGGCAGAGCAGCAAAGCAAGCATTACACAGCCCGGATCCTGCGCGACCGGGGTGGGCTCCCGGTTCGCGTCCACAACGGTACGCAGCAGGAGACACACGCGACCGGGGTGAGCTCCCAGGTCGCGGCACAAATCCACAGCTCCTAGGCAACGGAGCGCTTGGCAGAACGGCAGGCACTGCAGGGGCACGACGCGCCCGGGGTAGGCTCCCCAGGTCGCAATGCAGTAGGGCAGCTCCAAAGCAGCAGAGCGCTCGACAGGATACGTCTGCACCAGGTAAGTGCAGCGAAGGTCCACGACCACCTCGTCGCCAGCTGTATTGTCGTAATTAGTACACAGACAACACTGGTTAGGTATTCAGTGGGAGCTTTATTTCGGCAGCGTCCTCACTCGTACTTCTCCTTCTCTCCTCTGCCCCTTTGACCCCTCCCCATTCTCCTTTCCAGTCCCCTCCCACTTCTAGATCCCCTGTGCCGGTCCTAGTGCCCGGCCCAGCTACAACATTACACCAGCATGCACTGGTCAAAAGTGCAAGGTCAAGACTATGTGGAAACAGAGGGGCAGCCAAACAGCAATGCTGCATCAATAACCAAAGCTGGACTGAGGCAGACGGAAGCTTTATAAGAGCTCTCCAGTAATCAGGTTACACGGGTTCGCCCCAGCTAACACCTGCCAGCCACAGGTGTGGGGATTCCTCGACCCATTGTTGGCCTGAAAGGATGAAGACAAATAAACAAGCAAGTGTTTCTCGGAAATGCAGTCTTTGGCAGGAAAACCATATCGGCTGACCAAGACACTACATACATTTCAAATGCAAGTCCAGTCCTGAAAGTTTTCCAAGACACTGGAAATTGGGAAATGGCCAAAGGGTGTGACACCTGGGAAATCTAGTCTATAGGAGGAAAAGCTTTTAGACTGGCACAAAGGCTACCATGGATCTGAAACAAAAGACAAGTTCTAGAGATCTTCCAAGAAGTTACGTCAGTAAAGGGATACAGCACAATGTCATTGAGCTTAGTCAAATATTGCAAAGTGTCCCAGTCATGCGCCCTAGAGAAGGACACGAGTTCAGGCAGTGTATTTGTGGCAGGTGCAGGGACTGCTGCCACAGTGTTGTGGCAGAGTTGCCAATATACTGTATTTTTCAATGTAACACGTGGAACGGTGGAAAACAATTACAGTAGGTGCCTTGACGTGGAAGATGCATTCTTTATTTCTTAAGCAAAGAAATGTGAAACATGTTTAAATATTTGAGTGTTTGTAAAGGGATGGTGTGAAGTTGTCGCTGGCAGAAGTCTAGTTCAATTGGCTGTGCCGGGGGGACCTATGTGGTTGTGCTGTACCTTGAGATCAGTGTGAACGATCTGTAAATTTGAGTAGTGTTTTGTGTGTGGATCCATTTGGGTTGGTTATTTCAAGTTTTGGAATGGCTGTGCATGTTGGGGGTCTGTGAAACGCTATTGTGCACAAAATACATTTTCATCTGTGAATGTGATGCACCCCTACAACAATTAATACACTAGATGGAGTAACCACTACATCAAAGTCACTGCATTGTGGAATTTTATTTAAAGGTAAGTAATGAAGTTACATTTAAATTAGATATAAAAATTAGAGATGAGTAATTGCATTCATTATAAATTTAGTACATTTATAGCTTAAGGTTAGGTTATTACATTAATATACATTTCCAAATGAAATTGTATTCATTAAATTAGTACAAAATATCTATATTCCAGATATAAAGTATTTACATTGTTTATATATACTTGAATATAAAATATAATTAGGAGTATAATTTAAATAAGCTAGTATTGCAAGTTAAGTAAATAAAATGCAAGTATTAGTGATGGGTAATTAAAATAATTGTTGATTTAAATATTTTTTAAGGTTAGAGTTAGGTTTGAAATATAATCGTATAATATATCTGTGTGTATGTGTAAAACAATTTCTGTAAAATGAAAAGGTTTCGTTGATGTTAATAGCAAGGTTAATAAATTATACATCAAATGAATATGAGGTTAATCTTTCTATTTATAATTTATATGAAATATTAACTAGTTTAGGGTTAGGTTTTCAACGTTATTTTAATTGAATTTTTATTAAGAAAAAAATCAATAAAAATGTAATCAATGTAGATCTAAGTAGGCGTAGGATTTCTACAGTACGGTTCAAAGTATTTGTAAAACAAATGTAAAACTTGTCTTGATGAAGCAGTGGTAGTAAATGTAATGGTTATGATGTAGTTGTAAATCGATATAGTGTTGGTCGTGTGGTAACATATAACCAATTTATTAATTGGTGATGTTTATATTACACACTCCCTAATCACCCCATTCTACACCCCTCCTAATACTAGCCCACTCCCCAATGTGAAACAAAGCTATGTATGAGGTGCCGTAGTATATAGAAATGTGGGAGTGGAGTGTACAGCTCCTGGGAAATTACGCCTTTTATTGCAAACAGTTGGTCCGGCTGCCTGCTTGTTTAGCCTAAGTGTTTATATTCTAAGCTAGGGGCTGTAACAAAAGGCTCCAAGCTTGGATAGGCACAAGCTCTTCATGGGGTCCTTCTCTGCAGTCTCTCCTTAGGACACCCAAAAGGCCTATCGGTTATTCAGAAATGCGCTCTCATTAATACTGTGGCTTCCGACACTGACGGCAAACAACAACACCACTGCGATTAAAACTGGGGACTTGGTGAGCAATATGGAATGCTTATGCTGGTGCAGTGATGCTAAAGATGGCAGTTTTCATGGACCACGTTCATCTTGCAGTACACAACTGCGCATTGAGACTAAGAGGGTGTGTTATTAGGAATCTGGATCACACTTGGGGGAAATTCAAGTATTTGTATAGCTATTATGGGAACCGCATTAACTTCCTGGTTCAATGCTTTTGAATTAAAGGCTCTGTCTGTTGAATCCTTTTTCTTTCACCCACAATTCAGGCTGAATCTGATCATGGTTAAGGAGCCATGCAGACACACCATTGCAGGCATAGAGAGTTGGATGCTTTGTATTGCCTCAATTAGGAGAAATAGCCTTAACAACGCGGGCTGAGCCACACGTGCCGTTTCCCCGCAAGCCGTACCACGATTGCCTTAACCACGCATGTGCCTTAACGCATATGTGCGGTTAAGGCAATGCGCTGTCTAGTTGCCAAGCGGAGGCACAGGAAGGGGAAGACAGGAAGGGGAAGGACTATCGGGAATCGGGACAGGAGACATTGAGGTAAGTGGGGTTGGGGCTGGGGTTTGGTCTTCGGGGGTGGAGGGGTAGTTTTCCGGGGTGGGGGTAGGTTTTAGGACTCAGGAGGGGGCCGGGGTAGTTTTTAGGGTGGGGGACGGTTTTTAGGGCTAAGGACATGGTGAGGTAAGTGGGGCAGGGGCTTGGTCTTGGGGTGGAGGGGTAGTTTTTTGGGGTGGAGGTAGGTTTCAGGACTCAGGAGGGGTTGGGGTAGTTTTAAGTGTGAGGGACAGTTTTTATGGCTAAGGGCGGGGGGAAAAGGGACATTTTACAGGTCAGGGAGCATGGTCGGGGTAGTTTAGGGATGTATGGGATAGTTTTTAGGGCTGAGGGGAGGGGGGCTGGGGTCGGGATAGTTTTTGGGGCGTGGGCCTAATTTTTAGGGCTCAGGGCAGTGGGGAAGGGACAGTTTACAGGGCAGGGTCGGGGTAGTTTAGGGATGTAGGGGATAGTTTAGGGCTCATGGCGGGGGGAGCTGGGGTCGGGGTAGTTTTTGGGGTGTGGGTTTAATTTTTAGTGGGCAGGGCAGGGGGAAAATGGACAGTTTACAGGGCAGGGGCAGGGGTATGATCTTTAGCCCGCATTCCCCTTTACCCATTATGTCTTTACCACGAAATTGCGTGGTAAAGGCATGCATGGTAAAGGCATGCGTGCTAATGATGCCGTCATGGTAGAGACCGCGTAGTACAGGCATGCATTGTTCAGGCATGTGTTGTACCATCATACAACCCTCAATTAGTCTGACTACATTTTCTTTTGTAGCGCAAACTGACACACTTTTCGTCAATTGGATATTTATTGACAATTAATTTCACTGAGTCACAGGCACAAAGTTAATTCTATAGGATCACACAATTTGTTCATGACAGGGTGTTGGTCACTGTTTGGGCAGCAGGACTCTCTCATCGGTAGAGTAGAGGTGCATTTCTTGCCCAGCAAAAGTATCTTACCCAGAATTGCGCAAGAAAAGTTGAGAAAAGGCACAACCGCTGAGGTGTATAAGTAAAGACAGAAGAACCTCTTGGGAAACATGGAGTGAATGGGAACACATCAAGCCAGAAATCTAGATTGGTGTAAAAAGGGGATTAATATTCAGTCCATTGGTGCTCTACAGTCATCCGTCCTTCCTTCCTCCAAAAATATTAATGGCACCAGGGAGTGCCAGATGTCACCAGAAGTGCAAAAAACCTAAAATCAAAAAACAGTGTACAAAGGTGAGGAGGGGCTTGCTAAATCCCTAACATAATACGTATAAGTGACACATTCTAAATTGCTAAATCTCCTAATCTCAGTCCAGGCCTACTAACTTTCAAGTAGAAAACATGATGGGCTTTTAAGTCAGTCTGCTGTTATAGGAGCTCTTGGGAGCAGCAGCTTGAAATGTTTTTTGTAAGTAAATGCAGCTGAATAAGCTGCCCATTTTCGATTGGCCAGTAATCTTGGATTGGAAGTTGCAGCTGGAGCAATCAAGTCTTCCTTCACGTATAAGCAGAGCGGTGCCTCCCGCATTCACTGTGCTGTCTCCACTCTATGCTTGGGTGTTCCTACTAGAGGTGACAAACCCTTGGCTCCCAGTTCTTCCTGTACTCTAGACCTAATTTTATACCAAGGTTGTGTTCCTCCTCAACACTTTAAGTTCTCTGACAATTGACAAACCGCCCTCCATTTCAGGAGGGGCAACAACACAAACCTTGTTAGCTCTTAAATAAAGCAGCACACAAATTTCAGAGATGTGGGCCTTACCCCATAGCATTGTGATTTCCTTTTCACTTCCTTTTTCAATTTTTATATGGTAGTAAAATACTGATCAATTATTAATTATGTAATCTCCATTCATTTAACCATTTAGTACAGTTCAGTTCTGACTGATGTAATCTCCTGGGTTCAGGATATTTTACTTTGATTAAAGCTCTTCAGAGGACCTTAACCTTGCTAGGTGCTCCTGACTTGAAATGCTGTAGAACAATACAAATGATAAAACACTCAAGTACATGCCACTAAAGGGGACCTCTTTCTCCTATCGCATACAGAGGTCCACCAGTCCCAATAGTCCATAATGTGTTGTATGCTAAAGGTCCACTAAGAAATGGAGATTAATTAGGTACATTTCAATAAAAGCACCCAGAGTCCTTTGCAGAAAATGTGCTGGCCTGCAGTGTTTCTGCATTACTCGTAATCCTGGTGGGCCGGGTAATTCCCCTTAGCGGACCCAACTTGTAATGATCGCCCAAAAGTCAATCTGCCTGTCATACACTGGGACAAGGAGGCGTCTTGTGAGACAAGTTTTGGTGATCTCATGAGACTCCTACAAGAGTTAAGTGAAAGCAAGCCTTGGGAGAAGCGGTTGTGCTTTTCTTCTCCTTTATCAACATGACTGCTTACTCCATCGTTTAATGTGACAAGAAGGGGCAAAATGGAAACAGAATTGAGTCTTCACAATAGCCTGACAAAAAGCCTCTCCAGGAACTAAAACTGTGAATTTAGTTAAAACTCCTGCTTATGACACTGATGGCGAATGAAGTAACCTAATCTTTAAAAATCTAAAGACTGATTATAATGGAGCCAATAATTCTGTTTTGAAATTAAAATTTGGTTCAGAAATCATGAATATTTCCCAAGCGACCTTTAGATATTCTTAAGATAATATAAAGAAATATAATTCTACATTGGTAAAATCTGGTATGGGGGAGGGGTAACTGTGGTAATAACTATGATATACAACAGAAATACCTATGTGTATTTAGATATTATGCATATTTTTCCATTTATTTTCGAATTCTTTCCTACTGTACTTAGATTTTCAACACATCTTTATATGAACCAATTCCTCCAGGATATGAACATATAACAAATGTGGTGCCACCTTTTAACGCCTATTCCGCACAAGGTGAGCCTGAGGTAAGGAACAATCCAGCGGACATTTTAAGAAGTTAAAATGTCCATGCAGTATTTACAGAATTGTGTATATTGTGTTTTTTCTTTGAAGTGCATGTCTACTTTTTTAATATCATATTTCTTTATATTTGTTATAATGTTTCGTACCAATGTTGCTGTCATATATTTGAGCTGCAAATAATAGGACCTACTATTCTATTAAACAACCTTAGAAGATGGAAGGCTGACTTTGCCTCGAAAATTTGATGTGTAGGAGACATCCTATGCCAGGAGTGATCATTAAATTCTGTGAGCCCTTTTCCAGGTAATTTTAAACAAGTTAACATTTAAGGCCTAAATTATGACTGGCCCGGATAATTCCAGTATGTGGGGTAACTACTATAACTATATTTTTACAGCACATACCAAAAATTATGAGCATTACTGTTCCCCCAGACAATTTCTGTGGGGAAATGCCCAGTAATTACTGGGACATGTAGATCTTTGTTCGGTGAGCACAAAATCTGCATCTTATTCACCATTATCGGCGACAAGCTCGTAGTTGGATGCTGTTTATCGCACCTGAAGAATTCCTACTTCCGTGGAGTCAGATTTCATCAGGTGCAATAAATATCAGCTCATTTGTGAACGGTGTTGTCAGCCTCAGGGAGACATTTCCCAAACAGGTTTTTAAAATTTTATTTTATAAAAAGCAACACCGGTTCCGTTAAGGAATATGGTCTGCATTAAAAAAAATAATAATAATTCTTTTGGGATACAAACACAGGGATGGTGGCCTGCTGTTCTTTGCAGGTTTACAAGTGGTCACAAACAGCGGCCTGTCAAATTACTATTTACTTGGCAGGTAGTTCTGTGAGCCCTGCAATTGGACTTTTTGTGATGCGACCTATTAGTGCATATGTCCTGTCGCAAAACTATAGACTGGTCACAAAAAGGCATCGTGCTGTTAGCTGCCACTTTTTGTGACCAGTCTTTTGATGCATCTGGGCCAAAATTCTGGATAAAAATTATCAAAACCATGTTTATTTCCTTGTTTTTTACCAATTTATTAATACGTGAATATTTCATTTAACGAATAGTACTAGTACTTTGGATCTTCTTTGTTTTAAGGGGAAATAATTTACTGACCTCTCACCCTTGACCCTTGACCTTGCCAGGTAGGTCGCTCCCCCACCACACAGCTCCGCCTGTGTTGTCTGCCCGCTGCTTCTGCAGGTAAGATCGCCCTCCGCTTGTGGCCCCGGTGCCCGTTTTTTTCTGCTTGTCTCCCCTTTTCCTTTCCGTGCCCCTCGCTGCCCCATTGTCGTTGTGCCCGTGATTCTGTCTGCTTTCTCCCCTGTTTTCCTTTTTGTACCCCTCGCTGCCCCATTGTTGCTGTGCCCGTGATTTTGTCTGCTTTCTCCCCTGTTTTCCTTTTTGTGCCCCTCGCTGCCCCATTGTCGCTGTGCCCGTGATTTTGTCTGCTCTCTCCCCTGTTTTCCTTTTTGTACCCCTCGCTGCCCCATTGTCGCTGTGCCCGTGATTTTGTCTGCTCTCTCCCCTGTTTTCCTTTTTGTGCCCCTCGCTGCCCCATTGTCGCTGTGCCCGTGATTTTCTCTGCTCTCTCCCCTGTTTTCCTTTTTGTACCCCTCGCTGCCCCATTGTCGCTGTGCCCGTGATTCTGTCTGCTTTCTCCCCTGTTTTCCTTTTTGTACCCCTCGCTGCCCCATTGTCGCTGTCCCCGTGATTTTGTCTGCTTTCTCCCCTGTTTTCCTTTTTGTACCCCTCGCTGCCCCATTGTCGCTGTGCCCGTGATTTTGTCTGCTCTCTCCCCTGTTTTCCTTTTTGTGCCCCTCGCTGCACCATTGTCGCTGTGCCCGTGATTTTGTCTGCTCTCTCCCCTGTTTTCCTTTTTGTACCCCTCGCTGCCCCATTGTCGCTGTGCCCGTGATTCTGTCTGCTTTCTCCCCTGTTTTCCTTTTTGTACCCCTCGCTGCCCCATTGTCGCTGTGCCCGTGATTTTGTCTGCTCTCTCCCCTGTTTTCCTTTTTGTGCCCCTCGCTGCCCCATTGTCGCTGTGCCCGTGATTTTGTCTGCTTTCTCCCTGTTTTCCTTTTTGTGCCCCTCGCTGCCCCATTGTCGCTGTGCCCGTGATTTTGTCTGCTTTCTCCCCTGTGTTCCTTTCTGTGCCCCCGCTGCCTCTCGCCATTCCCGCTGCTGCGTCCCCTGCGGCCCCGCCCCCCTGACCGCCCATTCGCTGCCCCTGCCTCCCGCCTCCCAGCTGCTCCTCCCTCCCACCTCCCCATAAATGGCGGCCGCTGTGCGGCCGCGCCGCTGGCGCGCCGAAGGCGCGCCTAAGGCAAGCCCGTCTGCGCCCGTCCGCGACTGGACCGCGCCCAGCGCCAGAACCCCTGGATCCCACCGATGCAACACTACTCGACGGACCTACGACGCCGCCACACTCACCGCACTCAATGCCGGCCGGAACCCTGCCTGCTACCGAGCCTCACCGAGACGCACCCACGGACCCTTCACCTGCCAAACCTGCCGATTCACCTGCCCCCGGACGTGCACCACCTCCGCCAAGTCGAGCACCAGCAGCAACAACCTGAAATGCATCCTGTTGAACACCCGCTCCGTCCACAGGCACGCCGTGGAACTCTGGGACCTGCTCGACGCAACAGCACCGGACATCGCCTTCCTCACCGAAACCTGGATGAACGCCTCCTCAGCGCCCGACATCGCCATAGCCATCCCGGACGGATACAAGATCACCCGGAGGGACCGCGTCAACCAGACGGGAGGAGGCATCGCCATCGTACACAAGAACACCATCCGCATCTCGACTAACTCCGACGAGACCTTCACCGCCGCCGAACACCTACACTTCCAGATACACACTGACCCCAAGACCACCCTCCGAGGCACCCTCATCTACAGACCCCCGGGACCACGCACACTATTCAGCGAAGACATCGCAGACTTCATCAGCCCGCACGCCATGCCCTCCGCCGACTACATCCTCCTAGGGGACCTCAACTTCCACCTGGAGAACAACAACGACAGAAACACCACCGCCCTGCTGGACAACCTCGCCAACCTCGGACTCAAGCAACTGGTGAACACGCCCACCCACTACGCCGGCCACACGCTTGACCCCGTCTTCTCGTCCAGCAAGCACATCTCCTTCAGCCACGCCACCGGACTCCACTGGACCGACCACAGCTGCGTCCACTTCAGCTTCAGAAAGACTACGACCCACCACCACCCGCAACAGGCTCCCCGCCGGAGCTGGAGCAAGATCACCGCCGAGCAGCTCACCGCCTCCCTCAGCCAGAACACACCCACCAACACAACGGACCCAAACGAAGCAGCCAGCAACCTCGCCAAGTGGCTGACCGCCTGCGCCGACGACCTCGCACCACTAAAAACCCTCCCAGCAGACCCGGAAGCAAGAAAACCCCTTGGTTCACCAACGAACTCAAGGAATCCAAGAAGAACTGCCGCACTCTCGAGAAAACCTGGCGACTCGACCAGACCACAGACAACAGGACCGCCCTCAAGCACGCCACCCGCAAACACCACCAGCTGATCCGTGCCACCAAGAAGTCGGCACTCAAAGAACGACTGGACAACAACGCCCATGACAGCAAGGAACTTTTCAGCATCGTCAAAGAGTTCTCCAACCCCAGCGCCGGAAACAACGACATCACCCCCTCGCAAGACCTCTGCAACTCACTCTCCGCGTTCTTCCACCGCAAGATCACCGACATACATAACCGCTTCGACGCACAAACAACGCACCCTACCGCCGAACCAACGCCCGCCACCACCACCCTCTGCAACTGGACCCCGATCAGCACCGAAGACACCACCCGCACGATGAACTCCATCCACTCCGGATCACCAACCGACCCCTGCCCACACCACGTCTTCAACAAAGCCGACGCCACCATCGCACCCCATCTCCGGGACATCATCAACTCCTCCTTCCACACCGCCACCTTCCCGGAGAGCTGGAAGCATGCCGAGCTTACCGCCCTCCTGAAGAAACCAACGGCGGACCCCACCGACCTTAAGAATTACCGTCCCATCTCGCTCCTTCCGTTTCCGGCCAAAGTCATCGAGAAGACCGTCAACAGACAGCTTGCCGCCTTCCTCGAGACGAATGGATCCCTCGACCCCTCGCAGTCCGGGTTTCGGGCCAACCACAGCACCGAGACCGCCCTTATCGCAGCCACCGACGACATCAGAACCCTAACCGACAACGGGGAAACAGCTGCCCTCATCCTCTTGGACCTCTCCGCGGCGTTTGACACCGTCTGCCACCGCACCCTAGTGAAGCGCCTCAGCAACATCGGAATCCGAGAGAAAGCACTGGAATGGATCATCTCGTTCCTCGCCGGAAGAACCCAGAGAGTCCGCCTCCCCCGTTCAGATCCGAAGCCACCGAAGTCATCTGCGGCGTTCCACAGGGATCCTCACTCAGCCCAACCCTCTTCAATGTCTACATGAGCCCCCTCGCAGCCATCGCACGCCGACACAACCTCAACATCATCTCCTACGCCGACGACACCCAGCTGATCCTCTCCCTCACCAACGACCCCACCACCGCCAGAGCCAACCTACACGACGGGATGAGAGACGTCGCCGACTGGATGAGGAACAGCCGCCTTAAACTGAACTCAGACAAGACGGAAGTCCTCATCCTGGGCTCATCACCCTCCGCCTGGGACGACTCCTGGTGGCCCCCGGCCCTGGGCACCGCGCCCAAGCCAACGGACCACGCACGCAACCTGGGCTTCATCCTGGACTCCTCCCTGTCGATGACCAGACAAGTCAACGCCGTCTCATCTTCATGCTTCAACACCCTGCGCATGCTCCGCAAGATCTTCAGATGGATCCCCACTGAAACCAGGAAGACCGTCACCCAGGCACTCGTCACCAGCCGACTGGACTATGGGAACACCCTCTACGCCGGAACCACAGCCAAACTTCAAAAAGACTCCAGCGCATCCAGAACGCCTCCGCACGACTAATCCTGGACATCCCCCGACACAGCCACATCACCGGACACCTGAAAGACCTGCACTGGCTCCCCGTCAGCAAGAGAATAACGTTCAGACTCCTCACCCACGCACACAAGGCCCTCCACGACCTGGGCCCAAAGTACCTCAACGACCGCATGACCTTCTACACGCCCACACGCCAGCTACGATCAACCAGCCACGCCCTCGCCACCGTACCACGCATCCGCAGAACCACCGCCGGAGGAAGATCCTTCTCCTACCTGGCAGCCAAGACCTGGAACTCCCTCCCCACTCACCTTCGGCGAACCCAGGACCATCTCTCCTTCAGGAAGCAGCTCAAGACCTGGCGGTTCGAGCAGTAACTTACCCCCTCCCCCAGCGCCTTGAGACCCTCCCGGGTGAGTAGTGCGCTCTATAAATGCCGTGATTGATTGATTGATCAGTCCATCCATTCCAGTAAAGATTTCTCATTCACTTTAATAAAAACTAAGGTTTTTGCGGTAAGAGATCACAAACCGCTGCCTCAAATAGTTGTTAGCGCCATCAGATCTTTCAGTTGTAATTACATATTCCCCTACACTTTCCTTCAGTAAGTCTAGCATTATATTCAAGCAAAGGTGGCCTACTATGACCAGAAAAATGGCTTATGGTTTTACTACATATATATGCATACCATACATCCCAGAGTGACAACACTGATTTAACAGATGCAAGAAGCTGAGGAAAAACAGTCTTTTCACCATCATCAAAGCCTTATTTAAAAACAGTATCCTGCCAGTCCTTGTTGCTCCATACATCCGAAAAGGTTTGCGAACACAATAAAGTCTTAAATAGTTTGTTTATTTTAAGTGCGTCAAAATGCTACTGTGAGGCGTTTCGACTGCCCTGCAGCCTTGGTCATATTGAGGAACACCATCTTAGATCCGTGATTTAAAGTGCATTGGTGTTACATCATAATTGACATAAACAACATACTTTCAAAAGTGCTCGTTCTGCTACTATGAATCTGTATAAAAGCAATAAATAATTACTTAAATGCATCAAACTTTGAATTGATACCGGGAAACTTCACAGGTATTTTCTTTTACAAACCCATTTGTCCAGCCAGTACTGCAAATTTCATTTATAACATGGTGATCCCCAAAGGGCTTTTCAAGACCAACTATTTTACACATAGGTTTATAATACCACCATTGCTTATTGTAGCTGAGCATCCTTACAGATAAATACAGCACATTATTCCTTTAAAAAATGATCATATTCAGATCACATATCATCAGGTCAGCCATTGCACCATGGCTAAATGTTAACACATCACGCCCCAGTGGGCCTACCATCTCGAAGCATTGTCGTACGGTTTCCACTTTCTCAGTAGGAACTGTTTGTTTGTTGGACAACATGAGCGTTGGTATGGTGCCAGAC
Source organism: Calotriton arnoldi (assembly GCA_963921515.1). Lineage (NCBI taxonomy): Eukaryota > Metazoa > Chordata > Amphibia > Caudata > Salamandridae > Calotriton > Calotriton arnoldi. The sequence goes on from CAWUFW010010523.1 coordinate 269,848, forward strand.
TGATTCTATGCACCCTTTCTGGATATGTTGGCCTATAGCCCTTCTAGCTGACAGTGCCTCCATAGGTACCCCTAAACCTGGTAAGGTAACAAATGGTTTGGGCAACCTCAGAACATGACCACCCTGACTCCCCAAGGAATCGTGGTAACAGATCTAGAACCTTTTCGCTCAGTCACTCAGAAAGGTGCACAAGAAATAAAGGGGCGTTTCAATATTTATTGAATCGTATAAAATATATGCGCTGCAATGATTATTAGAGGCAGATAAGTGATTTGCAGTATAAGAACAGTGAAAAGGGTAAATGATTCCACCATTGTGCTAAAACAGTGTAAATATGCGGGAATATAAGTAATGTGTATATAGTACTCCTACTATGCGCTCCCTAACCTAGTTGCCTAGGTCCGGTGTTAATTCAAGAATCCCCTAGTGGATGATCTCACTCCCCACCTGAAGGTCAGTGGATGCATGTCCCCATCTTGTTCACAAGTTGGACATCCCTCCTCGCAGAGGCTAAACAGGAATCAGCTGGGCTGAGACTCCGACACAGTGACAACATCGTAATGACAGCAGAGTGCTCCTCTGAATTGAACACGAAAAATGCATGTGTATTTATAATAACAGTATCCACGCTTCTGTGTTGAGGCCTCAACCAGGCTAACATTTGTGTATTCTCTTGTGATAGCCATGCTGCCTCATGGATGAATAACAAACAGCATATGGAAAATGTGTGTTCAGACCTTGTACTAAATGTTCAAGGTATCGTGATAGTGTACTTATGAAGTGGTATTGTAAACAATGTGGTTTCAGAGAAACTAATGTTGCATTGTTATGCAAGCAAATGTGTGTCAAAAGTCATCGTGTAGAAAAGAAGGCAACTTAAGAAATGTGTACATGTAAAATGGCAGTGTTTCTTCCTGGGCCTAACCTAGCCTCGTGACGGCATTGCCTGTACTTTTTCCTTTTTAATGGCACAAAGCACACATGCCCATGGTGTACTCCACCTTAGGCCTGCTATATATCTCATTAATCTCTTTATTGCAGTCCTAAAATAACCAATCCTAAAGTGCCTAGGTGCAAAACCCAAAGTGCTAAAAATGATTAGAATGTCAAATGTGTGACAATCCGATTACATAATTACTCAAATGAGGGTCTTCGTATTAAGTTCAATAATATATCTGGGCTCTAGTAGTCTGAGGGTTCTCTCTCTATTGCTCCCTCTTTCGCTTCTAGGTATTGCATCGATTACAAAGTAATTCCGAGCTTTGTCATCACTGTTGTGCTTTTTTTCAATGTGGCGGGCCACTAGGTAGTTTCTATCCTTGTTAGACTTGGCATCTTTTGGCGTGTTTCCCCTGACTTTTTGCTTTCTGACCTCCCGGTTTTGACTCTGTTTTTGCTGGTGTAATGATTCTGCGCACTTTCCTCACTGCGGTCCAGTGGGAAAGTGCAAGTGCTCCTGTATAAAATGTGTTATGGATTGGTGTTTCCATGATTGGCCTATTTGGTTTATCTGTCAGTCCCTTGTAAAGTGCACTGCGAGTGCCAGGGCCTATAGACCAAATGCTGTTGGTGGGCTGCAGCACTGGATTGTGCCACCCACGCAAACAGCCCGTAAAGTGTAACTCGGGCCTGCCATCGCAGAGCCTGTGCGCAGCCTGGGGCTGCCATGTCGACTTGGCAAGTGCACACACTTGCAAGTCCCTAAACCTTCCCTTTTCTACATGTTAGTCACCCCTAAGGTAGGCCCAAGGTACCCCTGTGGGCAGGGTGCGTTGTATGCGAAAGGTAGGACATGCCCTGGTGTGTGCGGCACGTCCTGATAGTGAATTACAGCCTAGTTCGTTTTTCACTATCGCAAGGCTACCTGTTCTCCCTAGGCCAGAACGGGCGGTTTTTGATTATTACAGTTTGTAATCCTAACTGACCCCGGGAACGTGGTAGAAATTCGAGTTTAGTATGCCTGGACTCAGAATGATAAAATGCATCTTTTAGTGAAGTTGGTTTTAACATTCTGGGTTTGAAAATACCACTTTTAGAAAGTGGGTATTTCCTTGTCTAACCATCCAAGCCTGCCTCTGCGGGTTGTGTATTCCTTGTCTGGAGTGTGAGTGACAGGGGCTGGGGGATGCCAGGAGACAGGGTGAGTCAGCACAGGGCTGAATAGCACGATCTACATGTAGATGGGTGGGAGGGGTCGCACCTGGGCCCTGAATAGGACAGTGCCTTCCCTCCACAATGCTGGCTCCACCTCCTGTGGCGCGTCTGATGTCCCTGGCCTACTCACTGAAAGAAGGGACGGAGACTTGTCAACAAAGTGCTCCAGAACTGGTTTGGACTAGGCAAAGGCCTCTCTGCCTTCAGAGAACAAAGGAATTTGGGATATAAATATTGGGGCCCTGACCCCATGAATTTAGATCTCGCTGGAATCAAGGAACCTGCCAAGACGAAGAGCTGGAGAGCTGCTAGGAGGAGTACTGCCCCTTTGCTGAGTTATTGCCTTGTTGGGTTGGCCTGCAGTTGCTGCTTCTGTCTTGGGCAGTGAAAGGACTGGACTGAACTTTCTACTCTTTGTACTGAGAATCTCCAAGGGCCTGAAACCGAGCTGGCCTCCTGTTAAGAAGTCTCAGGGACTACAAAGACTTCACAACCCTCTGGGTACCGCTTCTGGAACCGTTTTGCACCGCAACCGCGACGAACGCCGACCGGCTCGTACACTCCGTACCAGCCACAACGAGAAAGGTACTGTGACCGAGTCTGTTCACGACTCTGCTGGCCCGTATCGACGCGGTAGGCTGGAACTGTTAGACTCTGTGGTTTTCAGCATCGTGGTAGGCTCGGACGGAGCTACCGACTCGTACAATCTTTGTTTTTGAACTATTCTTGCAAAGAAGTTACCTTATCAAGTATTCGTTTTTAAAGTATAGTATTGTGGATTTTCGTCGTAATTGGTCTTGTCTTGAGTATATAAAAATTGGTTATTTTTCTAAACTGGTGTGGTGTCCGTTTGTAGTGCTTACACTGTATTACTGTTGGTTATGTGCAAATGCTTTACACACTGCCTCTGAATTAAGCCTGACTGCTCGTGCCAAGCTACCACGAGGGTGAGCAGGGGTTACTTCACGAGTGTAACACCCTTACCCTGACTAGGAAGAAGGGTCCCTACTTGGACAAAGGTGCAAGCCCTTGCCAACTAGAGATCCCATTTCTAACATTGGTTGTCAGCGGTGAGGATAGGACTTGTGTTTGCACTTGACTTACAGTGATTGGTGTGCACTACTACCATATCACAGACCATTACGTACCACATACTGGTTCTTTTTCTTTTGGCCTATTTTTGATCTTGCCAGTTTTCAACTCACGACTTTTGTCATGCCTGAATCAATTGCATCATCCGTTGCATCTCTGGAAGTTATCTTTGAGGAGGACAGGTTGGAATCCTACGCCGTAAAGGAGTTACGAGCGATTTGTAAAAACCTGAAAGTCCAAATTAAAGGCCTCACAAGGAAGGAGGAGCTACAGAAGGCGCTGAGGGCCTGGGTAGCAGCCAGACATGCCAATGGGCAGCCTGGTGATCTCAGTGAGGAGGTGGAGGAGCCTATTTCCAGGGTGGATGTGCTTTTGGGTAGGGGGAACCCGCCAGGTCAGGCAGCAGCAGTCTGTCCCCAGAGGAGCTGGAGGACAGGCGGGAGGCAAGGCAGTTTGATCTGCAGAAGCTCAGGCTGGAGAGTGAGCGGGAGGAGAAGAGATTGGCCATAGAGGAGAGGAAGATGCTCTTAGAGCATGAGAGAGAACTGAAGGAGCTAGAACTTAGGAGTAAGTCAGGCTCAGATGGTGGCAGCAATTCGTCCAGAAAGGCAGACAGGATTGTGCACATTCCCAAGAACGTAGGCAAGGAGTTCAAGAAGGGGATGACATACAAAGGTGGTTTCAGGGTTATGAGGCAGCCATACACATGAATGGGGTCCCGGAGGAGAATTGGGGAGCAGGATTGTGGCCACTTTTCCCGGAAGAAGCAAGGGATGCTCTGATAGCTTTGGGTAAGGGGTATCACCTCACCTATGCTGACATGAAGGATGCCCTTCTCATAAAGTATGGTCTTACTCCTGAAAAGTACAGGGATCAGTTCAGGTCCAGTAAGAAGTCTGATGTCAACACTTGGTTGGAATGTGTGGATGTGTTCTGCAGGTCTCTGGATGGTTGGGTGAAGGGCAGTAGTGTAACAGATTTTCAGGGGCTCTACAACTTGATTGCATGGGAGCACTTGTCTAGTCTATGTTTTGCAGATCTGCGCCAGCACCTAGTCGATAGTAAGCTAACTGACCCCAGGAAGCTTGCCATGGAAGCGGACCGCTGGGTGAGTACCAGGGTCCACAAGAAAGCGTTTGGGGGAGACTCAGCCAAAGGTGGGCAGGGTCCCCAGCAGAAAGGTGGGGGGGACAAGAGTAAAGCACAGGAGTTCTCTAAAGGGCCCCAAACTAATACCCAGGGTAAAGGTTCCCAGCCCCCCGGTGATAAGAAGAAAGGGGTCTCCACAGGGAAGCCTGTTGAGACCGGCCCCCGCAAGTGTTATGCATGTGACCAGGTAGGTCACTTTAAGGGGGACCCCAAGTACCCGAAGGGGACACAGCCACCCACCGGTGGACAGTCCAAAGTGTTGGCTAGTGTAGCGCTTGGGGAGGAGGGGTGCCCACAGGAGGGTGGGGATCCCGCAGAAATGACCCTTGTCTCACTCGGGGACAGTGAGATGGTCCCAGGAAACCAGGTGCCCCTAACACAAAGAAATATAGCACCTGGGTGACCATTAATGGGAACAGGGTAGAGGCTCTCAGAGATACTGGAGCCAGCGTGACCTCAGTCCGGTGTCACCTGGTGTCTGAGAAGCAAGTAGTCCCCGAAGCATTCCACCAAGTAGTTGCTGTCGACAACTCTGAGCGCCAGTGTATGGTGGCGCAGGTTCCCTTTGAATGGGGGGGGGTCTCAGGTCCCTTGAGGGTGGTTGTGATCCCTACCATGCCTGTAGATTGTCTGCTAGGAAACGACCTGGAGCAGTCCTCATGGAAGGAGGTTGAGCTCAGGTCTCACTTGGAGATGCTTGGGTTGCCAGAGTGGGCATGCGTGTCTACTCGGTCAATGGCAGCCAGAAAGGGTGATCAAGAGGACTTGGAGCCTGAAACAGTGGCCCAAGTCCCTGCCAAGAGAAAGGGCAGGGGCGCGGGAAACCGGCCCCCGAAGTTCCCACGGACCGGGAGGAGGCGGACCTCGAGGGGGACGCCCGGTGCCTACAGAGGAACAGGTAGCCGAACTGGGAGACATCTCTGAGCTGACCCATTGGCAGCAAGAAGGGGTCCCACCAGGGAGGAGTTCTGCAGGGAGCAGAACGAGTGCCCTACTCTGGAGGGTCTGCGGCGGCAGGCTGCAGACCAGGCAGCTGGTAATCAGTCCGGGTCACATCTGATCTACTGGGAGAGTGGTCTCCTATACAGTGAGCCTAAGGTTGCTGAGCCTGGGTCAGCCCGTGTGCTGGTGGTACCCCAGCGCTTCAGGACCTTCCTACTGGGTCTGGCTCATGACGTGCCTTTGGCAGGACATTTGGGGCAGGACAAGACCTTTGACAGGCTTGTCACCCACTTCTTTTGGCCCCAAATGCGAAGGCAGTCAGATGCACACTGTAGGTCTTGCCAAACTTGCCAGGCAAGTGGTAAGAGTGGGAGGAAGGTCAAAGCTCCTCTCCAACCTTTTCCTGTTGTTGGAACACCCTTCGAAAGGGTAGGGATGGATATTGTGGGGCCACTGGATCCCAAGACAGCCATGGGCAACAGGTACATCCTGGTCTTGGTGGACCATGCCACCCGGTACCCGGAGGCAATCCCTCTCAGGACAACGACGGCGCCAGTGGTGGGCCGGGCGTTAATGGGGATCTTTTCCCGTGTGGGATTCCCCAGAGAGGTGGTTTCTGATAGGGGGACCAATTTCATATCGAAGTATATGACATCCCTGTGGAAGGAGTGTGGTGTAACCTACAAGTTCACCACTCCTTACCACCCACAAGGAAACGGTCTGGTGGAGAGATTCAACCAGACCTTGAAAGGCATGATCAAGGGTCTAACAGAACCCATGAGGCGTAAGTGGGACGTCCTCTTGCCATGCCTACTCTTTGCATACAGGGAGGTGCCTCAGAAGTCTCTTGGGTACAGCCCCTTTGAGCTCCTGTATGGCCACCCTGTCAGAGGACCTCTGAGTTTGGTAAAGGAAGGCTGGGAGGCGGCTCCCAGGAAAACTCCCCAGGATGTATTTAGCTACATGTGAAAATAGTGGAGCGGTGCACTACCAAAGAGTTTTCTTCAATAAATCCAAATGTTCATTTTGTATAGTGGTTTATCAATCCTTTATTTTCAATATCAAAATGTGCAAATTCCAGCCAACGCGTTTCGTTCATACATAAAATGAACTTCTTCAGGGCAAATGGTGATGTGAAGAAGACGCAGGAACACAGAGGCAATGAAGAGCCCTTGATCTGAGATATTTCAAATTCCTGCTGTCGACGCACAAGTATTTACATTTTAAAGGTTACCATGATAAGTGCCTGATGGTTGTATCTCTGGGGACACAGTCCTGTTATTATCGTCCGGTCGGCAGTCAGACCGGACGATAATAACATTTTATGTATGAACGAAACGCGTTGGCTGGAATTTGCACATTTTGATATTGAAAATAAAGGATTGATAAACCACTATACAAAATGAACATTTGGATTTATTGAAGAAAACTCTTTGGTAGTGCACCGCTCCACTATTTTCACAGTTTTCTCTCTGCTTGGCAGCTGGCATCCAACAACGGCAGGTGCAGGAGCTGTATGTGCACACCCAATCATACTATCCATTACAATTTCTTAAACAAGAAAAGGAATAAAGCAGGGAGGTGCGGTTACTCAGATCCGCCGTTGCTCATTCATTCTCTATTGTATTTAGCTACATGCTGGCCTTTAGAAACCAAACTGCCCGCTTCAGGAAACTCGCTCAGGCGAACCTAGAAGCAAGCCAGGAAGAAATGAAGAGATGGTATGACCAGAATGCCACTCTGGTCAAATTTCAACCTGGGCAAAAAGTGTGGGTCATGGCCCCAGTAGCACCTTGTGCCTTGCAGGACAAGTGGACTGGGCCATATGAGGTAAAGGAGCACAAAAGTGACGTCACCTACCTGCAGGCTCCAAGGAACCCTTTGAGGGTCCTTCACGTGAACCGCCTCAAGCCCCACTTCGAGAGGTCCGAAGTGAGTATGCTCTTGGCTACAGATGATGGGGTGGAAGAGGAGAGCGAGCCTCTCCCTGACCTCCTGTCTACCAAGGAGCATGATGGGTCAGTAGAGGGGGTGATCCTCTCCCCTACTCTGACTCAGGAGCAGCAGGGGGACTGTCGCCAGTTGTTGGGACAGTTCGCCCCACTGTTCTCTCTGACCCCCGGTGTTACTCACTGGTGTACCCATGACGTGGACACCGGTGACAGCCATCCTGTGAAGCACAAGATTTACAGGTTGACTGACCGGGTCAGAGCCAGCATCAAGGAGGAGGTCTCTAAGATGTTGGCGTTAGGGGTGATTGAGCCCTCCCACAGTCCTTGGGCCAGCCCAGTGGTCTTGGTCCCAAAGGCTGCGGCGCCCGGTGCCACTCCAGAACTCCGGTTTTGTGTGGACTACCGTGGGCTCAATGCCGTCACCAGGACTGACACGCACCCCATCCCCAGAGCTGATGAGCTCATTGATCGGTTGGGAGCTGCCCGGTTCCTCAGCACGTTTGATTTGACGTCTGGGTACTGGCAGATTGCCTTAACCGATGGGGCCAAGGAGAGATCAGCATTCTCAACCCCAGAAGGTCATTACCAATTCCGGGTGATGCCCTTTGGGTTGAAGAATGCCCCTGCCACCTTTCAGAGGTTGGTCAATCAGGTGTTGGCTGGGCTGGAGGATTTCAGTGCCGCCTACCTGGATGACATTGCTGTGTTCAGTTCCAGCTGGGAAGAACATTTACAGCACCTTGAGAAAGTGTTGAGGGCTCTGCAAGGTGCAGGCCTCACGATCAAGGCCAGTAAGTGCCAGATCGGGCAGGGTTCTGTGGTGTACTTGGGACACCAGGTAGGAAGCGGCCAGGTGGCGCCCCTACAACCCAAGATTGACACCATTCTGGCTTGGGAACCCCCAAGACCCAGACAGAGGTGAGAGCCTTCTTAGGTCTCACCGGCTATTATAGGAGATTTGTTAAGGGCTATGGCACCATCGTTGCCCCCTTAACAGAGCTGACCTCTAAGAGGCAGCCCAGGAAAGTGATCTGGACTGAGTCCTGCCAGAAAGCTTTTGATGCCCTGAAGGCGGCCATGTGCACGGCGCCCGTGCTCAAGGCACCTGACTTCTCCAAGGAATTCATCGTGCAGACTGACGCTTCATAGCATGGTGTGGGAGCGGTGCTCTCACAACTGAACGAAGAGGGCCTGGATCAGCCTGTAGTCTTCCTTAGCAGGAGACTACTTCCCAGGGAACAGAGGTGGAGTGCCATAGAAAGGGAAGCTTTTGCTGTGGTCTGGGCACTGAAGAAGTTGAGACCATACCTGTTTGGGACTCACTTCCGGGTTCAGACAGACCACAGGCCCCTCAGATGGTTGATGCAAATGAGGGGTGAGAATCCAAAACTGCTGAGGTGGTCCATCTCCCTACAGGGAATGGACTTTACGGTGGAGCACCGTCCTGGTACAGAACACGCCAACGCAGATGGTCTGTCCAGGTTCTTCCGCCTTAGTGAAGAGAACTCCAATGGGGTTGGGTAGTTCTCCCTACTTTCAGCTGGAGGGGACATGTGTTAGACTTGGCATCTTTTGGCGTGTTTCCCCTGACTTTTTGCTTTCTGACCTCCCGGTTTTGACTCTGTTTTTGCTGGTGTAATGATTCTGCGCACTTTCCTCACTGCGGTCCAGTGGGAAAGTGCAAGTGCTCCTGTATAAAATGTGTTATGGATTGGTGTTTCCATGATTGGCCTATTTGGTTTATCTGTCAGTCCCTTGTAAAGTGCACTGCGAGTGCCAGGGCCTATAGACCAAATGCTGTTGGTGGGCTGCAGCACTGGATTGTGCCACCCACGCAAACAGCCCGTAAAGTATAACTCGGGCCTGCCATCGCAGAGCCTGTGCGCAGCCTGGGGCTGCCATGTCGACTTGGCAAGTGCACACACTTGCAAGTCCCTAAACCTTCCCTTTTCTACATGTTAGTCACCCCTAAGGTAGGCCCAAGGTACCCCTGTGGGCAGGGTGCGTTGTATGCGAAAGGTAGGACATGCCCTGGTGTGTGCGGCATGTCCTGATAGTGAATTACAGCCTAGTTCGTTTTTCACTATCGCAAGGCTACCTGTTCCCCCTAGGCCAGAACGGGCGGTTTTTGATTATTACAGTTTATAATCCTAACTGACCCCGGGAACGTGGTAGAAATTCGAGTTTAGTATGCCTGGACTCAGAATGATAAAATGCATCTTTTAGTGAAGTTGGTTTTAACATTCTGGGTTTGAAAATACCACTTTTAGAAAGTGGGTATTTCCTTGTCTAACCATCCAAGCCTGCCTCTGCGAGGTTGTGTATTCCTTGTCTGGAGTGTGAGTGACAGGGGCTGGGGGATGCCAGGAGACAGGGTGAGTCAGCACAGGGCTGAATAGCAAGATCTACATGTAGATGGGTGGGAGGGGTCGCACCTGGGCCCTGAATAGGACAGTGCCTTCCCTCCACAATGCTGGCTCCACCTCCTGTGGTGCGTCTGATGTCCCTGGCCTACTCACTGAAAGAAGGGACGGAGACTTGTCAACAAAGTGCTCCAGAACTGGTTTGGACTAGGCAAAGGCCTCTCTGCCTTCAGAGAACAAAGGAATTTGGGATATAAATATTGGGGCCCTGACCCCATGAATTTAGATCTCGCTGGAATCAAGGAACCTGCCAAGACGAAGAGCTGGAAGAGCTGCCAGGAGGAGTACTGCCCCGTTGCTGTGTTGTTGCTTTGTTGGGTTGGCCTGCAGCTGCTGCTTCTGCCTTGGGCAGTGAAAGGACTGGACTGAACTTTCTACAAACTTGTGCTGAGTATCTCCAAGGGCCTGGAACCGAGCTGGCCTCCTGTTAAGAAGTCTCAGGGACTACAAAGACTTCACAAGCCTCTGGGTACCGCTTCTGGAACGCTGTTTCAGTTGCCACAGAGGAAGGGAACCGCAACCGACTCCGTCAACCGAATCCATCCCTGGCCGGTGACCTGTTTGCACCGCAGACCGCATCGCCCCGCTTCGCATCGCAACCCTGGTCTCACCGTGGGCGACGTCCGACGCCGCCAACATTGAGCCGCTGCTTGCACCGTGACCTGTGGGCACCGCAGTTCGCATCGCATCGCTTCACTGGGCCAGCCGGACAAGACCGACGAGGTCGCTGCAACTGGCTCAAGAGTCGTGACCGCACCGCATTTGGGGCACCGCTCGCACGTCTGCGACGCACCGCTCCGACTCGCACCGCTGTCCGACGCCAGCTCCCGCACTCCGGCTTGGTCGCCTGCATCGCAACCTGTCAGCACCGCATCGAGCATCGTCTCACCCTGCATCGCACGCCTTGGACTCACCGACTCCGTCTGCCCGACGCTCATCGAGCCGCTGCCTGCACCACATCGAGGGACACCGCACCTTGCATCGCTCCGTCTTGCACCGCAACCGCGACGAACGCCGACCGGCTCGTACACTCCGTACCCGCCACAACGAGAAAGGTACTGTGACCGAGTCTGTTCACGACTCTGCTGGCCCGTATCAACGCGGTCGGCTGGAACTGTTAGACTCTGTGGTTTTCAGCATCACGGTAGGCTCGGACGGAGCTACCGACTCGTACGAACTTTGCTTTTGTGCTATTCCTGCAAAGAAGAAGTTAACGTATACAGGATTCATTCGTAAAGTATAGTATTGTGGATTTTTGTCATAATTGGTCTTGTCTTGAGTATATAAAATATTGGTTATTTTTCTAAACTGGTGTGGTGTCCGTTTGTAGTGCTTACACTGTATTACTGTTGGTTATGTGCAAATGCTTTACACACTGCCTCTGAATTAAGCCTGACTGCTCGTGCCAAGCTACCACGAGGGTGAGCAGGGGTTACTTCACGAGTGTAACAACCCTTACCCTGACTAGGAAGAAGGGTCCCTACTTGGACAAAGGTGCAAGCCCTTGCCAACTAGAGATCCCATTTCTAACAATCCTTAACTACTCTTATATGATGCAGGACTCCCTTATGCACTGATAGAGTCGTGCTTCCCAAGTACATTAGGCTACAGGGACATTTTAAAATCTATATTTCATAACCAGTTTTACAGTAAAATTGCCCTCTTTTCTTTTGAGTGTTCTGAAAAGGTGATATATATTCCGTTGTACTAGCTCCATTTTTTAAATTTAAATTTCTTTATTCATATTTTGTGGAATAAACAAAGGGTACAACACATGCAAATACAATCTGTGTTCATAGCAATTACTGCAATGCCACATCGACAGCTGATCAGAAGACAAAGGGTGCATATTTACCATTGTGCCGCGGTGGAAAGTAATGAAGTAATGATATTGCGGGCCCATTTAAAAGGGTCCACACATTGGCGACCGGGTAAGACTATGCCCATTAATGGCCTCAAAGCAACGCAGTTGTGCTTGTGGGCAAGGGGAAAAGGTTAACAGAGAAGTTGGCTTATTCAAGAGTATCAATCTGCATGCCCTAGCGATTTGGTATCAGTTTGTGCCCGTTTCTAGGACCCTGGTGGCCTGCATCCAGCCCTCCTGAGGAGTGCACGTAGTGTTGAGCGACTGGGGATTGAGTGTCAGGGGCACAGATGGTCGGCCTAGCTCTGGGTGTTAGTTGTTGATATCTATGTAGGGAGCTGTGTGTGTTTCTGAGAAGGGGCAGCTGTACCCCTGTCGAGGTTTTTTTAGAGTCCACAAGCATGACATCCCAGGCGTATGCCAGTGGGATTTTGCACAGGTCCAGCGCATCTTCTCGCCTCAGCGCTACACTCTCTGCCCGCACCCAGTTTGTAGAGGAGCGGTGCCATGCATCCCAAGATGGAGGCTCTGGGTTTTTCCATTGCCTGGTGACCAGCCGTTTGGCGGTAATGAGGCCCAGATCTATAAAGCGTGATGACGCCTTGCATTGTTTGGGTCTATGGTATAGGCCTAGGATGCAAGTTTCCCAAGTGTTTGCCACTGTACGTTCAGTGCAGTCTGAGAGACGGATGGTGACCGCTCGCCAATAGGCGGCCCAAGCAGTACAACCCCACAACATATGAATTAGGTCAGCATTCACCAGCTGACAGCGGGGACATTGGGCGTTTGTGCAACAAAAATATCTGTTTGTTTTCTGGTGTAAGATATGCCCTGTGAATTATGTAGAGCTGTATGAGGTGGAACCTAGCATTTCTGGGTACGTGAACCGCCTACTGCAGAACATTCTCCCACTCCTTGTCAGTGCTGGGGCACTGCAAGGCAACATCCCAGCGACTCCTGAGTGAAGTCAGTCAGTGTGCTGTGTGTGTGCGCAGTGAGTCAGCAAACCACTTAATAAGGTGCTTCCCCGTGTCCATGGTGTTAATGTATTGGATAGTGTGGAGCATTGCCGGTTCCTGCGATATGTCACCCCATTGCGCCCGCAGCTCCGCAATCTGGGAGGCATGAAGCAGATCTGTCCCTGAGGGAGCCCGTTGTCTGTCGCCAGTGCCATAAATGGTAACAGCTGCCGTCTCTGTAAAGGTCTCCTAGTGTTTGCAGTCCCGCTGTTTCCCAGGCCTGAAGATCCGCACTCATGATGCAGTTCTGGCCTCTCGGTGTGCCTAGAAGGGGCAGGGCAGGCGCGTATGGGGTGCAGTCCCTAGTGAGAAATAAAGCACGCTTAAAGCACCTATGGGCCACCTCTAGCATTAGCTGCTCTCGGGATTTGTCCTGGCTCCTTGGGTGGAATAGGTGGAGAATGGACGAGCTCGACCAGGCCTGATAGTGCATGGCCGTGTCTTCTGTGTATTGCCTGCTTACCCATCTAGCCCCCCACTGGAGTTCCGCTGGCAGATTGTAGTGTTCTATGTGGGGTACTGCGAGGCCTTCCTGATCAACCAGTAGATACAGCTTGGACAGCACAACTCGACAGCGAGAGCCGTTCCAAATAAATTCACGCATTATGCTCTCAAAGGAGCGGAACACTGGGGTGGGGGGCGGATATAGATTGGCAAGTTAGCAAAGGAGTATAAAAGCCTGGGCAGCACCACCATCTTCAGCAGGGCACTGCGACCCTTAACTGTCAGAGGCAGGCTCCGCCAGAAGGACGTATGCGATCGTATGACAGATATCGCACGTGTGACATTGCTGTTGAGCACGTCAGCAGGTCGGTGATAGACCCTGATTCCAAGATAGCGAAAAACGGCGGGGTGCCATTAAACTTGTTGACCATCGATAGTTAGCCCTGGGTCAGCGGCCGAGGGGTCAAATGGGTACAGGCATGATTTTGCCCAGTTAACTCAGAGGCTAGAAGCGACGCAAATTCTTTGAGTGTTTTAGCAACGTCATCACAAGGGGCCCTTATGTCCCTAACATAAAGTAATAGGTCATCCGCATAAAGCGATACGGAGTGCATTTCGTCACCGAGCAGTATCCCCCACTCTACTCCTCCACTCCTGCCGCTAATGGCTCCATGGCCAAAGAAAACAGGAGCGGTGACAGGGGACAGCCCTGCCTGAGACGCATTCAATGGACATTGAGCTGGACAAGTAGGTGCCTGTTTTCCCTCTTACCTTAAGTAGGGTGCATAAAAGTTTTACCAGGCGGAGATAGCGAGTGCCGAGGCCGCATCTGGAAAGTACAGCGAATAAATATTCCCATTCCAGCGTATCGAACACTTTCTCCAGGTCCAGAAGCAGGCACTCTGAGTGCGGCCACTTCATTGGAGAGTACCTGGCCACTTGGAAGAAGCAGCGCAGGTTTAGAGATGTGCTGCAGGATGGGACAAACCCATTTTGGTCAGCGTGGACCAATGTAGGAACCAGTGGGGCCAATCGTTCTACTAGTATTTTCGCTAGGTTTTTGTAGTTGGTATTAAGTAGTGCCAGGGGGCGATATGAGCCCAATAGCTTAGAGTCCCGGTCTGGTTTTGGCAAGGAGACTAAGAGGAATTCAGCATGGCAATGCAACCCATAAGTGTCAGAGGCAGGCTCCACCAGAAAGACGTCTGCGATCGTATGACCGATATCGCACGTGTAACATTGCTGTCGAGCAGGTCAGCAGGTCGGTGATAAACCCTGATTCCGAGATAGCGAAAAACGGCGGGGTGCCATTGAACTTGCTGGCCAGCGATGGTTATCCCTGTGTCAGCGGCCAAGGGGTTAAATGGGTACAGGCATGATTTTGCCCAGTTCACTCGGAGGCTGGATAGTGACACAAATTCTGTGAATGTTTTAGCAACGTCATCACGAGGGACCCTTATGTCCCTGACATAAAGTAATAGGTCATCTGCATAAAGCGATACGGAGTGCATTTCGTCACCGAGCAGTATCCCCCACTCTACTCCTCCACTCCTAAGAGCTGCCGCTAATGGCTCCATGGCCAAAGAAAACAGGAGCGGTGACGAGGCAGCCCTGCCTGGTTCCGCATTCAATGGACATTGGGCTGGACAAGTAGGGGCCTGTTTTCACTCTTACCTTAGGTAGGGTGCTTAAAGGTTTTACCAGGCAGAGATAGCTAGTGCCGAGGCCGCATCTGAAAAGTACAGCGATTAAATATTCCCATTCCAGCGTATCGAACACTTTCTCCAGGTCCAGAAGCAGGCACTCTGAGTGCGGCAACTTCATTGGAGAGTACCTGGCCACTCGGAAGAAGCAGCGCAGGTTTAGAGACATACTGCGGGATGGGACAAACCCATTTTGGTCAGCGTGGACCAATGTAGGAACCAGTGGGGCCAATCGTTCCACTAGTATTTTCACTAGGTTTCTGTAGTCGGTATTAAGTAGTGCCAGGGGGCGATATGAGCCCAATAGCTTAGAGTCCTGGTCTGGTTTTGGCAAGGAGACTAAGAGGGATTCACGTAGTGATGGTGGTAGCTTAGACACCTCTTGCGAGGCCTCATAAAGAACAAATAAATGGGGGTCCAGGTCTGCTGTGTATGCTTTGTAATATTCAGCCAGCAGGCCATCTGGGCCATGGGTTTTCACCGTGGGCAACATTCTGATGGCCTCTTGCACTTCAAAGAGGTGATCGGCTCATCTAGTTCAATCTGTTGTTGTGATGTGATAGCAGTTAGAGGAGGGAAGAGAGGAAGTCTTCTAAATTTGCGTGGTTCCGCCATAGTGGGCGAGCCATATAGTGCTGCGTAGTGCCCAGCAAACTAAGTATATCCGTCTGACATCATGAAGTAGGTGTCCGAGACTGAACCGCAGCACGAGGACTGGCCAATGTGGTTGCTTGAGTCTAATTAGCCATGTCAGCAGGCTACCTGCCCGGTCCGCAGAGGAGTGAGTGCGGGCAGAATGAGCGGCATAGTTTAGGCACCAAAGCCTTTTTAAGAGTACCGCATGTTTGTGTCTTTCTGCTGTTAAAGGCTGGGCACCCGTGGGGTCAGACACCGCAGTAGTTTCCAGTTGGAGGAGCGACCGTTCAATTTGCGTCACTTCCTTATCCAGCTGTTTGCGGAGAACCTGTACCGGGACTACGCTGTTCACCAAGCGACCGTGCATCAGAAGTGAAGGAATGGGGCAACACTGACCTTAGTGTTTTGCCGTGATTTTTGGTCTTCAATTGTAACGGCCAATTAGAATTTTCAATCCAAATGATTTACATTTTAGAAGAGAAAGAGAAACATGTACGTGTAAGCCCTGAAGAAGTCCTTTTGACGAAACGCGTTGGCTACGGTTTTATCTAATTATCAAGAAGAAATTAAGAATAAAGAGATTGAAACTCTCCTGTTGAACAGACGTCGTGTCTTTTATATGAAGAAAATAATGCTTCTATAATTTAATATTGATGTCTTTGCGTGATATTATATGAAGTGCTGGATCATTTTGTTGAATCTTTCTGCTGTTAAAGGCTGGGCACCCGTGGGGTCAGACACCGCAGTAGTTTCCAGTTGGAGGAGCGACCGTTCAATTTGCGTCACTTCCTTATCCAGCTGTTTGCGGACGCCCCAGATCACCACCTTGTGTGCTTCCCATTCCGAGCCCACATCCGTCAAAGAAGGCACTTATGGCTTCCCCCAGGGCCGCACGATAAGATGGGTCTTCCATGGCTGCCTGTTGGAGGTGCCTTAAGTGCGTAGCCTGGTTGGCTCCTGGCCACCTAAGCTGAAGAAGGTGGGGATTGTGGTCCGAGTGCGTGCGCCCCAGCCTTTGAAGCGGTTGATTTGAACATGCAGGTTGTGTGGGAGAGAATAAAAGGAGCAGAGTTTAGTCTCAGGGTTCTGCGCGTGCCAGATATCTGTAAGATGCCAGTGACTGAGCCAGTCCCTTAGTAATTGAGCATTGGACGTTGCTGCCGTTCAGGAGAGAGGAGGAAAGGACCTGTTTAGAGTGGTGTCAAGTACAGCGTTAAAATCTCCTCCTATGAGCCAAGGGAGGGAACTCCAGCACGCTAGGGTAGCTGATAGGGAATGCCAGTATGAAGCCCGCTCAGTGTTGGGAGCGTATATCACCCCAATTACCATGTGACGTCTGTCTAAACGGCCACGCACAAAGACGTATCGCCCGTTTGTGTCCATCAGTGATTCGTCAATATGCAATGGGGTGCCTGACCTCACCCATATCGGCACCCCTCTGGTGTGTGATGAATATCCTGTGACAACCACCTGCCCACGCCACCTACAACGGAGACGTTGTGTCTCTAACAAAGTGAGGTGTGTTTCCTGTAACATCACTATGTGTATTGACTGATGTTTAAGATAGGCGTATGTGTTGTAGCGAAGGGGTGTGCATCCCCTTCACGTTCCAAGAGAGGATGTTAATGGACAACATTATTCACGGAGATGAGCATGAGCCTGTGCATGGTCCGTGCCTGGAAGGGGCCAGGGTGGCGATCAAGGGGAGCTGGCGGGAGGTCACGCCTGCTAGAATGTGTATCGCATGGGTATGGACAGCGATGTATGGAAATACTCAATGCAGAGGTTACGAGGAGGAAGAGAGGGAGGGAGAGGAATGTAAAGAGAAAAGGGGGTGGGGAGTAAAACATGGGCTAACTGTGTTAGAGCAGATGGACAACATGTATCCGCCCAAACTGTGGGGAGAACGTCCCACTACAACAAAACTGCTGATTTGGCCGGGAGGGTTGGCAGTGTAACGTGCCGGGGGGTGCTGGGAGTGTACTGTGTGTGCTTACGCTACCGGCCCCCAAATGTTGCTGTGATGTGCTCATGAGATTGTGTCATATGCGCAGTTGGAGCGGGGGGAGCGATGCTTGGGTGCCCATAGGATGCTACAACGAATGGCCAGCTAGGACCGGCCAGGCAGGTCGCTTTAAGGCGCAAGAGGCGTGCAGAGTCCCGCAATACTGTGTGTGGTTTGTGATAGGGTCATTGGCCTAGAACAGTTAATCTGCCATTCGAGGCGTGACGTCTGGAGGTAGCCTGGTTTCCTCTATGATGGGCCAAGCTGCCAGGGAGCTGTCATCACTGGTGTAGGGATAAGGAGAGGCATTCAATTCTCGATCCGATTCGTGGGTACCCAATGTGGCCACAGCCTGAAGGGCTTCTCTGCGCTCTCGGATCACTTGCTCCAGGTTTGGTACTGTTTGAGGCTGGGAGGACTGAGCGGGCCAGACGTGTTGGCTTTTTCTCCCACGGTCTTTCGTGCGGGGTCGTGTGGGCTGTGCGCTTTCCCTGTGTCTCTCAGACGCTCCCGGGCGGACAGCAGATTCCAGCCAAGACCAGGCCTCTTAAAAAAAAAAAGTGTGACGCCATCAGCAGTGATTCAAAGGCGGGCGGAAAGTGGAGGGAGTACGGGATATCCAGTTCGCGTAGGCGTCTTTTTACTTTTAGGAAGGAACCCCTTTTCTTCTGCACTTCCATGGCATAGTCAGGAAAGAAGAGAACGGCAGCACAATCCCGAGCCTGCGGACCTCACGCAGAACTTCATCACGGTCCTTGTAATTAAGGAGGCGAAAGAGGAAAGGCTGAGGCCTCGAACCAGGCTGTGGGTGCCCCGCAGGGACATGGTGTGCCCTTTCAATCGCATAAAAGGGAGTGAGCTAACCCAATGGGAGCAGGGTGCGCAGCCATTGCTCAGTATATCCCACTGCGTCGGATCCCTCCTTGCTCTCGGGCTGGCCAATGACACGCACATTATTTCTGCAGGAGCGCCCTTCCGCATCTTTAGCCTGGCGTTCTAGAAGATGGACTCACCTAGTCAGGTCTCACACCACGGCAGCTGTGTCTGTGACAGTAGAACGGTCCTCTGCAAAAGCGAGTTCCATATTACGCACTTTGTCCGCGAGCTTGCGGTGATCATCGTTCAGTTGGGTGAAGTCCACAGTGATTTTATCGATGCGATCTTCGAGTGAGGTGCGGGTCTGGGCTAGGGAAGTGCCCAGCCTTTCCACATCCTTGAGCACTGCGTCAAGGATGCGCCAATACCAGTGAGGCTACTGTATCAGGTGCACGTTCCCCTCGCTCCTGGTGCGTGGCCAGGGTGTCCGGTTGCGAGGGAGTTGAGGCAGGCCCGCCACTCTGACGACCCATGTCCTGGCGGTGCGCTATGATGCTGAGCGTGGAGAACAGAGCGTGCAATCGGCGGCCAGAAGGGACCAGGACTGGTGCAGGCCTCCAGGCTGAAGCCAAGCAGCAGCGAGTTGGGGGGGGGGGGGGGGTAAATTCAATGTCACTCCTCACAATCAGGTGTGCTCACTATAACATTTGTGTTGGTATGTCCCATATCAAAGTGGTCACTCACGCCTCCGCACTGCGATTATTGATGTCTGTCCGTCGCCTCAGCCCCACACTCGGAGCGCACCGGGTGGAAGGAGGGGGAGCGAGGCAGCAGGCAGTAGCACGATGAAGGGGTGGTGCCCACAGCGAGATGCTCCTACTAGTCCAACTGGGCACCCCCCTGCCCATACGATGTATCAGAGCCCAAGTGAGCCCGGCTGTGGCCACACTCCGTCAGAAAGGTAGGCCCGGGCCCGACAAGATCCCCGGACCCAGTGACACAGATCTTTCCTCCTTCAGCTGCCAGGGATGTTGGGGAGGAGCTGAGGTGAGAGGTAAGCTGCTAGGAGATGTCTGGAGGAGGGAAGACTGCAAGGAGGAGATGTGAAGCTGTGGCGCTGCACCCAGCTCTGGACAAAGATGCGGGCGACACTCCTGCTAGGCGCAGGGACGGGTCTAGGCCCGATACGGCCTTTGACCCTGTAGTGCACCCACGTCATAGAGCTCCCATGCAGGCCACCAGGCGTGAGGGACTTTGTACACCAGCCCGATTGGGCAGAGGTTCCCACAGTTCGGGACAGCAGCCGACGTCGGCCTGGGCCCAATACGGCCCCCGGGCCCAGAGGTATCTCTACTTATGCTTTTCCCCCTCCCTCCCCACCCACCCAGGTGGAACACAGAGCGGGCCTGAGGCCCCAGGCAGGCAGCAGGGTGTCACCAGAGAGGGGGACCAGCAGAGGCGAACAAGCAGATGCTTCGGGACTCGTGGGGCAGGTCAGGCACGCTCGAGGTGTTCCGGCAGGGCTCTGTGCGGGTGTGGGCCTAGGCCCGATATGGCCTCGGGACCCAGCAGCTCCACCCGGTCCGGCAGGCCTCCCCCAGGTCACCAAGTGCAGGAGAGGCGACTCACCGGTTTGTGTGGCGTGGTCTGGAGTTGTGCATCAGGGGGACTCCGCACCTCTTGTAGGTGGCAAACGGTTTGTAGGTCCGATTTGAGAGGCGCTGCTACCACCACGGTGCTCTGGCTCCGCCGTCATGCTGGCCTCGCCGCACTGTCATAGGTGAAAACCGTGCAGGTCTGTCAGTCTCCGCCTGCAGCCGGTGAGGGGCTGCGCGGAAAGCTTGGCCTCAGAGTCTTGTTGCAGGACGCTACTCCGGGGGCATCTCACCACAGGGCGGCAACTCAGCGAGACCGCTGGAGCACTGGATCCACACCACTCATGCGGGAGGCCGCCGATCACTCTTCACCGCCCACCGGTGCAGCCTTTTAGTTTATGGGCAGCGCCAAGGAATCTGCATCACCCGCTGCATCTTAGAGCGCAACTGGGGCACAAGATGGCAGCATGAGCACATGATTGTAATCGGATTGAGGGGCTGGAGCGCAGAGCCTTCTCAAAGTGCGTCCGCCATGTTGGCCAGCTGGCCACGCCCTCCTTCCATTGTATTAGCTCCTTATTGGTAGGCTTTCTGTTTGCTGCACTTCCTAAAGTCTCTACTTTCTCCCAACCACCTCCCTTTTCTTTTAATTTCTGGACTACTCTTTGCCAAGTCGTCCTTGATAGATTATGCCCTTCTGAAGGTTACTCCTGTGTCCTTTGGGGCTAGCTTACCTATCACTTGGTCGTTTCTCACAATTACCAATATTTCTACAGTATCTTACAAATTCCTGTATGCTATGTGTGGTTATTAACCTAAACTGAGAGGTTATTTAAGTATTTTTCTCCTTACTTCTCTTGTACAACAGCTGTTCCCTGGTACCTACATTTGCTTTCATTTTGGCATCCTCGATATAATTTCGTGAATATCCCCTCTCCTGAAATCACTCAGATAATTCTATTAAGGCTTTGTCTGCATCCTCATGCTCACTACAGTTCCTTCTTATTCATAAACTTCACCCGTAAGGGATGCGTCCCACTAGATTATGTAAATGGAAACTTGTGGCATAAGGTATTGTATTACCAGCTGTTGATTTTCTGAGGAGTTTTGTTGCTACCTTATTGTTTTTCACTTACACAGTTAAGTTTCGAAAATATACCTCTTCTTTGCTAATCGTACTGGTGAACAGAGAATTCCAGAGTATTCTGGGAAGCTACGCAAGTGTCAGTTTCACAATAGTAGTCCATTGGGCGTATTATGGAAGTGCCCCGGAGGCGCAACAGGCGTTGGCGCCCGATTTGCATACCCCCGGGGCACTTTGGTATTACAGGTGGGGCCGCAGATCCTTGTGAGGCCCCTTCTGTAATACCGATAGCGCTAGCACACATATATAGCACCAGCGATATCACCAGAGGGTGTTCCCCCATTTGCATGGGGCGTGGCCCCATACAAATGAGGGAATCCCTTTGCCTCAGGGCCTTTCGCCGTATTATAGATGCAGGTGCAGAGGCAAAGAAGCTGTCAGGAGGCGCCCTGACAGTGCGCCACCCAAAAGGTGGTGCACTGTCAGTGCTCCCCCTGATAGTCCTTTGGAAGGGGGGCAGGGGCTCCTACGGACCCCCCTGACATCTCCTTGCAGGCAGGTGCAGTCACTTCCAGCACCTGCCTTCAAGGGAATATCTCTCCCCTCTTAAAAGTGCAGGTGGGTTGCCGTCTGCACAGTTAAACACAGAGCGGCTGCTTCAAAGCCACTCTGTTTTTCACTTGAATGTGCTGCCCTCAGGGCACCACGACTTTGTGACTGCCCTGGAGACAGCGCATTCAATGTAATAAGGAGCACTTCCCCTGTTTGTGCCCAGCGCACCTATTTGTTAGGCGCAAACAGGGAAACTTCACCCTATTCATAATACGAACCCTGGAGTTCTTTTTCTGAAGTTTTGGTGAATCCCATAACATTTTCTGAGTCATAAACATTGAATGTAGATTTATAAATGCACCTTTTAACCTTGCTTTTTGGCACCTTTGTTCTCACCTAAAACAATTTCATTTTCAGACGCTTTGGTAATGCTTACTGTTGTTTTTTGTTTATGTCTGATCTTTTTTGATCACACCACTTAAAGATTTTTCTTCTGCTTACATTAGGGAGATTTGGTGTATGTAAATTATGCCCGCACTGAAGACTTTTTCAAACTGGAGCGAGATATGAAAATCAATTGCACTGGAAAGATAGCTATTGCAAGATATGGACGAATCTTTAGGGGAAATAAGGTAATGTATGAAAACGTTTTTACACACCGAGAAGTGTTAAATTCAACTACTAGTAATGTCAGAGCTGAAGTTAATTTTTTAGATCCCAGTGATTTCCCAAATAATACTAATGGCATAGGCCATAGTGAGTAGAAATGATAGACTGATAATTGTATTTCCAAAGAACACTCTCTCGAACGAACATGATTACAGGCAGGTTACAAAAACCTTGTTTTATTAACACAATAAACATGTTACATTTTGGAAGCAATACAAATTTGTGTTAATATTTTATTGGAGCTCATTATGCACTGTAAAAGTGAAAACCTTGATGAGCTCTAGTCATTGTGCAAGTTTGTCTCTGAACAGTGATTGTTGATACAGTTTTCCGTAATTCCTATTACAATTGTTGTATTGTGTTTTAATCCTCCCACTAACACAGCTTGATCTTTGCACAGGCTTTACAGAGCCCCATCTACAATGCATATACAAAATGATTCCAGTATTCAGTACGTGCGTTACTTGTACTAACTGTACTGGCATCTGTATGGTGATTGTAGGCACTTTTGCTGTAGTGTCTTCCTGCGGTTTAGTCTCAGTCAGAATAACATATGTGTCATCTTCAGACAAGGTGAAAAAGCTATATCAAATGATGGCTGTCTTCATTCACTCTCTGACCTTGTGTAGCTAAACAAGAATTTGTAATAATTGAATAAGAAATTCTCTTAACTTTTACCTAATCATACAGAAGTGAGCCTTCTCCTGCCTCTCCATTATACAGCCATTCACAGTAAAACTTTACAGACGGGGACAACAAAATGAGAGTACACATTTCACACTGAAATATAGCACAAAATGACAGATTTGTGTTTTGCGTACTTATGCATAACTTTTCTGAAAATGTGCATAATTGCACAAAACCAAATTGCTCAAATTTCTCACACAAAGCTATTCAAAATGGCTATCTTGTGCATATGCACACTGGACACACTCTTTGAACCCAGGGATAGAAGCTTGCAGGGAAAGGACTTTTGCATGGTGTCACTGCTTGATACACTTCAGCACTGAAACCTTGATTATGCAGTAACATGTGTCCTTAATGTGGGAAACACATTCCAGCAAAAGAAAAAGCTTTGCAAGATGAAAAAATATTGTAGAATTTAAAATAACACTTCAATCAGAACAAGCAAAGTGGTGCTAACAAGCAATCATAAGTAGGATACAGAGTACTCAAACTAAAGGATTTGAGGCTAGACAATGAAGTATAGACTCTTCAGCCAGATCCCAAGAGAATGATCCTTGTCTGGCTTATAGATCATGCCTGGTGATCCAGACCCATGGAGTTCCACCAAATCTGGTGTAACCATCAACGATATCCCACAGCTAGGCCTCAGCCTGCCCTATGTGTGGCTGTACTCTGTAGAGAACCATAGCTATAAAGCAATAACTAACAACCCCCTCCTTAAAAAATTGCCTTCACATTCTACCAGACTAGTGTCTACCCAGAGTGTGACCTTCAGCTTTACTTTAATATATGCACATTTTGACTGCACCAAACAAATTAAGAAGGCGTTGAAGGAGACTGTCTGAAATTGAGAGGGTAAGAGGGGCACAGCATGAATGGTATTAGCCATAGAAGCAGGGAAAGCACTGCATACCAGGAGAATAAGAACATACAGAAAGCAAAATGTTCAATGAACAGAAAGGGCAAAGGATTTCTATTATGAAATATGTTAGCTTCCTATTAGAGGTGTACAGGTAATGGTCTCTTTCTTTCTGTGGATAAGTGGGAAATTATAGCCTTATGAGCTAGTTGCGATTAGTATTTTGTTGCTAGCTCATGGAAAGGCGCAGCAGGAGAGGACTCCTGCATATGGGCTCTGATAAACAAGGAAATAAAGCTTAAAACCCCAACCTCTATGAGTTAACGAGGATGGAAGAATAATGGGTTCCTGAACACAGAACGCAGTAAAGCATAGCAAAAATGGTGAACAGGACCACACATTGGGATGAGACAATGGAGGGCCAAACAGCCAGGCACTGAGGTTTTTTGACTTACATGTATAATGACTAGAGCTAGAATGGAACATAAACCTACATTCAAAATAACAAGAAATTAGTGCAGATTACAGCAGTGACAGGAATCTGGCTAAGGGTCGGACAAAGGAAATGGTTGATGGACTAAAACTGAAGTAAAAGAGAAGGGGCTACAGTTGAGAGAACTAGGGAATGTGAAGAAAAGATGAATAGACTAACAAAAACTTGGAGACGAAGGGTCTCATTTAGACGTAGGCAGCAATGGGACAATAAAATTGCCAATTGTCAGATCTGCCCACAGCGTGTGTTCCCTGCTTCATTTGAAAATTAGGATTGCATGAAAGTGGAGCTACCACCATCTCTGCTGTTAGAAAAATAATGTAGGTGGAGGTTCAATCGGCATACATGGTGCTAGTTTTTTTCCGGTCCATGTGCGACGTGTATACAATGGTGGTACCAGACATGAAATGTGAAACATGGCCAACATGTGGGTGGGGGGGAAATCCCAGCACATCAGTAAAACAATTTTATTTTCCAATTACATACCTCTTCTTTGGGGGTGCCTTTGGAAAGCAAAAAAGTATTGACACATCACAGTGCCAGTATGGCAACTCAGACTGACCTTCACACTTTTTTGTTTTAACTGAAGTGGCTCCTGCCACAGAAGCAGAAAACATTTCAGAAATACAAAGCCAACCATGGGCGAAAAGTTTAAATATGGTAGTTGGCCAGCCTATGGCATTGTTGGCAGAGGCCGTTCCTATGGCACCCAGCATTTGGCAGCTAGCTTACCAAACCCTAAATTAGGCCTCAATGCACTGAGAACTGGAGTCATACAGGCATTGATAAACTAAACATTAGAGAGACAGGGAACTGGAGTTATGGAGTAACGGGGAAGTGGAGCACTAAATGCCCTGAGAACTAGAACACTAAATGCCTTGTGGGCTGTAGAGATGAGACTTTGAAAGAAACAGGTGACAGAGGCAAATTGCCAAACTGCAGCATCAGGCTAGACTGGAGGATTTTCTAAAGCAAGGGATCAATAGCAGTATCATAGGACACCGTAAGCAGTAGCAGAGAAAACAGGAAGCCGCACTCGGAACATCCTCAGCACTAAAGATGGGGATCCATGTAAAAAAGAAAGAGCAGAAGTCAGTAGGGCTTTAAAGGCAGATCATGGTTCAAATAAGTGTCTGGAAATGTGCCCAGTGCAAGAAAATAATCTGTTCAATCTGGCTGCTAAATAATTTTCCTCCCAAAGCAAACACCCTTTGTGAAAACAGGCTGTTGGAGTACCATAGGTGACAACAATCTCAGAATGTTATGTAGTGGCAGGAGGACAATTGATGGATGACATTGGTGACAAATTACGGAGCTGGCTCTGTGAGCTAAATGCTTGCACCTGAGCTATACAGTGATTTGCAGTTCGGGCGTGGACCCAATCAAGGTCAACTTAGTTTTCATTTGTTCTGAGGTCACGAAATTAAGACACATTAAAATGGGCAGTTATTGCAGCTATTTCCAGGTCTTGGAATTAACAATTGTGGCACTTTATATATATATATATCAAGTATAGCGCCAGGACACCTTCGGGTAGCAGTTTGCGCTCTATAAATGTCAATAACATTAACATTAACATTATTATTATTATTATCTCAACCAAACCCCTTTGGCCAGCTGGTAGTGTGGACAGAGATTATCATCTAAAATCACCCAGAGACGTTCACCCATCACTGATAGAACTGCTGAAAAGAGAGTCAAATAACAAAAGACCACCTTTTCGAACGTAGACTCCACTGACAATTCATGCAAAGAAGCACTCCAAGCAGCTGCTTATTTCCTTCACCATAAGGATGCAGAGTGTGATTAAACTCACCTGTCACCAGCTTCACTATACTGAATGAAAATATCCATAGTAATTCAAGGGGAAGAAGCTAGGGAAACATGACAACTTCACCCATCTGTCCCTCAAATTTAAAGCACCCAATGAAATGGAAGCCACCTATTTACCAAGGTGTACATTACAAGATGTAAAATAAAAAGCTCCCATACAAAGCCTTAGTCTTTTTGACAAAAATCTAAATAAAACGAAATGTAATATGAATAGGTAGAGGTAACAATTCTGTTCCTCCAGGTACCTGCGTTTCTGCATCCAATGTACCAAATGTAATTTGAAGGTTCTCTGAAGAGTGATTGGTTGCCTTTGAGTGGCATAGCACCTGCAAATTAGTCACTCATCTGCTGAGAACAGAGCCACACTGTGGTAAAAAGGAGACTCTTCATTGAAGACTGGTGGGAACCATACTCCTCTGTATCTGGCAAAGCTGGCTAATGACTGAGAAGATGAGCAAAGGTGAGAAAGTGGAGTCTCAATGGAACTCTTAGATCAACTATGGGTGACATAGGGCTGAGAGAACCTAGCCTGTCTCACTAACTGTTATTGTGCAGACATTCCACTGTTGGATGTTGGGATCTGGTCGCCCAGTAGATGACGCTTTACATATGCCCCGGATCAGCGTTTGAGACCAGGACAAATTGCAGAAACAAATTGCAGAAAGATGGTCTGCACCAGTAAAGCAAGCAGTGGCATGCACACGTGGAGTCTAGAGGATTGGGGAGAACACACAATTCAGAAAGGGCAAAAAGCTATAAATCAGTCACTACACTATTGTTTCACTCCTTTACAAATTATGACACTTGAGCCCTCATTGCAAGTTGATCTCAATCTTGGATGGGCCCGGTAACAGGAGTTTTCAGGCCCAATAGGGAATATAAGTAGCATAGTAATCCTGTGGTCACAGAGATTTTGCTAGGGGGCCTCCGGCTGCTTGAACCAGTTGACATTCCCAGGTGAAAATCCGACTAGGAATTAGGAGTAACCAGTGGAAGCAGATGTGTTAGATCAGATTCTCCTGGTTAGTTCCAATTGGTAAGCGAACCCTTATGATCCTATGTGTTATTTTTCCAACCCCTTGAGATACCGTCCGGCTTGCACCCGTATCTGGTGGCAAGAATTACCTCCCCATTGAAGGGCTGATATAATGAGGCTTCTGCACTGTAAACAAGAGAGAGACCCTGACTCTCACATTTTGAGAGTTTAAACATCATGAACACACTGCAGTAAACCGCAGCAAACCCTAGTGTAAAATATCATCATGTAAGTCATTACTTCCTTCTGTTGCTCTATTTAGTGCCTCCATTTCACCTTTGTTTGTTTACTTTTAGGAGTGAATCCTCAGCAGAGCACACACTTACATAATTGTCACACTCACACACTTTGAGTGTTGGGTGCAAGCATCCCATAACTATTCAAATCGATACAAAATAAGGACATTTATTCTGGGCTGTAATCCTTATACATTCATTTTCTGATACATTGCATTTGTAGGAATGGGATGGGTTTAATATTTTAGTCAGGCGGCTTTATTTTAATAGTCCATTTCCAAACTATGAGTGTTCCAGCACTTCTGGCAAAATGTAAAAATGTTGGAAAACAAAGCAATCACGTTATGAGATTACCTCCTGATTGACCCGGGGTACTGTATTGTCAGATGAGTATGAATCGCTACATAATATGCCAAATGTGCTCGAAATATAGGTACCTCTGAATTTTTTCTTATTGGATGGTCTGGCTGCTTGTAAAACAATAGATAGGATGGGACTTCGGGGGGAACTCAATGGGAAGCAAGCATTTCACTTTGTATGCAGTGTGATATGAGAAGGGTGTTGGCCACCTCCCCTCAGGCGATTGCACTTGATTGTAGTAAATGTGAAGTTTATGTTGCATTCTTCTTTATGGTTTGGTCCTCTAAAGTTGTAAGGGGGAACCTTGTATTGGGATGTTTAAAGGGGAATTTGGACTCAACTTTCTGTAAAATACTAACAGGTCAATACATGGGGAGTTATCCCCCTAGCAGATGGATCTACAGGGAACTTAATGGCGCAATCCAGTAGATATAAATACATATCCTGGAATATACGAGAACTGGGCTCCATGCATAAGAGGCATAGAATTTTAGCGCAATTAAACCGCAGGAAGGCACACATAGTACTCCTCCGGGAAACACATCTAGTTCATACGAAGGCCTCTAAGCTCCAAAAAAAATGGCGGGCCAATTGTACTACACTTCCTACTCCGCCTTTGCCCGTGGGGCAGCAATATGGCTCAGAAATGGCACCCCCTTTGCGCTCTTAGAACAACGGGTTGATACAAATGGTAGATATGTACTGAAACATGGATTGTTAGACGGGGAGCACGTAGTAATAGGAAGTATATATGCTCCGAACACTGAGCAGGATAAATATCTTGAGCTTCTTAGCAATGCACTGGTGGGTTGGGAGGGATACCCATGGATAATAGGTGGAGATTTTAATACAGTACTGGACATTGATCTGGACCGTTCACACCCTCCCTTGCAGGGCACGGGATGTAAGAAACAGGCAGATGCACTTCAGACATGGGCTGAGAGTTGGAATGTGGGAGACGTATGGCACAGGATGCATCCCAATGACAAAGAGTACTCCTTCTTTTCGGCACCGCATGGGCTTCATACCAGAATAGACAGGATATTTTGCTCCCTACATTTAATGGTGAATGCTATAGACACTATGTACCTGGGCAAAACATACTCAGACCATAATCCACTAGAAGCCATGCTAACCTGGGGGAAGGTCCCAACACCCATACCAACCTGGAGATTACACCCCACATTACTAGAAGACTCGGTGTTTCGCACTGCTCTCTCCACGGCCATACTTAACTATTTCACTGAAAATGCTGATACTGCCAGCACACGGCAAATCGAATGGGACGCTTTTAAAACAGTGATACGAGGGGTGGCGATCAGTACAAAGGTAGGAGCGCGCATAGTTTTACTTGATAAACTTAAGGAAACGGAAGATAAGCTGGGTATACTGGAAAAGGAGGCAATAACTAGTGCTGCAAGCAAGGCTGAGCTACAAGAGATGCATATAACATACGCTGAACTCCTAGCAGAGCTCTGTATCCTTGATTATCGCTTATACACCCAGAAACAGCACGCGACTGCAGATAGGGTGGTCCCATTACTTGCCAGGATCATTAAAGATGCCCCACCGGTGTCTCCCATTCTTGAAATAAACACCTTCGATGGTGATATAGTGCACACACAGATGGGAATAAACACTGCCTTTCGTAGATATTATGAACAGCTGTATGCGCCTTCGGAGGAGGCTGGGGAGGACGAATTTGAGGCATTCTTTGAGGGGCTGCAGCTTCCTCAGCTACTTAGAGACCACGCGTCCGATCTAAAGAGGCCTGTGACCGCTATGGAAATTAAAGCAGCAATCAAAGACCTACCCCGTAATAAATCACCGGGTAATGATGGACTGCTCATAGAATTCTATGCCATTAATTCTGAATTGCTGGTTCCTCGTCTGCAGGAACTGTACTGAGCAGCATTTGAGGGGGACTCCTCCCGCTCGCCACACTACAAGCCACAGTTCCCTTGCTCCCGAAACCGGGCAGGGACAGTAAAGACATGACAGGTTACAGACCCCTTTCACTTCTCAATACCGATTATAAGATATTGAGCAAGTTACTGGCAAACAGACTATTGCAATATATCCCTAGACTGATACACGCAGATCAATGTGGCTTTGTTCCGGGAAGAAGTACAGCTCTCAATATCAGGAGACTTTACCAGATGATGTCTCATACTCCCACGGATGCTCGGCCGCAAGGCTGCATCTCCCTGGACCTCCGTCAAGCATTTGACTCCCTGCAATGGAGGTACACGTGGACTACGCTATCCCAGTTTGGAATTCCGACGGAATTTATGCAATGGGTGCACCTGCTATACACGAACCCGACGGCGCGGGCGCGTACGGGGCTCACATCTCCCAGCAATATCAGATAGCACGGGGCACCAGACAGGGCTGCCCACTCTCGCCATTAATATTTATTCTAGCACTGGAACCTCTATTGCACAAGCTCCGCGTCTCGGCGAATCATAACGGAATACGAATTAATGGTGTGCAGCATGTCGTGTCGGCGTATGCGGACGACCTCATTCTATACTTTAATAATCTGGACGACGGGGGGCGTGGCCTGAGGCGTCAAGATGGCGGTCTCACTCTAAGAGTGCTCCGGACCCGTCCGTCATCCGCCTCGTATCCAGCCCGTATTGGCAGTCATCCGCAAGTCCTACCGATGTGTAGGGGACCCCTGATGTGGTGACTTCATCCTCCGGAATCCGGAACCCCGGTGCACGGCCGACGCGGCTGGTGCGGTCTGCGGCCTGCAGCGGCCTGTCCTTCCCGAGGTGGTGGCACCCAGCTGACGGCGCCGGGGGCGCCCTGTGGGAGTCGGAGCGGGCAGGAGGCCTGGGACGGCGGCGACCGGACGATCCCTGGTGCCCTGACACTGGGCCGCGTGCTGGGGATTGACGGGCGAGGACGGCTCTTGGAGGTCCGGCGGCCCGGCCGCTCGGGGAGCTGCTGGTGGCGGCCTTGAGGTCTGCGTCCTGCGTCATCCGGTGATCGGCGAGCGGCTCGGCTGGCGGACGGCGCGATGTGCTGGCAGAGGTGAGGGGCGCCAGCGAATCCCTTCGCCAAGTCTACCCTGCTGCAGACCTTCACGGTGAGGGGGCTGGGATCGGGTCCCCCCCCTCCCGTCCGTCCCGATGTGAGGTGGTGAGCTGGGGCCTGTCCCGTGTCTGCGCTGGCGGCCTGGGCCTGCCTGTCTGCCGCGCCTGTGACCGGACTCGCTGAGCGGCGCTAGTGGAGGCGACGGAGTCATCCGGTAGGTGGGGGCCGGGGTTCGGCTGTCGGACCGGGCAGCGGCGCGGGTGACATTGTGTGCCCCCCCCCCGGGCAGTTACGTTCATTCCGCCGCTCTCGGCCCGAGGTGCGGCCTGCTGGGCGAGCGGAGCTGGGTCCTTTCTCCCCTGACGCCTGCGGCCTGTGCTCTCGAGACACCCTCCTACTGGGCCTGAAGGTATCTCCATCCTCCGGTGTGTGGTGCGGGTGAACGGCTGTCGTATCGGGCAGCGAGGCGAGTGGGATGGCATAGGGGCCCCCCCCACTACTATCAGCTACTGCTCCGGTCTCTTGGTGTGTCCCTTCTCCGGACGTGTGGTGTGGGGTCTGCGGAGCTGGGAGCACGGCCTGGAGGGTAGACGGGGCAAGGCCTGTCGTGTTCTGTGCCTTTGGGGTTGGGCCAACGTACACAGCCATCTCTTCGGGTGGCATTCTGGGGCCCCCCGCGTGATCCCCGATTGACTGCCTGGTTCTCTCGAGCGTCGGCGGGGTCCCGGCCCCCTGGCAAGAATTCCGAGCCTGAGGTGGGTTCCCTCCCTACATCTAAACCCCATTATTCAACCGGCGACTAGAATTGCCGACAGCCATGGGGAGAGACAGGGCCTCCAAATCCGCGCCGGCTCCTACGCAGACCAAAATGGACCGGTTCACGACCTCTGAACAGGATCCCCCGGGAAGGGCTGAAGGGGGCCTCCCCAGGAGAGGGATCTCGCCACCATCCTTCAGGCCATCAGTACCTCACAGGCGTCCGTTGAGGGGAAGATTGGGGAGGTCAAGGTGGACGTGTCCCTCCTCCGGCAGGATCTCCGTAATGCTACTGCGAGGCTGACGGAGGCTGAATCCCGTATATCCACCACGGAAGACGACATCTCACAGCTGAAGGAACAAGTGGCCCACCTCAGCACTCCCACCAAGGAGCTCCACCGGCGGGCCGAGGACGCTGAAAATCGTGCCCGCCGTAATAACCTCCGCCTGGTGGGGTTTCCCGAAGGGGTCGAGAAGGGACAGGTGGCCACCTTCGTCGAAGATTGGTTCACATCCTGGATGCCTAAGGACGCCCTCTCGTCTTGGTTCGTGGTGGAAAGAGCCCATAGGTCCCTGGCGCCCAGGCCTCCTCCAGGGGCTCCACCTCGCCCCATCATCCTAAAAGTTCAAAATTTTAAAGACCGGGACGCTATCCTGCGAGCGGCACGAGAGAGGGGGCCACTCCAGTTCCAAAATCATACCATTATGGTGTTCCCGGACTACACTAGGGAGGTGCAAGAACTCCGGCGCTCATACGCAAATGTTAAACAAAAGCTGCGGGCCCTTGGCCTACAATATCAACTTCAATTTCCTGCGCGCCTACGAGTTATTTTCCAAGGCCAAACTCAGTTCTTTGACTCACCTCAGGCAGCATGGGCATGGCTGACGGAGGAACACCTTCTCCGACAAGGGAGTGCCCCCGCCCCGGGGCCTGGGGGCTCCCGGCCCCGGGGGCCGGGGTTGCCGGGACGCCGGCGCCGAACACAATCTCGCAAGGGGCGCCAATCGCAGACAACACCTAGATCCTTGAGCATGGCGGCCCGGGGGTCCCGGGACTCCTCCGGCCAGTCGGGCTCTCCGCCACGCGGCAGGCACCGCTCTGCCGAGGATCTGCCTGGACCGCCCTCGTCGCCGTCTCGGGTGGGCTCACCCAAACCAGACTCGGATCTTTCCCGCACTCCGACTCTTTGAGGGCCTGGTGGGCCTATTGTGCCGTCCACTGAATATCAGGGCGGGTCGCTGCCACACTGGGGCTCTCTGCCACTGGTGGATTTACTAGTTTAACATTCAGTTCTAATGCCGATTCATTGCTTATCCGATCTTCTGGAGGGGTCCTCCACGCACTCAAACACGAACGTTGTAGTTTGGTACTGTTCATATGGGGGGTCGACAGATGCTTCCGTTCTCGAAGTGTAGGGTGGGGGGGGAGAGGGGGAGGTTTGGGGAAGTTTTTATGTTATGTTTCTATTTGTTTATCTTTTTGTTTCAGCATCCACGAAATGACACATGTTTCCTATACAAGAAACGGGTATGCCCTTATTGCAAGCGAAGGCCTGTACATTTGCAGGTTCCCACACACGCTCACGCACCCCTGTCAGACTATGCACTCCACAGTAGTGACCTCCCGACCTGACCGCTAACACTACACCTAGGGCATCTCTCCACATGCTGTCGTGGAACGTTAATGGTCTCCTTGACCGACATAAGCGCACGGTGGTCCTGCGCTATGCACAACGCCTCCATATAGACATCCTCATGATTCAAGAAACACACCTCCTTGGGAATCATTGCCCCTTCCTGGCGCGCTATGGATACAATAGAATATGGCACTCCGGCTTCTCCAGGGGTTCCCGCGGGGTGGCAATCCTCCTGAGGCGCACTTTGCCCTTTGTCCTCTCCCAGGTGACTGACGACCCGCAGGGGGCCTTTGTATCAGTTTGCGGTTCCCTAGCTGGTTCCCCCATCAATCTGATATCTGTCTACGCTCCCCCATCGATGCTCACGCCTACACTCACCCACACCGCTGCTCTGATGAATAATATGCCTTTGGGCATCACGATTGTGGGAGGCGATTTCAACGCTGTTTCCTCCCCGGCCCTTGACACCACAGGTCCTCCTTCCATCTCCCGTAGGGCGCAAGCGAAGCAACTCACGAACTGGTCCGAGTCGCTGGGACTCTGTGATACATGGCGTATATGGCACCCCCACACCCTGCAGTTTACACACACTTCCGCGGCCCACCAAACACAGGCGCGCATAGATGCGATCTTTGTCTCTGCACCGGAATGCTCAGAGATTGTAGATGTCCGCATCCTACCGCGAGGTATCTCTGACCATTCTCCAGTGATTCTTAGTACAGGGACTCCCCCTCCCTCAGCCCGCCAAACATGGAGAATGAACGCTTGGTTCCTCCAAGACAAAGAATTTAAACAGGTGGTGGGGACGGAACTTAAGCATTACTTCTGCACCAACGACGGCTCCGTGGCATCGACGGGTATCTTGTGGGAAGCCGGAAAGGCGACTATCCGGGGGGTCGCAAAGGGACAGCTTAGGAGCCAAAGACAGGCGCAAATGCAAGAAATCTCCTCAAGGGAAGCGCAGGCGCTTCGCTTGGAACAACTAGTATCTCTGTCTAATGATGCTGCCCAGGCCCGACAACTTGCTCACCTTCGGGACGAAATTAAGCAACTATCTTTGGACGCTGCCAAGCTCTTATGGAGGTCGTCGGTAGCGCGAATTTATGGCTGGGAAGACAAGAACGGCACGATCCTGCACAGGCTAGCCACCTACCCCAGGGCGAGCCGCATTATCCCAGAAGTGGCGGATGAGGCAGGAACGGTGCACTGCGCCCCTATGGCGATGGCCAACACCTTTGCCACCTACTATCAGTGTTTATATGCAGCGCGAGCCCCGGACCTCCCGCTTTCTGATCTCCTTGAACGGGGTAAGGTGCGTCTTCCCTGCCTGGAAGCGGCCGCCCAGAAGGACTTGGAACGGCCCATTTCTCTGAAAGAAATCGAGGAAGCCATCTCCACTACTTCTTCGGGCAAGACCCCGGGCCCCGACGGCCTTCCGCAGGAATACTACGCGGCATACCGCGAAATTCTAGTGCCCCGTCTGGCTGCTTTGTTTCAGGAAGCAGTGGATAGAGGTTCCTTTCCGCCAGAAACTGATATTGCCACCATCGTGGTCCTCCCGAAATCCCAGCCCCCCTCGCGTCACTGTGCGGAGTATCGTCCTATCTCTCTCCTCAATACGGAGATTAAGCTGTATGCCGCCATTCTGGCTCAACGGTTGAAGCCCTACTTGGCTTCCCTGGTCCACTCAGATCAGTGCGGCTTCATGCCGCAACGCGGGACCCGTCATTGCCTCCGGAGGCTGCAATTGGCTCTAGCCCACCGGCACCTGCTAACTCCATACTTGGCTCTCCTGTCCATTGATTTCGAAAAAGCATTCGACTCGGTGGATTGGACGTATTTGCAGGATGTGCTGACCGAAATGGGTTTTGGGCCTCAATTTAGAGCTTTGGTTCAGGTCCTTTACGCCCACCCGCGAGCGCGTGTGCTGGTCAACGGTGTATTGTCGGAAGCCTTCCCTATTAACAGGGGCACTAGACAGGGATGTCCTCTCTCACCATTGCTGTTCGCCCTGGCTATGGAGCCCCTGGCCGCTCTGGTGCGGGCTGAGGACCGTATTCGCGGATGGGAGTGGCCGAGTGTGGAAGCGGACAAGATCGCACTTTATGCGGATGACGTTTTGATTTTTCTGGCCGATCCAGCCTCCTCGGGGCCTCGGTGCCTCCAGACCCTAGAATACTTCGGGCAGGCCTCTGGGCTTAGACTGAACCCTGGGAAGGCTGTCCTGGTTCCACTGCACCTCTCTAGGGAATGTTACGATTGGCAATCCACCATACCGCTACGGCGACAATCCTTTAAGTACTTGGGGCTGTGGATCACCCTCCTTCCCGAACTGGGCTGGGCGCTCAATGTTGCCCCATTGGTTAAGAAGGCCAAGGAGGACCTCCATAAGTGGAGGACTCTTCCCCTTAACCCTTTGGGGAGGGTCGCCCTTTTTAAAATGATGATTCTCCCCAGATTCCTTTACGTCCTCCAGAATACTCCCTTCTGCTTCCCAGGTCTTGGTTCCGGGAGTTGGACAGTACTACCACCAAGTTCCTTTGGAATGGGGGCAGGGCACGCCTGGCACTGCCTACTTGCCGGATCCCCTCCTTCGATGGGGGAATGGGGATGACACACTTATACCTTTACTTCCTGGCTGCGCGTCTCCTGGTGGTTCACGATTGGTTCAACGGGGGCTGGTCCGATCCGGCATACCGGCTCGAGCTGAGCGAGCTGGGCTTACCCGCCATCCAAGCAATGTTGTACGGGAGGCCCATCCCATCCCAGCTACCCGATGTCACACGTTCCGTGTTCCTGGCCTGGCGGGCCTCGTTGCGTCACACTCGGTGGACGCGTAGGCTCACTCGATGTACACCCCTTTGGCATGGGGCTTGGCTCTGGGAAGTTAGTGGGTTGCAGGGGTTTAAATCATGGGATCTCATTGGTATTACCCAACTAGGGGATATATGGGCTACAGGCCACCTGCTTTCCTTTCAGGTACTTCAAACCCGTTACTCCTTACAATCCTCCCAATTTTACAAGTACTTGCAGCTGAGGCATGCACTCCGGACGCACATTGCGGATGACACGCAGCTTCCCGAACACAGCCCTACAGAGGCGCAGACAATGCTGGGAGATTTAGGCAAGGGGGGCATTTCCCGCATATACCGCACCCTAGTCAACAACACTTCCACCTCCCTGGATAAGTTGAAGGACCAATCGGTTGAATGGGTGGGCCCCCTCGACGAGGTGGACTGGCGCGACGCCCTTATGGCACCCAAGACAGTCACCACTTCTGCTAAACTTAAGCTGATCCAACTTTACTATTTACATGCTGCTTACCTTACTCCCCTGCGCTTGCACCGAGCGGGCCTGCGTCCCGATGCGTCTTGTGCGAGATGCACCCATGCCCCGGCTGATTTCTTCCATGTGGTTTGGTCCTGCCCCCAACTGGGGAGATTTTGGGGGGCAATTGAGGAAGAGCTTACGGAGGTCCTGGGTTGGGAGGTTCCTCCTGACCCACGGCATTCAATACTGGGAATCCTGGACGGGCTGGATGGGTCCCGGAATGACAAACTATTTTTCAATACAGCCATGATGGTGGCAAAGTGGGACATAGCGGCGGCATGGATAAATCCTGAACCGCCGGATATTGGGCGGTGGCGACGGGGGGTGGACTGGTGTGCGACCCAGGAGAAAGCCCTTTACGTGGCGAGAGGGTGCCCCAAGAAATACCGAAGGGTGTGGGGGAAGTGGCTGGGTACGGTAGAAGGTTCGGAATGATTTGTCTCGTTATTATTGTCTGTGCAGGTCTTATGGAGTGCGGAAATGTGGGATACTTTAACTGCAAAAATGTCATTGATTCACTGTCCATCGTGTATTTGCTGATTTGTTTCATACGCTGTAAAACAATAAAATTTGATTATCAAAAAAAATAATCTGGACGACGACTACGAACCAATCCCAACTCTTTTTACCACATACCAGAAGCATTCAGGGCTCTCTATCAATGAAAACAAATCGTATGTATACTTTTTTAATGACACGACCAGGACTGACCCAATTCAATTCGGTAACTGGACATTTCAGACTGCGACTACCTTCAAATATCTGGGTGTTCAAATATATCGAGATGTAGAAGATATGCTGGATGGCAATTTGACTAGGGCTATAACAACGCTTAGATTAGGTTCGATTCTGGACGTCATTGCCCATATCGGTGCCGGGACGTGTGGCCATTGCTAAAATGGTAATGTTACCGAGGCTGCTATACTACTTTGTAACCCTGCCTATTATAATCCCGCTCCAGACGTTTAAACTACTTGACACTCTTCTCATTGAATTGATATGGGGCCCGGGACGTAGACGCATAGGTCTACCTAAACTACAACTGACCTCTAAACAAGGGGGACTGGGAGCCCTGGATATGAGAGCCTACTGTTATGCGGGCCAGCTGCAATGGTTGGTGTACTGGCTTGTAGGCCGCAACCTCGGAGAAATCCCTATGACCCTCCGGGAATGGGAAAATGGGGAATTACACGCACTGTTGTTTCCAGGCAGCAAAATTCCCTCGAAGGCACCACCACTCCTACGGGTGGCCTTGTTATATTGGAAGAGGGCAACACGGTACACTAAGACAGTGGCGCCATATGCTCCCAACATACCTCTACTGAGAATTCCTCTCCCATCAGGAACGGTGACAGGTAGACATATTGCAACATGGGAGGAGGCCGGGGTGACCACGCTAGGCACGCTTTTTAACAACGGTATTTTAATGGATCATGAGGCATTTGTGAGGGAAACAGGAGTGCCAGCTAGATTATTCTTGCTCCACGCACATATATCTTGCTACATACGAAAGATATGGGCTCCAGAAAGAGAGGAGCCGACAACACACACTTTAACACACATGCAATATCTAATGGGCAACAGTAGACATTTGACAAAGTGGTTATACCGGGGAATTCGAGCACACACCTAAGCGTCACTCCAGGTAACCCGAAACAAATGGGACATGGATCTTGGCCGGGCGCTCACGGATAGGGAGTGGGAAACACTGCTGGAGTACCCGCGAAAGGTCTCCAGAAATCCAAAATTTAAGTTTATCCAGCTTATGATAGTTCACAGAGCGTATCTGACTCAACACAAACTAAGCTTAATGTTTCCGGACGTGCCGGACAGTTGCCCCCGATGTCACTCCTCAAATGCTGGATTATTGCGCATGATATGGGACTGCCCAAGATTGACCCATTACTGGTCGGTTGTGCACAAAGTAGTGAACGATGTAGCCCCGACACGGAATATTAGGACGCTGGACTATAGTTTACTAGGTTTAGGGCCGAAAGGCAAAAAGGGTAGCCCTGCTAGCAAATTTGCACACCTCGCGATGATATTAGCTAAAAGGAATATCACTGAGATGGAAGGCAGCGAGATCACCCTCCACCTTAGATTGGTATAACGAGGTGGTCAGATGGGGTAGAGCGGAGGGAGCTGAGCTTCAGCGGGAGGAACAAAGGGGGCTGCGAAAGATACCCATTTCGCTAGAATGGCATGCAATGATGGAAGAATTTGCGAGCATAGATCTGCAGACATAGAAAGGGAACACATAGGTAGATGGTGCAGTCACGGTCCCAACAATAAGAGCTGTGTGGTATGGGAAGATATACATTCTATGTAATACTCATGTATTGAAATGTTCGTCTACTATTGTAAATAACTGCTTGATATTACATTGTACTGAAGACCACTAAGCAAGTACACGATGGCATATTGAGTCCGGGGTGGGATGGGGGGTAAGTTGGACGATTTTACAGTTCTTGATTTTGTCATTAGATGTACCTTGCAATGTATAAGACAATCAATGTGGACTATGAGAATTGTACTGTTATGAAAACCAATAAAACTATGTTTAAAAAAAAAAAAATTCTGAGATCACCTCCCCATTTACTGAATAGGTTACTGATGTTCAGTTCAACACAGTTCCAGTTCGTCACATGTGATCCCTAAGAGTAAAGAGTGCTTTTTCATTCCATATTGTTCACCCCTGACTTGTGGTGCTCTTTATGGGCACTGCTCAGTATTAATTACGGAACCTGAATATTGTTGACCATGAATCGGCTATTGCATTTCACATAAGGATTTTTTTAAATCCCCCAGTCCAATAAATATTAAAATTCTAAACAAGACCTACAAATTCTAAACACTTGATATGAAGGGGTTCTCTCTTTATAAACAGTCATGCTTGTATGCCTATATCTGTAGATCTGTGCAATCTCAAGAAAGCATTTGTACCACTGAAGGTGATGACAACACAATTTCCATGAAAATGAGCTATTCTACCTTTTTTGGACTAACCAGAGTGTGTGTATTAAATTGCTAAGGGCTCCCCTTCCCAAATTTATACCCCACTTTCTTAGACCTAGCTAACCTTTGAAAAGGAGCTTGGCCAATCTCTAAACAGTTCCATTCATATTAACTGTCCTTTTGTTTTATAGTTGTTTTATGTCTAGCAGTTTGTCACAAGTTAATATTTGTGTGCCAGATGAAATCCTTGAACTTACAGCCACACTAGTCATGTATTCATCAGCCTTTCTCCCAGCCTTAACAACTTTCCAGGAAAGGCTTCATTAGCCAAAGCTATTTGATCTTATGAGGAAGGACCTCCTTAATTGAGGTAAAGGTCCCCAGGAAATCTGATGGATGGAGAGCCCACCCCCCCACACACCTCCCCGTGGACACTCTTCACCTCAGAAATGCCTGAAACTGAATATCATAAACTCTGGAACTATGGGTTTGCTCAGTCTTTGTCCTTCTCTTGTTTTTTAGCTGACAAAAAAGTCCAGTCAGCCTCAGCATTTTGAATGTCTCTGACCAGCCACAATCAGCACACCGCTACTGA
Source organism: Calotriton arnoldi (assembly GCA_963921515.1). NCBI lineage: Eukaryota > Metazoa > Chordata > Amphibia > Caudata > Salamandridae > Calotriton > Calotriton arnoldi. The sequence goes on from CAWUFW010010523.1 coordinate 309,766, forward strand.
GAAAAATAGAGGGCCAGTAATCTTAAAACAGTTGACTTTCAAAATATGGCACACTCACATTGCAAGCACAAATCTCTGTTTCGAATGTGCTGCAGGATATTCACACTCAAACAACTGTGTAGCTGAGTCTGGTCAATGTAGGGAATATCCTAGTTGTGAAACCCTCTATGTATGTATGTACATATGTGGTATTTCTAAAGCACAAACCCAGCCAACAGGCGGCTGAATACTATTCAGGTTCAAAGGCAAGTATACTGTCAATGAGTGATAAGAGAGGTAGCTGGTTTGTAAACTGTTAATGCGTTGTGATGTAGTGTTCTTTAAAGAGATGCATTTTCAGTGTTTTCCTAAATTGGAGCATTGTTGGGGCCATCCTGATGGTTATGGGAATATGGATCCAGATCTAAGTGCATAGATGGAAATGCTTGTTTCATTGTTTTTTTACTCTTAGTTTCCTGTCTGATGGTGTCCTAGCTGCAACTGTGCACAGAGCCACTAGAGATAGTGAGTTTGTCTGCAAGATAATTGGGGATGCCGGTTGGGATGGCTTTGTAAATGATGCAGTTGCTTTTGAAGATGGTGCGGTCCAGCAGGAGAAGCCAATGGAGTTCCATCAGGATGAGAGTAATATGTTTACATTTCTTTAGGCCCTGGATGAATTGTGCTGCAGCGTGTAGGATATCCCTTAAGGTCTACCAGTGTGAAGTCTGGCAGGTCATGGAACAGGGTGCTACCTCCATTTAGATGCCAGGGTACGAGAGCTCGAACAGCAGTTCCAAAGCTGCTGTCTGGAAGAAACCGTTTCACTTTTTTTTTTTTTTAGAAGAAAGAGTACCATTCTGACTGTCTTTTTTTGTTTTTAAAAACATGCTCCTTGAGGATTAGGTTTGTCTTCAGGATGAACCCAAGTGACTTGGCATTCTGTGAAGGTTGGGTTTTAAAGTTGTCAAGGTTCATATATTTGAGCCAGGTTTATAATATTTCTTGCTTGTTGTTCTTGGAAATAAAAAGAAATATGTCCTGGTTTGGTTTAGATTCCCTGGACATCCAGGTCTGGATGAGGTGCAGGCAGTGTTTGAGAGATTGGATGGCTGAAGCAGAGGAGACTTACATGTAGAGTGGTATATCATCGGCATGTTGGTATATGTTGATGCTGTTATCTATGAGTAGAGCCCCAAGGGAATCCATGTACAGTTTGTAGATGACAGGGGGCAGTATTGAATCCTGGGGGACTTCGCAGGTGATCAGGATGGTTTGGGACCTGGAGTTCATCTGAACAACTGGTGTTGACTGGAAAGGTAGGAGGAGAACCAGTGAAGTACATTACCAGTAAACCCATTTGAGGATCCAAGGTGTGAATGAGGTTGACTGTGTTGAATCAGCTTAGCGGTTTAGCAATATAGGGAGGAAGGTGTCATCTTCACATGTGTTAAGTAGAAAACTGCCTACAATGTGTAAAATATTGTGGTCTGCGTGCTATAGCATGACCTGAAGCTAAATTGAAAGTCATGCAGGAGATGATCTTTCTGTTGAATAATAGGTTAATGATGATTAGGTAGCTGGTAATTTCGTCATGGTCTAGTGTAGGTTTGTTTATGAGTCGAAGGATCTGGGCTGTCTGTAGAGCTTTTAGGAAGATGCATTCAGTGAGAGACGCCTTAACAATGCGAGTAAGGGTCAGAGTGTTTCCCCTGAAAGAGCTTTGATGAAGGACACGGGCAAGACATCATCTTTGTATGAAGTGACTTTGAGGGAGTTCAGAATGTCAGTGAGATTTGTGAGAGATAGGACTTTGAAGGATGACCATCAATCAATCAAGGATTTATAAAGCACAGCAAATCTCCTGTGAGGGTCTCAAGGTGATGGAGTCGCTAACTGCTTTATGGTGATCTGTTCATTCAAACAGCCAGGTCTTGAGTTCTTTCGTGAATTCTTGAGGCGATGAGGGAGTCTTGAGGTGCAGGGGAAGGTCGTGCCAAGCTTTGGCTACCAGGTGTGAGAAGGAGTGTCCTCTGCTGTTGCCTCAGCGAATCCAGGGGCTGCCTGCAAGGAAGAGTGAGGCGGATCGTAGGTGTCTGGTCAGTTGGTGGAAGGTTATTGTTGTATCGCAGGAAGGAGTTCCAGTAAACGTGGTTAGGTTACAGATGAATAAGTTTATTGTTCTTAGATGTTAAGTAGGTTTTCCAGTAAAGATGTAAATAGGCCCCACCAGGAGCAGCCTCTCTGCTGCTCAGCCCAGGATCCAACTGATACTCCACCTCACAGCAATCCACACATTCCAATGAAATCACCATCCACACCAACATTCTACCCAACACATTCACACTGGCTGAGCAGCAGAGGCAGAGAAACAGGGAAGATGCATAGTATAAAACTTTAGATATAACACACCTTCCCCCTTTAGATAATGCACAAAAACATAGCAAATATAAGAAGAAAGATCACAATGATACAAAAGAGACTTGCAAGAGAAAATGTCGCAAAATGCAAGTTGAAAACAGCATACGTAAGAAACGCAAAATACTAGACTATAAGCAGCAAAATTACAGTTACCAAAAAGAAACTTGTATAAGAAGAAATCGCAAATGCAAAAATGCAAACAGCATTTCGTGAACTACACAAGGCACCTAAATTGCGACATATGCATAAAAATGCAGCAAGATGCAAAGATGAAAAGAAAACAATGAAAGATAGACAACACACATCTCCTTCCTTAGCAGAGCAAAAATGAAACCAGAAAATTTCAAAAAGAAGGAAGATGTGCAAAAACGCCAAAGAAAAAAGAGAGAGACATACATAAATAAGAGAAAAGTATTCCACGAAAACAGAAAAGAGTACTCCAAGTTACCACCAAAACCACACGGGCTGGCCAGACTGGCGCAGAAAATGGGGAACACAAACCTCAGCAAAAGAAGAAAAAACACAGACAGAACTCCAAAAGTGAAAAACCATGGAGAAAACAACTGAACCAGAGAATAAGCAAGGGGTGAGAATACACCCAACCAGGAAGCAAACAAAGAGAGTGGCTTACACCCCACCAGAAAATAAGCAAGGGGTGACTGACACCCAAACAGAAAGCAAGCAAAAGGTGACTGACTCCCAAACAAGAAAGCAAGCAACAGGTGACTGACACCCAACAAGAAAGCGAGCAACGGGTGGAAAACACCCAGTCAGAAAGCAAGCAACGGGTGGCTTACACCCAACCAGAAATCAAGCAACGGGTGGCTTACACCCAACCAGAAATCAAGAAATGGGTGGATTACACCCAACCAGAAAGCAAGCAATGGGTGGCTACACCAGTGGCGGCTCCTCCATTTGTGCGTGGGGACGTCGCCCCACTGCTTTCTCGCAGTGCGAGAAGCAGAAACCATTTTATGTTTCTGCTTCTCGCACTGCGAGAAAGCAGAAGTGCCTGGAGTGCCTGGTTGGGGGCGGGTGGGCGGTCCTGCTTGAGGGCAGGGGGGGAGTGGCTTGCCCACTGTTGTGGGCCCTGACTGTTTGGTCGGCCCCAGGGCCGACCAAAGCAGTCATGCGCACTCTCCATTTTCTCTATGTAGGCTGCATGCAGCCTATATAGAGAAAATGGCCTCCCTACAGGGGCCCGGCTGGGGCGCTCTCCGCTGCGCCTTACCAATCACAACGCTGCCATTGCAGCGTTGTGATTGGCTTAGGGGAGGGGAGGGAGGCTACCTAAAACGCGCCAGGAGCTGAGAGCAGCAGGAGCTGAGGCGGCGGCGCGTGATGCGGCATGCGAGGAACTGGAAGGTAAGTTTTTTGTATTTTTAACTGTCCCGCTTCTCCCCCCCCCCACCCGCCCGCCTTGCCAGCCGCAACTGAAGGTAAGTTTTTGTATTTTTAACTGTCCCGCTCCCCCCTACTCTTTCCCCCCCCCCCACCCGCCCGTCTTGCCGGCCGCAACTGCTCAGTTGCACTAATGTGTGTAAAGTAATCTGTCTTCTACACTAAATAGGTTAATTAATGGAAGCGTCTGCTGCTGTGAAAAGCATTACACTGGAGTGCAGGAAGAATGTGCAGGAACAGTGTGAGGTAATGCTGTCAGGCCGGGCCCTATGACACTCTGGCTGTGTGAGTACATATCCCTCCCTAGGCCCGGCTTTAGATCACTGGACCCCCTTCGTTTGCTCTGGGTAAGGCGCGTGTTCTACAGCCAGCATGGCTCGTGCACCCGAGGATTCTTTAAGTGGAAAGTTTGGGCTACCTGTTCTGACGCCCCCTCCCTTCGGATGCCGCTCTGTGGATAGTTTGCACCGGACCACGGAGCAGGGGGCGCACAGAGAAGGTGGGAAGAAGCAGCCACAGAGATGCAATAACTCATGTCCGTGGTACCGCTCCCGCCCTGACCTGTTGGTGGCAAGCTGCTGTCCGCGGTGGGGTGGCACTGCCGACCCCCTTCACTCTTAGTCTGTCAAGGACGTGCCCGGTGACGGCAAAGATGTACATATGCGAGTGGGTACGTGCAGGGAAAGGTCATTTGCTAAGCTGGGTGCGTGTTTACGGAAGGGGTGCCGGTGGCTGAAAAGAGAATGTGGGTGTTGAGTGAGTTCATCACATACTTGTTGCTAATGGTATGGTGTAGGGGAAACCCTACTCTGAACTGCAGATAAATATCAGAGGATGTAACGTTTATGTCAGTCAGTCTTATCATGCCACCAATCAAGGGATCTCGCATACGTATTACAGGTGCATTCTATCCCATGGCGGGATTTCCCACCCGCCAAGAGAGCAGGCCCCAAGTCTTTACATGTCTAGGAGAGAGCTTCCCTCGTCACGAGTCCACCAGCCCACTGCCCTCATCTAGCGACCCCCCCCCCTCCCTCATTCAGCGTGTTTGTTTTGGGGTCAGACCCTCGGATATCCGGGGGCCAGGATTTGGACTACATCTCTGCTTCATCGACGACGACGTACCCAGGATCATCTTGACTTTAGGAGGCCCTGACTGACCTTCCTTGTTTTGTGTGCAAAACTCAGGCTTCGGAGAGCAAAGCCTGCCTGTGTATTGGCGCTTTATAAATAAACAATAAAATCACGGTCAGTGGATGAATGCGTACAGCTGTAAATATGAATGAATGAATGGGAGTCCGATGGTGAAGGGATGGGTGACTGTAGTTTCACGTGTCAAAGACTAAAAGATGGACAAGGATGAAACTTTGCGGATGTATATGTGCATGAATGAGTCAATTATGGATGTATGGGTAGATATCTACAGAAAAAACCACAGGGATGAGTACATGGAGCGAAATGGACGAAAGAGATAATTCATTTGTCACCAAAACGTGAGTGGTTAATGAATGGATGGATAAATGAGTGTGAAGATGATAGATGAATGAATATAAGCGGACTGATGAACGAGTGTGACGATGGAGGGGTGAACGGTACTGACGCGGAGTATATGAAAGGCTAAGCCATGAACACATTTACACCTCACGAGGCACGCTCCTCACGCGCGCACCATGCTGCTCCAGGCTGGAATGAAATGGCCCCCAAAAGTAAATGTTTATTTATGACGGTCTGGAACAAACGAATTAGTGCAAATACAGCACCTGCAAAAGTCAAATCAGTATGAGGTCAAGCACAGAGAAGGGCGAACAGGAAGACAACTTTTTCCACAAGAAGCACAGTTCCAGAGAGTCCCACACGACCCTTCACTTGTGGACGTGGCAGACACTGTAGCAAATTACCCGTACCACACCTCGCTGAGAAATGTCCGGCAATCCACTATACCACTAAAGTGTGCACTGTCCAAGACCCAGGCACACCTACCTAGCATCTTTTTTTCATATCGGAAACATGCAAAAACGCGGTACAACACTCCAAGTGTAAAACTACCACCCAAGTAAGCCTGCAGGGTTTGCAGTTCTTGGCTTCTCTCAGAACAACAACTATCGAGGAACCTTCTCTGAAACGAACCTCCGAGAAGTGACAATCACCCCTGTACCGCACATATGGAGAGGTCAGTCATTGGGAATAACCACCCCAACAGTTAAGTGGAGGATGACTTATTCTGGACCGTGCAGCGCCTTTGGACACGGGTAGATGGTGCTTTTCAGGTGAAGCCACTTTAAAAAGGACTGGGTCGTATGTGCTCAGAAGGAGTCACAGCATCGCGCCAGGTGGAATATTTATCAGATGCAGCCACTCCCTCACCGTGAGAGTCTTTCCCTGAATTGAACAGCCTGTCAAGCAGGAATAGATCTCTCAGGGCCAGTGTGAGAAGACGTCCATCACCTTTTGCTCTTTTCAGCCAATCCCTTGAAATCCGCAGGTGCACGGACTCAGTGTGTGTCCGTAAACCAACCTCCTAAAATCTTCGACCTGCAGCAAAAGTAGGATGCTGGCAGCAAGGGGGAATCCACAGTAACAGGGTAAACCGAGGCTTCCTAAAATAGCACCAACAATCGCCTTGCAGAGGAGATTTCCTTCAGTCAGGCGAAGCAATTACCATTTCATTTGCGCCTGGTAGTTTTTATTTATTTTATTAGGGCTATCACTCTGATGCTAAGGTGAGGTAAATGATGGGTGTTTGCCAGCGTTGCTCAGTAACTGAAGTTACGTAATCTCTCGTCACTGGTTTAAATCCATCCTAAATAGTATGCCTGGATATGTGCCTGTCAGCATTTACCAGTGCACGTGTCTGCATGTATGTGTCTCAGCCTGCGTGTCTGGGTGTGCCTGCGTGTTGGCTCGGAATGGTAAGACTTAGCAGTCATTGTGATTAAGTGTGATGGAAAAACGAATAATTTGACAGCGAGGAATTGATACCAATAACTTCCCCTGGTTGGGAGTTAAATTCCTTTTGTGTGTCAGGAGACACTTTTGGCAAAACTCCTAGTGCATGACTAAAGAGAGAGAGTGGAGAGAGGGGGGTGGGAGATGGAGAGAAGGTGAGAGGGAGAGGGAGACAGAGAGACATCTGGACAAGTTGCAATATCAAAGCTCAAGAATTGAAAGTTTCCCAGGTCCATGTAAGTCTGTTCTTCTTTCTGTCGTGTCTAAGCATGTTATATTATGTTCAACATATTTATGATATATGTTCTGTTGTATAGCACTAATACGTTATCCGGAAAGCCACTGTGAATGTAAAACGTAGGTTCAGTAGGTAACTCAGTGTGTTAATGTGCCTGCGGCCAGCATACGGGTATTTGTAACTTACAGGCCACAAGTTGCAGTAAAATAGTTTAGTAAGATAATTTCCATAGGGCAAGGATTTGTGTCAAACCTTCACGCCCTAGGTTCCATTAGCGATAAAACAATCAGCGCACACGTTCCAGTCCCCGTGACACAGCTCAGAAGGCTACTGTGCCTACTGCAGACATGCTGGTGTCACCTGTAGGTCACAGCTTCTCGATAGAATTGGTCAGGGGATTAACAGGTCTTTTGGAGAGGTCTGGATGTAACCCGAAGGTTAGACATGTAAACCCAACATTTCATCCTTATAAGGTCGTTACAGTACATACAATAGGACCGGGTGACAGTAACATCAAATTAGAGGGTCATAAAGCCAAAGCCAATATCAGGAAACGCTGTATAAAAAAACGTTTTTATATGTTATGTCATGGGATATATTCGTGATGCTAGTTTATATGTTAAGTCATATGTGTTCTTATGTGGTAGGTTTCTGGTTTTTGTATTTCATGGCTTGTAGCACGATATCGGCTTTTAATTATGCTGTTTTGTTATATGTTTTGGTTTAGAGAATTTCATTTTGTTTTGTTTCAATCATTTTGTTGTTAAAAAAAGCAATATATGTCGACCATAACTTGATTTAAAAAAAAAAAAAAACATAAATGCCAAATGTGGCCCAAAAGAGACACCCATATTAGTAAACATACTAATAATTGTATGGGTTATGTGATATGTTAGAATTTACTGGTCACGTAACGTCACTTAATTTAAGGAATGTTCCATGGTTTACATTGTGTTTATATTATGGGTTCTGATTGGTTAAGGCCCTGCTGGGCAACCAAACGTCTGTGAGTCCTTTCCGGTTATTTGGGGGTACAGGTGAGTCTTGAGATCTCCCAGTCGGCAGGCAAGTTGGGTGTGGGGTGCGCTCTCCGGCAAGTCTGGCTGTATGTTTCTTCTCACGCCGTCTCCCTGCTTCCCTCTTCCTTTCTGTCTTTCTTGTCTCACTCCTTCTGTTACTCCCCCTCCCTTTCTATCTCTTTCTTTCTCGCTGCCGGTCTCTAACTAGATGTCTCAACCTGCCTGTGTGCTCGCCCCATCCTTTCTCTTCCTCTCTCTGCTTCCCTCTTCTTTTCTGCTGTCTCTCTCCTTCACTCTCTGCCCTTCTATCTCTTTATCGGTGCCGGGCCGTAACTATGTTTCTCACCCTGTCTGTCTCCTTGCCCTGTCCTTTCTCTGTCTTTCTCTCTCACTCTCTCTGCTTGTCCCTCTGTTCCCAATTCGCACCCCAATCGTTCATGTCTTTCTTAGCATCCCTTTCTCATCGTGCTCCCTTTCTCCTGCGGCCCCTCTCACTTTTTCTGCTCCTCTGCTTCACTCTACATGTCTAATCTTATCTACCCTTTCCCTTCGTAACCCCTCCTCTGCAATATTGCTATCAGCCGACGTACAGCCTTGTCGGTGGGAGGCATGACACATGCATCTGGGACTACTCCCAGCAGAAACAAACAATTTAGCCATAATGTTTACTCTTTTGTGTCGGAGGGAAGCGCCGGGATCCTCTCCTGTCAATTAGTAACGGGGGCACATTAGACTTGTGAAAGATTAGCACACAGTGGCACAGATGGACAGAGCACGTGATAGGCCGGCGTCTGATATGCATCCGATTAGACTGACAGTTTTGCCAGTCAATGTCTTTGTTAGAACAGATTCCCAATTGCTTTATTAACCTTCCTGCTTTCTCAAATTTGCTTGAAAATGCACCATTTGCCCACTCTTTTTTTCAAAATTTTCTCGGGGGGAGAACCTTCCCAAACCCCCTGTAGGTGGTTCAGGCTCGCTCGCTCGCCGTAGTGCAGTACAGAATTCTTTTACGCCTCACCACTTTCAAATGTCACCAGCTGCCACTGGGCTACACCCAACAAGAAAGCAAAAAACGGGTGGCGTACACCCAAAATATCATCCCCGGGGAAGGGCATGTAGTGAAAAGTATAGAATGGGTGAACAACACCCCACTGATGAAACACCAAGCAATAAACAAAGAAATGGGTGATACCCCACTAGAAAACTTCACCAACTTGTGAATCCCCAAACAGTAAACACAAATAAAATTGTGATCTGGGTGGACTGTACCACACAAAAATCAATAGTGCAGAAACACCTCAAGTAAGACCACGCATGAGAGGAACGCAAGGGGAATACACGCGCAAAAAAAAAATATATATTTGCACACAATAGAGAAAGAGTACACTGTAAATGGAAATCTTATAATGTAGCAGAAAATGAAGAAAACACATGACAACCAATGAGAATGTTTCACATCCAAAGTACAAACAGGAAAGAAAACGCTTGAAAACCTGCATGCCATGAAAGATTCACACAAACAGCACCATAGAATATAATGGCAATATGGTAAAGCACACATATCAATAATAAATAAAACAGGAATATAATCAAACATCAAATGCAAACATCCTGAATATGATAGCAGTATTTCACAAAACTAAATCAGCATTAACACATACATTCAAAAAGGAACTGGTACATTACATAGGTGACATGCCAAATGACGGAAAACCAAATGCAGGTGCCAAGAGAAGCAGAATGAAAAATAAATCAAACTCTTGACCGACCACATAATTTAAAGAGGACACTTACACAATGAGATCTGAAATGGTGATGTGACCTAGAATGAAAAAAAATCAACAGAGGAAAAAATAAACCTATACAAAGCTCACGCTAGAATAAAAGATATGACTCTGTTGCTAGAGGGAGGCAACAGATGACAGCAAACACCATTGCTTCAATCACGAAGCATATCCTGAAGATCAACACATTGTAGTGAAGAAAGAAATGCAGAAATGTAACCTGCATAGCGTCTCTAAGTTCAGACGGCGGTAGAGCTATGGAATATGAAATGCCCCAAAACATTTCACACTCATCTGGCTCCATGGACGTCGGAAAGAAAGCTGCAGAGAAAAATCCGGGCTGGAGCAGGAAAGATCGCCACAATCAAAATGGCGGCACGTAGTGCTGACGCACGCCGGATGGTTCAAGGCGCGTCAGTATGGAAAAGCGTCTCAGAGCAGCTGGAATACTAGCGTTCCAGACTGGCAGCAGAAGGAAGCAAGGATCATGTGGCAGCACCGTCACGTGAAGGAGTGCGCGCACAGCAACCATGGACTCCTCGCGGACCATTTGAATGGCGCAGGTTGCAATGGTAAGAGTGCGCGTGTCTTGTGGATTGTTACCTGCCTTGTTATGTTGGCCTAGGCCTGGCTGCCATGCTGCTTTTCTTTGCGCACGTTACACTGAGCCGGGTCTCCCTCGCCCTTTGCTCGTGCCAAGTTCTTTTGCACTGTCTGCATTTTCTGTTGTTCACCTTTTTGGGCTCAGTCTGCACAAACATGTACAAGGTCGCATAACAATGTATTTTGGTTCTTCCTGATATGGCCAGTCTCGCGCACCCAGACATAACATTAGGTGCAATTGCCATGAAGAATTTGGTATGCTTTTAATACTGTGGTTTACTAGCGCTTAGAACACTTGGAGAAATCCCTTTCAGTGAGAAGAGCTATGATGTCCTGCTGATGTAATTCTGCATCTAGAGACTGAGGTATGGGGGTTCGCTAGTCAAAGCCCAGAGGTCTTCTATTATTATAATAAACTATCTTACTGCACGGGAGGGTGGTAATGTTATTTAGACATTTATCCACTGAGTTATGAAATGCTTTCCCGTTTGTATTCTATGGAATTGTAACCATGCTGCTTATATTATTCATATGCATTTTGCTATTAGTACTGACACGTGTACTGTACATTAGAGCACGTAAGTTGGAATAAACATTTTAACCTATCCAGTGTCTCTTCCTACGCACCTTGTGGACAAGTACGAGTGAGTGACGAAAGAGTGTTCTTGCTTCTGCGAGTCCTGAGATAAAGATACCGTGTTCTGGGTTGTCCAATCATTGGTACTTGGGTGCTAATGAGATGCTAAGCTAGTTGGGTTGGGGTTTTTGGGTGCTACAGTATATGGTAGGCAAACCACTGTATTCCGGGGTCCCATTATCCTGTGCATAGCTCTGTGTATGTGCAGAAACCTTATGACATGGCGCCCAACGTGGGGCAGCTTATCTGCGAGACGCTTGAGTAGTACTTGTGCTTGTCCACAAACCCCTCGCGTACGCTTCCGGAGGCGTATGTGACGGTGATACCTCCTATATTGAACGTTTTATAGGTTCTTTCAAGCTTGAAGTTATTAAAAAAGGTTACATAAATAACCCATTTTGTGCTCCCTGTTAGGTTGTCGAATACAATTGTTTAGTTATGGCTGGTGTGGCGATAGCTGCACATAGCCGAGGAGCACTCCGAGACCACTTACGGGTGTATGGAGTGCCTGATACAGGGATCGATTTGGTCTTTGTGGTTCAAGCCGATCCGGCTTACCACTTTGAGGTGTTTTACACTTGGATCACTTTTGAAGCGGTGGAGGCAGATGATAATCTGTTTCATGAATATAAACCCACCGTTATTCCTGCTGCCTATCGACCCTATACCACTCTTGAAGTACCTCTCACGGCTTGGCAGCACCGTGTTTGGTTTAATGGCGCCCTACCACAACCAACTACCGCAGTTCGTTTAGGCCCCTTATCAATTCAGGGGGCCACTTGGCCTGTATTGGCCGGGTATACTCCGCATCCAAATTATCTGGCATTACCGCTTGCGGAACTGCGCACTATGCATACCGAATTGGTACGAGTGCATCGAGCCCTAGTGACATACGTTACAGGTAGCCTACATGGAGCTGCTCCTGTAGTCGCAGGCCAACCAGCTATAGCCGCTGGAGTGACCATAAGTCCTGTCATGGTAAATTCTGTGATGGGCAAACGTCCACAAAATAAGGACGACTATCCTTACTGGCTTGCCGAAAAGTTCGATCAGATAGAAGCGGTGTTTCCACATACGTCCCCAGTGGATAAACATCGCATCCTTACGATAAGTTTGCCAAAAGACTTAATCCCCGATTTGACATCATGTGAAAACTGGGGTAAGGTATTCGCAGCAGTTTATTCAAAATGTTTTGGAACTCCTTCCATGACAGTTCTACCCTCTGTAATTAAAAAAGTACAGGATGAACATGGCCCTGAAGCGGCTGTGGAATTAGGGATGAGACTAGTGGGAGTGTTTGATGTAGTAGCTGAGCTGATCCTTGGAAATGTCAAGGGCGATGCTATGAACTTTCAAGTAGCGAATGCTTTGGCTTTAGTCCCAGAGTTGGACAGGCCCCGCGAATTACCGAAAATTATTGCCCGGGCTTATAAAACGATTGGAAGAAATAGCCTGGGCAACAAGCCTTTTGTAAAATTGCAAACTCAATCGCAAACACAAGTTACACAAACAAAAAGTACATCTGAGAAAGATGATAGACCAGTCTTCACTAAAAAGAGTTGGAGACAGAAAAAACAGGGTAAGCAACAAAAGAAGCCGGGGTCGAGAGGCGCTTCCCCAGTTTCGGTTTCTTCTGAACGTACTTATGATTTACGTGATAGGTCGAGAATTAAATCACCAGAAAGGTTTCAGAGCTCTGATACGCGTTCTCCTCGTTCTTCACAGGCCCAGACGTCGTCACAGGCTGGTGGAGGAGGACGGCAAGATAGAGGAAGGGGCCGAGAGGCTCCCCAGGAGCGAGACCAACCTCGACAACAAGTCAGAGGGAAAGCAGAAGACTTTCATCTTCCTCGACCGCAATTTCAAAAGAAAAAAGTTGCCGCTGTCACAGCGAAATATGCCTCAGACCGTGAGAACGAGACTCCAGAATTGGACGTGGGCAGTGACCCTCCTAGACAGCGCCGCGGAAGTTACCATAGTGCGGGAGGCGCTACGTCCTCATATGGAGGCGACAGCAACTGAAACATTCGTTACTGTAGAGACAGCTGACACGAGAGTGGCACCCCCTGACAGACTTTACAACATAGTCATACATATTGAAGGTGACATACCGCGTGAAATAAAAGGGATTTTTTGGGAAAATCTAACCTCTTCATATGACATTTTGTTAGCAGAGGTGGATTGGCCACCCCCATTCGTTTTAGCTGCACATAAAGGAGAGGAGGTAATCCTTCCAAGCTTCTCACGGCATGTCCCAAAAGACAAAGCTGAAGCACTTGCAGCTGAGTGGGCCGTGTACCTGGCACCAGCGTTATACCGCAACCATGTGGGATGGGATGAAGAATCACCTCCTCATGCAATACCTTTGCGGTCACTACCGCAGCCACAACCCCAATATCCCATCAAACGGCAGGCAAAAGGCCCCGTCTCCGAAATTCTTACACAGTTGGAATATCAGGGAGTAATTGAACCATGCGTATCACCTATGAACAATCCCCTTTTCGTGGTTTCTAAACCCGATGGATCGTACCGCTTAGTTTTGGATTACCGGCATTTAAATACTCATTGTCGGAACTTTGCGGTGCAAAATACACACAGTTCTGCGCTTGTAGACAGTCTTGTTCGTAAAAAATACAAAACGACACTTGACCTTTCAAACGGTTTCTACACGCACAACCTAGCCCCGGAGAGTGGTCAATGGACCGCATTCACTTCCGGTGGTAAGTTATTCCAGTTCCGGCGTTTACCCATGGGCTACAAAAATAGTCCGGGTATATTCGCCGCCCGTGTTGTTTCTTTGTTAAATGACATTGATCAAGACGCATGTTCGTACGTAGATGACATCTATCTGACGGACGACGAATTATTTCAGCATTTGTCCCGTGTGGACCGCATTATTCTTGAATTCGCGGAGCAGGGTTACAAATTTAACTTTGCTAAGTCACACATTGCTGAATTTACCGTTCTGTTCTTGGGCTATGAGCTCAATAACGAAGGTAAGGGCTTAGCCCCCATTTCTTGGAAAAATGTGCACATTTGTGCCCCCAAATACACTGAAGAAACTTCAGTCTTTGCTGGGTTTCCTGAATTTCGGGCGTACTTACATTCCCGAATATGCCCAGCGTATCAAGCCTTTGTATGCTTTGATACAACCTACTTATTCAAGGTCTTGCTGGCTGCCTGAGCATACCTTGATTCTGCAGTCTTTGCAGACAGACCTTTTGGAGTCTAAATATCTTTTGACTCGTGATAACCACACAAACCTGGTGATTAGAATTATTCCGGGGGCGGTGGGATTCACCTATTTAACCTTTAATGAAGGTGATACAGTACCCATCGCATACAAGTCACATCTGTACACTTCTGCTGAATTGCGCTTTACATCTGTCGAAAAAGTTCTAACTGCAGTGCAAATGGCGATTCTAAAAGAACGCGCACTGGCACAGGGAAAGCGAATTCTGGTGGTAACACCCTGTCCTGCCCTAGAGGCAGTAACAAAGGCAAGTGTACCGAACTCAAAAGCAATGCATCCCCGTTGGATACAATGGGCTACATCCTTGACGTCTTCGGACGTCACTTTTGTTTTTGATTCTTCTCTTCAGACTCAGGAGTTTTTGCAGTATGAATTCGTTCATCCTCCTCCTTTGTTTTTACTACCGCTTGAGGATTACAAATGTGTGATCTACACCGATGGTTCGGCGCAACCGGCCACTGGGTCCAAGCACGCTTATTCAGCTGCATGTGCTATTGTTGCGGGTTCCTTTGTAGATGGAAAGTTCAAATCCTCTGCAGTGCATACTCGCACACTTGGAGATAGTACCGCACAATTGGCCGAGCTGCATGCATTGCTACTTGCACTTGAGTTCGCTTCTCAGGATGAGACCACTCTTATTGTATGTGATTCTTTTTACTGTGTACAATCTTACAATGACAATCTGTTTTTCTGGTCGAAAAACGACTACAAGGACGCAAAGGGAGCACAATCAAGCATAAAATGCTTTGGGTTCGAGTGGCAGAATTGCAACAACGTCTGCCCCTCACACAGGTGGTTCACACCTTAGGCCATCAGCGGGTGGGCGCACACGCTATTGGTAACGATCTGGCAGATGAGGCTGCCCGTTCAGCAGTAGTCACGTGTTCAGTAGCAGCGGTTACCAGGTCCATGTCTAAAATAGACCCTGTTATATTAGCAGCTATTGCTGCAACCAAGGAAGGTAATAATTACCCTACAGGTTTCCCTTCCAAGTATTCTTACACATTAAGTCCCGATCAGGTTCCTTTTGTAACTATACCTGACGTTGGAGATCGGCTGATCCCCAACGCGGACCGCAGGAGTGCCTTGATATCAGCTGCACACGAAAGCATGGCTTCTGCTCATGCAGGTGTGTCGGCTACGGTTTCCATCTTGCAGCAGCGTTATTGGTGGCGTGGGTTATATAAAGACACTTGTGCTTTCTTGCGACGTTTGTCAACAGATTAAGCCTTCCACGGTAACACGTCCACCACAAACACCGCTCTGCATTGCTAACAGACCCTTTGGGTGTGTTTACTTGGATCACTGCGGTCCATTCTCATCAGACACTGCCTATAAATACATCTTAGTGGCAGTGGACTCGTGCACACGGTTTCTCTGGGTCTGGCCACAACGGAGTGCTGACGCCCGAAATGTAATCAGGGATTTGCGTGTCTTTATGGGAATTTTCGCATGCGGCACCTTCCATTCGGACCAAGGTCCAGCGTTTGCCTCTAGGGCTTACAAGGATGCAATGGCTTCGCTTGGGGTGCGGGTGAAATTTTCGTCTCCGTATAGGCCTGAGGGCAACTCTATCGTTGAACGAATGAACCGTGACTTAAAGCAATCCTTAACAGCTAGGGTTATAGGTACTGGCAGGAACTGGCTGGCCCATTTGTATACCGTTCAACGTGCACTTAATAATCTCCCTAGAAGACCTCTGGGTGGGCGGACCCCATACGAAATGCTCTTTGGCATAAGAATGTTTGTGCCTGACCTTGAGGGTCCAGACATCGCGGCGCAATCCGCCAAGTTTGATGTAGATAACCATTCTGCTATGTTACAGGACTTACAAGAAGCCCGAGACAAACTTGCAACTACACATTTGCCTTCAGCCACAGATCCTGCGTTGCAGATTCCGGTAGCCGGCTGGCTTCCGAAAGTTGGAGAACTGGTTCGAGAGAAGGTTGAAAACAAAAAGAATTTGGCCCCTCTTTTCGTGCACCAGTTCCAGTTCTTGGCCTGAAGGGAACACGTACAGTCATTTTACCACCGCTTCCTGGTCGCAAAGAGAACAGATACATCTCAGTTGAAAATGTCAAGCTACAGCGCCTGGCCGATCCTGAATAGTGTCACACCAGCGGTCTCTTGTCCTGCCATTTATCGGACATATGTTCGTGGCCCATCTACACGAACGGTCGCTGATGCTGTAATCGAGATGGTTGATTTGCCTGAATCCTCTCCTTTGCCTGAAACTACAATTGATCCCCAACTCTCCACTAATATCGACGAGGACGAGTATACTTATCCTGCATCTGAATCGGTGGCGCATCAACCAACAACGCCACTTGGCCCGACTCGTTATTCCTTTGATTCGGATTCCACCTCTTCAAAAGTCCCATCCAAGTTCAGTATTTTTGTATCCTGGTTTAGAGACAATTTTTTGATTCCACCCTGGACATACCTCTGGTTGGTACTTTTCTTGATTTTTCTGTTCATGTCCATTGGCTTTGTCACAGTGTTTTTTCTACTAATCAATGGTCACTATTTACCTGAACGCTCTGCTGTGGACTATGTTTCTGGAACTTTGGCTCCTCATTCCTCGTCTCACATCATGAAGCGTGACCACACATTTGTGAACATTTCAGCTTTTCCAGTTGCTGATGGCATCGTATGGGATGCAGTGAACTATCAAATCCATGGTCCGACGGAAATTATTAATGTACCTAATGTCCTTCGTGTTTCAATGGGTGATGTAGTACAAAATAATATTCATTCTGATGATTGGGATGTGCATGCCGTTGAAGCATTGTTTGCCGATTTAAAATATTATGCATCTTTTAATGCTGAAGATTTATATATGAATTCTGCGAATTATGCCGATTTGTATTGTTACCAACATTGGGGTAATCATTTTCTCCATAAGCCAAGTGCCCTGCGTAGTTCTGTTAACTACACCCAATGGGAACATTGTCCAAACCCCTTGCCAGGTAGCTCACAAACTCTTCGAAATAAGTTTACCTATTTTACTGATTTTAATCGGTCGAACCCTGCATCCTATTATTTTAGACTTAATACCACATCAACTCAGAAAATTATGTTAACACACACCAAATTGCTTTATTCAGGTTCCTTTTTAAGTGCCCTAGCTGTGGGTGGTTATGAGTACTGGGAGGATACAGTAGATTTGAAATCTATTTGGGGTTCCAAGCCATGGCAGGTACAAGGAACCGAGGCATTGCATCGTGCTTGCCTCATCCCTACCCAAATTATGTTCCTAAATGCTTCCATCTATCAGACTACATGTTGGGGCTTAGCAACCACTAAACAATTGAATTCGCCCTCAATACCATCCCTGTCGAGTTTTCCCAATGAAAGCTCACGATTCAATATGTCCCTCGTGTCCCTGCAGGCTCTGTTACAAAATAATTCGTATAATGTTTCTGAGCTAGTTCAGTCACCCTGGTTGGTATGGCCTACATCATCAAATGCATGTCAAATGCGTTTTCACGACTCAGGAGCTAGTTACACACAGGATATGCCTGATCCGAGATTTACTGATTCCCGTACTGTCACTACATATTCTGTTGGTAAATTATGCAAACAATGCCTTCAACATTCGTCCCTTGATTCTGTTAAACAACATTTGTCCCTCCTTTCAGGCAATATTGATCTGTCCGACTTTGTTTTGGGACCTCGTGGTCCCCGACCTAAAAGATTCATTTATGAGACATATAATGAACTCTGGAAGCTATCACAAATGGAAGCTGCTTCCCGTCTTAGGGAAATAGATCAAGCAAATTTGGAAAAGGTGCTTGCTGTTGTTGACAATAGTATTAATACCCTGTCTTCTCGCATTTATACTTTAGAGAATATTGTGTCCTCTGTTGTCGATATTGTACAGGATGATGTTTCTGTGTTATATCATGGTCAGAATCAATTGCGTTCAGTTATGCAGTTTGCATGGACTTTACAAACACTCAAGTTAGGTAAAGTTCCTTGGCATTTTTTGAACACCTCTGCCTTGTTTCTACCTTTTAACTTAACTGACAAACAGCAATTTATGTCCATGAAAGATGCAACTTACACTCTATTACATATCGAAAAGATGGATCCTTTGCCGTTCTCTGTTGCAGAACTTGATTCTGCTGTGTGGCTAGTTCATGGGGTTATCGCTTTACCTTTTTCCTTGTTTGAATTTAACTCGTGCATGAAACATTATCCTGTGGGCCGTTACCGGCCATTGGGCAGTGCTTTCCTGCATGAACTCTGGTCCTTGCCTTTCATGTATAAATGCCTTCGGGACGGCAGGGAAGTCTTTCTCACGGGGGAGTACTGCGACTCGACTATGGGTCATTCGCTTATTTGTAAACACATTAAATTGCATGGCTCATGTAGCGTTTCCTCTCCTAATCTTGCTTGTGTGCTGAAAGGTATTCCTGCTCCTGTTATTTCACCTACTTTCACTCTCCTTTCCAATGGTAGTTATTTACTTTTAAATAACGAAAACTGTTGTGGCCTGCAGGCTGGCATTCCTTACATTGTAACAGTTTCGCACAGGGTTGTCTGCTGCAAAAATGTGCTTTTTCCTCCCCCTCATGGCAAGGTTGATATCTCTATTTGGCCTTCCATCCCTACCATGGAAGCAGATTTCAATAGACTGAGCAGAATAAAGGCACTATTATTAAACGAGGAAGTTATGCTCACGTCCGCCCGGGAGACATTCGTTCTCCAGGTGGCGAGTACCCACAGTGAAATACAGGCCCTTTTAAACACTAATCTCCCCCAACATTTTGGGGAGTTAATACATCGTATTTTTAACGCATCTAACACTGAAGGCCTAGTACACTTTTTTAAGGTCGTGGGGTCGGGCTTGGTGTCCTCCTTCCAAACTATTTTTGGTGTCATCCCGGCTTTCATACATTCTATTTTTTCCAGTGTCTTTGGCGGTTTCCCATTGATCCTCGCTTTAGCGGCTGGTGTCTTGCTCTTAATTTGCTTTCTGCGCAATGGCTGCTCCCCGATGGGACCTGCTTGATCCAGAACGCCTCCAGCTGCTCCGTGAACGCCTTTTGGCCGGTTTTGGTGTCTTGCCATTGGCGACACTGAGTGTGTCATATACTCTTTCATTTCGCTTTGCGTATTTCACTTGCGTGCAACCTGTGATGACTTGTGTCCGCTGTCCTTTCACCTGGACTCTGGATTATTGCCTCTCCAATTCGTCATTGTCTGTTCCGGATTTTGTTCAGTTGATGGGTCCCTTAGAGGCCCATGAGCAGGACTGTTCCGTTGCTGGCTGTATGGCGCGTGCGGCTGCACTGGGGATTTTGGCGCAATGGGATATCTGGGCGGCTGCCCAGGATCTCCTACAACGAAGCTGTTTCAATTATCACGCAAGCTGTCCCGCATTGCTTCTGGATGCTCCCTTTGCTGAGGAGCATTCCTGCTCTTTTGATCTCATGGAATGGATGGCATCTATGTTTTTTGACGATTCCAATGATGAACTCTTGGAGAGTATGGCTTTTTTCTGCACTTACACTTTCATGGATTGACCTGCCCTTCGCCGTTTGGGCGCTCCCTGTGCTCCAACGGCTGTGTTTTTCCTCTGATGGGCCTCTGTCCTGGCCGCGGGACTGTCCAGGGGAGGGTGTCTTGTGGATTGTTACCTGCCTTGTTATGTTGGCCTAGGCCTGGCTGCCATGCTGCTTTTCTTTGCGCACGTTACACTGAGCCGGGTCTCCCTCGCCCTTTGCTCGTGCCAAGTTCTTTTGCACTGTCTGCATTTTCTGTTGTTCACCTTTTTGGGCTCAGTCTGCACAAACATGTACAAGGTCGCATAACAATGTATTTTGGTTCTTCCTGATATGGCCAGTCTCGCGCACCCAGACATAACATTAGGTGCAATTGCCATGAAGAATTTGGTATGCTTTTAATACTGTGGTTTACTAGCGCTTAGAACACTTGGAGAAATCCCTTTCAGTGAGAAGAGCTATGTTGTCCTGCTGATGTAATTCTGCATCTAGAGACTGAGGTATGGGGGTTTGCTAGTCAAAGCCCAGAGGTCTTCTATTATTATAATAAACTATCTTACTGCACGGGGAGGGTGGTAATGTTATTTAGACATTTATCCACTGAGTTATGAAATGCTTTCCCCGTTTGTATTCTATGGAATTGTAACCATGCTGCTTATATTATTCATATGCATTTTGCTATTAGTACTGACACGTGTACTGTACATTAGAGCACGTAAGTTGGAATAAACATTTTAACCTATCCAGTGTCTCTTCCTACGCACCTTGTGGACAAGTACGAGTGAGTGACGAAAGAGTGTTCTTGCTTCTGCGAGTCCTGAGATAAAGATACCGTGTTCTGGGTTGTCCAATCATTGGTACTTGGGTGCTAATGAGATGCTAAGCTAGTTGGGTTGGGGTTTTTGGGTGCTACGGTATATGGTAGGCAAACCACTGTATTCCGGGGTCCCATTATCCTGTGCATAGCTCTGTGTATGTGCAGAAACCTTATGACACGCGCGCTGAGCAAGTTAAATTAAATTGCCGTATAATGAATCCACAGCAGCAATTTACTTCAATAGCAATGTAAGTTTTCCTTCACTTCCAAAAGAATAGGAGTCTCTTTCTCGCTCCCATCCCCTGAGCCATCACCATGAGCAAGCAGGGGGTGGAGCGGCACCCGGTAGAAGTCCAAATCCATACAAAATAGAGAACACACATGTTGAAGGCAACATCCACCCAGATAAAAACACATGTCAGATGTAAAGCACGAAATGCCATAACTTTCCAAAGTAAGTGTAGAGAGTTGAAGTGGCACCAGGTTATAGTCGAAGTTTTCTGTGAGGTGTCAGGCGTGTGGTACCAAATGCAACCTTGCCAGTCCATCATAAACCGCTGGTGCACATACAGTAAAGCGGTTGCCTTGTGACTTGTAGAAGATGTAATCAGTAGCAGGAAGCATACGCCCTGTCTAAGGCAGCAGGGTGTCAATGGCAGAAGGAAACAGGCAGCAGGAAACATATGCCCAGTAAATAGCAGCAGGAAACATAAGCCCTGTCAATGGGCTGTCCGGTGAAACAGGACACTGGTGGGGCGGGAGGGCGTGAAATCCTTAAGTAGGTTCTTTTTTAAGTAAAATCTTGAATAAAAGTTCCTTAGAAGTAACTTGAAATAAGTCCTCACGCGTAGTTTTTGATCCAACTCGTCGACAATTTATGTTGTATCGCAGGAAGGAGTTCCAGTAAACGTGGTTAGGTTACAGATGAATAAGTTTATTGTTCTTAGATGTTAAGTAGGTTTTCCAGTAAAGATGTAAATAGGCCTCACCAGGAGCAGCCTCTCTGCTGCTCAGCCCAGGATCCAACTGAGACTCCACCTCACAGCAATCCACACATTCCAATGACCTCACCATCCACACCAACATTCTACCCAACACATTCACACTGGCTGAGCAGCAGAGGCAGAGAAACAGGGAAGATGCATAGTATAAAACCTTAGATATAACAGTTATACATTTGTTGATGTGTTCTGGTCCTTCGTTGTGCGGGGCTTTGTATCCATAGGTCAACATCTTGAACTGGCATCTCTTCTGGATCAAGAGCCAGTGTATCTTCTTGAGGTGTGACGTAATGTGGGCCTGTCTGGGGAGGTAGAGGATGAGCCTTGCTTCTGAGTTTTGTAGTCTTCAGGAGGCGTGCGGTGATTCCTACGTGTTTATCTCAAAATAATGTTGGATGTTTTTCCCCACTGAGGCCGGAAAGGCCTGATCTTCCAGAGACTCTGGTTTTAGTTTTCACGTCGGTAAAATCTTTCCCCACCATATGGTGAGTAAAACCGGGTTATGATCTGACACAGTTCTAGAAAGATATTCAACAGTGTGTACTGAGTTATCTACGTCCGGGGTACAGAGAAAACGCGTCGAGTTGCGCTTGTAAGTTATGCAATGATGAAAAAGGAGTAATCTCGTTCATGTGGATGATGCTAGTGCCAGGAGTCAGGTAGTTCCTATTCCACCTGCCAGTCGGTGAACACTCAAGCTGCTCTAATAGTGGAGGAGTCCTTCAACGGTGGTGGGAACGGTCCAGCACGTGGTCCGCTATACAGTTATTGTCTTTTCCTATGAAAAGCGATCCTGTTAGGTAGGGCGTCAAAGCTCTCGAGAGGGCTGAGAGAAATAAACCCTGGTCCGTAGTCGGTGCATATACATTAACTAATGTTATGTCCCTCCCTTCCAGTCGGCCAGCCACCACCACAAACCTGCTCGAAGGATCAATTAATGTTCCTGCGCATTTGGAAGGGAATCGCTGGTGGGGCTGAGTCAGTGCTATAATATCCTTCATAAACCCAGAGGTCAGCAAAACAGAGTACCAGACAAGTGCGGTCTGTGCCTACAGATGCAGGGTAGTGGCTCCTCCACCCCAAGAGAGATGCTGCTTGGTTGTTGAAGTGCCGGACAGGCCTTTAAGGGTTTGGAGAGAGAGTTTAGATTTTGAAAGAGTCGATCTCCGCCATTGTCACGGTGCCAGCAGCCAGGCAGGGTTTGGCACCAATTTCGGTGCAGGACCTCTGTTCTCACATCTTCAGCTCTTTGTCTGATTTCCTGGTGTCAGGGGATCTCTAAATACTGAATTTAGGGGCATTCAGGGGAGTGTAGGGTATTAGCCAATGGGCTACTTACCGGTGGGGTCACTATGCCCTCTTTATGACCACTTCCTGTGGATAGTGAGTATAATCCTGACCCAAAGTTCCTAGTTTCACTAAATTCAAAATGGTAAAACACTTTCTTGGCTGTCCACTTTAGGTGGGCCACCTTAGGGATGTGCGTAGCCTCAAAGTGCTTCATGCCTACTGACTATCTAATTTCCAGCCTGTTTTAGTGCCAAATGGGCCCCAGGGCAAAGGATGGTGTTCCCCAGGTCTGGGTGGGGGGGGGTGAGTCATGTCCCATATCAAAGGCGGCAGAGGCTTTGAAGCCTCTGGCTTTGACATGCTAATTCACTAGCCATCCTGCTGGAGGAGCAGTGATCACATTCCGCCGGAGCAGGCATTGTTTCTGACCTCTGAGAGCGTGGGCTCTCACCTACAGGGGGTCAGACACTTGTCTGTGGTGGCAGCACACTAGAGGGCTAGTAGGCTTTCAAGGGGCACTGCTAAGGTGCCCTCTGGGTGGATGTCATAATAAATCTGGAACTATCATCAGTACAGATTTATTAAGACAAGGTGTTTGATAACAAACACCATTGGTTTAAGTGCAGCCATCATTTAGCTTGGTAACTCGTAATGGCCAGTGCCCAGTACATGTCCTTAAGATTGCTGCCTGATCACTTGCAATATCTAGCAATTGAACTAGACATCACAGGGGCCTATCTGCTCATGCAGATGTGCCCTCCCATATAATATAATGCTCCCTGCCACAGGGCTCTAAGGCCTACTATAGGGGTGGCTTACATATAGTATATGCAGCGTATCTTAGCATGGCACATAGGGAGTGTGCCATGTCTTGTTTTAAGAATGGTTTGCACCATTTTACGCATCCTGCAATGGTAGTCTGTATGCAGGTTTTGGGTGGGTCCCTTTGGGTGGCATAATACATGCTGCAGCCCATAGGGACCCTCTTTAGTACCTATGCTCTGGGTACCAGGGGTACAATTTACTAGGGACTTGCAGGGGTGTTAAAGTCCTTGCTAATTGGTTAACAATTAGACATTTACCTTGTTTTAAGGGAAAAAGCACTGGCACTGGGAGCTTGGTTAACAGGAACCCTGTTCACTTTCAGTCAAAAAGCATCAGTACTAGGGCAAAAAGTGAGGGTGGCCATGTCAAAAAGGGTACTTTCCTGCACTGCGGTCCATAAGAAGCATATAATGCAGGGCGTATGAGTCTGGTTCAGATGATATCTGAATTTAGTGTATGCATTTGGTGTCCCAGCAATTTAGAAGCATTCGGGTTGCATGTTACAATATGGCCATACTGAAATGGGAGCACCATGTAAAAGAGTCAATATTTTTAAAAAGATCCTCAAAAGCAGACAACCAACATGGAGCATATTTGGTCAAATTGCTGCATATTAAAAAAATTGATTTGTGCTTCAAGGGATTATCGTAAACAATCAACATCAGTTGTCTTTGTTTTGTGCTATAAAGCTGCCATTTTTGAATGGTTGCATTAGGGATAGTAGTATGTATTGGTTGATAAGGAGCATTTATAACCCACTGTCCAGGTAAGCATTTGCTGGCCCATAGATCAGGAATCTCATTTTAAAAGTGTTATGAGTTCAGGGCAGAATACCCATGCGATGATTAGAAGTGTGTCTTAGAAATCTTACTGCCTGTGTGAAGTTTTGGTTGGTCACACATCAGTTGGCAAAATATTAGTTGACAGGCATTTGTTTCTAAGAGTTGTGGTGCTATAGTATAATAGGTTGTAAGAATGGTGCTAGTCTGAGACAGAAAAACGATTCATTGTTGACATTCAAAGGAATTATGGTGTTACAAATAGGGAAATTATATTATCATAATTCGGTCTAGGGTGCATAAGTGAACCTCCATCTTAAAATGATTCACAACAAAATAATTTCAATGGCTGATCTGGATCTTGTGTTGGGACTCCAGTCTGGAATGTGATCTCGTTCATTTCTGTTTATCCCTAATGTGCATAAAGAGCAGTTGTGACATGAAAAAAAAACATTGGTTTATTCAAACAACTTGTGGTAGTTCATTTGTCAAGAAATTCTGACTGGCATTGAATTTGTTTCAGATCTGAATGACTGAATTTGTTTGAGATTTTTAGCTCTCCGCAAACCCAATTATGGAGTTGGTGCTATATTCTCTCTTATAGATGGATTGTTAATTAGTAGTTGCCAGTGTCATTTCAAGACTTTTCTAAAATGATGATGATCTATTTGTTCCTCTACTTTTTCTTTGAAAATAATTTGCTTACTGCAGTTCTGTTTGGTTTGCGTGACTTCGTCAGTTGGGATATTTTTATTTGTACTGGGGGTGGCAGCCACTTGCCATTAGTATTGAGTTAGCAGCAATTTCTTGTCTGTGGAGCTTGAAATGAATTTGGCTGTTCTTAATGTAAATGATGAGGTCCATGAAGGTCATTTGTTTTTTAGAGAAGTTTAAAGTTATTTTGATGTTCCATCTATTGGTGTCCATCATTTATAAGTGTCTCTTGAGAGTTAATGTTGGCCACTGCTAAATGCATAGTACGTTTTCTTTATATCGAACCCAGAAAATAACATGTAGTGTGTATTTTGAAAACACGTCCCTAAGACAAAACATTTTCTACCTCCACCCATAAGTGTGCAAGGTTATGGTGGAGAAAACCTGACTCCCATCCTTGTCCCCCTCATTTGCAGGTACTAGTATTGGTTGAAGCTGAAGACATTGTTTGTGAGAGCATGAACAGAACCATAGTGTTTAATTCAAGTAAATGATCTGATTTGTTTGATAAAGCTTGTTGACTGCTTGTGGGCCACCCTCACACAGAGACTCCCTAACTTTATGGTTTATGGTCCCTAAAATCTAGTCATCCTGCCATTCAATGCTATCCAATTTCTCTATGCTGTGCTTGATATGTTTAATGTACGATAATAGGTTTTCCATCAGTAGTTTTAGATGAAGATCATTATATTCCTAATACAGGAGCAGATGGAATCAGTTGTTCAGGTGGAGGGAATTCCTTTTTTTTTAATTTCTGGAAAGAGTTAGAATGTAGCCATAGTTGGGTGTTCCATGTATCGATAGTGTTTTTTTCTTCTGGTGTTAGGAGGCCCTGTTATACCATTCATCTAGTTTGTTTTTCAGCGTGATTTGGATGTGTTTGGTGGAGTTTATTTGAAGCTTTTGATAATTAACATCTGTGAGTTGTTTCTGCGCTTCCTTGATGTAGTCGTTTGGGTGTTGTAGGTCCACATCACCTCCTTTGTCACCCTTTTTGATGATTATTTGTAGGTTCATTGTTAAAGTCTGTATTTCCTGTTTCTCCATCTTGTTCACATTTGAAGATAGGAATTGTGTTTTTTCTTATACCGCCTGTATTCCTCTCCTCTAATACCGAATAGATCAGTCATATATCCTACCAGGAGTTCAGGAGTGAAGGTAGATTTGCTTGGGATTTTATTTGTCATAGTATGCAATATGTTTATTCATAACTCCTGCTAACTCATGAAGATGTCTTGTTTGATGAATGCATTGACTGTGTTGAAGGTTATAAGAGTCTCTCTGTGGAGCAGTTTAACTATTTTAGATGTACAGTGGTTTGAGGGTAGTAAGAATGTTACTAAGGCCTGCATGTGTGATCATTTTGAGAGAGGCCCATTTCAGGATGCTCGGGTGGGATGGGAGATGCTGTACCTTGTTTTGTGCTGACCAAGTTGTGCCTGCTGATCTCATTTATTCAAAGATTTATTGACGGCATTTCACATACTGAGTGAATGATGTATTGTTGGGTGTGGGATTGAATTGAGGCAATGCGTGAATGCTTTGATGTATGGGAGCTTTTAGCCCCTCATATCTTGTATCAGCCCAGAGTCATACTTCTCTCTCACCCTCATGCTGTTGGCGATTAGGTGTATTATTCCACCTGCTAGTAAATGCTTTCTAATAATGTATGAGCTGCATTGTTTCCAGAAATGGCAGTAGCTGACACTCACAGTTTGGTGAATGGAAATGCCGTCTTGAAAAAGGCCTCCACCCTCGACAAAAAGCAAATTTTTGCCGTATGAACAAATGCTTGTCTGAAGTATGATATAGATACTATATAAATGCACCTTGTTTGTGTTGTTTTGTATTGTTATTGTACTTTGTTGACACATTTATGTGGATGATACTTATAATAAGCATTTTGTTTTTTATGCTTATGTTGCTTGTAGTGGGGAAAGTCACCTTTCCAATATGATATCTCTGACCATTGGCATGCTTCTACAAAATTGGTCTTGTTTAAAGAGAAGTTGAAGCCCTGGGCCAACTTTTACTCTGTTTGGAGCTCCAGTCTCCCTCAACATGTGGCAGTGAGACTGCCCCCTCTTAATGCTGGTATAGTATCTGCATTCCTCAGAGTCAGTGTGAGAACACCACTTATCCTGGCGTATGCAGAAGTGGTCCACAATTACCACCAGTTAGAGCTCTGCCCCAGTCTTCATGCTAGTGGACCAGCTGCCCCCTCTCGCTTCTGGTGAGAGCCTGTCCCTTCTCAATGCTGGAGAGGCTGTTACCTCTGGGTCTTTTTGGTTTCTAGGTATGTTTGGACCAAGACTGCTTTTCAATATTTTTGAGGCTTGATCAGAAAGTCCTCGAAGAATATCTTTACCTTACTGGCATGTAATGGCATCAGCAATAATTCTGTGGCAAACCTAACCTCATGTATGAGTTTTCCTTGCACTTCTGTAAAGTAATATAGGATTTTTTTAGTACTGCTGTTTTCCAATTGTTGGCTTTTTCTCATTTGTTTTTTACACCCTGTTGGTGATTGAATTAACTAAAATATCAGCAACATGTATGTATAAAGCATCAATGCTGATTTATTTTACATCCTGATTATAATTAAATATTTGTGTTTTTATGTAAGATCACTGACTGAACTGAATCATGCAGCACAACAATAAAAAAAAAGTCTCTTAGTGCCTAATTACCCAAATTAAATTTAAGTATTTGAATGACACCAAGATTAGGAGTACTAGCAGAGGTGTAACTTTGGGAGGGGGGGGGGGAGTGTGTTTGGGGTGTGAGCCCCCAAATAATTACATTCTTGAAATGGTCGAGTCTGCTATCTCTGTGTCGGTTTTCCCCAGTGTGAGCCAAGAATGAAAAACAAAATAGTTATATTTTATGTAAACGGGAGAGAGAGAGACAGAGATACCCATCTGGTGGCTGAATGTCAAATTGTAAAACCAGATAACCTCGAATCAGTACCGGCTTCCCTGCTTATCCAAATTGTGTGATCCTAGACATTTATTTTATTTTACAGAGCCTACTTTTTCTTTATTGTCGTATATGAGTGCTCTTTTAAATACTTGAGTTCAGGATGTGTGCTATACAAGTTCCTCATATATTTGAGTCAATAAACTGTAATGTTGCTCAATTTATAGTAAAGATCTAGGGGTCACATGTTCGACCGTCAGATTTTGCGACTCGCAGATTGCTATTTTTAGAGACTTGCAATTTTCAAAACGCAAAACCTGATGTACAACAGTGTCTTAGTCACTGTTTGCGATTCCAAAATGAGACTCATGGAGCCTGCCACATTAATAATCATGAGGCAAGTCGCAATTTGCGACCCATTGGGAATGGCTGTCACTCACAGGGGTGGTGGCCTGCCGGGGTTAGCAAACCACCATGTCTGTGACCGCTTTTTAAATAAAGCGATACCAAAGGGGATGATGGACGGAGCGTTAGAGCAAATCAAACACTCACCCCCAGTCAACTGATCTGGGTTTAATCCATCATCATTCTTTAGCTCACTCCACCACCCCAGTTCAGACATGGCCATATGCAAATCAGTCTGACCCTCTGCCTCACGGGAACAGTCCAGCCCGAACTGCCAAGCCATGTCTTCCCTGGACCGGAAACAAGCATCCTGGGACCGATTTCGGGTTCAAAACCCTCATCAGCCAGGCTATCTTGAATCCAGTGGCAAAGTGAGCAAGGGACCCACGTCTGGGCATACCCTGCCAACTTAGGGCGAACAAAGCGATACCAAAGGGGATGATGGACGGAGCGTTAGAGCAAATCAAACACTCACCCCCAGTCAACTGATCTGGGTTTAATCCATCATCATTCTTTAGCTCACTCCACCACCCCAGTTCAGACATGGCCATATGCAAATCAATCTGACCCTGTGCCTCACGGGAACAGTCCAGCCCGAACTGCCAAGCCATGTCTTCCCTGGACCAGAAACAAGCATCCTGGGACCGGTTTCGGTTCAAAACCCTCATCAGCCAGGCTATCTTGAATCCGGTGGCAAAGTGAGCAAGGGACCCACGTCTGGGCATACCCTGCCAACTTAGGGCGAACAAAGCGATACCAAAGGGGATGATGGACGGAGCCTTAGAGCAAATCAAACACTCACCCCCAGTCAACTGATCTGGGTTTAATCCATCATCATTCTTTAGCTCACTCCACCACCCCAGTTCAGACATGGCCATATGCAAATCAGTCTGACCCTGTGTCTCATGGGAACAGTCCAGCCCGATCTGCCAAGCCATGTCTTCCCTGGACCGGAAACAAGCATCCTGGGACCGGTTTCGGGTTCGGGTTCAAAACCCTCATCAGCCAGGCTATCTTGAATCCAGTGGCAAAGTGAGCAAGGGACCCACGTCTGGGCATACCCTGCCAACTTAGGGCGAACAAAGCGATACCAAAGGGGATGATGGACGGAGCGTTAGAGCAAATCAAACACTCACCCCCAGTCAACTGATCTGGGTTTAATCCATCATCATTCTTTAGCTCACTCCACCACCCCAGTTCAGACATGGCCATATGCAAATCAGTCTGACCCTGTGCCTCATGGGAACAGTCCAGCCCGAACTGCCAAGCCATGTCTTCCTTGGACCGGAAACAAGCATCCTGGGACCGGTTTCGGGTTCAAAACCCTCAACAGCCAGGCTATCTTGAATCCAGTGGCAAAGTGAGCAAGGGACCCATGTCTGGGCATAACCTGCTAACTTAGGGCGAACAAAGCGATACCAAAGGGGATGATGGACGGAGCGTTAGAGCAAATCAAACACTCACCCCCCGTCAACTGATCTGGGTTTAATCCATCATCATTCTTTAGCTCTCTCCACCACCCCAGTTCAGACATGGCCATATGCAAATCAGTCTGACCCTGTGCCTCATGGGAACAGTCCAGCCCGAACTGCCAAGCCATGTCTTCCCTGGACCGGAAACCAGCATCCTGGGACCGGTTTCGGGTTC
Source organism: Calotriton arnoldi (assembly GCA_963921515.1). Classification (NCBI taxonomy): domain Eukaryota; kingdom Metazoa; phylum Chordata; class Amphibia; order Caudata; family Salamandridae; genus Calotriton; species Calotriton arnoldi. Next base: position 339,957 of record CAWUFW010010523.1, read on the forward strand.
AAAACCCTCATCAGCCAGGCTATCTTGAATCCAGTGGCAAAGTGAGCAAGGGACCCACGTCTGGGCATACCCTGCCAACTTAGGGCGAACAAAGCGATACCAAAGGGGATGATGGACGGAGCGTTAGAGCAAATCAAACACTCACCCCCAGTCAACTGATCTGGGTTTAATCCATCATCACTCTTTAGCTCACTCCACCACCCCAGTTCAGACATGGCCATATGCAAATCAGTCTGACCCTGTGCCTCAAGGGAACAGTCCAGCCCGAACTGCCAAGCCATGTCTTCCCTGGACCAGAAACAAGCATCCTGGGACCGGTTTCGGGTTCAAAACCCTCATCAGCCAGGCTATCTTGAATCCAGTGGCAAAGTGAGCAAGGGACCCACGTCTGGGCATACCCTGCCAACTTAGGGCGAACAAAGCGATACCAAAGGGGATGATGGACGGAGCGTTAGAGCAAATCAAACACTCACCCCCAGTCAACTGATCTGGGTTTAATCCATCATCATTCTTTAGCTCACTCCACCACCCCAGTTCAGACATGGCCATATGCAAATCAGTCTGACCCTGTGCCTCATGGGAACAGTCCAGCCCGAACTGCCAAGCCATGTCTTCCCTGGACCGGAAACAAGCATCCTGGGACCGGTTTCGGGTTCAAAACCCTCATCAGCCAGGCTATCTTGAATCCAGTGGCAAAGTGAGCAAGGGACCCACGTCTGGGCATACCCTTCCAACTTAGGGCGAACAAAGCGATACCAAAGGGGATGATGGACGGAGCGTTAGAGCAAATCAAACACTCACCCCCAGTCAACTGATCTGGGTTTAATCCATCATCATTCTTTAGCTCACTCCACCACCCCAGTTCAGACATGGCCATATGCAAATCAGTCTGACCCTGTGCCTCATGGGAACAGTCCAGCCCGAACTGCCAAGCCATGTCTTCCCTGGACCGGAAACAAGCATCCTGGGACCGGTTTCGGGTTCAAAACCGTCATCAGCAAGTCTATCTTGAATCCAGTGGCAAAGTGAGCAAGGGACCCACGTCTGGGCATACCCTGCCAACTTAGGGCGAACAAAGCAATACCAAAGGGGATGATGGACGGAGCCTTAGAGCAAATCAAACACTCACCCCCAGTCAACTGATCTGGGTTTAATCCATCATCATTCTTTAGCTCACTCCACCACCCCAGTTCAGACATGGCCATATGCAATCAGTCTGACCCTGTGCCTCATGGGAACAGTCCAGCCCGAACTGCCAAGCCATGTCTTCCCTGGACCGGAAACAAGCATCCTGGGACCGGTTTCGGGTTCAAAGCCCTCATCAGCCAGGCTATCTTGAATCCAGTGGCAAAGTGAGCAAGGGACCCACGTCTGGGCATACCCTGCCAACTTAGGGGCGAACAAAGCGATACCAAAGGGGATGATGGACGGAGCGTTAGAGCAAATCAAACACTCACCCCCAGTCAACTGATCTGGGTTTAATCCATCATCATTCTTTAGCTCACTCCACCACCCCAGTTCAGACATGGCCATATGCAAATCAGTCTGACCCTGTGTCTCATGGGAACAGTCCAGCCCGAACTGCCAAGCCATGTCTTCCCTGGACCAGAAACAAGCATCCTGGGACCGGTTTCGGGTTCAAAACCCTCATCAGCCAGGCTATCTTGAATCCAGTGGCAAAGTGAGCAAGGGACCCACGTCTGGGCATACCCTGCCAACTTAGGGCGAACAAAGCGATACCAAAGGGGATGATGGACGGAGCGTTAGAGCAAATCAAACACTCACCCCCAGTCAACTGATCTGGGTTTAATCCAACATCATTCTTTAGCTCACTCCACCACCCCAGTTCAGACATGGCCATATGCAAATCAGTCTGACCCTGTGCCTCATGGGAACAGTCCAGCCCGAACTGCCAAGCCATGTCTTCCCTGGACCGGAAACAAGCATCCTGGGACCGGTTTCGGGTTCAAAACCCTCATCAGCCAGGCTATCTTGAATCCAGTGGCAAAGTGAGCAAGGGACCCACGTCTGGGCATACCCTGCCAACTTAGGGCGAACAAAGCGATACCAAAGGGGATGATGGACGGAGCGTTAGAGCAAATCAAACACTCACCCCCAGTCAACTGATCTGGGTTTAATCCATCATCATTCTTTAGCTCACTCCACCACCCCAGTTCAGACATGGCCATATGCAATCAGTCTGACCCTGTGCCTCATGGGAACAGTCCAGCCCGAACTGCCAAGCCATGTCTTCCCTGGACCGGAAACAAGCATCCTGGGACCGGTTTCGGGTTCAAAACCGTCATCAGCCAGGCTATCTTGAATCCGGTGGCAAAGTGAGCAAGGGACCCACGTCTGGGCATACCCTGCCAACTTAGGGCGAACAAAGCGATACCAAAGGGGATGATGGACGGAGCGTTAGAGAAAATCAAACACTCACCCCCAGTCAACTGATCTGGGTTTAATCCATCATCATTCTTTAGCTCACTCCACCACCCCAGTTCAGACATGGCCATATGCAAATCAGTCTGACCCTGTGCCTCATGGGAACAGTCCAGCCCGAACTGCCAAGCCAGGTCTTCCCTGGACCTGGACCGGAAACAAGCATCCTGGGACCGGTTTCGGGTTCAAAACCCTCATCAGCCAGGCTATCTTGAATCCTTTGGTATCGCTTTGTTCGCCCTAAGTTGACAGGGTATGCCCAGACGTGGGTCCCTTGCTCACTTTGCCACTGGATTCAAGCTAGCCTGGCTGATGACGGCTGAATAGCCAGAAACCGGTCCCAGGATGCTTGTTTCCGGTCCAGGGAAGACTTGGCTTGGCAGTTCGGGCTGGACTGTTCCCATGAGGCACAGGGTAAGACTGATTTGCATATGGCCATGTGTGAACTGGGGTGGTGGAGTGAGCTAAAGAATGATGATGGATAAAACCCAGATCAGTTGACTGGGGGTGAGTGTTTGATTTGCTCAAGCGCTCCGTCCATCATCCCCTTAGGTATCGCTTTGTTCGCCCCAAGTTGGCAGGGTATGCCCAGACGTGGGTCCCTTGCTCACTTTGCCACTGGATTCAAGCTAGCCTGGCTGATGACGGCTGAATAGCCAGAAACCGGTCCCAGGATGCTTGTTTCCGGTCCAGGGAAGACATGGCTTGGCAGTTCGGGCTGGACTGTTCCCATGAGGCACAGGGTCAAATTGATTTGCATATGGCCATGTCTGAACTGGGGTGGTGGAGTGAGCTAAAGAATGATGATGGATTAAACCCAGATCAGTTGACTGGGGGTGAGTGTTTGATTTGCTCAAGCGCTCCGTCCATCATCCCCTTTGGTATCGCTTTGTTCGCCCTAAGTTGGCAGGGTATGCCCAGACGTGGGTCCCTTGCTCACTTTGCCACTGGATTCAAGCTAGCCTGGCTGATGACGGCTGAATAGCCAGAAACCGGTCCCAGGATGCTTGTTTCCGGTCCAGGGAAGACATGGCTTGGCAGTTCGGGCTGGACTGTTCCCATGAGGCACAGGGTCAGACTGATTTGCATATGGCCATGTCTGAACTGGAGTGGTGGAGTGAGCTAAAGAATGATGATGGATTAAACCCAGATCAGATGACTGGGGGTGAGTGTTTGATTTGCTCAAGCGCTCCGTCCATCATCCCCTTTGGTATCGCTTTGTTCGCCCCAAGTTGGCAGGGTATGCCCAGACGTGGGTCCCTTGCTCACTTTGCCACTGGATTCAAGCTAGCCTGGCTGATGACGGCTGAATAGCCAGAAACCGGTCCTAGGATGCTTGTTTCCGGTCCAGGGAAGACATGGCTTGGCAGTTCGGGCTGGACTGTTCCCATGAGGCACAGGGTCAGACTGATTTGCATATGGCCATGTCTGAACTGGGGTGGTGGAGTGAGCTAAAGAATGATGATGGATTAAACCCAGATCAGTTGACTGGGGGTGAGTGTTTGATTTGCTCAAGCGCTCCATCCATCATCCCCTTTGGTATCGCGCTTTTTAAATAAAGCAGTTATTATTTTTAATGCAGACCGTTTTCTTTAAAGGAAACTGGATGCATTTCAAAAATAGAAATTAAAAGTTTCATTAAATTTCTTTCCCATGGGCAGTGGTCCTGCTCTGAAAAATTTTTGGCACCCCATTTACAAAGGAGAAGGGGCCACTTGGGGACCCCTTCCTGTTTGCGAATGGCTTACCGGCAATTTGAAATTGGTGGTAATCTGCAAATGTTTTGCAACCGCATTCCGGGCCACAAAACATTCATACATCAGTGCGACTCTCTATTAGGAAGGTACGCCCTTTGCACGCCTCTTCCTAATAGCGACTTGCAAACAATCAATCAATCATATCACTTGTAAAGCGCACTACTTACCCGTGAGGGTCTCAAGGCGCTGGGGGTTAGGGGGGTGCTGCTACTGCTCGAAGAGCCAGGTCTTGAGGAGTCTTCTGAAGGTCAGTAGGTCTTGGGTCTGCCGTAGGTGGGTGGGGAGGGTGTTCCAGGTCTTGGCGGAGAGGTGGGAGAAAGATCTGCCACCGGCAGTCGTTCTTTGGATGCGGGGGACTGCGGCGAGGGCGAGGCCGGTGGAGCGGAGCTGGCGGGTGGGGGTGTAGAAGCTGAGTCGTCCGTTGAGATATGCTGGTCCGGTGTTGTGTAGTGCTTTGTGTGCGTGGGTGAGGAGCTTGAAGGTTATCCTCTTGTTGACGGGGAGCCAGTGCAGGTCTCTCAGGTGGGGTGTGATGTGGCTGCGGCGGGGGGATGTCAAGGATCAGACGTGCAGAGGCGTTCTGGATGCGTTGCAGCCGTCTCAGGAGTTTGGCCGAAGTTCCTGCATAGAGGGCGTTTCCGTAGTCCAACCTGCTGCTGACGAGGGCCTGGGTGACCGTTCTTCTCGTTTCGGTGGGGATCCACTTGTAGATCCTGTGGAGCATGCGGAGGGTGTTGAAGCAGGAGGAGGAGATGGCGTTGACCTGCTTAGTCATGGAGAGGGTGGAGTCGAGGATGACCCCTAGGTTGCGTGCGTGGTCGGTGGGTCTTGGAGCTGTTCCCAGTGTGGTCGGCCACCAGGAGTCGTCCCAGGCCGAAGGGGTGGAGCCGAGGATGAGGACCTCCATCTTGTCCGAGTTCAGCTTCAGTCGGCTGTTCCTCATCCATTCGTGGAGGTTGGTTTTGGCGGTGTGAGGGTCTTTGGTGAGGGAGATGATCAGCTGGGTGTCATCGGCGTAGGAGATGATGTTGAGGTCGTGCTGTCGGGCGACGTGGGCGAGAGGTGCCATGTAGATGTTGAACAGCGTTGGGCTGAGGGATGAGCCCTGGGGTACGCCGCAGATGATCTCGGTGGCATTGGAGCGGAAGGGGGGGAGGCGGACGCTCTGTGTTCTGCCGGAGAGGAAGGATGTGGTCCAGTCCAGGGCCTTCTCTTGGATCCCGGCGTCGTGTAGGCATGTTCGTAGCGTGCGGTGGCAGACCGTGTCGAAGGCGGCTGACACGTCCAGGAGGATGAGGGCCGCTGTTTCTCCGTTGTCTAGCAGGGTCCTGATGTCATCGGTGGCGGCGATGAGGGCGGTTTCGGTGCTGTGGTTGCTGCGGAACCCGGACTGGGACGGGTCCAGGATGCTGTTCTCCTCGAGGTAGCGGGTCAGTTGTTTGTTGACGGTCTTCTCGATGACCTTCGCCGGGAACGGGAGCAGGGAGATGGGCCGGAAGTTCTTGAGGTCCTTGGGGTCCGCCTTGGGTTTCTTGAGTAAGGCGTTGATCTCGGCGTGCTTCCAGCTTTCCGGGAAGGTTGCTGTCTCGAAGGAGATGTTGATTACTTTCCAGAGATGGGGTGCGATGGCTGTGCTGGCTTTGTTGAAGATGTGGTGTGGGCATGGGTCTAATGGTGATCCGGAGTGGATGGTGCTCATAATCTTGCTGGTGTCCTCGTCGTTGATGTTGGTCCAGGAGAGCAGGCGGTTGCTGTGGGTGGTGGTCGTGGGGGCGGAGGCCTGAGTGGTTGTCGGGGCGGTCGTGGCGTTGAAGCTGTCGCCGATGTCGGCGATCTTGCGGTGGAAGAAGGTGGCCAGTGAGTCGCACAGTTCTTGCGAGGGTGGGATGTCGTTGGTGTTGAAGTTGGGGTTGGAGAGTTCCTTCACAATGTTGAAGAGCCCTTTGCTGTTGTGTGCGTTGTTATCTAGGCGGTCTTTGAGTGAGGCCCTTTTGGCGGATCTGATGAGGTGATGGTGTCTGCGGGTGGCGTTCTTGTGGGCTGCGTAGCTGTCTGGTGTTCGTTCGCGGATCCAGTTCTTCTCCAGTTTTCGGCATGTTCGTTTGGAGGCCTGGAGGTCTTCGGTGAACCAGGTGGCTTTCTTGCTGGTGTGGCTGTTGGAGGGTTTCTTGGGCGGGGCGAGGGTGTTGGCGCAGTCGTTGATCCACTGTCTGAAGTTGCGGGCGGCGGTGTCGGGGTTGGTGGGGTCGGCGGGTGGGCTCTGGGCGAGGGTGGTGGTTAGCTGGTTTTCGGTGACTTTGCTCCAGCAGCGGCGAGGCATCTGTTGGGTGCGGTCTTGCGTGGTGGGCTTCCTGAAGGCGAAGTGGATGCAGTGATGGTCGGTCCAGTGGAGTTCAGTGGTGTGGTTGAAGGAGACGTGGGAGCTTGCGGAGAAGATGGGGTCAAGCGTGTGGCCGGCGGCGTGGGTGGGTGTTGTCACGAGCTGTCTGAGTCCGAGGTTGGCGAGGTTGTCGATCAGGGTGGTGGAGTTGGTGTCGTTGTTGTTCTCGAGGTGGAAGTTCAGGTCCCCGAGGAGGATGTAGTCCAATGGAGTCGCTGAACTGTGGTCGGGGTCCGGGGGGTCTGTAGACGAGGGTTCCTCTGAGGGTGTTGTTTGGGTCGGTGTGGATCTGGAAGTGCAGGTGTTCGGCGGTGCTGAGGGTGTCGTCGGTGTTGGTCGAGACTCTGAGGGTGTTCTTGTGGACGATGGCGATTCCTCCTCCTACTCCGTTGGTGCGATCCCTGCGGGTAATCTTGTAGCCTTCCGGGATGGCTATGGCGATGTCGGGGGCTGAGGCGGGGTTCAGCCAGGTCTCCGTCAGGAAGGCAACGTCTGGGGAGGTTGAGTCGAGAAGGTCCCAGAGTTCGACGGCGTGTTTGCGGGCGGAGCGGGTGTTGAGGAGGATGCATCTGAGGTAGTTGGGTTCTTTCCTGGGCGGAGGTTTGGCGGGGCGGATGCTGGTGAAGCTGCAGTTCCGGCAGGTGAAGGGTCCTTGGGTGCGCTTCGAGGTGGCCCGGTAGCAGGTGTGTTCTCGTCCGGAGTTGAGTGCGTGGATGGAGCTGGCATCGTAGCGGAGTCGGGCGTCGTGGCGTTCGCGGGGGCCAGGGGTTCTGGCGCTGGGCGCGGTCCAGGCGCGGACGGGCGCAGACGGGCTTGCCTTAGGCACGCCTTTGGCGCGCCAGCGGCGCGGCCGCCATAAGAAGGGGAGGTGGGAGGGAGGAGCAGCTGGGAGAGGGGGAACGATGAATGGGCGAGCGGGGGGCGGGGACGCAGCGGCGGGAAGAACTGGAGGAAGGGACGGCGAAGGGAAAACAGAAGGCAAAAGGGCAAAGAAATAACAGGAGGGAAAAACGATCACAGAAACAAGTGAACAGAATACAAAATACAATACAGTTACAGAAAGGCAAACCTGCGGGGAGGCGGGGCCGCAGGGGATGCAGCGGCGGGGAGAACGGGCGAAGGGAAACAGAAGGCAAAAAGGGCAAAGAAATAGCAGGGATAAGAGCGGTCACAGAGCAAGTAAGCAAAATACAAAATGCAATACGATTACAGAAAGGCAGAAGGGCACAGAAATAACAGGAGGGAAAAAACGGTCACAGAAAAGTAAACAAAATACAATGAAATTACTGAAAGGCAGACCTACGGCCTACCACTGGCCACCAGGGATGAGGCGCAAGTGGTAGCCTGCGGGTGGAGGCGGGCCTCGAACTCGGCACTCAGCAGCAGCTGGGCTAACACTATTTTGCAAGTCGGTAACAGGTTACCAACTTGCAAAATAGGATTGGTACATAGGAAAATGCATTGTACCAGTCGCAAATGGCCCACCATTAAAATGCATCATACATCTGGCCCTAGGTCACATTTAGGGTTTACATCTCTAGTGACTTGCCTCTTAATTCACTAATGGCATTGTCGTTGGGGGGGAGAGCCATAAATGGTTCTAAAAAATCAGTTTGTATAAATGTCTGTCTATGCAGCTATGCAGCTCTTGACAGGCAGCTCTCCTTTCAGCATCAGATTCTCATTGTCACATCCACCTGCTCCAGGTTATTAAAAATTCTCCACAAGGTGTTAGATTTTCTTGCTTTTAGGGCTATGAAAAGTGTTATCCATGTTCTTAAAACCTCTGGACTAGATTACTGTCACTACCTAGGCCTTACGATGAAACTTATAAGCAAACTTCAATTGGTACAGAATTTGACAGCCAGATTATTTCATTTTCCCAGACAATGTTCCATCTCCTCTAAATTGAAGGACCTTCACTGGCTACCGATATAGAAGAGGATTCATTCACTTCAAAACTCTAATTCATATTCACAGGGCAGTTTATCTTTCTGGTCTACATAGTCTTCAAAAACTATTCAAGTTCAACTTGCCGGACAGACCTTCGATACTTTCTCAATCCTCCCTTCAACCTTTCGTACAATACGGATAGAAGGGCACTCGGCAGCAGTTGCAGGAAAAAAATTGTGGAACACTATTCTTTGCTCATTACGTGCAACAGCTGATCGCACATGATTTCTATAAAATCTTAAAACCTGGCTTTGTACTAATAACTAATTTCCTCAGCGATTTTGTTCTCATCCAGTGCGGCTTTTCTCATCATTCAATTCTGCTTTTTCACCCTTCAATTCTGCTTTTTATTAGATTATAGCGCTTTGAAGTTCTTTCTTTAACATTAGCTGCACTGCACAAATCTAATAAAATACAGAGATATAAATCTGATGTACCTAGTTAGCCGTGTTAAAGAAATTCACTTTTTTAATTTTGAAGAGACTGTATAATTTTTTTACATTATGTTGGCTGCACAATATGCATGCCAAACATTTTCTTGGCGCTGCTCGTGCACAGACTCTTGGAGCCAAGCCAGACCCCTGGCTCGGTTCTGGCTCGGCCCACACTATTAAACTGCCTGTGTGTGCTCCTCTGGTTGCAACTCGGACTTAGTACATGAGGCCGTCAGTCACTTGATAAAATGATTTGTAAAAGGCGAGAGCTAGAAACATGGAGTCCTGCCAATATGCACCAAATTGACCAGGGGCGGCTCCTCCGCTATGGCGGAGGAACGACGCCCTACTGCTTAGAGGCAGAAAATGAATACAAAAATGATAAACTTTTATAACAATTTTATTTTTCATTGACTCTGCCGAGTTTGCTCAGTCTGCCGAGTCTGGGGCGGGATGGTGCGGGCCAGGTCGCAGTGTCACCAGCAGGTGGAGGAGGAGGAGTGGGCCCTGAAAGTGTGCATGTCGGTTTGGCCGGCCGTCCACGGCTGGCCAAACCGTCATGCGCACTTGGATATCTCCAGGCTATTCCTTGGAGATATCTGCAGGGCTCAGGAACACAGGCTCCCAGTCACTGCTGGAGCATGAAACCAGCCCGCTCCGCCCAATCCCAGTGCTTCTCTCATGCTGGGAGTAATAGCATGAGAGAAACACTGGGATTGCGAGGTGAGCTGGGAGCCTGTGCTCATGGAAACTGTAGTTCCGTGAGCAGAGGAGTAGTGAGGTGCAGCAGGTAAGTGTATGTTTATTTATTATTCATTTATTTTTCCCTGTGCTGCCCCTGCACTGCCCCACCACGTAGAATGGGCAGCAGCCGTGACTGAAATTGACAACCTTTATTATCAATGCTTCTTGTAACAAAGATGAAGAGTGTGTGCTGCGAAAAAGCATTTAAAAGAAGTAATCCCAGGGCAGGTACTGCAGGTGGTTATGTTGTACGTGACCGTAGTCATGAGTTCCTAGAGAGAACTACCAGGCTAAGATGGGACAAACAGAGACGTAGCTTCAAATGCATTCTTGATTTGGTAGCTGGGACTGGGTATAATCTCGAATAAAAACCTTCACATAAAAGTTTCGATTACAAAATGTACTACATATCAATACTAATGCCAGTCAGTAATGGAAATAAGATGGAACGAAAATTATTTCTGCAAATGCATATTAAAACATGTCCCATATCTTAAATCAATTACAGCAACCTCGTATTGCGCTGTTGAACCAAGGTGCCACCTCGAGCTGCTGTTGTGCTATGCAAATAAAGTGCTAGTGCATGTACGTTCCGCCCAAGTGGGCAAATGACGTCCCCCTATGCCTTGCTAACAAAAGTGCTAGCGCTTAAAAAGTGCCACCCTAAATAACCAGTTATGTTTATTAAAGTGCAAAGTGCTAAAAAAAATGTATAGTCAAAGTTTCAGAGGCAGATCAGTAAAATGTACAATCTAGAGATTAGTGCAAAAAAGAGAAACAGTTTGGATAGCTATAGGCAAGTAAAAAAGTCCTCACTGGAGTTGAGGCTGTGTGGCGTCTTGGTATCCAACTCCAGGATATACCTGGTTTCCAACTTGCGGAGTAGGGCTTCTCGATTGCCACCCCGTCTAAGGGGTAAAACAGTATCCACTACAAAATATCTCAAATGGTCTAGATTGAAGCAGTGGGAATCCTTAAAATGTCTGGCAACTGGGTAGGATGCATCACTGTTGTTGATCGCCTTTATGTGCTGGAGTATTCTCTTGTGAACCTGCAGTTTGGTGCTACCTACATACTGCAGGCCACATGAACACTCCAGCACATACACCGCATACTCGGTTTTACATGTGAGCATCTTAGTGATGGGAACTGGATCAACCAAAAAGGGGGTTTTGTAAGATGTTTTACTTGTCCCATACCTACAAGCTTTGCAAGAAGGGCATTTAACAAATCCCTTTCTGGAATTTAACCAGGTTTTAGTGGTGGTTAATTCTGGGCTGCTCTTAACCAGGGTATCACTCGTGGAGCGGGCTTTCCGAAAAGGTTATACTGGGATTTTTAGATAGTAAATCACCAAGTACTGGATCCTTACGGACCAGTGCCCGATTTGTGTTGAATATCCGACGTAGGGACTGGTGTTGTCTATTATAAGCCAAAATCAGTCTGGTGGGTTGATCAAGCAGGGCAGTTGTGTTGACTGACCTAATTTTACTGACTAGTGCACCCGATCTTGAGATCAGGCACGTTTTCTTTATGGCATTGTCAATCATGGTAGTGGAGTAGCCCCTAGCCAGGAATCTATCCCTACTGTCATCTTGCGCCCTTGCACAGTCATCATTGGTACTACATATACGTCAAATTCGCAGCATTTCCCCAAAGGGAATGCTGCAGATGAGATGTCCTGGATGGTGACTGGCTGCGTGAAGCACAGAATTGCCCGCTGTAGGTTTTCTGTGAAGCCGAGTCTCCAATCTGCCATTGTTCACATACACCTCTACGTCCAAAAAGCATACAAACTCCCTACTCATGTGTGCTGTAAAGTGTAAGTTCAAGCTGTTTCTGTTGATCTGTTCTATGAAATGAAGTGCTAGTTCTTCCGAGCCTCTCCAGATCAAGAACAGATCATCAATGTACCTATACCAATGTGACACATGGTTGTCCAGGATATCCCCAAATTCCACCCTGAGGACCTGCTCTTCCCACAGACCCATATGAAGACAGGCATAACTGTGGGAGAAGCAGGCACCCATGGCTACTCCTCTCACCTGGTGGAATATTTGGTTCTGAAAGAGGAAAAAGTTATTATCCAGACAAGTCATGATCATATTCAATAACATTTTGTTGTGGCGCTATAGATACATAGGTTTGGTACACAAATAATGTTCAATTGCCTTGATTCCATCATGATGGTGGATACTAGTGTAGAGGGATGTGACGTCTAAGGTGATTAATACACTGTTGGAATCCCATGTGACATCACAAATTTTCCTTAAAAAATCACTAGTATCTTGGATGAATGATGGTAATTTTCTGACGTGTTCCTGGAGAAAATAGTCAACATATCGTGAGGTGTTTTCCATGAGGCTATTGCGGGCCGATATAATTGGCCTTCCTGGCGGTTTGTTGGAGTCCTTATGAATTTTGGGAATGAAATAAATGACAGGAATAACTGGGTGATCGTTCTTTAGAAATTTGAACTCATCTGAGCATAGCAACCCAGCACTTTTCCATGCCAAGAGTTTCGCATAGAACTAATTCCAAGCGCTTTTAACTGTTCGCAAATCACTCTTTCTATAGCAATTCCTGTCATTAAGATGTTTTAAAGCTTCCTCTAGATACAATTCTCGTGGCCATAACACCACATTCCCACCTTTGTCTGATTGACGTATGATGATATTCTCATTTTGTTGTAGCTTTTTCATCAGGTGGAAATAGCGGTTATTTTGTTGATTGTATTTCTGGTGAACACGAGTTGTGGACACATATAACTTTTTTAGTTCCACTGTCACTAGTTCGTTGAACACATCAAGATTGTCATGTAACATGATTGGATGAAAAGTCGATTTTGGGTTTAAATTGAGTGTGTACCGAACCACCGATGTTAGGCATGGTTTGACTCAGAGTTAGCTCAGCACTTGTATTTTCATTCTGTAGTTGTTGTAGGTCTTGTAAAAGCTCAACATCACCTGCAGTCAGAAGTGATGGACTTTGGATGATATCTACAGTTCCAGTAGGTTGGGTCTCATTGTGCGTCCCCTGCAATAGATGGTACTTGCGCAGTTTGAGTTTCCGTATGAATTGTATACCTCCATACGCGTTTGCGCGTAGTTGAAATTGCTTTCCGGGCTATATGACAGACCCAGTGCTAGAATCTGCCTCTCCGCTTCGCTCAGTGTAATATTTGATACATTGATGACTGTTTGTGAGTCTGTCCCAGGGTCAATATTACCCATTTTCAAGTTTATTTGCGATTCCATTTTTTGTTGGGAGGTTTTTTGTTGCTCTGCTTGCCGCTTGTGACTTCGTTGGCGTCTTTCCCGGCGCCTTTGATTGCATTTTTGGTGTTGCTGGCATTTCGTGCATGAGGCCGCAACGTTTGCCGCCTGTCCTGGCGTAGGCAATCTACTTCCTGGGCCAGGGAGAGTTTGGTAAACCCCAACCTTGTTCCAGAGTGTATCTGTTCGTTGTCAGACTCACTTTCTGATACGGAGCTCAGATCCGATACTGAAGTCGATGACTGTACGTGGTGCTAGCTTGTGGCGTAACAGGGGGAACTTGTTTATGTGAGGCTTTTACAGAGTCATACCTTTTTGAGAATGTAAATACTTGACCATTTTGATAGTTGAGCTTATCCCGTTGGAACTTGTACGCCTTGTGTTTCTTAATTATCTCCTCCCCCCTTTAAAGTTGTGACAACATCTCCTCATGATATTTTTTAATTGTTTCAGTGACTTCCATCTTGCTGATTTCGTCATTCATTTCATCAATTTTCAATTGCAGGGCAACACGGTCACTTTCAGCAAATTTAATTAATATTTTAACTAATTTGCACGATGACTCCAAGTTGCAGTCTGCCCATTCAGCTAACATGTTAGGGTCCGGATTTTCATAACTGGGCGCCAGCATTATACGAAGCCCCCTGAGAATCCTGCCCACCTCCAAGTATCTAGATAGGGATTTGTGTTCCCACCACTTGGATTGTTCTGCCTTCATTAGTTTCTCCAAACGTTTAAACAGATCCCATACATTGGGATTTCCAGCTTGCGTAGCATTTGTTTGCACAATAACCGATGACTCACCACTCGGCGAGTCATCAAACATTTCACTGGCTGCCGCTTCTCGACTCCTCAGCGCGTCGGCCGACATGGTGCGTTCTTGGGGGCAATTATACAATGCGAGACGGACTGCCGGATGAATGCCGGTGTAAGCCTCACACACACTCCTTCACCAGACTTTTCAGTAGTTCCCTACCTTCGCGAGTTGTCTGGCGCCGCTCGGGTCCTTCAACACGGGTGTCGTCACCCTCGTCACTGGCAGGAAAGTTAACACAGTCCAGGGGCTGCCGCAACTGATCCTTGCGGGAGACAAAGTCTTTTCTGGTTCACGGAAAACTGCTTCCTGCCGCACGGCCCAAAATTGAAGGAGGGGTCTGTAGGTACAGAGGAAGCAAACTCGGTAATATCGATGCTGAACACTTCGTCTAACACCATCCATATAGCAGGAACAGACGAATACGGACCCAAAACTAGGTGCAAAGTTTTTATTAGATCCCCTGCACCGCCGCCATGACGCGTTTCGGCCTGCAAGAGGCCTTGATCACATGACGCACATGAGGAGTGCTTCCGTATTTATTATAGTGAAAGTGCATAACTCGTGACACCACGCATAACGCGGTCATAGACATAGAGGAGTTCGTAAAAACACATCAGTAGTGCAAATAGCCATTCAATAATCATAATTTCTGATTTGAAAATATACCAGCATAAAACTCATTAAATATTTACAATTTTCATAAATATTAAAACGAGGAAAAGTAGTTAAAATCTCGAATATATATATATATATATATATATATATATATATATATTCCTAACAGCCTCTATGAAAAGAGCAGATGTGGGCAATCCCGGTAAGCAGAAATTTGTTTATTTATTCAGTCATAAGGCGATATCCGTCCTGACGCGTTTCGGCTGGTCCCAGCCTTTTACAAAGTCATTTTTTTGTTCGATTTTTTTCAAATTTAAAGGTACAGTGCACATAGAAAAAACAATGTCCGTTGCTAACATGTCCCCCTCATGATGCATACTGTCTCTTAAACTGGCATAATACACATTCAAATCCAATTCCTATATTTTTGTAACTTATTTTTTAGAAATGTTATACTCTTTTTTTCTTTTTTTTTTTAATGATTTTTACAGAAAATTCTATCTTTATATAAAAACAAGCCACCTTGGCATTATCATTTCATATCTAACATATCCTGGACTGCAAAGCATTTGGGAAGCATACTCTTGGGCCAGTGCCCCAACCTAATAGAGAGCATTATGCTACCTCTCTAAGATCAAACCTTTAATTACAACATACGTGGCGTAGCCAACCTCACAGTATTTTACTTGTCATGAACGTGCATAAGCATAATTCTAATTCATTATTCAAAAAATGAAAGGATATAAATAAATACATAAATAATTGAATGATAAGATATGGTCACCAATGGATCAATTCCCATAAAATATGTATTTTATAGATCCTATACAGGTCAATTCATATCAAAATATTGAATCCAATTGTATGAATCCAATCATTCTTATAAATACAATAAATAGTTATACATGTGCAAAACTCCTAAACATACGTAAATTGCCAGAGTGCCAGATATCCTCGTAATTGGAATCAGGAATATCCCAATGTATAAAGTGCCCTAGTGCGAAGATAAAACCATCTCCTGTTGCACAGTCTTTTAGTGTCCAAAACCAATTCGAATTCCAACATTACAAAAGTATAAGGCATATTACAGAACACTGGGAGGGTAACGGGGCGATAGATGGACTGCCATTCACCCCAAATGTACTTCTAACTCCTCATCCCTGTTCAAACCATTTGGAAATTTAGTGTTCAGATCCAGGATGTATCTAGATTCCAGGCGTCTTAGATTTAAGACTCTATTACCTCCTCTGATGTTTGGGGGGATCCTAACAACCGCAAAGAACATCAGCAAGCCAGGATCACTTTCATGTTTGTCATAGAAG
The DNA here is from genome assembly GCA_963921515.1 of Calotriton arnoldi. Classification (NCBI taxonomy): domain Eukaryota; kingdom Metazoa; phylum Chordata; class Amphibia; order Caudata; family Salamandridae; genus Calotriton; species Calotriton arnoldi. The sequence continues at coordinate 355,696 of CAWUFW010010523.1, forward strand.
TGTTTAGCCACAGAGTATGTGAAATCCTGGTTCCTAATTGCTCGCTGATGTTCTAACATACGTTTTTTTAAAGGAAAAATAGTACTTCCCACATACATCAGTGGGCTTGGGCAGCTAAGTACATAGATGCAGTGGTCAGTGTTGCAATTATAAAAGCCATTTATCTTTTTCACATGTCCATCATTCGATTTAAATGTAAGGACATTTTTCACCATTCTGCAGGCCTTGCAATGATTGCACTTGTAAAACATTTTCATGGTGGACAGCCACGTCTCAGGTTTGCGGCCTCCATCAAAATAGCTGTGTGTCAGATTATCTCCTAATGTCCTCCCTTTCCTGTATGTCACTGGGGGTGCCATAGGTAAATCTTTACCAATTACATTATCTCTTTTGGCAACCTGCCAGTGTCTTCTCAGGATCTGGTAAATTTTTGGAGACATTTGATTAGAACAGGTGATCAATCTTGCTACAGTGCCTTCCTTCGGAGCTCTATCATTAGGATAAAGCAGCTGATTTCTGGTGACACTTTCCGACTTGCGTTTGGCCTCAACTAACGTCTTAGGATGATACCCTCGTTTACGGAACCTCTGATTAATTTTTTGTACTTGTCCCTGGAATTCTTGATCCTGGCTACAAATTCTTTTAAGCCTTAATGTTTCTCCATAGGGAATGCTAGCTTTCAGATTAGTCAGATGTTGACTTTTAAAGTGCAGAGTGCTATTTCCAGCTGTTGTTTTGCGAAATACAGTGGTGTTGATTTTACTATCTTTTACTTGTAATTAGATATCTAAAAAGGATATCTCATTTACACTCACCTGTGCTGTGAGATGCAGGTTGTAGTGGTTCTTGTTTAAAATCGCCACATACTCCTCTGCCTCTTGTTTTGACCCGTTCCATAACAAAAATAAATCGTCAATGTAACAGGTCCAGACAAATGTATGTTGGACATATTTCGCATTTTCGTCTGCCCAGGCCACCTGCTTCTCCCACCAGCCCATAACCAAATTGGCAAAGCTGGGGGCGAAGCAGGTGCCCATAGCAGTCCCCATGGTCTGCCTGTACACCCTTCCATCATACATGAAGATATTATCCTTTAAACAGATACGAATAATCTCTAGCAACATACGTGTGTGTTCTAAAAAACACACTGGTCTCTTTTTCAAATAGTACTCGCATGCTAGCACTCCTAAATCATGGCTAATTGAAGTATAGAGAGCAGTGACATCAAGCGTAATCATGATGTACGAGTCACTCCACGCGAGGTCATTAATTTTAGTGAGGAAACCTCCACTGTCTTTACAGTAAGATGGTAATGTTTTAACAAAGGGAAAAAGAAAAGAGTTGATGTATATGGCTGTATTCTCTAGAAAACTCTCATTGGAAGAAACAATAGGTCTTCCTGGGGGGTTTGATAATCTTTTATGGACCTTCCGCAACAGATAGAACGAGGGGATCCTAGGATGCTCTGATCTTAAGAAATTAAATTCATCCTGGTCTAAAATACAAGCGTCATACCACGACTTAAGTAGTATTTGAAATCTCGACGCAATCGCGATATTCATCAAGTGTAATAACCTGATAACATCCCCCGTCCTGTAATTGTCTCATCGCTTCTTGATTGTATTGCTCTGCATCCATAATTACCACATTCCCTCCCTTATCACTGTTTTTGATTACAATGGAGGTGTCCTCTTTCAAAGTTTTCCAAGCCTTCCTCACTCAATTCAGGTGTTAAATTGTCATTATACCCCCCACTTCAGTTTCTCAGTTCAACTAGATCATGTATAACCATTTCATGGAAGCTATCTATGTTATCGTGGGCTGTGATGGGAATAGCACAGGACTTATGTTTAAAGCCTCTCATACTGGCGGATCCAATATCAATCCCCAAGTTAGACATGAGATATTCCATGTCAACATTAGGATCCAAGCCCTCACTTTCTCTATGTAGTGTTTCCAGTGCTAAGAGTCCCTCAGCCTCCCCTATCGCCAGATTACATGGTGGTACAATAGCAGAGACAACAGACTTGTTTTTCAATTTGTGAATTTTGTTTAGTTTTAATTTTCTAACAAACAAAAACAAATCAATCCTGGCTTGGGCATAGTCGAATCCCAAAGAGGGGCAAAAGGAGAGGCCAGATTTCAACAATGCATATATATATATATAGCAGTTTACCAAAAAAGTAATAAATCTGCACCTATAGACTATAGAAGTACTCCTGAATGGGTGCAAATGTACTACTTGTTGCAATTCACAAACATTGTCAGTAGTAGCATTGGAAAGCTGCGCCAGCCTCAACTTTTCAGGCATACTCAATGAAACACCCAAAAGGTGATTGGATGAATGCTAGCAAATAGTCTAACCAGTGGCAATCGCTCGGGTGGTATTGCATCACATACTTTTCACCCACAGTGCCACTCTAGACAGAGGCTCACCAAATGCAGATCAGTACCGACCCAGTTCCTGATTGAAATAGTCCACCCTACCTTGGTCATTTCACCCCTCCACCTTGCAGCCCATTTCTTTTTAGTTGGAAAATTTGAGATTCACACTCCTGAAATCTCACTGACTAAGTTACATGCGTGAGTACCAGATGCATCCTGCTTATGGGGGGCAAAATATTATTGTCCATGGCTTTGATTTAGCACATTAATGCATTGTGGGACATATAGTCTCATGAATAACATTTTGATTTAGTATGATCTTAGTAGTGACTTGTAACATGAAAGTCCAAGATTAACGTATTGTGTTATCTTAGCCCTGGTAGATTTCAAATATATGAGCTTGCAGATACCTGATCTAGCTATCATGCTAACCTTAAAGAATGCATACACTTGGGCCTGATCACGAGCTCCTCAGTAGTTTACGCATTGGTGGGAATTATGAGTTAGAAGGTATTTAGCGCATCCGATAATAATTGGATGCATTAAATAAATAAAACTTCAATAAATTTCAGCACATCAAACCTGATGACATTTAAGATGGGAAAACATACAGTATTCACCATATCATGTGAATTTTGGTGCGTTAAACACCAAAATCTGCATGTTATAACCCATGAACTCGTAATCTGGCCCATAGAGTATAAGAAAGATGGTGTAGGAAATGCACAGTGACTTAGACCAATAAGACTAGCCCCCTCCCCCCGATCCATTGCTAAACTCCTCAAATGAAAATGTTAATTGGTTGCCAAAGCAAACATTTTCATTTCTTGGGAGTCAGATGGCAAGTTCATTTTCAAATTCAAATCTAAGTCTACTAATTGGGGTTACTTGTACATTTTAACCCTTTCATTTTTTTGATTTGGATTAAAAAAAAAGAATGGGATGATTCATGCCAAACCACTTTAATGTGCTAATGCATAAAAACATACCAAGTGCAAATGTTTGCATATGTTAGTACATTAAAGCCAGAACTATTGGCTTTTCCAATGCTTGTTAATTTAGATGCTACTTGTATATAAAACAGAATCATACCTGAATTTCAAAGAGATGCTTGTAAAACCCGGCAATAGATAAAAGTACAATTATATTCAACAGGTTAAGAATGCGGAGCTTGCAGGAGCCAAAGGAATCATTCTCTACTCAGACCCAGCTGATTATTGCGCACCAGGAGTAGAGCCCTATCCAAATGGCTGGAACCTTCCTGGAGGTGGTGCCCAGCGTGGGAATGTCCTAAACCTGAATGGAGCCGGTGACCCATTGACCCCAGGTTATCCAGCAAAAGGCAAGTTGTGATGTGTATAATGTAGTTTCTTACAAAGTCTCTTTAAGACTTTATTAGAAGTTAAAAGAGTGCAAAAGGGGAACTACACATGTAAGAACATATGACACGGATAAACCCTGTTGAGATCCATGTCCATACGGGAGCCAGGAATGAAGACCCAGAATGGTGAAAGAGGCTTGAGGTTTAGCATAAGTGCAATGGAACAGACGATCAAGGTAACATCAAAGAAAGGAAAAAGGGAACTGAAAAAGTAAAACAAAAGGTCAGAGATGAAACTTTTGACAAACAAAGCGGCATTAAAGTAGCCAAAACAATAAGAAATGTTGTCAGGCACCTGAGCTAGTGGAGGAGGAGGTTTTATACTTCTGTTTCCATCCTTGCACTGGAAGTCCCACCATAAAACCAGGAAATGATTCTCCGTAAGTCCAAATCTATCAAGTGCACTACCCACCAACTACCTACCTTGCCTAGTATCCATTCCTGAGCTTTTATGATTTCAAAGGAGGTGTGCAAACCCATTATGTGAGGACCATATCTTCATTGCTTTACCTCATGCAATCCTTAATTCCTGTAAAACCTGATACACCTACTGATCTCTGACCATGAATTTAATTCATGAAAGGCATCTCATCAATATCAAAAGATGATGTACATCCTGCCTTTTCTAGCATACTAATTTCTCTGTTAAAACTTCTTTGCCTTCACCCTTCTAATGGTTTATCTTCCATATTGATGTTGGGCACATCTGCATATTGGAATTCAAACTCTGCAACCATATCACACCTAGAAATGAACTATGAAAATGTCATCTCCTCTTCACCGCTCCCAAGGCTGCCACCCACTTGGACCCACACACCCCTCTTTTTGTATCTCCGTACCTTAAGTAGCCACTGAAACTGTGGGTGTGTGCCCTTTGGCCCCCCGCCAAACTAACCCTTGGAGTTCTTATCAATGCTAGTTAATCTGCATAAAAGATGCTTACCATTCACGACTTCAAAAAGGCCTGGCTTTTCAATACATACAAGATCAAGCTATCATGACTAAGGACTGAGCTACTGGCTATGGGTGGTGCAGTTGTCTTTACCTACTGTACTTCAGTAATCTGTTAGGAAATGTTTGTTCCATTATTTAAATAATTTTAATACCTGTTAAAGAGATTTAAACGGTGGCTGATAAAGTGTGTTACTAATACTTCCTTGTCCTTCATACATGCTTTAGTCTACCATTATGAAAATCTCATCAACATCTCCATATGATTGACATGATGCACTACATTCAAACCACCTCCAATAAACATTCATACTCTGAAATCAGAATATTTCTGCTGAAGACTTCTTAAATTCTGTGCTCAACAAATACTAGATTACATTGATAACCTGATTTTCAGCCATTTTAGTAGCAATAAACACCATCACGTAAACACATAATTAATCTCATGTTCTCCTTGTTACCAGATATCTTTATCGGAGTGATCAAGTTCACCTAAAACTACTCTATCGAGAATAACTTCAAAAATAAAAATAGATCACAGATGATTTGGGTGCAGACTAATTAATGCAGGAATGAAAGGTTTTCAGGCTGCATTTCCTTCTCCCAAACTCTCCTGGCCTGTGTTACCCATCAGCTGCACTTGTCTGCTGACACCATTCAAAATCTTGAGCTGGCAGTCACACAAGCCATTATTCAGGTTTTACCACTTAAAAATCTCAAACCAAAAGTTCACATTAAGTATAACCCCCAACACCAACAAACTCTGAATTTTGAAACACAGGAACACCACCCAAACAGTGCTGACTCCATTCCTAATGATCATATTGGAAATAGGATTCATGCTCAGGGTAATAAGCTACTTCTATCAAGGCAAAAAAAGAGCACCCTTTACCTGCAACTAAGAAGCTGAGAACACCTCCAGATATTGGGATTACAACGATTTGACATTTTGCCATCTGCACCAGTCTCCTTGAATAAACTTTGAGAATTCTATGTTTTTCTTCAACAACAAAATTAACACGTAAGTTAATGTTGCAATATCTTCCCCCCATAGTTCTCCTGCCACACTGCTTTTCGCCAGCAACATCCCAATGTACCAGATTTAGAAGTCCCCAATATCCTAGCATCCTTTCAGGGATCTTCTCCCTAAATTAGTGTTTGTAATGCAAAAACCATCAACCATGGCCTGTCGGCCCTGACATAATTTATCACTAACCTCTTCAATAATTTACTTTCCACTGCAGTCAGCAGTTACTACTCAGACAGCCTTGCATACCTAGAGAAAGCTACTCTGAACACTGACTTTCATTACAGTTTCTGTCACCATTGAGGCACTGAAACTACACCCTGAACATCAGCTAGACCCCAATAGACTAAATCAAAATGTGTGCCCTGATACCCATAGGCCTCTTGCTTACCGTTGACACCATGAAAACATGCTCAGATATCTGGACTTTCATGCTATTATTGGAGGCATCACATTTGGCTGGTTCTATTCTTTTCTTGCTGCCAACAAACAAACAGTTAAATTGGGTTCCATAGTGCCCTATACATCAGTCACTTGTCGAGTAACTCAAGGCTCCACTCTTTCATGTTCTTTTTGAAATCTATATGGCTTCCTTGGTCCACTGTCACAATATAGAAGATTATAAGTAAATACTTGTACTCCAACACAGCGTTTTCTGGGAAAAGCACTGATAATTCACATCTTTTCCCCAACCCTCAGTAACAAATGAGATGGATGGACACCCCTGGAGCCAGCAAAAAGGGAAGAGACACAGCAATCAGTTGGCCAATAGTTTTAGTTGTGACAACACCCCAGAAAGGGAAGTAAGCATAATTATTAATTGGTTTGTGCTCTCTTGCGTTTAACCCAAAAGGATATCCACTAATCTGTTTCACTAGTAGTTTGTTCTTGATTGTATGTTCTCTTTATGTTGCTGCTGAGAGTTCTTAGTAAACAAGGATTATATCCTAACACTTGAGTCTGTATCCTTTTGCATGACACATATGCACATAACAGTGGATCATGTTCTTTCATGTGCCGCAGACATTTTTCTGTCGTTAAGATTTAGATTTTGTCACCATTGGTCAGGCTTTATTGTGGCAACCTGTTTTTTGGCTACCTGAGTTTGGCCACTGCCCCTCTTGTTCCCAGTCTGTTCATGAGTTTAGGGGGTAAAGTGGAAGACTTGCTCCATATGCATTGACCGGTTTCGTCGATCATCTCTTTATGTACCTTAATGGTGTGAAAACTTCACCCTCTTCTTCTACTTCTACATTGTTTTAACAAATGTCATACTATTATAACCATGATTTAATCCAGGTTGGATTATTACAATAGTCTATATGTGGGAGTTACATCACTTACAAACAATTCAGGATCAAGGAGCTTGTTTAGTTGTTGAAGCACCATGCCTCTCATACGTATCCCATCCGCAAATCCCTCCATTGGCTTCCTATTTATGAGAGGGTCTCCATAAAAATAATTTGTATGGTGCACTGCTTTATCTGTGGGTTCAGTTCTGACCATGCCAGAAAGGAGAAGAGCTCCTCTAATGAGGGGTGTGGCTAAGGGCTGAAGTTCCTCCAGAGGGAAGAAGGGTTTAGCCATTTATAATGTAAGTCTTCTGGAAATATTTACAGTAAAGTGAGGAGGGAAAATACTCCAATCAGTAGCTAGTGCACAGGATAACACTGGCACCTGCCTACCACCTCCTCAAAACATACCTCCACCTGAGAAGACTCACCTGAAGAACAAAACCCTGCTGGAAGAAAGAAGACTCATGACTCTTTGTGAAAGGAAGGGACTCAAGAAACCTGACCCTTGACAGCACCCTGGGACTGAAACTACTTTCCACAAGTGAAGTAGTTGCCTTCCTCTTTGCTTGCTCCACAGACTCAATAACAGGGTGGCTCCTGGCTTCATGAGGGTCCAACTGAACACAGGTGACTAGAAGCAAAGGGGTCCCTGACTGGTCAGAGCCCTAGTGCCTAGAAGCAAACCCTGAGGACCTGGGAGCTAAAGGACAGACCAGAAAAAATCCATTCTAGCAGTTAGAGTAAAGTGGGACTTAATTTTTCCACCTCAGGGAGGTCGCACCTGCTTGTAGTTTTTTGCCTCACTGAAAATGGGCTCACCGGGACCTTGCAGGAAAGCTATCTGGCCTTGTATAAGCCTATCCAACTACAGCAAGCTAAAACCTTGGATTGCGGTAAGGTGGCAAATGTGCCCAACCGGTGAAGCTACCTTGGTTTCAACAAAATCCGGCTTTGTCAGGCTCTGAGCTTTTGGTGAAAATGCAACAGCTTATGCTTAAGCTGGAATGCGATCATGAAGTATCTGGATTAGAGGGGGCCTCGCAGACCTCAGACTTGGGCCTTGCCCCGCTGAAGGATTTTGGACTTCCATTTCTGAGACAAAGTCCAAAGGAAAGACTTTGGCCCGTATATCTATCTTGATGTATCTAACCTTCTCTCCATGGTTATCATTCCGAATCATGCATAGGTCCCAGTCAAGTGGGAACTGATTTTCTTTTACTGTTGTTTTTATGTTTGTTTTTGCCTTAAGATTTTTTAAATTCATATCTCTAGTTCCTCTTATCTGATTTAATGTTTTTGGTGTCCTTCTGCTCATTAAATTCTAAATTGGTTTGTATGTGCATTATGTTGTTTTCGTGACTTTAAAATTGTCAGTACTGCTTGGACTTAACAGGCACTTATTTGGGGATTTCCTGTTATTTGTGCCAGAGAGCTGAGCAGAGATTCTCTAAGAACTGTTTTCGCCTGACCAGATTGCCCTTATTAAGCTGTTAGGACTCACCCCCTTCTAAATTCATAAACCAATTTCTGACATTGTGGTATCCGCTTTCACTTGTATGCCAGTGGTATTCTGAGGAACATCAAACTGAGTGTTCCATGTTAAAAATGAATATTAACTTGAGGTCTCCCTCTTGTTTAGATTTTAGTGAAAGGTCGGGTTTGGGAAAGCTTTTTATATGAACAGACATTACTAAGATGTGGCAGCTGCTCTGTCTTAGCAGGAATTGGGTCTTGTGAACAAACTTAAACAAAGAGTAGTTTTTTTCAGAATTCTCATACCAGAATCTGCGTGGAATACTGATGCCTTTGAATGAAAAGCTGTGGTGCAAATGAACTGGACGCAAAAACCCATCTAATTATGTTTAGATGTGTTTAGATGTTTGTGGAAATTCATATAATGCATTATGTATGATCTTTTCTTTAATGGTAGTCTAAATTTTCATACTGGGTCAGATGAAGAATCTCCGTACCTCCTTACCATGCCATCATGTCCACACATTCCATCCGTGTGTGACTAGCACAGCGCCGTTGTTCATCTGGATCCCATATTTGATTGATACACTGCACAATCAGGAAATATTAATTTTGAACCAGAAATCCCTACAGATTCTGTTGAACTGGGACCCTCCCTGTCAAATTATCACTGAAGTTTTTGTGTGTTTTTTTAATCTTCATAGGTGTGACCATTTTCAATTTCTATAAAATGTTAATGAGAACATAGGCTTTTCATAAAACGGTCTAGAAAATATAGAAGGGGGCTAGAGTGCTTTTTTTATAGAACAAATTTATCTAGAGATTGCACTTGTGTACTGAACAGGGACATTCATTCTTGCAATAATAGGTAAAGTGTGTGGTCATTCATCAGTATGGTGATATTAACTGAATATTAAACGATTTAGGGAGCAATATTGTTAGAGGGTTAGACACAATTTTAGTGACTTGGAGTATGCAAAACAATGCTTTGATTGCTTTTCCATGCAGATAAGTTCCCATTATTTAGAACAAGACTTTGTGAATGAATACATGATCACTATGAAACATAATTTGTTCTGACAATACATATTAAATCTGCAAGAAATTAGGTTACTGGTTGAGGAGGGTGAAATCCTACTCTAGCAGGAACCACAATCCTCGTCAGGGTGAGGCACCAGTAAACACCAAATTTTCCTGCGCTGAACCCTCTGGTAGCTTGGCACGGAGCAATCGGGACTAAAGAAGAGCCAGTGTGTAAACTATTTATGCAGCACATCAAACAGTAATAAAGTATAAACACAACACAAGAAAGTCCTACACCAATTGTGAACAATAGAGTACATTCTAATTAAAAAAAAAACAAGACCAAAACAGCACAAATCCAATTAGTAGAACCAGAGATATGCAAGTTTAAAGATTTCAGTGAAAATAGTGCTAAAAAGCACAAAGCACCAAGCAACAACTGTGGATATCTGGTTGCGCCAGACTGGGATATATTCACAAGATCAGGCCACCCACGATTGAGTGCGGGCCAGCTACAGGGACCCAGTTAGGCCCGCTGAACAAGAGTACCTTAAATCCTGGTTTGCAGAGTGTTGTGAGGTCCCGCACCTAGACTTTGCCGTACAGCCCAGGCAATGCATCTGTTCCGAGGAGTGGTGAAGATGCGATATGAGGTCCTGCGTCGTCATTGAGAAATCCGTCCACAAGCACTGGTGATGTGAAGTCTGGTGTCGAGAATGCGTCGCACCGTTGAGGTCAATATGAGGTCAATGTGTCTGTTCCAAAGAGCTTTGAGGCTGCGATAAGAGAACCTGTGTCATAGTTGAGGCTGCCATCGACAAGGGATTTGCAATGCGAGGGCCTGGTTTGGGAAAGCTTCGCACAGGTGGTGGTTCTGATGCAGGCTGCAGAGTCAATGCGGAGTCCTTGTGTCGGTAGAACCCTTGCAGCAGAGATGATGCGTCGGTTTCTGCTCAGGATTGCGCCACTCAGCAGAGGAGAAGCTTTGGTTCTGCTGGGTCCACAGGTGGGCTGGCACAGCACCTTCAGGCCCACTTCCAAGGCTCCTGGACTATGGTAGCACCACTTGGCAGGGTAGGACTAACCGAAGGTAGAGTCCAGGTGTTGATCGATGGCTTTTGGAGCCTTCTGACCCTGAGGCTCTAGTCAAGAGGCCAGCCAACTAGCCCTTGGAGTCACCTTCTGGTCCTGGGTTCCACAGATGCAGGTCTCACCTAGGCAGGAGGACAGCAGGTCAGCATAGCAGGGCAGCTGTTCTTCAGGGCAGCAGTCCAGCAGAGTGGTTGTCTTTCAGCACTTCTTCCTGGCAGAGTATCCACAGGTCCAGAAGTGTCTTGAAGAATTGGTGTCAGGGGTCCAATATGTATACCTGGGCCTTCTTTTGAAGAAGGAGAAGCTTCTAGAGGTTTCTCTTTGAAGTCTCAAGGCATCCTGCCTTTCCTGTCCTGGCTCCAGACTAACCACTTGTGGTATGCAATCCTTTGTGTGGAGGAAGGCCACAGACTATTCAGGTGTAAGTAGGGTTGTGCCCAGCTCCACCCTCTCAGCCTGCCAGTGGTGGTCAATCCAGACACACCTAAGCTCTCTATTGTGTGTGGCTGTCTAGCAGGAATACACAAAGCCCAACTGCAAACTACACCCAGTCATGCGACCCAGAGAAAGGCAGTAGGCACTAAATGGCCTTTACTACATGGTTTTTCACTACCAGGACACGTCTGTTCAGGGCCTACCCTAGGGATGACTTTCATGTATTAAAAAGAAAGTTCTGAGCCTGGCAAAAAAAAAAACATTTCCCCAGGTCGACATGGCAGTTTAAAACTGCACACACAGACTGCAATGGCAGACCTGAGATATGTTTAAAGTGCTACTTGAGTGGGTTGCACAATCAGTGCTGCATTCCCACTAGTAGCATTTAAATTACAGACTCTGGGGTCAGGTAGTGCCACTTTACTAGAGTCTTGACTAGAAACACTTGTTCGTTGTCAGTGGACATTGTGCATTGCTGCTAATTTTTTTAAATATCCATGCTCTTGTTGGTTATAAGCAGATGCTCGCTATGCTCGCTATGCTCGCTCAGGGAGGGCTTCTACTGTTCTTGGCCTCTCATTCCACTCATGGCAGTGCCCATACGTGGATAACGAATACCCTACTCTGTCATCATGCTTCAGTGCAAAGGCCCTACCCGCAGCTGTCGCCACAATGTTGTCTTACAGACAAGCTTCCCTTGCACACTCTTCAGCCCTTTGCAAACATTTAGCACTATTGGCATCACATTTCTGACTGCTACAATGTGATGTTGGTGCCCTGAACGCATGTCTCATTAGTGTGAGTATCTTAACCTTCCATTTCAGAGGTTTTGAACATTTCTCAGATATTTTAGAGCTTCTTATTAACAAAAGCCTGAAATTTCTAATATTTATCTCTTTCCATTCAGTTCATTGCTTGGTTTTTACTCAAGAAAAAGTGTCACAAAAAGTGTCACACATTTGGCAGTTGACTGTCACTCATAAGTGCACATAAGCCATCTGAAAACTAGGCATCTATGGACCTGTCAGCTTGCAGGGTAACCAAAAGGGAACACAGAATAAACACAAAAACTGCAGCAGCTCAATATGAGGTTGCAAGCATTTTGTTCTAGCGGGGTTGATCATTATTTTTTGTTGTGACTGAAAATGGACACTTATAAATCTGGACCTCACGAGAGTCTCAAACTCCCACTGTATTGCTGTTTGACTTTTTGTGACATACCACATGCAATTTCTCTAGGAAAATCTTAAGCTACCAAGGGTAAGGCTAAACTTCCTTGCAGAAACCAGTCTGTGGGTAAGCTTGTTTTTGCCTGGTGAAATCCTAGTAAATTGCAGATCACCAAAAGACTGTGACCTCTTCAGCCTTAGCTCAACATTTCAATTACCTGCACCTAAAACATCTTTTACATGCTATGATCATTTCTCTTCAAAAGCAGTTGCAATCCCAAGTAGTCCTTAGATAGTTGTATGTAACTTTTCCTGACTATTAAAAATTGTTTGTCGCAGCAGTTACTTTACCGTAAATTTACAGTTTTTCAGTTGCACACATCACTTTATACGTGTTTGCGCAAATTCTTTGCTTTGTATAATGAGTTATTTTGGTGGCCAATTGTGCCTTACAATTAGCAAATAGAGGGCACTGTTTGTGCGCTCGGTTTGCCAAATGTAAGTAAGCACTGCATGTTTACAAAAGTAAGCATACAGTGCATATTTTATAGACCTAAAGGGTGTCATTTCACATGGTTGTCTTGTGAACTGTACCCTCGATTCACACTGATATCTCTGCACTTTGTCAGACTTGGAAAGTTTCGGAACAAAAGGCCTTCATATTTTGCTACCTATTTTACATATTCTCAGAGTATAACTATTTTACAATTACACTGGTAATCCTGTTGGATATTCTCCAGCTGTAGCTCTGAACTGGTGAGGTTGTTTGTCTTAGAATTTTATTGCTGTTCTCCTGAGGTGTTCCCTGCAGCGGGTTTTGCAAAATCTTCTCTCAGATCGAATACTTGGATTCTGAAACTAGGGCCACAGCAGGGATTGTTTTTTATACTTACAAAAACCAAAATAGACAGCCCAACTATTCACAGGCGGCTTTCTTCACCATTGTACCTGTAGTTGCCCTACATTTGGTTTATTTTTGTTCCATATACTTCCAAAAGAGCAGGCTCAACATGACCTTAGTTAAACACCTGCACTCTGCGTTGTTGTCTTTGACCTAGTTGATTCTCCACTACAACACCTCTGTACACTTCCCAACTGTTGGCGTGATGCTTCCAGGTTAGCGTAAAAATGTCCCTTAGTTATTGGGTTTAGAGGCGAGAGAGTGAACACTTTGAGTTGATTTAACTCTTGCACTTGAGGTATGGTATGTTAGACAGAATTCATAAAGTGCTTTGTCTAACGTATGTACAACAACTAATGACTCTGCATCATGACTGTGCATTAGTGCCCGCACGTGTACATATGTTGGGGAATGTTGTACTACAGAACCGGACAATGAGCTTGGCATGATATGTGTTGCACCAGTCCCCAAAACATGCACATTTGTGGATATTTGATTGTGTGTTCAGTAATGTTGTGCTGCTCTTTGATGGTTCCTGCAGGGGCATGAGTCCTGAGAATCTCTCCAGCACCATGACGTGTGGATCTTATTGTATGCAGATATGGGTTTGACATAGGTGGTGCAAAATGGTAGATGTGAGAAATTGGGTTGTTAGTTGACTGGTAAAGCAACAACCACAATCCTTGTCAGGATGAACCACAAAAATTTGGCTATTTTAACCTGTGGTGTAACAGCTTGTTACAAAAGCAGTCAGTCTTACCTTAGAGGCAGTATGTAATGTATTTATGCAGCACTTGAAAAGTAATAAGGTGAAAACCCAACACAAGGAAAATCCCACAGCAATTTAGAAAAATAGAGTACAATTCAATGAACTATATCCAATCTTATGCGATTTCAAAGATTTAAGGTTGTTATTGAAGGATGCTATGTTGTAACTGTAATTGTATTTATATAGCGCCTACTACCCATGATGAGGCGTCAAAGCGCTTTGCGGTGAGTAGCACGTTACTCCGGAACCCAAAAACAATTAGAGGTGGATTAGTATATGGAAATCTGAGTTGTTTTGAGTGGTGGACATGCAAGTCTGTTAGTTGGATTTAGTAGGATAATGGAGGGATAGAACAGGGATGAGTTTAAAAAGCAGTTATTTGAGAGATCATATTAGTAAGATGAGGTTTGGGATGCCTCAAGGAGAGATTTATGAGGGAAGAATTTAGAGAGAGTTGTTTTGGGAGATCACAGTAGAAAAATTAGGCTTGGGTGAGCCAAGCAGGGATAGAGGAGGGAAAAGTCCAGAAAGGGTTATTTTGGAAATGATAGTAGTAGAATTAAGTTTGGGATTAGTCTAAGAATGGAGGTAGAGCATATATTGAGAGAACTATAGGATGAGACAGAGTACTGCACTTGAGAGAGTCAAAGATTTTCTTTTTACTACACTTACCAAGGTCACATCAAATTTAATCTACAATAATGCATTAATCTGCAATGGTTCATCATAAATTGCCATCTGTGTTTATTCAAAACTGCAATAAAGTCTGTTGGAAAAAGAAAAAAAAGTATAGCTCCTAAAAGCACAAAGTGTGGTTATTTGGTCATGTGAGAGTGAGTGAAAATCACAAGTTCAGGCTGAGTCCAAAGGAGTGTGGGCCAGATACAGGGAGGGAGAACATTGCAGATGGTCGTCGTGTAATAAGGTGACTCCAATGTTATCCTATGGGGGAGTCACGCCTTACAGTAGTGAAAACGAATTTAAGAGTTTTTCACTACCAGGACACGTCTGTTCAGGGCCTACCCTAGGGATGACTTTCATGTATTAAAAAGGAAGTTCTGAGCCTGGCAAAATGTTTTTTTCCCCCAGGTCGACATGGCAGTTTAAAACTGCACACACAGACTGCAATGGCAGACCTGAGATATGTTTAAAGTGATACTTGAGTGGGTTGCACAATCAGTGCTGCATTCCCACTAATAGCATTTAAATTACAGACCCTGGGGTCAGGTAGTGCCACTTTACTAGAGACTTGCATGTCTTGTTGGAGGGATTCTTGTAAGAGGCATTGCACATAATGTTCCACTGTTTTAGTGGTTCAATAGAACATCTCATACGTGGATGTTATTTCTTCATGAGTGCTTAAATGCTTCTTCCTGTTTGGCTTGCTTGTTTTGCTGTTGTTAATATAGGTGTTGTAACTGACAGTAGAGCACTCCGTACTCACTGGTTGAAACACTTGTTCGTGGTCAGTGGACGAGACTTGTGCATTGCTGCAAATTTTTTTAATATCCATGCTCTTGTTGGTTATAAGCAGATGCTCGCTATGCTCGCTCAGGGAGTGCTTCTGCTGTTCTTGGCCTCTTATTCCACTCATGGCAGTGCCCATATGTGGATAACGAACACCTTACTCTGTCATCATGCTTCAGTGCAAAGGCCCTACCCGCAGCTGTCGCCACAATGTTATCTTAGACAAGCTTCCCTTGCACACTCTTCAGCCCTTTGCAAACATTTAGCACTATTGGCATCACATTTCTGACTGCTACAATGTGATGTTGGTGCCCTGAACGCATGTCTCATTAGTGTCAGTATCTTAACCTTCCATTTCAGAGGTTTTGAACATTTCCCAGGTATTTTAGAGCTTCTTATTAACAAAATCCTGTCATTTCTAATATTTATCTCTTTCCATGCAGTTCATTGCTTGGTTTTACTCAAGAAAAAGTGTCACAAAAAGTGTCACACATTTGGCAGTTGACTGTCACTCATAAGTTCACATAAGCCATCTGAAAACTAGGCATCTATGGACCTGTCAGCTTGCAGGGTAACCAAAAGGGAACACAGAATAAACACAAAAACTGCAGCAGCTCAATATGAGGTTGCAAGCATTTTGTTCCAGCGGGGTTGATCATTATTTTTTGTTGTGACTGAAAATAGACACTTATAAATCTGGACCTCACGAGAGTCTCAAACTCCCACTGTATTGCTGTTTGACTTTTTGTGACATACCACATGCAATTTCTCTGGGAAAACCTTAAGCTACCAAGAGTAAGGCTAAACTTCCTTGCAGAAACCAGTCTGTGGGTAAGCTTGTTTTTGCCTGGTGAAATCTTAGTAAATTGCAGATCACCAAAAGACTGTGACCTCTTCAGCCTTAGCTCAACATTTCAATTACCTGCACCTAAAACATCTTTTACATGCTATGATCATTTCTCTTCAAAAGCAGTTTCAATCCCAAGTAGTCCTTAGATAGTTGTATGTAACTTTTCCTGACTATTAAAAATTGTTTGTCGCAGCAGTTACTTTACCGTAAATTTACAGTTTTTCAGTTGCACACATCACTTTATACGTGTTTGCGCAAATTCTTTGCTTTGTATAATGAGTTATTTTGGTGGCCAATTGTGCCTTACAATTAGCAAATAGAGGGCACTGTTTGTGCGCTCTGTTTGCCAAATGTAAATAAGCACTGCATGTTTACAAAAGTAAGCATACAGTGCATATTTTATAGACCTAAAGGGTGTCATTTCACATGGTTGTCTTGTGAACTGTACCCTCGATTCACACTGATATCTCTGCACTTTGTCAGACTTGGAAAGTTTTGGAACAAAAGGCCTTCATATTTTGCTACCTATTTTACATATTCTCAGAGTATAACTATTTTACAATTACACTGGTAATCCTGTTGGATATTCTCCAGCTGTAGCTCTGAACTGGTGAGGTTGTTTGTCTTAGAATTTTTTTGCTGTTCTCCTGAGTTGTTCCCTGCGGCGGGTTTTGCAAAATCTTCTCTCAGATCGAATACTTGGATTCTGAAACTAGGGCCACAGCAGGGATTGTTTTTTATACTTACAAAAACTAAAATAGACAGCCCAACTAATCACAGGCGGCTTTCTTCACCATGGTACCTGTAGTTGCCCTACATTTGGTTTATTTTTGTTCCATATACTTCCAAAAGAGCAGGCTCAACATGACCTTAGTTAAACACCTGCACTCTGCGTTGTTGTCTTTGACCTAGTTGATTCTCCGCTACCACACCTCTGTACACTTCCCAACTGTTGGCGTGATGCTTCCAGGTTAGCGTAAAAATGTCCCTTAGTTATTGGGTTTAGAGGCGAGAGAGTGAAAACTTTGAGTTGATTTAACTCTTGCACTTGAGGTATGGTATGTTAGACAGAATTCATAAAGTGCTTTGTCTAACGTATGTACAACAACTAATGACTCTGCATCATGACTGTGCATTAGTGCCCGCAAGTGTACATATGTTGGGGAATGTTGTACTACAGAACCGGACAATGAGCTTGGCATGATATGTGTTGCACCAGTCCCCAAAACATGCACATTTGTGGATATTTGATTGTGTGTTCAGTAATGTTGTGCTGCTGTTTGATGGTTCCTGCAGGGGCATGAGTCCTGAGAATCTCTCCAGCACCATGACGTGTGGATCTTATTGTATGCATATATGTGTTTGACATAGGTGGTGCAAAATGATAGATGTGAGAAATTGGGTTGTTAGTTGACTGGTAAAGCAACAACCACAATCCTTGTCAGGATGTACCACAAAAATTTGCTATTTTAACCTGTGGTGTAACAGCTTGGTACAAAAGCAGTCAGTCTTACCTTAGAGGCAGTATGTAATGTATTTATGCAGCACTTGAAAAGTAATAAGGTGAAAACCCAACACAAGATAAATCCCACAGCAATTTAGAAAAATAGAGTACAATTCAATAAACTATATCCAATCTTATGCGATTTCAAAGATTTAAGGTTGTTATTGAAGGATGGTATTTTGTAACTGTAATTGTATTTATATAGCGCTTACTACCCATGATGAGGCGTCAAAGCGCTTTGCGGTGAGTAGCACGTTACTCCGGAACCCAAAAACAATTAGAGGTGGATTGGTATATGGAAATATGAGTTGTTTTGAGTGGTGGACATGCAAGTCTGTTAGTTGGATTTGGTAGGATAATGGAGAGATAGAAGAGGGAAGAGTCTAAAAAGCATTTATTTGAGAGATCATATTAGTAAGATGAGGTTTGGGATGCCTCAAGGAGAGATTCATGAGGGAAGAATTTAGAGAGAGTTGTTTTGGGAGATCACAGTAGAAAAATTAGGCTTGGGTAAGCCAAGCAGGGGTAAAGGAGGGAAAAGTCCAGAAAGGGTTATTTTTGAGATCATAGTAGTAGAATGAAGTTTGGGATTAGTCTGAGAGTGGAGGTAGAGCATATATTGAGAGAACTATAGGATGAGACAGAGTAGTGCACTTGAGAGAGTCAAAGATTGTTTTCTACTACACTTACCAAGGTCACATCAAATTTAATCTACTATAATGCATTAATCTGCAGTGGTTCATCATAAATTGCCATCTGTGTTTATTTATTTAAAACTGCAATAAAGTCTGTTTAAAAAAAGAAAGTATAGCACCTAAAAGCACAAAGTGTGGTTATCTGGTCATGTGAGAGTGAGTGAAAGTCACAAGTTCAGGCTGACTCCAAAGGAGTGTGGGCCAGACACAGGGAGGGAGAATATTGCGGATGGTCGTCGCTGTAGCGCGAAGAGCAGGCTAGGTGTCACGGATGGTCGCTGAAGCGATAAGATCTTGTCGGGTGTTGTGGACAGTTGTTGCTGGAGCTTCGAATTGGTGGTCCCCACGGATTGTCACTACTGTAGCGCAAAGGGCAGATCTTGCGTTGACGATTGGTGTAACGCAGGGAGTCTGGTTCACCAGTGCTTTGTTTTGGTGGGCAGCAAGATCTTGGCACGAACGAGCTCGTTCGTCGTTGTGAAAAGCCCAAAACTTCAGGATTTTCCTTTTCTTTTATGAGGCGCTCAACTGATACAACACCAAGAGTCCAGGACCTGGGGGCACCTCTTGGGTATTGGGAAATCACTCCAGCAGAGGCCAGCAGGGCTCAGGCAGGTCGAGTTGCAGGTCCAGTGCAGCACGTCAGCTGGACAGTTGCAGGGAGACCTCTGGAGCTTGTTGTGTCCCTGTAGCTCAGAACAGGAGGTCAATCAGCTGACCCTTGGACACACTTGAGACTAGGATGAAGAGGGCAATTCCAGCCTTCCTTCTCAGATAGCAGGGTAGGCCTCAAGCAGCAGGGCATTACTTC
Source organism: Calotriton arnoldi (assembly GCA_963921515.1). Classification (NCBI taxonomy): domain Eukaryota; kingdom Metazoa; phylum Chordata; class Amphibia; order Caudata; family Salamandridae; genus Calotriton; species Calotriton arnoldi. The sequence goes on from CAWUFW010010523.1 coordinate 374,924, forward strand.
TTCTGTAGTATTCACAGGTCTAGGAGTGTACCAAAGAGTGGGTCTGAGGGTCCCCTTTTTTGTACCTGATGTCCATTTTGAAGTGGAAGAAACTTCTGTAGTATTCCCCAATCACAATTGTCTGTAATTTCCCCCTCCCTGTCCTGATCCTAGGACAGTCTGCAGACACAATAGGCTGGTTTGAAGCCCTTTGTGTGTGTGAGCTGAGGCAGTGTCTCTGAAGTGCCGGTGTGGCAGATGACAGCTCCCCACCCCCCCCCCCTCCCCATCAAGTCAGTATGGCCCATCCTGCCAAAATCCAGACCCTCTATTGTGTGGCTGTCTGGAACGAATACACTAAGATCAACTGCCAAACACACCTAGCCATGTGGCCCAGGAACATGCTGCAGGTACAAATGGTTAGGCAAAGAAATGCCAACTTTCTAAAAGTGCCATTTTCAGAATTGTGACTTAAAATCCAACTTCCCCATTAAAGTGGAATTTATGTTACAATTCCTCAGACACCAAACATGACGTTCCTATCTGCTCTCAAACAAATGTTATCACTTATTAAATGTCATAAGGTAACTAGTGTTATCTTATGGGAGAGGTAGGCCTTGCAATAGTGAAAAATGAATTTGAGAGTTTTCCATTACCAGGACATGTAAAACCTGAAAAATACATGACTAACTTTTTAAATATAATGCACCCTGCCCTATGGGCTGTTTAGGGACTACCCTAGGGGTGACCTGTATGTATTAACAAGGAAGGTTTAAGCCTGGCTATGTTGTTTTCATTTGTTTTTGTTTTGTTAAGTCAAATTGCCAGTTTAAAACTGCATACGGACTGCAATGGCAGACCTGAGGCATGTTTACAAGGGCCACGTAAGTGGGTAGCACAAAGAGTGCTGCAGGCCCACAAGTCACATTTAATTTGCTGGCCCTGGGTACATGTAGTACCACTTTACTATTGACAAATAAGTAACTATAATGTGCCAATTGAATGTAAACCAATTTTACCATGTATAGAGGGGAGAGAGCACACGCACTTGAGCACTAGTTGGCAGTGGTAAAAGGTGCAGAGTTCTAATGCAACCAAAAATGAATTCAGCAAAACAGGACGGATGAAGGCAAAACATTTGGAGGTGACCCTGCCTGCAATGAGGGCCAGATCCAACACATACATTGTACTTATTGTTGGCAGGTGATTTTGGGACTAAGGGCTGAGTACGTAGATCAGTGCCTGATGTGAATGTCTGGTCTACCTTCATGTGATTTGAAGGAGCAATTTAGTGGGTGGATATTCATGGGTAAGGGGCTCTGCAGACATCTATTAAGTCAATCCTGATGGTGTTGATTGTGGCTAAGCTGTTGAAAATGTTTGAATTTTTGTTATCTTTAAGTTAAATGCAAACTAAATGTACCTGCACAACCGGTTTTGTTCAGGGATGCCAGTAATATTTTTCCTTCTCTGGAAATATGAGTGTTGTCCCTTTCAAAACGCTTGTTCCATGACGTCCTAAGTTTTTATAGGCGATGTTCCTTAAAATTGTTTAAGAAAATGCCCCCTCAGTAAGGAATTCATTCTTTACCCTTTTAACAGAGTATACCTACCGATATGGTGCAGCTGAGGGTGTTGGTATCCCAAAGATTCCAGTTCATCCCATAGGTTATAATGATGCTGAGGTGTTATTACGGTAAGCAGAACAAAACATGAGAGATAATTGAACAATATATTTAATAAATACGATGTTCAGAATTTCTATTTTTATTAAGACTCAAGTCTTCAATGCTATATATCTACAGGTTTATTTATGAGTGCTAAACAATTTAAAATAATTTAGGTGTATGTGTACAGTTAATTTAGTTAATCTGTAGTTGATTGTTTATTTATAGGTAAACTTAAATAGGCAAAAATATTGTAACATCACTGTGATGCTCAATACACCACCTTACCAAATGGCATAGGAAAAAAGGCTACCTAAAGCAAAATATGGCAGGTAGTGTAAGATATGGCCGTGAGCCATGGCGTACACTCACCTGTGTACACCGAGTTAGTGCAGAGATGCACTCCTACGAATTTCCTGTGAAATTGTCTTTAGGAGCAGGGCAGAAAAAGCATTATGCTTATGTGTATTCATCATGTTACAAATTATGAACGTATCTCATTGAGAATCATTGGATCACAGACTTTAATTATGAAATACTACATGTTTTTTTCCACATACAAAGTGTATTATGGTGCATGACCTTCGGTGGGGCTTGGCCGCAGTCCTTGTGCCCATTCCTCCACAAACAGTCAACTCCACTGCATATGGCATTAACACCCTTTTTATCCTATTTTGTTTTTAATGTTTTACGGTTCACAATCTAATGTCAACAACACTATCATAGATAATGCTATCAGTGATGTCATCTATGTTGTCATTTGTTAGAACTGGAATTCCTGGTTGGCTGCGGTACGCACCCAGGCCAGGCAGAAGCCACCACTCTAGTCATGGTAAGCTAAGTACACACTAAAAGATAACCTTTGCTCACCCGACCACTCCTTAGTCCAGATGGCAATAAATCAAAATTCCCTTCAGGGTGCGATAAGGTGGATATTAGACCGAACACTTTTGCTTGATCAACAATTTATTGGAATACTGAGGGCTGAAACAATAAGTTACTTCCAAGTTAATACAAATGGAGAAATATCTAGCCGTGTGGTGTGGGACGCCTACAAAGCAGTGATCAGAGGAAACCTAATTGGTCTAGCGGCAAGAAAGAATAAGGAGACTAGATCTAAAATTAGCCAGCTAGAAGCGGATATACTAGACAGGCTAAAGCGGTGTGAAGAGTTGATCTAGGTAGAAGAAAAAGAAAATGCGATAGAAGAAATCTCCAAAAAAGTATGATTTATCACTTTTTCTGGAAGACAGGGTAAGAAAAAGGTGGGAGGCCAGTACACTATCAAACTATGAGTATGGGGAGAATAGCGGGAAGCTTTTGGCATGGAAGCTTAAAACTGAGTCCAACAGAAATAAGATTATGGCTGTGTATAGAGAGTTGGATGGGGTAAAGGTAGATGATAGGGCAGGTATAGAGGAAGCATTTGTTGACTTCTTTCAGTTGTTGTATGAGGAGGATTTAACGCCTCTTGCTTCTGCGATAGAATCATACTTAAAAGATTCTCAAATTTACAAGTTGGAAGTAACTTGCAGCGAATCACTAAACGCAGCAATCACTATCGAGGAGGTCTTGAAGGTGATAAATGGACTCAAAAAGGAAAGGCAGCCGGCCCAGATGCCATTCCAAATGAGTTTTATTTAGCGCTAAAAGACTCCTTGGCCCGAGTTTAGTGGACCTTTTCAACTCAATCTTTTTAGATGGCTTACCGCTTCCAAAATCTTGGAACGAAGCAACTATTAGTCTGATTTTAAAACCTGGCAAAGATCCTCTTAAGTGTGAGTCGTATAGGCCTATATCCCTTCTAAATAACGATTATAAAATTTTTCGCACAGGTTTTAGCAGCAAGACTCAGTAATATTATGGATAGACTTATTCATACGGATCAAAAGGGATTTATTAAAGGGAGACAGTTACATGAGCTCACTCACCAACTAATTGGAGCCATAGATATTGCCACTCAGGAACAAACTCCCCTCGCGGTTCTTACATTCGATGCTGCCAAGGCGTTTGACCGTGTGAACTGGTCTTTTCTGCAGGCTGCTATTTCCCATTATGGTCTAGGGGCAAACTTTTCAAGAGCAGTAAGGAATATATACAAGGCTCCGACTGCAAAAATCCTTATAAACGGAAGCTTAACGAAAGAATTCCAGATTACAAGAGGCACGAGACAGGGTTGCCCGCTCTCTCCCTTCTTTTTAATTTATATATAGAACCCCTAGCAAATATGATTAGAAAGTCTCAGGAAATTATTCCATTTAAATTTAAAGGATGGGTAATGAAAGTGGCATTATATGCCGATGATCTTATGATTTACACTAGTGACCTAGAAAAGTCTCTATATACTATAACAAAAATGTTAACAGACTTTGGGAACATATCTGGCTACCAAGTAAATCACCAAAAGACCGAGACTATGTGTTGGAACATGAACCTAGCAATGACTGGACCTAAGAACAAAATTAAATATTTAGGGATAGAAATTTAAAAAAATATTGAAGAAATCGCCCAAGTAAATCTGGACTTAAAGGTAAAGGAAATGAGAGAACTATTAAAATCATGGAGAAGTCTATCGCTCACTTTTATGGGGAGAGCAAATATCATTAAAATGACGATCCTGCCCAAGTTCACGTTTTTATTCAATTCCATCCCTTTGGAATTTAAGGCTCAATGGTTAAAAAGATCCAAAGCGAAATTAACACTTTTATATGGGCCTCTAAAGGCGTAAGGATAGCATGGAGGAAGTTATCCCAGAGGAAAAATCGAGGTGGTATAGCCAGTTCAGACCTTCTGGCTTATTACAGAGCCTTCCAATTTAAGAATATTAGAATTCTTTTTAGACAACATGAGCATTATTCATCCTACTGGAGAGCTGTTACTGTTGATGACTACTGTCTCTATAAGTTTGGCCATCCGAAGTACTTCAAAAAGGTTAAACTAAAAGTGCTGGGAGCAGCGTACAAGCTATGGTTTGAGCTAAGAAGAACATGGAAAATTCTTTACTATAATTGTTTAGCACCAATATGGAACTCGCCTGGAACTCCTGAATGCTTAAAGGATTCTTTAGCAGACCCGTTGAAGAAATCAGGAATTTCAAAATGGGGAGAACTTTTTGAGTGTGGAAATTTACTTAGCTGGGAACTTTTGTTGGAAAGAACCAATGGAGAAATATCAAGGTTCAAGTATTACCAGTTGGCGAGTTGGTCAAAGGAACAAGAGAAGATTCTGGATTCCACTAGGAAACTGGAGGACGAAATTAAAAAAGATCCAGCTCGAAAAGAGGTGTCGAAATGGTATTGGCATCAGATGCAAAAAGAAGACGACGAATTTACTACTCCAGGCGAGACCTGGAAGAAGATCTTCCGGCTCAAGACTTGCAACAGCAATGGCAAGTATCTTGTTCTTTTTATGGCATATTATTGTTTCTGCACCTCTTAGGAAAAACCATCTTTTTACTTTACATAGGTCTTATTGGACGCCTGAGAAACTATCCAAAATGAATAATCAGGTGATGAAAATGTGTCCAAAATGCGGTGAGCCTAAAGCGAATGATATCCATATGTTCCACCTATGTCCTTACCTTGATGTATTTTGGGAGGAAATTGGCAAGATTATTAATAAGGCCTTAGTAATGAATATTAAGGTAAGCACCTTTACTGTTATTTTTGGTACTATGGAAACTAAAGAGTCTATCAGTATATTGAGTAAAAACCAAAAATATTTATTATTTGTACTAATTTTATTAGCCAGACGTGAGGTATGCATAAATTGGATTCTTCCAGCTCCCCCTAAAGTAGTAGGTTGGCTTCGCTCAGTAGAAAAGGTCAGGAATTTGGATAAATCCAGAGGGAAGAGTAAACGAACTAAATATTGGGAACTATGGGATAAAAATTTTGTGGAAGGGTAGGAAGGGAAGTCCAATGATTTTACTTAATGCGACCTAACAAATGTGGGTGAACTGTCATGGCGGATCCATGACGGATAAACCTTAAATGAATTTGTTGGTTTTTATTGATATGGTCTCTCCTCGCTGTCCAAGGGCGGTTCAGATTACTCAGCGTATTACTTAGTACAAAATGACCTGGTCTACCATAACCACTTAAGTCGCATAAATGAGGACAAAAAAAAACAAAAACCTTTGCTCACCCTCTGGTAGCTTGGCACTGAGCAGTCAGGCTTATCTAAAGAGGTAATGTGTGAAGTATTTATGCAACACACACACCAAGTAACACAATAAAGACACCACAAAACGACTCCACACAGGTTTAAAACAATAGATTATTATATTATGTACAAAACAAGACCAAAACGACAATAATCTAATGTATAGCAGTTGAGATAATACATTTTAAAGGAATAAATGCAGTAAAGCGTTTCGAAGCAAGTAGCGCTAAAAGGTTACATTAGGTTGCATTGGACCAGGGCAAAGTCAAAACTTGGGCCGACTGCGATGGAGCACCGGCTGGCTACAGGACACATGCAGGCCCCGGTGACCAAAGTACTTCTCCTGGTCTCAAACAGCGAAATGTGTCTATCTTCTCCATGCAGTGAAGGCGATGTCTCAGTTCTGAAGACGGGTGCTGGGGTCGAAAGGCGTCCAGCGATGCTCCAGATTCTTCCACGCAGTCGAGGGGATGCGTTGATCTCACCAAGCTACAGCGGTGATGATGCACTGTCCAATGTGTCGATCTCTGGAGGCAGTGCACTGGCTCCAAGGCGATGCGCCAATGTTACTCCTGCAACCCAGTCGATGCACTGATTCTGCTACACGCAGACAGAAGATGCATTGACATCTGTCTTGCAAGTATCTGGGCTACTTCCAGTGAGCCAGGCACAGAAGCATGGGTAGAAACTTGATATCACCGAGTCTCAAGCAACAGGAGGCAAGGCAACAAGCCCTTGGAAATCATTTGGAGTGTAGACAGAGTCCAGCTCTCCTTCAGCAGAGTCGGAGAGCAGCAGGGCAACAAAACAGAAAGCAGGCCTTCCAGATCAGCAGTCCAGTTTGGTCCTTTAAGTAGCACAGCAGTTCTTCTGGCAGAGCTTAGTTACAAGTCCAGTAGTGACTGATTTTAAGGGTTCAGAGACCCATTACTTATACCCAAAAGTGCCTTTGGTATGGGAGTGACTTCAAAGCAGCTCTCTGAAGCGTGCAAGTATCCCTTTCAATGCATTCCTCTCTGCCAGGCTATCTGTGGGGGTAATCAGTCCTTTGTGTGGGAACAGGACACTGCCTATTCAAGGGAAGTGGGTAGATGGGTACTCATACACACCTATTATTCCTGTGTTGTGGCTGTCTAGAGGGAATGCACAAAGTGTAGCTGTCACCCACCTCAGATGTGCATTGGAGACAGGTTGCCAGGCACACAAGTCAAGTCAAATAAAACTTTATTCTGCCAATATTGACCATAGAAGCACATTTACACACTCTGAGAGTAAAAAGATAAAAACTTATACAATACTTTGTAAAAGGGCAGATCCAATAATTCATATACAGTTACCATGTATGGGTATCTAAGCCCTAATATATATTAGCTTTAATAAAATGTAAAAACCGAGGTCAAAACTACTGCGCTTTCATAGACCTGGTTAAAGTGCATTCTATACAGTACTGACAAATAATTAAAAACAATGCCCACTAAAATATGGCAATTCTAGGGTCGGTTCAATGCATGATCAAATTTTTTCCTTTGCTGTAAGGCTCCTGTTAAAAAACTGGCAACCCCAAAGCCTATCAAAGGTGAAGACAACATTTGCAGATATATCAGATCTGGCCTCACTTGTGTAAAATTACAATGTTTTAAGAGTGGTAGGATGTATTTTATCCAAAGATCATTATAAAATCCGCAGAAAAACATGAAGTGTAAAAGATCTTGGTCCGAGAAATCATCACAAGAGCAGGGCTTTAGGGCTCCTGGCTTAGAAAAACCCTTGGGGACCAGTGAATACAATTAAGCCTAAATCTGGTTAAAAGGAAGCAGTGGTGTGGATTTTTAATATAAGACCAGAAAGGTTGTTCTAGGGTCCCAGGACTCAAAATTAAGTATTGTCGTATTGTGGGTTTTTTAAGGTCACTATTTTCCCTTTCCACCATCCTCTTGGCTAGAAATTGCCTTTTAATTACTTTCAACTCACCAGTTTGCATCTGTCTGGGATGTGTAAAAAGCTCAGGGCGCCCTATATTCGTTAGATGCTGTGAGATGTGACCCAGCCAAGGAACGTCAGCGGCCCTGTCAAGCCTCCTGCAATCTTCTAAAACAAATTGGTTCAGGGTAGGAGTGAGGCTAGACCATATTTTTAACCATCATATTAAAGGGGCCACTGCTATGCGATCAGAAATGTAACCCTGCCCTATTTCTTCATGCACCATAAAAGATGGGGTGCTGGGGGATACAGATAAAATTTTCCGCAGGTATTTATTTTCAACCACTTGCAAATCGCTGGCCTCCTTATAGCCCCATACCTCACTGCCATACGTGGCCATTGGTATACATTTCTAATTATAGACCTTCAGTAGTGGCTGTAATGGTTTTCTCCCCAATCTCCTTGCAAGATCCATAGTCGCTCCTGCCGATCTAGACAGGGTGTTTTTTTGAGTGTTTGCTGAGCTACCCATGAACCTTTTTCGTCAAACAAAATGCCCAAATAAGGAAATGTAGCAACATTTGTCAGCTCTCCACCTTTGCATAAAAGCGTACGCTTGTCACACTTTATCTTACCGGACGACATTATGTGGGACTTCGAGAAATTAATGGAGAGGTCAAGTGAAACCATAAAATCAATAAAAGTGTTTACAAGTCTTTGCAGCCCCATTGGTGTCCTCGTGAGTAAAACTGCATCGTCTGCATACAAGAGAGCAGGGATGAGTTTAGAGCCTCCTCTAAGGATGTCTTTGCTAACAGATGACAAGGCAGCCCCCAGACTGTTAATATATAAGTGAAACAAGACAGGGGCCAAGATACATCCCTGTCTCACCCCTCACTTAACATCCCAGGATTCTGTAAGGGAACCATTTTCATTATATCTGGCTGAGGCAGTTAAATTTAAGTGAGACCAGTGCAGGAAAGCCACTAAATCGACAACCATTTCAATTTCTAGTAGTAAGGGCCATAATTTTGACTTATTCACTCGGTCGAAAGCGGACGTTAAGTCCATGAAAGCTATGTACATACGTACCTTTTTAGCGAGTGTGTATTTGCTGATAATCATAAGTAGATTTATGCATTGGTCCACTGTCCCCATACCTTTTCTGAAACCGTATTGCAGGTTTGAAATTACATTGCTTGCGTCTAACCATATTGTTAAGGGATCTAAAATCACCTTCCCCATGATTTTTGCGGCCGAGTCTAGTAATGAGATTGGGCGGTAACATGCAGGGTCATCCCTGGCGCCCTTTTTAAAAATGGGTAAAATAACCGCTGTGGTCTATGAGGGCGGTGAGCCGCCTATTGTTGCTGCGTTAAAGACCCTGGCTAGGATCTTTGCCCATATCCCTGGGTCAGCCTCATAAAAATCACAGGGACCCCGTATGGCCAGGGGCTTTTCGTCCCGATGTATCCATGATGGCTTTCTGGACTTCAGCTACCCCAAAGCTTAGCGGACACGTCTCTATACTGGGTTCCCAGGGGGCGACATTTTTTCCAAGTCCACTCCTCTATTAATCTGCTCAAAATGACTAACCAATGTATCAGCAGAGATGACACAATCTGTTCTCGCGGAGTGTTGATCTAGAAAAAAAGGACTTTTTACAATTTTCCAGAATTCTGAACACTAACCTGATTCAGATCGTGCCATGCCTGTTCCCGTATCTCGTCTTTCCTTTGATTTATGGCCAATTTATATGCTTTCCTACATGCCTTAATCTTTTCTTCATCTATATTTATTTTAGAGCACTCATAAGAGCCTTATGGGATTTAGAGCAGTCTGCATCAAACCATTTTCCCCCTTTGAGTCCCCTATCCTTCCTCTCTCCGTTATATTTTCTGCAATCCGCTTTACAAGGTTACCAAAAGCCCCTATTACCACACTGGCCTCAGCATGGTTATCAAGACACAATTTAATATCTTCAACACCCTCCATATATAGCTTATCTAGAAAGGCCTCCGGCATTATCTTCCCCCACCTGATTTTGCGGGCCTGATCTGTTGGTTTAAAATCCCTATTTCATAGGCTCTTTCTCTCAGCCCCATGGAAGACCAGCTCCCGCATCATTTAAAAAAATCAACGGATTGTGATCACTATAGCAGCTCCAAATGGGGTTTACTTTTAATATGTCGTGAAGCAGAGGAGCAGGTATCATAATAAAGTCTATAGTCGAGGAACAGCCCCTACCAATAAAAGACGGAACTGACTCTGTCTCACCAGTGTGTTCAAGACAATGTAGATTGTTTATAGCAAGTAAGCTCTCTAACCGACAGCCTAGGGCAGAATGTTCAAAATGAACAGAGGGAACCAAGGTATCCCAAGGACCCATACCTAAATTGCAATTAGAAACACATTAAAATCCCCCATTATAATAACCTCAAAGTAGAAGCAACTCTCCAATGCTCCAAAAAACCCTCAAGTGCGGCAATGTGCTCACTATCGTTTTCCCTACAGAAAGATTTATAAAAATTAATAACCAACAGCGTAGGTCGCTTGGGAAAGGTTAGTTCCACTGCTAACAAATGGGGGGAGGGACAAGGCAGCATCTTCATCGTACAAGCTCATTTAAGTGATATCGGGATAAGTAGGCCTCCCTTTGCACGTCCTACAGTAGAAGGGGAAGCAACTTTATGAAAAGGGGTAAAACCGTCCAAGACAAAAGAGTCAGACGTATCCCATGTTTCTTGTAATGTGACGATATGACAAGACCTTATTATTAAGAGCCACGGCTCTTCATCTTTTTTAGCCCTTAGCCCTGCAATATTCCAGGATATAAATTTAAGGTTCAATGGACCAGGTTGGGTGGGGACAGATTGTAAGGTAGTATTTATTACCTCCGTAGGTAATGGAGGGCACCCTGTAGTTTCCCCACCCTCAGTTGGGACCAATTGTCAATCAATACTGTCTAAATCCCTCAGTGGGTCGAATCTATTTACAAGGGGAATAGCTATGTTCACATTTGGGCATTGTATTGACCTTGCTGGTAGGAGACCAAGGTTTGTACTCTGGATTCTTTGATGCGGTACCCCTGTAGGATAGAAAATGTGAAGCGGGACAATCTTAATTCCGGTTTTAGAGTCTTGCCTACAATAGCTGTGAATCATGGCTTTTGTGTGTATCGGGTGCATTAAATTAACCACAATGCAATCACCCCTATCTTTCTTTATGGTGGATCCAACCCATCCCACTCTTCTGGCCATGATGACATGAGGTGATAAATGGCGACCGTTTATTAACAAGTTTTCCAGCCAGTGGGTCACTTTGTGTAGCAGATCTATCGTAAACTCCCTGGTACCCTGCTTAACTGGTGGAACCCCAGTCAGAACGACCACTAAGGGGGTTGACTCTGGAGGTAGATGTAGAATATAATTTCTCCCTTCTATCTTTTGAGGGAGGTGGGAGGAGTTTGGGCCCTGCAGATCGGGCCGAAATTTATTATGGGGGTCAATCTTGTGGACATCTAAAGGTCTCTGTGGAACTGCGTCCGCACCGCCCCCCACCTCCTGTTTATTTTGTGATATTCCCAGGCTCCTATGTGATCATGTGCTCTCCTGTGGTGGGCATTTATTTCCTTGCCCTAGCTGCGATCTACTTCTGGTGTCAAAGTGCGGACAGCCACTTGTTGAGGGGGCTGAGGGTGCCGGTCCAACCCACTGTGTTGGCCCTGCACCCCTGTCACCTCCCCAATCACTGTTTCCAGGTTGTTAAATAAGTGATGAGAATGCAACTCAGTGGACTGATGGAGCAGGGCTTCCATCTTTGTCAGCCGTAGATTGATGGGTGCCAAGAGTGACTTTAACATATCTTCAAATCTAGGTAACAAAGTAGACATAATCTGACTCAAGTCCACCTGGTCTAGAGCAACTGAACCAAAAGCCTTCTTGGGTGTCTGCACAGTTTTTTCCCCACCTCCTCTCTTCCTTTTAACCAGGGGTGTGGACATAGATGTGACTTCATCTTGGTTACCATCCGCTCCAACTGGCAGATCAATAGCAGTAGCAGTGATCGTAGTGGGTACCATCTCATCTGAGTCTTCCATTTGCAAGGAAGAGGCAATGAAATCTGAGGATGATTAGTTATTTCTAATGAGAGTCTCCTTTCAGTCAAGGCAATTTCGTTCGACAAAACGTTTGCTGCCCTGGCTAAGAAAGAGTCTAAAGTAGTTGCTGTGCTCCCCCCTCCTGGCAAGCCCATGGTTTGCTACCTTTCTCCCATTTCTTTTGAGCAACCATGCTTTAGGGAACTTTACAGCACGTTTTCATAGAATGTCCGGGGGTATTAGTTAACTTGTACTTCGTGCCTTGCAGAATAGATTATTGGGGCTTAAAAAACCTCCCCCAAGGTCTTGCACAGCGTGAAACATACACAGCTGACAGATTGCACAGTGGGAAAACAGAACACAAAATAACTATACTCAATACCTTAACAAAATACCTTAAAAGAGGCTCCAGATCTCAAGGGTTGGAGGGGTGGCCCGGCACAGCCTCTTCCGGGCTCTGACGGGCGCAGACGGGCCTGCCCTTGGTCTGGGCTTTGCCCGGGCGCGTCCTGCGCAGCGGGAGCCCTGTGCCAAAGTTAAGCGCCTCCAGGCGCAGGGATGACGTGGTGTTGGCGGCAACAGCCTCAAGTGGTGCAGGGGCTTGTAGTCTCCTCTCCCCTGTTACCGGGCGTCCCGTGCTGCAGAGGAGCCCTGTGCTGCTGTTAAGCGCCTGCAGGCGTAGGGATGACGTGGCGTTGGTGGCAACAGCCGCAAGTGGTGCAGGGGCTGATAATCTCCTCTCCCCTGTTACCGGGCGTCCACAGCAGTTCTTCTGGCAAAGCTTAGTTACAAGTCCAGTAGTGTTTGATTTTAAGGGGTCAGAGAGCCAGTACTTATACCCAAAAGTGCCTTTGGTATCGGGGTGACTTCAAAGCAGCTCTTTGAAGTGTGCAAGTATCCCTTTCAATCCAGTCCTCTCTGCCAGGCTATCTGTGGGGGTAATTAGTCCTTTTTGTGGGAACAGGACACTGCCTATTCAAGGGAAGTGTTAGCCCTTCCCTTCCGTCCTGCCCAGGCAAGGCCATCAGAATACAGATGTATGTAGATGGGTACTCAGACACACCTATCATTCCTGTGTTGTTGCTGTCTAGAGTGAATGCACAAAGTGTAGCTGTCACCCACCTCAGATGTGCATTCGAGACAGGCTGCCAGGCACACAATGCAGAAAGCATAGAGAAATGTCCACTTTCTAACAGTGGCATTTCTAAAACAATAACATTAAAACTACTTCACTAGAAAGGAGGATTTATCATTACCAATCCAAACATATGAAACATGAAAAAGCTGCCACTCTCTGATCAGGAATTACAGCTTAAAACGTTTTCTAAGGAATTCCCAATGCTAGCCTGTGAGAGCAGTCGGCCTCACAGTAGTGAAAAACAAAATAGGCTGTTTGTCACTACCAGGACATGTAAACCATAAAGGTACATGTCCTACCTTTTACTTGATTAGCACCCTCCCCTTAGGGTTACTTAGGGCCTACCTTAGAGGTGACTTATATGTAATAAAAATGTAGTTTTAGGCGTGGCCAATAGTTTTAAATGCAAAGTCGAGGTGGTAGTAAACTGCACACGCAGGCACTGCAGTGGCCGGCCTGAGACAGGTTTGAAAAGATACTTATGTAGGTGGAACAATCAGTGATGCAGGCCCACTAGTAGCATTTGACTTACAGGCCCTGGGTATATGTTATACCACTTTACAAGGAACTTACTAGTAAATCAAATATGCCAATTGGGTATACAACAATGTCACCATGTTTAGGGGACAAGCACATGCAGTTTAGTACTGGTTAGCAGTGGTATGGTGTTGAGAGTTGTTACAAAGTGCCCTTTTCATCTTGGACACCCCCCCACACACTTTTTGCTCTAAATGCTGTCTTTGTAAGTATGGACGTATTATTATTTGGTTTTGTATAGCGCCTGAATCGACTCCAAGGAGTATCTCTGCGCTTTGGACGCGTATCAATTTCATATGCAGAACTGTCGAACTTAAAAGCAAAACAAAATGGTTTTAAGTAACTTTCTAAAATGAAGATGGTTCGAACATTCTCTTAAATGTAGGGGAGTTCATTCCAATATTGCGGGCCAAGATGTGAGAGAGCTTTTCCTCCTAATCTTGCTCTCCTGATTCGGGGACCTTCAGCAAGTGTTTAGTACTAGAACGTAGGGATCTTGGGGGATGATAGAAAGTGAACTTTTCTGACAAATAACTAGGGCCAAGATTAAGCAATGCCTTGTGGATAGTACAACAGACTTTAAATTTTATCCGTTGGCGTATGGGTAACCAGTGAAGTTTTAAAAGAAGAGGGCGGGAAGCTGATCTGGGAGGTATGGCTAACCAGGCCCCAGTGCCAGTGCTTTTCCCCTTAAACTGTAACTGTTGAATTGGTACACCCAATTGGCAAGCACTCATTACTCCTTATAAGTCCCTAGTAGATGGTACCATTGGTACCCAGGGCAAGGGTGAAAAAAGGGGTCTTTAGGGTTGTAGCACTCTATTGTGCCACCCTGGGTGACTGGAGTAAAAGTATGTCAGGAGGTCTGCCATTGCAGCCCTGCACAAGCGGCCTGTCTGCTCGAGAGTGACTTTGCTCACACCATGTGCTGCAGAGCTAAACCACTGCCTTAATGCAAGTAAGTCACACTTAAGGTTCCCCTCTTAAGCCCAGGAGGTAGAGTGCATTATATTAAAGGTGTGGATATATATGTTTACACACATATATCCCTACGGTAACCCTGTAAAGGAAGGCTTTACTGTAAGTGACTGGCTGTCCATGGAGTAACCTGGGCTGGCTACTGAGGAAACTCGAGATAGCCAGCTCCATTATGAAACAATTGAATTGTGTCATATTTGGTATCATACTCCATGCTTTTTCACCCAAACACGATTCTCGTGTCGAGGGTGCGCTGGCATGCACAGGGGTGCCACCCTATGTGGGTACCCCCTGGGATACAAAGCTCCAGTGCCTTGGCAGGCTTCCTCGAGCCATTTGCCGACAAGACAAGAGTCTGCCCTCCTGGTGGGATATGCTAGCACTTCTCCAGGACAGAGACGGCCTGGGCAGGACGGAGGTCACACCTCCACCCTCCCAGGATGGCTAGTGTTTACAGTAATGGCGGTGAACCTCAAAGACTTTCACCATCCTTGATATGTAATCTCTTATCCCCCACTCAAGGACAAAGCCCTTCCCACCCTGTCTAGCCCGACAGGCAGGAAAATTAGGTATTCAGGAGGCATACACCTCCAAAAGGTTAGCCACACCTTTAGGGTGGGCTAACAGGTCTGTACAGCCAAGGAAGGGTTCTGCTATTTTGACAGACCCTAAAATCAAGTATTCTGGGTAGCACAGTGACATACACCCACAGGATGTTGTCACTACAGGGACTGGTTAGCTGCAGGGACCAGTCCCTCATTGGCCACAGTCCCTCATGCCCTTAACACCCACTAAACTAGGATTTAAGGTGCTCCCCTGGCACCAGAACGTTAGATCTATTTTTGAATACAAGAGCAGACACAAAGAAGATGCCGTCACCGAAGACAAGACTTTGGACTCTGCCGCAGCGCAAAGAGAGGACACTTAAGTGCCCTGAAGAGACCATATACTGAACCCGAGTGTTGACGTGTGCCCGTGGTGAAAGCACGTTGTTCCCAGCCTGCAGAAGAATCGACATGCTGCATTACAAGAATTGCGACCCCCTGGGCCTGTTGAGAGTGAGCCCAAAGAGAAGTAGTGCCCTGCAATGCCGGTGTGGTAGCCAAGCTCACGTCAAGTTTCAAGCCGCTAGTCCACTCCTGTCAACCTCCAGCGTCGAAGTATCCGAAGACTACATTTGCTACAGCCAAGGCTTGGTCAACCCCTTGAGTGACAACTCCAGCCCGACAGCGACTCACAGCGACCGACGTCGGCAACAACCCTGCTGCTGTGTCCTTGCATCCTGAAGTTGGTGTAGTCGAGTGTGTGGCAGAGCATCTTTGGCACGACCAGCCCCCCTGTGATTGACAGCTGCCAGCAACCTCTGTACTCGGAGCTGCCGAGCAAGGTAGAAGAAATACAGCTGTTCCACCCAGGTCCTGGGACCACAAAGCCCCCTACTTTCCAAAGGTAGGGTGTAACTTTATCGTAAAGTGTGGCTTTGCCAAGTGCTGCATTTTTGACAGCTCCCGTGGATCCCGTTCGTACCGACAGACTTCTGAATGCACATTGGATTATAATATTAACCACAGATAACAATGTGGGATTATAGAGCAGGTGATGTGACACATATACTCAACCAAAATTGGTTGATTACTATTACTTGCTCCCTCAGTATGTCCCATGTCCAGCCAGTGTTGGACCAAAGGGGCAGTGATTCTCTTAGTGTGGATGTTCGATTTGTGTTCTCCAATACGTGTTCTAACCTCTCTACCAGTTTCCTCTACATAACAAAGGTTGCACGGGCAGAGAACACAGTACACCGCATTAGATGTCCTGCAATTGGTCATGTTCTTGAGTTCAATGGTCTCGCATCCGATAACGATGCGGTCTGATGTGATGGCATTGTCGCAGGCTTGGCATGTGCCGCATCTATGGTTGCCCTTTATGGGGTTACTTCCAGTAATGAATTTCTGAAGGAAGGTGTCTTCAGTTTTCAGTATGGCCCTCACTAGAAAGTTCCGTAAATTTTAATTACGTCGAAACGCGAAAGTGGGTCGAGGTAGTTTGGGGCCATCCTCTCTGATGTTGAGGAGGTGCCACTCCGAGTATATGCATTGTTTTATTTTTTGGTTGAGGTTGGAGTGGCGAGTAACGCAGACCAGTTTGTCTTCAGTGATGTTCTTGGGAGTGAACATGGTTTCCCTGTCATAATATTTAGCTCTTTTAAATGAGTCACGCACCAATCTTTTGGGGTAACCTCGAGCTAAAAGTTTGTTTTTAAGGATGCCCGCATGTCTAATGAACTCAAGAATGTTGGTACAATTGTAGGAATTGGCTGAAGGGGATGCCATCTCTCTGACAGCGCGGATGGAAGCTGCTGTAGTGGAGTAAGAGTGTAGTGGAGTAACATGGAGTAACGTGTTCCTTGCAGTAGGTTTGGTATAGAGAGACACAGACAGATGTTGAGTCTTGTGCTCTATCCAAACATCAAGGAATTCGACCCTGTCTCTACTTTTCTTGGGGGTGAAAGTTGCTGCTGCCATTTTATAAATCAGGGAACAGTCGCAGGAGCTTAAAATTGATCAAAAAAGTTATAGAAGGGGTCAGGGTACAGGAACCCTGAGCCCCTAGGTGCAATATAAGGGGCTGTGAGGGTCCCCGGATGAGCAAGAAAATGCCCAGGAACATTTTATTTACGTGTGCGGGGGTTCATTAATTCGCTGCGACACTCAGCGTGGAGTTGCGAAATAGTCCGAAATAAAACAGATGAAAATACACTCGGACTCTCACTCGGACACTAATGCACCCAGTCAGAAACCCACTTAGATACTCAAACGCCCACTGACAGACCCACTCAGACACTTACTCACCTGCTCACAGACCCACTCAGACACTTATGCACCCACTCACACACCCACTCAGACACTTATGCACCCACCCACAGACCCTGTCAAGTACTTACTCACCCACTCAGACACTTACACATTCACTCACAGACCCACTCAGACACTTAAGCATCTACTTGCAGACCCACTCACACTTATGCATCCACTCACAGACTCGCTCAGACACTCACAGACCACTTAGACACTCACTCAGATAGCCAGGCACCCACTCATAGACTCACACAGACACTCATGCACCTAATCACAGACCCACTCACACACCCACTCATAGTCCTACTCAGACACGTACGCACCCACTCACACACTCACTCAGACACTCATGCACCAACTCGGACAATATCAAACCCAGTTAGAGACCCACTCAGACACTCACATACCCACTGGCATATCCACTCAGACAATCTCACACCCAGTTATAGACCCACTCAGACACTTATGCACCCACTCAGAGACTTATACAGACACACCCACTTACAGACCCACTCAGACATCCACTCACAGTCCTACTCAGACAATAACACACCCACTCACACACCCACTCATACACTCATACATCTACTGCTAGGCCTACTCACATAGTCTCACAGCCACTCTCCGACCCACAGAGGCACTCACACACCCACTGACAGACCCACTCAGATACTCTCACACCCGCTTACAGTCCCACTCAGGTGCTCACACACCCACTGGCTGATCCACGCAGACACTCGCTCCCACTCACAGACCCATTCAGACTCTCATGCACCCCCTTGCAGACCCACTCACTGTCTCGCAGCCACTTACAGACCCACTCACACACCCACTGGCAGCCCCACTCAGACACTCATACACCCACTCAGAGACTCATGCAGACATTCTCACACCCACTCACAGACCCACCCACTCACACAGTCTCATAGACCTGCACAGGCACTTACACATCCACTAGCAGATCCACTCAGGCATTCTCACAGCCACTCACAGACCTACTCAGACACTCGCATACCCACTGGCAGACCGACTTAGACACTCTCACACCCACTTACAGACCCACTCAGACACACACATCCAGTCAATTTCCTACTCAGACACTGAATCACCCACTCACAGACCCACTCATACACTCATGCACCCTCTGGCAGAAATAATCAGATACATATGCACTCACTCACAGACCCACTCAGGCATTCACACACATATGAACTCACACATTTACTCACACACCCACTCAGAGATCCACTCAGACACTCACTCACATACTCACACAGGCACTCATATACCCACTTACAGACCCACTCAGACACTCATGAACCCACTGGCAGACCCACTGAGACACACACACACACAAACCCACTCACACAGTCATTGGCACATGCAGAGTCAGTCACATAGTTTTGAATCATAAATATGCTGTTGTGTATTGAATGTGTGCTTTTGTTTTGTGGATTCACAAAGGATTTTAAAATTCAAATAAAAACTTTAAAAAAAGGATTTCAAGAGAAAATAAACCTGTGTTTGGGAAAAGGGTTGGCTCTGAGAAGAGCCTTTGTGTTATGTTGTGTAGATGATAAGTACATATAAAACAAGATGCAGTCTTTCAAATTGTTGAGGGTTGCCTTTCTCTGTGAAATGAACTCTATCACTTCTATAGATACTGTCCATGCCAAATCATAAATTGTGTTGGTATATAGAGCCCATGTTATGGTCTCTGAGGAATGCAGAAACAGTTTTATTGACATGGTTCCTGGCTTTGTCTATATGTGGACAGAATAAGTTTCACCACTTCCATTTCTGCCTTTTTCAAATGTTTGGGAACACCAAGGCAGTGTGAGGGAAAAGTGTCACTAATTGACCAAAGGTATCCTTCGTTAGGATTTCCAGTAAGTGTGCTTAGGTCATTGCCACCTCAGGGCACAATCATGAGGTCTGGATGTTGGCAATCCGCAATGCTTTGAGCCAAAGGGAGCAATTGATGCCATTTTGGCCCTCTCTGGCCGACCCAAGTAATGTACACATTAGGCAGACCCAAGTCCCGGTCAATGCCACTCTTTCTAGCACTCTCTCTGCCCCAAAACACAAAGCTATGACCCACAATCCACACTCTAACCATTTTGAAGGCAAGGAGGAGTAGCACACAGGGGAAGGCCGGTGCTGAATGAGACAGTTTTCAAAATGAAAGGTTAAAATGGAGAGCAGCATCTAATTTAAAAAAAACATACCTTATTGATGGTGTAAATATGCAGGTAACTAAAATTAGGTAGTTATTTTGAGCAGAAGGTAAGTAGATCTGTGATTGGCTCTGGAAAAAAAAAAGTAATGTTGTTTTGGATATGCTTATATTTCAAAACAATGAACCACCCCTTCTGCAGTTGAATTTGAAGCTAGTATGCTGCTTACTGAAGGTGTTATGAACTTTTGACCTACTGAAACAAGAGAGTGTTCCAAAAGGGGTTGCTGTGGAAACTGAGCTAAAAAATTGTGGGGGGGGGGGGTTCTAAAAAGACTGTACTTTCAAAGTCAAAAGGAGAGTGGTTTAGGCACAGTGCTTGTTATGGAGTACTTCTTTTCTAATTCAGTACTATCTTATAAAGTAAAATGTAGATGCAAAGTAATAACAGTTCATTGTTAAATGCTATAACAGACTCCTGTATGGATTCGAGAATCCGTTGCGCAGTTACCCAGGGGGCAGTGCTGAGCATCCCGACAGATTCGCAAATCCGCCCAACAACACTACCAGATTGGGCTTCTTAACAGTAGACTACGAAAGGGTTAACCAAAACTGACCATTGATAAGTGGAATAACAAAAATAAATAAAAGGAAGGTTATGATTTGCTAAGTACATCAGTATCACTGAAAAAAAGAGTGTTAAAGATTGCCATTATTGGTTCTTTTTGTATTGAGAGTGGTATACCTTTCTACGACTTTAGACTTGACATTCTGCCTGCCGAAAGATTACAAGTGCTACTGAGTTAAAAATTGGGGAACAGCAAAATGATTCCACAGGTAAGTTATTAATGATGTATTTTTGTAAAAGTATATGCATAAACTGAGTAATGAGTGCATGTAAAGTGTGAAGGTTACCAACATATCCAGTCACATACCCAAAGAGGCACTGCTACACACAGTTATATATGTAGTCAAGTACTAATATATGTATATATACAGTCAGTTTTTTACCTATTTGGACAATGAAACAGTCACTAACAAATTCAGTGACATACAGAGACAGTTAGTTGGTATTAGGAGACTGAAAAGTTTATTAGTGGTAAATAGTGGTAAAGTGTATGTTCTTGTCCCCTAAATATGGTTTCATTGACTTACCCACAGTTAGTATATTTAATTTATTTGTAAGTCCGTAGTTCAGTCCTCTACCTGTGCCCAGGCTCTGTAAATTAAATAGAGATAGTGGGATTGTAGCTCTGATTGTCCTACCCAGAGAAGTAGTTCTTCAAATATGTGTTAGGCCTGCTACTATAGAGCCCATGCGTGCAGTTTATACTGCTATGTTAAATTGATGTTTATAACGCTTTGCGAAGTCTTAAGCTTTCCTTTTATTACATATAAATAATCCCTCAGGTAAGCTCTAGGTAGCCAATAGGGCGGGTTGGTATGTGCTTATAAGGTAAAAGGTATTTTGAAGTTTCAGTGAGTTAGAAATGCACTTACAGACTAATATACCCAGGAATACATGCAGTCAACTATGTATGCTGCCATTGAAATACCTATTTACAAAACCATACAGTCACTCATACACTCAGTGAGACCGAGAGAGAGACACTTACACATTCAGTCAGACGCCCACACAGCAGTTATGTTTACAGTGGGGAGAGAGCCAGTTGCACACACAGTTACATACCCCTACACTCACTAATACAGCCAGTAAGCAATTCATACAGCCGCTCACATACACTTAAACAGACCTAAAGACCTATCGAGAGAGCTAGTGATATGCTGACATATTTACTTACATATCCAGTAACACACCCACAGAGGGACTGATGCACATACTTTGATATGTACTCATGTAGTAACACTCCTAACAACCCATCCAGATAAGTAGATGTATAAACATGTGTTGAGCCTGTTATTGCAGATCATTTGTGTGTAGTTTTACTGCCAGGTCGGCTTGGCATTAATAACTCCTTGCCAAGCCTTGAACTCACATTTTATTATATGTGTCTACCCTAAGGTAGCCCGTACATAGGCCATAGAGCAGGGTGCTTTGTGCTTAGAAGGTAAAACATATACTTACAAGTTTCAGTGATTTACACGTGCACTTACAGATCCATACACCCAGTTATACATTTAGGGGCCGATTCCGATCTCGGTCGGAGGCGCACCCAATACCATTCGGTCGGGAAAAAAGCCATGCGAATGCCTGTTTCCCGACCGATCCGTACAGCATGCCGAACGAGTAAGTACGATGCACACAACAGCACAGAATCCGGCCGAGTCGTACTCACCCAATCCAGGTCCTGTCCTCCGACCGAGGCGAATCCGGAAACGCAGAATCGAGTCGCACGGAAAGGAAAATGCAGCTCCGTCCGGCCGAACAAGTACGATGCGCTTTCCGTACGCGCCGAACCCGTCGCTACGCACGGCACGTCAAAGCATCCGGGAGAGGCGCACATAAGCTCCGTTTCGCGCCACAACACGATCCACGGCTACGAGGCGAACACGCCAGAAACGAGGACGACGCGAAGCGACGAGGACGACGCGAAGCAACGAGAAAGACGAACGACACGAACCAACCATGAATCCCTTCGTCCCGATCATACCAATATTCTACATTTACTACCGGAACAGGCACGGACGCGTACGGCGCAGAAGGTAAGTCAGACACCAACCACAAAACACGTACAACACGTACACGACACATCACACACACACAGAAGGATGCAGAATTTACTTACACCAGCAACAGCAGCACCATAGGGGCGGGATGCCCATCACCAATGCCACATATGCACACAGGGGCCTGAATGCGCACCACCACCCCTACCCAGGGGGGTCCGGATGCCAACCACCACTACCACCCTTAGCCAGGGGGTGCCAGATGCCCACCACCACTACCACCCTTACCCAGGGGGCTGGATGCCTACCACTACTACCACCCTTAGCCAGGGGGTGCCAGATGCCTACCACTACTACCACCCTAAGCCAGGGGGCTGGATGCCAACCACCACTACCACCCTTAGCCAGGGGGATGCCAGATGCCCACCACCACTACCACCCTTACCCAGGGGGGCTGGATGCCTACCACCCTTAGCCAGGGGGGTGCCAGATGCCTACCACTACTACCACCCTTACCCAGGGGGGGCTGGATGCCTACCACTACTACCACCCTTAGCCATGGGGGTGCCAGATGCCCACTACCACCCTTACCCAGGGGGCTGGATGCCTACCACTACTACCACCCTTAGCCAGGGGGTGCCAGATGCCTACCACTACTACCACCCTTAGCCAGGGGGTGCCAGATGCCTACCACTACTACCACCCTTACCCAGGGGGCTGGATGCCTACCACTACTACCACCCTTAGCCAGGGGGTGCCAGATGCCTACCATTACTACCACCCTATGCCAGGGGGCTGGATGCCTACCACTACTACCACCCTTAGCCATGGGGGTGCCAGATGCCTACCACTACTACCACCCTTACCCAGGGGGCTGGATGCCTACCACTACTACCACCCTTAGCCATGGGGGTGCCAGATGCCCACCACCACTACCACCCTTACCCAGGGGGGCTGGATGCCTACCACTACTACCACCCTTAGCCATGGGGGTGCCAGATGCCTACCACTACTACCACCCTTACCCAGGGGGCTGGATGCCTACCACTACTACCACCCTTACCCAGGGGGGCTGGATGCCTACCACTACTACCACCCTTACCCAGGGGGGCTGGATGCCTACCACTACTACCACCCTTACCCAGGGGGTGCCAGATGCCTACCACTACTACCACCCTTACCCAGGGGTGCCAGATGCCTACCACTACTACCACCCTTAGCCAGGGGGTGCCAGATGCCTACCACCACTACCACCCTAAGCCAGGGGGTCTGGATGCCTACCACTACTACCACCCTTAGCCAGGGGGGTGCCAGATGCCTACCACAACTACCACCCTTACCCAGGGGGGTGCCAGATGCCTACCACAACTACCACCCTTACCCAGGGGGGCTGGATGCCTACCACTACTACCACCCTTAGCCAGGGGGGTGCCAGATGCCTACCACCACTACCACCCTTACCCAGGGGGGCTGGATGCCTACCACTACTACCACCATTACCCAGGGGTGCCAGATGCCTACCACCACTACCACCCTTACCCAGGGGGGCTGGATGCCTACCACTACTACCACCCTTACCCAGGGGTGCCAGATGCCTACCACTACTACCACCTTTACCCAGGGGGCTGGATGCCTGTCACTACTACCACCTCTACCCATGGGGGGCTGGATGCCTACCACCAACACCACCCCCACTCATAGGATGGACAATGCATGACACAACCAGCACACCACAACCTAGGGAATGCAAGAAAAAGACATCCCCCAACACCATGACAAGCGTGTGTAGACTGTGTCAAATGCCTACAACACTGAACATGACTTTGAACATACAATGTGACCCCCTATCACATGTGCCACACATATGTGTGTGGCCCCCACAATGCAAGCAGGCCATGACCATTGTGGCAATGGGGTCCAAACCCCCATCATCACAGTGACCAAAATGCAAGTGTGGGGTCCATAGCTGAAGCACATATTGAACATTGTGGCAATGGGGTCCAAACCCCCATCATCACAGTGACCAAAATGTAAGTGTGGGGTCCATAGCTGAAGCACATTTTGAACAGTGTGGCAATGGGGTCCAAACCCCCATCATCACAGTGACCAAAATGTAAGGGTGGGGTCCATAGCTGAAGCACATTTTGAACATTGTGGCAATGGGGTCCAAACCCCCATCATCACAGTGACCAAAATGTAAGTGTGGGGTCCATAGCTGAAGCACATTTTGAACAGTGTGGCAATGGGGTCCAAACCCCCATCATCACAGTGACCAAAATGTAAGTGTGGGGTCCATAGCTGAAGCACATTTTGAACATTGTGGCAATGGGGTCCAAACCCCCATCATCACAGTGACCACAATGTAAGTGTGGGGTCCATAGCTGAAGCACATTTTGAACATTGTGGCAATGGGGTCCAAACTCCCATCATCACAGTGACCAAAATGTAAGTGTTGACAAAGAAAGAGCTGCAACTGCCAAACTGCATTGATGATTCCTGGTCACAGAACATAAAACACATCAGTGGTAAAGTAGTGCATGTGTCCCATTGCAACATAAATTGGGGGAGGCAAATACTGCAGTGCAAATAAGACATACCTTTGGCCATGTGCAGACAAACAACACCCATGGGGGCTGACACTGTCAACATTCATCAATGACACAATGACAGAAGTGACCATCAGAATGCAGACCCACATATTTGCACCAATGGGCACACAAATGCAGATACCCTGTGGAGACTGTAGATGTGAGGTGAACAGATACCATACCATGGCAGCAATGGGACACACAAACCATGATCATTGTGCTGACCGATGACCTAGGAGTCCCAGGGACAGCAGGGGAAACCCACCAAACTACATACAGCCAATGGCACACCCAAGATATGCCAATGCAGTGGTGCAGATGCACAAACACAAACAGGCAGACCCACACTGCACATCATACACAACAGGTGAGGGGGGTGCCAGTGTCCCCAGGCAACCACACAACACATGAGGAGACCTGAATACCAATCATACAGATGTGCGTACAGTGCCACACAAAGGTAACTCATGGATCCAAATCCCCTATGTGGGCAAGCAGGCATTGTCAGATGAGAGGGAGCACAAATCACACATGTCACACAGGCACGTAGGAACAGCAACTGACACAGCAAGACACAGACACACCACAGCACTACCCCCAGGGCCCCCACAATGTGGTGACCCTGGGCTGCATTACAATCCCACTGTGATGACAAAGCTAAATGTCGTTCACACTGTGAACCACAGTCATGTGTCCTGAGCAACAAACTACCATCACACCTACACAAGCACAAATCAATCAGCACGGCCAGTAAGCCAAGGCCAACATGGAGGCAGGGGCCTAGCCGGGCAACAACTCTCATCTGCACACACTCAACACCACACCCCTCGACCTCCAACAATGTGCAGCAGTGAAGCACACATGCACTGGTGACATTGCACATGCACCCATGACTATTCCAGGGTGGTGGGTGGGAACCAAGGTGCAGAAACACATCACACATGGCCACTCAACAAGACTCCTGAATGTCTGACACACTGCACACTACGCTGTACATGGACATGACGGCAATACCACACCAACCAATGGGATCCCAGCCACAGTCACACACCAATGAAGAAGCCAAGGTCACCCACAAAGAACACACATAGACAACAACCAACATTGCAGCCCGGACCCTGAGGAGTGCCAGCAGTCACACACACAACGTGTCACAATCACTGAAAGATAACACAAACTGGAAATCACATGACAGGGGCAAACAACAAGTGCCAAGGGGAAACCTGACTGTGACCCATCTGCGTCTGCACACAAACTCAGCCCTGACAGCAAACACACCTATGGGTGACACCCTGATGACCAGTAATGTGCCATGCACCCACATCACATAGAACCCAGGGAGAAGACTTTGGGGGAACATAGGTCAACTCAGCAAGCATCACAAACAGGTACAACACTAGGGATCACAGCATGCACAGCAAAACGGAAGTGAACACACAGACATGCTCATACAACACACACCTTGGGCGCAGGCAATGTCACAGGAGTACACACTGCCATGAGGGGACTCCACTCCTGTGTGAGGAAAGCTGTGCCATATGTTGCCTCAGTAGGGCCCCATCATGTCAGCTGAGCACTTTGTCACACAATCAACAATTAGCACCAAATGAAGGCTCCCGTCACATCAGCCTGGTCATGGAAGTGCCAACGAAATCATCAGCACAGATCCAACACACTTGTATAGCAATGTTGCACTGACAACACAGATGAGTCCTTCCCCATTGATGCCCAAACCTGCATGTCCAGTGGAGATGGCCACACGGTCAGGGAAGTAGACGAATTGAACAATAGCAGGCACAACAGATGTGCAGGGGTGGAAGCCACAGATGTGAAATTGCTAATGTAAGTAGGAAATCCCATTGCCAAATACTGAACACATGACACCCTCAGATGCTGCTATGGATGACATGGATACACCACAGGATAGGACACATTCCCCCTGGACCACATGGGTTCCTGCACAGTAACACTTCAATTTCATGAGACCAAATATCACCATCACTGCAGCAAGGGCATGGTTAGCATCATCAACAACATGTACATCAGAAGCATAAGCACTAGAGAACAGAAAGTTGCTTTATTCAGCATATGTGTGTAATGAAAACTGAAAGTCCAGAAAAAACACAAAGGCCAATGGCCAGTCCATTGTCACAGTCCAAACAGGGTGACAGTGGCAGATGTCACCCTACGCATGCCTGCACAAAACCAGGGACAATCCACTAGGAGGGGCAACCGGGGGGCAGGCCAGGCACCGCAGGGACAGGATCAGGGCTCACCAGGAGGAAGCAGGGAAGGGGTGGTGGGTGCTGGAGAGCCACTGACAACTGCAGTGGAGGTGTCTGACATGGTGTGTGCCGGCACAACTGGGGGCATGACTCAGATGTTGTGGGTGCCGGCACGACTGCAGTGGACCCTGCAGATGGAGTGGACAGGTCCGCCACTGCAGTGCCCAAGTCAGACAGGGTGGTAGTGGACTCCACTGCAGTGCCTACCACCAGGGGAGGAGAATGGGGAACAGGCAAGGTGGGCTGGACAGAGGGGGAGGACACCCTCACCACATCAGTGGTACAGACAAGCGCAGCGGGGGTGTGGTGCCGGGAGAGCAAGTGGCAGGGGGAGAAGGCTGGATCCTCTTGGGGATGGTATATCTGTGGGTGGGGGAACCTGGGGCAGGGTGTGGTGGGGGCACCTGTGGAGTGGGGGCCTGAGGGATGGAGGAAGGAGACCTGGTGCCTGAGCTGCAGGGCGGCGGCGGGGTCTTGCTCTTACGACTCCGGGGGACTTGCGGGTGGGGGCCTCAGTCTGTCTGCACCTGGGGGAGGGTGTCCGGGGGCGAGGGGCACTCTGCTCCGTGTAGGTGGGCTTCCTCTTCCCCCTGAATGCTGTATCAGCTGGATCGGAGGGGAAGAGGCCGAGGTCACTGAGGAAGAGCCGCTGGGTCTTTGGGGTTGCAGGTGAGGCAAGGGAGGGTGCTTTGGAGGGAGAGGCAACTGAGGACTGCGCAGTGCTCGTGGATGCGTGTGTGTGTTCCAGGGCCCCATCCCCTGTGAGTCTGGTTTCAGTCCCCTGACTGTGCGTGCGTGTGCGTTTTGTTTGTGGCGTGTGTGTCTGTGTGCTGGATGTGTGTGTGCTGGTGTGTGCCTGTGCCGGTGTGTGTGTGCTTGGGACGGGTAAGGTGCTGGGGAGTGTGGATGGAGCAGAGGCAGGAGGGTTGAGGGACTGTCTGAGGAGGGACACTGCTGCCGTCAGGGAGGAGTCCATGGACCTATTGCCCCTCTGTAGGTCAGACATGCCCGATGAGATGCCCTCCATGAACGACACCAGCTGAGTCAACAGAGCGGTGTGCGCATGGAGGACACTCAGCATGGCTGTCTGCCCTACATGGAGCTGGCGAAGGAGGTACACAGACTCCCCACTCAGGGCAGCAGGGGACACAGGGGCAGGGGGTGCGGTGCCTGGCCCAAAGGAGACACGCTCCCGAACATGGGAGCCTCCACGGACCTGGGGAATGGGAGCCGATGGGAGGGCGGTGGTGGTGCTGGTGGTGGCGGGGACAGCAACACTAGCTGGGGTGTGGTGGCTGCTGACACCCGCCTCCATAAGGGAGTTATCCTCCGAGTTGCTCTGGTCCTCAGCTGAGGTGGATGGTGCTGAGGACTCCTCGGTGTGGCTCCCCTCACCCTCTGTGCCACTGGGTCCCTCCGACCACTCCTCGGCTGCTGACCCAGTCTGGCTCTCCGGCTCCTCCTGGTCCGTGGAGCTGTCCCCTTCCGTGGCCGTGGATGTATCTGCAAACAATGGGGAAACAGACAGACATCAGTCACCTGCACCAAACGCACACACCACTGTGAGCACAGCACATTACAGAGCAAGCCCTGGCATCATTAGTTGTACATTGCTAAAAGTGCCCTAACTGAACAGGAGAAGCCAATTGTCAGTCTGATGCCCACCATGGCACTCACATCCCACATGGCCTTGCACCCATCTGTCTGGTGTCTGTTGGATAGCAACACCCCAGTGTGGACACATGCACCAACTACACAGTAGTTGGACAGTGCAGAGGACACGGTGTAGCATGTGGACATGCACACATCACAACTCTTGCCACTGAGTCAGTACAGGTTTCCGGATGAAAGGGATGCCCAGAGTCAAATAGGAAATGCATGTGATGCATACCAGCGACAGACACCATGATGCACCCATGTCCTGATAGCCATCGCCACAATGGTGTGCATGTAGCACATGTCACTCCCCTGCAGGATCACCAATAAGTAGACACATGCCATGGCGGAGGCATGACTGCTAAGTCATACATCACTGTCTCAGTGATGTATGACTTGGCAGCCAGACAACAACACTCTGCACTGTGTCACAATAGTAGGTCATGGGGAATGCAAGTCCTGGAGCTGCACAAGTGCACATGTACATCCCCCACACAACACATCATCTTAACCCTCATCTGTCCAGGTCATACCGATTGGACATATGGGAGACCTGTGACACTACCCTCTGAACTTGAGCCCCTCACAATCTGCTGTGAATGGGAAACAGCTGCCTGAACTCCACGTTCGCATACCCCAGTCTGCACGGGCAGCTGATCAAACACCTATGTGACACACAAGTATCGTCTCTTATGGTCACATCTCCAGTGGCATGCTGAACCCCTACCGAGAAACACCCCAGCAGTCCTGGCAACATATCCACAGCACACTGACACAGAGGCAGACACCTGAGGGGTCAAATCACTGCGCACAATGTGTCAGCTGATACACGGGAGTGGGAGTACAGAGTGCATTGCATGGCCTGGAGTAGGCATGACTGTCCTGCCCCACATGAATGAGGGATGAGCCCTGGACAGTGGATAGCTGGCTATGTATGTGTGACACACGTAATCTGCACACTCCTGGGGCCCAAACATTGTTCCCACCCGCTGCATGGGCGTGTGCCACATACCCCAGGCACATGTGGTGGCTCAGCTCAGCAAGTGGACCGCATATCAAAGCAACACGCAGATTACATGTCCGAACACAGGCGTTGTGTGAACAATGGACCCACCCATGATGCCCACAACAGAGTTAGGGAAACAGATGCTGTCCCCCACCTTGAGTGAAGCAAACTGCAAGGACACAGTCCCAAGTGACACAATTCCCTGAATGTAAGGGCCACACCTGGGTATCAGATGAGGAGTGGGCAGTGCACAATAGAGGGACATGGCTCCTGGACAACATGACTGCTGTACTGTGGCAGTTGAACCAGGCCAGAGGAGGGCACATAGCATGTAATACAGAGTTCACAGTGCAGTCTTTGACTCACCCCCTCCTTGCTGCTGTCTGGCCTTCAGCTGCCCATCCAGGTCTGGAAACACCACCGCCAGGATCTGGAGCATGTGGGGGTCCGGGTCCGTGTTCCGCCCCTCCTGAGAGGAGGCGACAGCTTCAGCTGGACCCGTGCAATCCTCCGGGTCCAGCCCCGAAGGTCCTGCCACCTCTTCTGGCAGTTGCGGATCCGGCGCTTGTAGACCCCCACGGACCGGACAGCCCGGACGATGTCCTTCCAGATCTCCTGCTTCCGATGGGCATTAACCTGTCAGGATGACAAAGTGAAAAGGCCATTACTACACATGCAACATATCCGTGCATGACACAGTTGTATATACATGTCTCAATCACAGGGGCACATGATGTACACAGGCAGTGCAACGCTGCCCATGGACAGTTTGCCAGAAGTCACTACATGGTATCATTGCATGGGAAGTAAAACCTTGTTCAAATGCACTGTCACTGCACCATACCTGTCCAGTGCATGTCACTACACACTATGGGGGTGACAACTACTCAGTGAGCCTGCTAGCCAGTGGTGTGCAGACTTTCAGCCTTGCGAGTCAGACACAATGCACATTCAGAAAGGCAGTGCACAGAACACTCACCTGCTCCCCTGGTGTCCCATACAGCTTGCTGTACTGTGGAAGTAGGCTGTCCAGCAGGGCCTGGTTCTCCTCAAGGCTGAAGGCTGGGGCTCTCTCCACAGTACGTGCCATTGCAGGGTCCAGAGGGGGCAGAGACAGCAGCAGTGCAGTGGCAGATGTCGTCCTGGAGCATGTAGTGCAGGCAAGTGAGCTCTCAGGGGAACAGCCAGCAATATATATGTGCTGGAGAGGCAGATACTGTCCCATGTGTCCAAAGTGATAGGTCCAAGTCGTTTGCATCTTCTGAATCTGGACAATCCATTGAATAGCAGCACCAATACACGCCCACAGCATCCTTCAAATCTTCAACTTCATGACATACATGATTTTGCAACATTGTTGTGGGTGACCAACTGAATTTCCAGCAACCGACTCGTTCGAATTTCGAAAACGCGTCCATTGCCAGGCTAGGCCATTGTCAATGGGTGCGCACCGATCGGTCCATTGCAGTACAACGCGTACAGGGGTACAACGCGTACCCGCACACATTGAATGCAATGGGCCGGCCGGGGGCACCGATCGGTCCATTGCGGTACAACGCGTACAGGGGTACAACGCGTACCCGCACACATTGAATGCAATGGGCCGGCCGGGGGCACCGATCGTTCCATTGCGGTACAACGCGTACAGGGGTACAACGCGTACCCGCACACATTGAATGCAATGGGCC
This sequence comes from Calotriton arnoldi, assembly GCA_963921515.1. Taxonomy (NCBI): domain Eukaryota; kingdom Metazoa; phylum Chordata; class Amphibia; order Caudata; family Salamandridae; genus Calotriton; species Calotriton arnoldi. Next base: position 406,291 of record CAWUFW010010523.1, read on the forward strand.
GGCCGGGGGGACCGATCGGTCCATTGCGGTACAACGCGTACAGGGTACAACGCGTACCCGCACACATTGAATGCAATGGGCCGGCCGGGGCACCGATCGGTCCATTGCGGTACTAACGCGTACAGGGGTACAACGCGTACCCGCACACATTGAATGCAATGGGCCGGCCGGGGGCACCGATCGGTCCATTGCGGTACAACGCATACAGGGGTACAACGCGTACCCGCACACATTGAATGCAATGGGCCGGCCGGGGCACCGATCGGTCCATTGGTGATCAACGCGTACAGGGGTACAACGCTGCACTACACACATTGAATGCAATGGGCCGGCCGGGGCACCGATCGGTCCATTGCGGTACAACGCGTACAGAGGTACAACGCGTACCCGCACACATTGAATGCAATGGGCCGGCCGGGGCACCGATCGGTACATTGCTGATCAACGCGTACAGGGGTACAACGCGTACCCGCACACATTGAATGCAATGGGCCGGCCGGGGGCACCGATCGGTCCATTGCTGATCAAGGCGTACAGGGGTACAACGCGTACCTGCTCACATTGAATGCAATGGGCCGGCCTGGGGCACCGATCGGTCCATTGCTGTTCAACGCATCTGTGTACAAGTGACTGGCATATGTCACCATGCCTGTCTCAGATGAACATATGCCAGCCACAGATAGCTCCCAGGGAGTGAGGGGCACACCTACAACACGACAGCCTGTCCAAACTGTATCATAAGGCATGTAAGGCAGCATTTCCTATTGTGTGTATGTTGGTGTACATGTTGTCCTGTGGGTGTCACCTGGGGGCAGCCACCCCCAGGCTGTGCACGTGTTCATGGGGACAGGATCCTGGGTGTTACGTGTACATGACCACTGTGATGTGCAACTGTTCATATCTGTGCATGTGCCATGATCACATTTCACGGTGGTGTATGTGTATGCCATGTCACATACCCCATGAGTCCCATGTGGGATGGTATGTTTGAGCCAGGGTGTCCCAGTGGCACAATAGTGATGGTCCTCCACAGTCTGTGTGCATGTAGTGTTTACAATGTCTCTGATTTCATGTGCACAATGGGAGGCAGTCTCCACATCCACGTTGTGTGTGCATGGACTTTGATGTTGTGCGTGTGTGTGTCACAGACGTCCATGTCTGTCCTGCAGTGGCAAGTGGGACCACTACCTGTGGGGGTCATGGTTGTTTTGCTGTGGTGTATACCTGATACTCCATGTAATGCCAGTGTCCATGTGGCAATACAGGGCCCTGGGAATGTACCTGTCATTGAGCTGTGATGCCTGGGGCACATCTGTCCTCACATGTCACTGTGGGGGGTGATTGTGACACGGCAGCAGGAGATGGGAACTGTGACACGGCCTCATGATATCCAATGGGCCAACCTGGGACTTATTGATGCCACTTGTTGAACCGTGATGACAGATGTTGGCCATGTATGTACCATACATGTCCTTACGGAACTGCACACTTCATGTAGTTGTGCCTCATGATGATGTATGTTGTGATATTGAGTGTGTTCAATGCCGCATATGTGGGGTGACTGACAATCTTGCTTTCTTCTCCTCTGCACTGCAGGGCTCCTGCTGTCCATCGACCATTCCCAGACCTGGCAACGATGGTGGGACGGGACAGCATCCGACGGTACCGCTTCACCAGGCAGCTGATTGAGGATTTGGCAGTGCAGTTGGCCCCACATTTGCAGCCTGGCCGGCCGTATCCTACAGCGCTGACCCCCAAGGTGAAGGTGATGGCAGCCCTACACTTCTTTGCCACCGGTACCTTCCAACATACTGTGGCGACTGCTGGTGGGATGTCACAGACCATGTTGAGCCGTGTGCTCCGCGATGTTTTGGAGGCAATGTTGCTATTCCTGAACCGGTACATCTATTTCCCTAGACTGCAACGACTCACTGACGTGAAGAGTGACTTCTATGCCCTGGGGAGGATGCCGCATGTCATTGGCTCCATTGATGGGACACATGTGGCTTTGGTACCACCACAGGCCCAGGAGCAGGCCTACCGTAACCGCAAGCACTACCACTCGGTCAATGCACTGGTGGTGTGTCTTGAGGATATGACCATCACACACGTGTGTGCCCGTTTCCCTGGTTCAGCACACGATGCCTTTGTGATGAGGAGTAGTCGCATCCCCAGGATAATGGCACAGATGCAGAACCAGCGTGCCTGGCTTGTCGGTGTGTACTGACTTTGTGCCATTGTGTGTGATCTGATCTGTAGTATTCCGCCCACTTTTCCAAGTCAGCTAATGTGCACTTGTCTGTCCGTAGGTGACTCTGGATACCCCAACATGCCGTGGTTGCTGACACCCCTCAGGAACCCTGTGACACCAGCCCAGATGCGCTACAATGAGGCACATGGTCGGACCAGGAGAGTGATTGAGCAGACATTTGGTCTCCTGAAGAGCCGCTTCTGCTGCCTGGACAAGACAGGAGGGTCCCTCCCATATGCCCCAGCGAAGGTGTGCAAGATTATCATCGTCTGCTGCATGCTCCACAACCTGGCAGTGCGGAAGGAGTTGCCTCTCATCCAGGATGACAATGACCAACAACCGCCACCTGTGGAGGATCCTGGCCTGGACCACGATGCCAGTGATGATGATGATGAGGGTGATGTCCGCACACAGCTCATCACCAACTTCTTTAGCTGAATGTGAGTATCCTGAGGTGTCATGTCAATGATGTGAGTTGGCATGATATGTGTAGGTGGTGCCCTGGTGCTGTTGGAGTGTGTCCATGGGCTACTTGACTGGATGTGTGTAGCGATGTGTGCTTACAGGTGGTCTGTACTCCCCAACAGTGTTGACCTGCTAACTTGGTTCTGGGTGGGTATCTTGTAACATGTATTGTGCATGAGTTTTGCTGTTCTGTCCTGTTCTCCATTGCTTTTGACTGTGTGTCATTTCTGTCCTTCACAGGGTACTTTCAGATTCGTTTGGTCAACTGTGTCCACCGACGACGTGATTGTACTTCCAGGGTGGTAGCTGTTGTGTCCCTACAGGTGATGTGCGCAACACCCATGGACTTCCTTCCTTCTACAGTTGTTGACTGTGTGCCCGCTGCCAGGTGGGATTACCTTGCATCTGTAGTGGTTACGACATGTTGCAACTGTGTAATAAACCTGTGCTTCACTTTGTGATGTGCGTTGTCTGTGGTCACACATTTGACTGCCATTTGCTTACTGCACCTGTGGGCTACTTGACTACAACTGGGAATAGGTGTGGTGTCTGTGCATTGCACCGTCTTCCCTGGCAACATCAGTGTAGGCAATGAATCAGATGGCCTAGGTGTGTATGTGTTGTGTAGCCCTGGTGGTGTGTCTCCCTCATATGTGTCACGTTGCCTTTACTCGCATGCCTGTGTTGTACTTGCTGTTGCAGTTCGCATACACAGTGTAATTTTGCAGTTCATCATCCCCATGACAGCACCCACGTTGGAATCACAACAGAGGCAAGTATGGTGTATTAGTGTGTTTATTGTGATACATTTGTGTGAATAGTGCATAGGATGGTTAGTGCTGTACATATATCTTGCAATCAGAAGTTCCTAGGTGAATTGAAAGTCCTGGTAGACAAAATCCCCAGTATCGGGGCCACAGTTGTCTGAGACATTGGTCCAACTTGTACTCCCCATGTAATGTGTGGGAGTTGTGTTGCCGTCAACAGGGTGAACAGTTTGTGCACAAAGGTGAACATCCAGAACAGGTTCAGGCTTCCTGGGAGTTGCACTTGGCCATCGGCCTCTCACTTGCCCCTCCTCGGACGACCCCTCTTCTTTGGGGGCCCCTCAAGTACAGGCTGCTGCGGTGCAGGGGACTCTCCGCCAGAGTCATCCTCCCTCCCTGTGGCAGTTGCAGTTTGTTCAGCACCAGATGTTGTTGGCACACAGGGAGGTGTAGACTGGTTGTTGTTCATCTGGCGGAGGCATTGTAAAATGTCCCTGTGCACCGCCGTCATCTCTTGCAGTGCGTCCCACTTGGACTCCACGCGGGACATGTGTGAGTCCAAGCGGGCATGATGGGCAGCCTGCTGCTGTTTCATGTCTCTGAGGAGCCCCACTACCTGGCTGAGATCTCCGGTGCTGGACTGGTACGCATCGGCTATGCGTACCAGTTGTGGGTCATCATGCACACCAGCAACCTCTGCAAGCAGCGACCTCTGTCTCCTACCCCTCCCACCACCCCTGCCGACATGTGCAGTGCGTGCAGTGGCACGCACAGATGACCCTGGTCCCCCTTGGGGGTTGGTGGTGGTGGTGGTGTCCATGGCCCCACGTTGGTCCAGGGTCCCTGTGCTGGTGTTGCTCCTTGTTCTGTCCATGTCGGCAGGGATGGTATTTGTGGTGACAGTCGTTGGAGGGGTGGGTGCAGGGGTGCAGCTGGTGGTCCTGCTGGTGCTGCAGCTGGTGGTCCTGCTGGTGCTGCATGTTGACATGCACCGGATGTGCCAGGTTGGTCTTCTTCGTCCGAGGAGGGCAGAGGCTGTACGACACCAGTGAGCTCCGCATCCTCTTGAGCCTGGGACTGGGACTCCTCAGCGTCTGCTGCTGTGTCCCCATCATCACCTGTTTTTGGGAGACACACACAATGTATGTTAAGTTTCTGCAGGCATCAATGGTTGACACACCTGACAGTTGTGACTGTGCCTCTGGATGCGGGCCTGTACATTGCATTGTCCTAAGTCGTCACAGTCAGGGGTTGATATTGGTGTAGCACATTGTCCTGCATTATTTGGGCATTTCTATGTATTTGTTGGGGTGTGAACATGGTCTGCATTGGTTGTATTTGGTTAACAGCCGGCCCTCCTTCCCACCCAGCCAGTCAGTTATCCCACCATGGACTGTGCTTGCATTGCAGGGAGTGGAAGTTGTCTCTCAGGATGTCAGTCAGTGGTGTCCTGCTGTTGGTTGTTGCACAGTTGCCAGCAGGGCCTTGTGCTCCCCACAGCAGTAGCCAGTGTCAGCCATCTTGTCAGTCCTTATCCACTCCCTGTGATGTGAGCATGGTTCAGGGTGGTGTTGATGGGACAGTTGTGGGGGTGAGCTATGTCTGTGACTATGACTCCCATCATGCTATTGCCTCCACCCCACTTCCCAGCATTCCCATACTTACTTGCTTTTGTGGGGAGTTCAGTGTGTGTGGGTGTGAGAGCAATGGCAAGATGGCTGACATTGGTGTCCTGCTGTTGGTTGGTGTGCAGTTCCCAGCATGCCCTTGTGCTCCCCACAGCAGTAGCCAGTGTCAGCCATCTTGTCAGTCCTTATCCACTCCCTGTGATGTGAGCATGGTTCAGGGTGGTGTTGATGGGACAGTTGTGGGGGTGAGCTATGTCTGTGACTATGACTCCCATCATGCTATTGCCTCCACCCCACTTGCCAGCATTCCCATACTTACTTGCTTTTGTGGGGAGTTCAGTGTGTGTGGGTGTGAGAGCAATGGCAAGATGGCTGACAGTGGTGTCCTGCTGTTGGTTGGTGTGCAGTTCCCAGCATGCCCTTGTGCTCCCCACGACACAGCAACAGTGTCAGACATCTTTTTTTTTTTAAATATCATTTTTATTGGCATTTAATAAGAATCCCAATCAACAGTCTACAATCATTACTTTTCTGTGCATTGAGCATTGCTGTTCAGAATAAGACTCTCAGTGACTCGCCCCTCTCCCAAGCATAATTGTTAGAGTTGCCATTAACAATATGTTTAACCCCGTTTGGGTAAGTACAGATAAGGATCCCGAGGTACCTCCTGCTGAGGACAATATCCAATGAAGGCAACTTCTACAATACACAGAAATACAAATGGAGAGGACAAAAGAAAAACAGGGAGATCAAAACTTGTTGAAACTTTCACAGTGGAAATGAAACCAAGTGGGTGTCATGAAGGAGGTAGCCAGCCCTTCTAGGGGACAAGCCATGCAGTAGAAGCTTCCTGTCATCGCTGTAAAATAAGTGCTATATGTTCTGATGCATCTCAGACTCACATTGTATACCATCGCAATATACCTGATAATGGATGCCTAAAATGATCGCACAATAAATAGTGGGACAAAATAGTCCCCAAATCGCGAACTATCTTAATTATAATAAAAAACACAAAACTTAAGAACCATCTACCAGGGGACGTATTCAGCAGGCAATGTGTGAACTAAGGTCCAGTACCAACACGTGTGTTAAACCATGAGCGGGCCAGAGCAGATATGGGACAGCCCCCCCTTCTCTCTACGTCTGTGCTGCTCGGGTAGCCCCCTCGCATCCCAGGAGGTCGGGTCAGCGCATTACCCCTAAAAAAAAAAAAAAAAGGTGAAGCTCAGCTCTCGTGGCCGTGTAGATAAACATCTAATTTTGGGTATCCGGGTCACTCAATTCTGACTCGGTGGGTGAGGGCGGAGCATTCCTGGCTTCCCAAGCCCTAACTATATCCGCCCAAGGCTCCGCTAGCGGTTTACGCCGTTTAGTTACCTTATCTTCCTTAATCAAGGCTCGTTCCTCCACTCTGGCCCAGTTAGTCACGTCCTCCTCCCATTTAGTCACCAACGGGGCTTGCGGCTTTTTCCACCCAAGGGCTATTCGCCACTTAGCCAAAAGCAAGGCCAAATCGGCGAATCGGTGCCGCAGTCGGTTGGCCTTAGGTCTTGGAAAAAGGCCCAGCAGGCAAGCTGCTGGTATACACCCCAATCCCAGGGACACAACTTTATTAATCACGTCTACCACTTTCGTCCAGTACTCTTGGACCTTCAAGCAGGTCCAGGTCATGTGGGTCAAGTCAGCGTCAACCAGATTACAGCGTGGACAAGCCTGATCTCCCCCCGAAGGCTATCATTAAGCGGTGGGGCGTGAGGTATGTTCTATGGAGCCAATTGAATTGTAAGTATTTAAAAGCCGCATTCCGGGACACCTTCTTGGGGCTTCCCAAGGCTCGCTCCCAGTCTTTATCGGAGAGCTGTGTAGTAAGCATGGTCTCCCATCTCCTCTCAGGCGGTGCAGTGTGTGGCCTGATATTGCCAGAAATCCCTGATAAAGCCATTTCACTAAGTGGCCAGCGGAGCCCAGTGTCACCAACGCGTGTAAGATCGGATGTGTATCGGGTTCCTTCGTCTCCCTCCCCCACAGTTCAATCATAGCACCCCGCATTTTATGGTAATTCAAGAATTGCCCCGCCGGTAGCTCGTGGTATTCCAAGAAGTCTGTCAACGGTAACAATTCCCCATCCCGGTAGCAGTCCCCGATTGTCCGGACCCCCGCCTCCTCCCATTCCTTCAACTGACGTTCTGTGAGTGGTGGGCCCCCTCCCGCCTGCGGTAAACCCACGAAGGCGACGCATGGGGAATAGAGTTTCATGGTGCCCGATCGTTTCGTGGTTCTGTCCCAGCATGTCATGGCTACAGAGAGCAACACCCCCATAGGCTTGATCTTCCTGCTTCTGTCAAGCAGTCTGGGTAGGAGTAACGCCCTCACGGAGCAAGGAGTAGGCGAGAGCGTGTCCAACCCCCTTCCATCTAACCATCTAGCCAACCACTGCAATTGGCCTGCCAAATAATATGCTTCAAAGTCAGGGGCTCCCAGGCCCCCGGCCAGCGGCTGGAGGCGCAGCATTTGTAGCGACACTCTGTTGCGGCCCCCGTCCCAGATCAGGTCTCTCAGAATCGAATCCAATATCGTAAACCAACTGCGTGGTATAACTACAGGGAGATTAACAAAATAATATAGGAGGCGGGGTAATATTACCATCTTTGACAGCGCCACCCTGGCCATTACAGGCAGTCGCAGAGTGCGCCAAAAGGCCACGTTTTGGCGAAGTCCCTGTAAGGCTCCTCCTAGATTCCCTTCTAGCAAGTCCGACTGAGTATGGTAAATCTTTATCCCCAGATACTTAAAAATCTCCGGAGCCCAATTAAATTCCATCGGGAGAGTCAATGGTCGCGGCAAGTTAGGGCATAATGGAAAGATATGTGTCTTCCCCTTGTTCATTCGCAAGCCCGAGAGCTCTGCAAACTCCTCCAGTTTCCGCAAGATCCTGGGAATCCCCTCAGGCCCATCTCTCAGGTAAACCAGGACATCATCCGCATAGAGCGAGACGATGTGAGTAGACTCATCTAGCCTGATCCCCAGGCGCTCGCCCTCCTGCCGGAGGTGTGCAGCCAGTGGCTCTATGGCCAGGGCGAATAGTAATGGCGACAGAGGGCACCCCTGCCGGGTCCCCCTGTATATCGTATAAGGTGCGGATATCATGGCACCCGTGCGAACACGAGCCCTTGGTTCTTCATACAACAGGCGCACCCAATTTGACCAACCCTCACCCATCGCCATCTTATCCATAGTAGTTAGTAAAAAGTCCCAACTCAGGGAATCGAAAGCCTTCTCAAAGTCTATCGATATCACTACCGCATTTGGATAATTCCTAATATCAGAATGGAACATGATGTTATACAATCTACGCAAGTTATTAGAGGTAGAGCGTGTGGGTATAAACCCATTCTGATCGGCGTGTATCAATCCCCGCATGTGCGGTAGGAGCCTGGTAGCCAACGACCTTGCTTAAAATTTTAAAGTCCGTATTTAACATGGACAAGGGACCGAAATCCGTCACTTTGGGGTGTGCTGTCTTGGTTTTGGGTAAGGGGATTACCAGCGCTTCTCTGATAGTGGATGGAAGTTTCCCAACACCCAGCGAGGCTTCATATAGCCGCTCTAAGTGTGGGGCCACGATGTCTAAAAATGTCAGGTAAAAGTCCGCCGGGAGGCCATCTGGACCTGGTGTTTTCCCCCGTGCCATCCCCTTTAGTGCCGCTCTAATTTCCCCGACTTTGACTGGCAGCGCCAGGGAGTCTCTACTACTCGCTTCCAATCCCGGCAATCCTATCGTGTCAAGGTATGCTCTTATCCGTTCCAGCGGTACCGCACGCGGCTGCTCGTACAGGGTTTCATAGTATCTCCGAAACTCTTTGTTAATTGCGCTCGGAGAGTAAAGCACCTGCCCCCTAAGATCTGTAACACTCGGGATGGGTGTCCCTCGTGTCTCAGGTCTAACCAGCCAAGCCAGTAATCTACCAGCCCTGCCCCCTTCCTCGTGCTGCCGTACCCTGTAATTATTCAGGTCTAGAATCCATAGCCGGTCCCAGGTTTTGTTATAGCAACTCCGGAGTTCTGCTATCTTATCTAGCACTGCTAAGCCTGTCGCCAGTTCCCTGTCAAGCTCTTTTTGTTGTAGTTCCAGTTGCTCCAACTCCCCAGTGATTCCACGCCGGATTCCCACCGTTTGCCCAAGACATTGCCCCCTGGTGACCACTTTAAATGCTTCCCATTCCATTAACGGGGAGCTTGCGGTGCCTTGATTGTTAATGAAGTAGGTGGTCAATTCAGCAGCTAATATCTGCTTGAACCCTTCATCCTCCAATAAATTGGAGTCCAACCTCCATGAGGGGATCGGAGTACTCTCGGGGGTAGGGGTAAACTTCATGAGCAAGGGGCTATGGTCTGATATGGCTCGTCCCAAATATTCAGTCCTTGAAAGCAGGTGAGTGAGAGCGGTGGAGCAAAAGAACATATCCAATCTCGTATGAAGATCATATAGGTGGGAGTAGTATGAATAATCTCTCTGCTTATCGTGATGAAGTCGCCATATGTCCACTAGTCCCCAACCCTCCACCCATCGCCTGAGACCCTGTGCTGTACTGGATGCGAGTGTGCCACGCAGTGGGGGCATAGACCGATCACATTCAATATTATACACACAATTAAAATCACCTCCCAGGATTAAATTGTCACTATCCACTCCCGCCAAAATCCCAGACATCTTCTCTAGGAAGGGGATCTGATCCCTATTGGGGGCATACACGTTGCCTATTATTATCTCCCTCCTGACAGCTTCCCAAGTATGATAACAAACCTTCCTTCCGCGTCTATCCATTTCCGAGTAAGTTGGAAGGGAACACCTGGGCGAATCCACACTAGTACCCCTTTCGCAAATGCTGAATAAGTAGTTGCATAAAGCTGCCCCCTCCATCTACGCTGCAGCCTCCCCGCTTCTGTTTCGGTGAGGTGGGTCTCTTGTAGCAACGCCAGATGTACTCCTCTGCGGCGTATATAATTAAGAATGCTATATCGTTTAGCAGGTGACCCCATGCCCCGTATGTTCCAAGTGAGGAGTTTAAACTCTTCTACCCTGACTACTGGTGGCGCCATTGGACACCGTTATAATACATGCCCTGGTTCCCACCCATGGTCCAAATCCCGAAAGTCATCATTGTCCTCCTGGTAATAAACAATAACCCCACAACATGAACTCCCACCCCTATGAGCGGACTGACAACGGTCAGCTGCCCAAATTTGCAAAAACAGTGCATAGTACAATCCTATGACAAAAGAATTAGGTCCTAGAAACCAACTAAGGACCTACTGGGGAACGTGGCCCGAACTTCTTGGTGGCTAGTTGTTCAGCACTACAGTCCGCGAGGCGAAGCAGCCAAGAGGACCGGTACCCCCGAGCCCAAGAGCCCCCCCCGCCCCTCCCCAACAAAAGTTGTAATCTACATGCCGGAGAGGCCGTACCACTCTAGTGACTGACCTCGAGATCCAAAACATTAAAGGCGTGAGTGGTGGAGTGGAGCGGGGGGAAAGAGAGAGCGAGAAGAGTCAGCCGGGGAGAAAAAGAGAGAGGAGGACCGGGACCATCGGGGGGGGGGGAAAGAACAGGAGGAAGAATATGCAATTGCTCAGCCAAAGAAGGTGTCCGCAGTCTGTGGCGTAACATCTGGCAGGCTCTTGCGCCCACTCGTCGAGGAGTCCGATCCCGACTTATCAGTTCCCTGGTGCGAATTCGACCCTTTCTCGTGTGGCGCGGAACCACTGCGCGCTATCTCCGTCACAGCTTGTAATGCTTTTGCTCTTTCCGCTGCTGTGTGTGAGGTGCAGGCTTTTTGGTGAACCTTTGGCGCTGTCGCCTCCGTGTCTGCTTCCCAGAGGCGTGCCGAGCCTTGGCAGGTTGTTGGGAGGTGGACTCATGATGTCCTTCCGTTTGGTATGCTTCCACCCATTCCCAGGCTGCTGTAGGGTCATTGCAGAAATATGTTTTCCCATCCAATACGATCCGCAACCTAGCCGGGAACATCAACGAATAGGATATGCCCTCCTCTCGCAGCGCACGCTTGACCTCCAAAAACGAAGCACGTCGTCGCTGAACTTCTACTGTGTAGTCTGGGAATAGGGATACTTTGCAGTTCTCGACTGTATACGGCCCTTCGGTGCGTGCGTTCTGAAGCAGGAGATCACGATCACGGAAATGGAGGAGTCTGGCCACCACCGGTCTTGGCGGTCTCCCCGGCGCTGGTGGTCTGTTGGGCACACGGTGGGCCTTCTCAAGTGTGTAAAATTGGGAGAGGCCCTCAGGTGCTACCACTTCTTTCAGCCATTTCTCCAGATAAGATATCATGTCCCGCCCTTCACTTCCTTCCGGCAGCCCCACTACCCGCACATTATTGCGGCGATTACGCCCTTCCGCGTCTTCCGCCCTGCGTTCCATCACCACCATTCTCTCGGACAGGTCTTCCACTTTTGCAGCCAGGGCCTTCTGTGTTGGAGTGATTTCTTCTAGCGATTCCTCCACGTTCTTAACCCGATCAGAGAGTTTGCCATGTTCAGCACGCAGCAGGCCCAGCCCCACCGCCACCGTGCTGATGTCCTGGTGAAGCGTCGCTTTAGTGTCGGCGATTGCTTCCAGGATCTTCGTGTACTGCTGCTGGATCGGAAGTACGATCGGCTCTCCTCCCTGCTCCCCGGGCGTGGTCTCCGGGACGCCATCATCCTGGTCCGGGGGAGGGCCCCCCTGCTTCGCCCTGGGCTTACCCATTGGGAGCACAGCGTGCACCACCGCCTCCGATCTCGTGCGGCCCGTTTTCTGTGGGCCGGGTCGGCCACTGCCTCCCCGGATTCCCGCCCTTCCAGTGCGCAGTTCCGCAGACAGCCCGCCAACTCGCCCACTGCTCCAGACTTCAGGCCCAGGCCGCTGCGTCAGGGGTGTGACCACGCTACGGCCCCCCTCTACTCCGATGACCCTGCCGGCTATCCAACTAAAGCGATCAGTGAGCCTCACAGATCCAGGGTATAACCAGGGCCCCTGCGATATCTTCGCGGCACAGGTGGTATATAGCACCAAGTTCGTCACAAGGCTTCGCGCTGCTCCCCAGTTGCGATTTAAGGCAGGGTCCCGCTTCGGTGAAGGACTTATATTCCACCGTGCCTGCTCTCATGTAGCATGCCGCAACACCTCCTTGGCCGGCCCAATCCTGACCAGTCGCGCTAGCTCGGCAGCCCCGCTAGCTATGCACCTCGCAATCAAGCTCCGTTCGTATTACTCGCAGTCCGGCAGCATCCCGGGCGACCGATGGCGGCCCTCCAGTCCACCCCGCGTGCAGTGCACCAGTGCCACTCCCCCAGGGCAACCCGGCCAGCGCGCCAGTCGAAGGTAGGGTCCGTCGCTACCTCGGGGATCCGAGCGGCCGCTTCCAGCTCACCCACAGTGCGCCGCAGGAGCGGGGTTCAGATCCCAGCTGCGCCTCTGTGCTCCCCCAGTGCCGCGCTCGCATCTCCTGTAATGCAGGCTCAGGAGTGCCAAACAGGCAATTCCCGCGCCCTCTCACCTCTGACAACCAGGTGAGCCTCGTGGGGCAACTCCCTCCCCCGGATGCCGGATGGTACTCCGCTTCGCGATCACTCCGGTCCTCCAGCTCAGTCCCCCACCAGGGCCCCGGCACCCATTCAGGTGTTCCCACACCCTGACCCCAGTTCAGTCCAGACCGGAGGGGGGTCAGCAAGTCTGTAATTGCCCTCAGGAGCTGCCGGGCATCTGCTGTGTACGTCTGACCTCTGCAGAGGGCTCCGCCCGATCCGTGGCGCAGATCCGCTACAACGCTCCGGCCGCCATTTTCCCCTGCGCCGCGGTCCCGTCTCGTTGGCAGCAAACTTGTCTTCCCGTCGGAGCTCCGGCTCCAACTTGCAGCTACAGGTGCTCTTCAAGCGGCCCTCGCGATTATCGCAGCGGAGGGCCCCCAGACACCGGGGGGGAGCTCCGTTAGGCAGGATAAGTCGCACGGCTGGCGCGGAGCTCGTAGCTCACGCATCCGCTCTCATCGGCTTCGTAGCCACGCCCCACAGTGTCAGACATCTTTGATGGGCCTTTCCACTCTCTGTGGGATGTGCATGCGTGAGTGTGAGCTTGCTGGGCCATGTGGTGGGGGATGTAGAGCTGTGCCTACGACTCCCATCATGCTATTGCCTCCACCCCCTTCCCAGCATGCCCATGCTTCCTTCCTTTTGACTCTGCTTCCCTGTGGGGTGGGCTGCCTGTGCTGACAGGATGGCTGGGAGTGTTGTCCTGGCAGTTGTTTGGCTAAAAGTCCCAAGAGTGTCCCTGTGCTTCACACTACATTACCCAGGGTGGAGGTTCTTTGTGGGATCTTGAGTTAGTATGTGAGGCATTGCATTCTCCCAGGTGGGTTCTGTGGAGTTTGTGTTGAGGGGTGTGAGGGGAGGTGCTTGTGACTATGGTCAGTGCTGCGAGTCCTCCTTCCCACCCAGCCAGATATCCCACCATGGAACGTGCTTCCATTGCAGGGAGTGGAAGTTGTCTCTCAGGATGTCAGGCAGTGGTGTTGTGCTGTTTGTTGGTGCACAGTTCCCAGCAGGGCCTTGTGCTCCCCACAGCAGTAGCCAGTGTCAGCCATCTTGTGAGTCCTTATCCACTCCCTGTGATGTGAGCATGGTTCAGGGTGGTGTTGATGGGCCAGTTGTGAGGCTGAGCGATATCTGTGCCTACTACTCCCATCATGCTATTGCCTCCACCCCCTTCCCAGCATGCCCATGCTTCCTTCCTTTTGACTCTGCTTCCCTGTGGGGTGGGCTGCCTGTGCTGACAGGATGGCTGGGAGTGTTGTCCTGGCAGTTGTTTGGCTAAAAGTCCCAAGAGTGTCCCTGTGCTTCACACTACATTACCCAGGGTGGAGGTTCTTTGTGGGATCTTGAGTTAGGATGTGAGGCATTGCATTCTCCCAGGTGGGTTCTGTGGAGTTTGTGTTGAGGGGGTGTGAGGGGAGGTGCTTATGACTATGGTTAGTGCTGCGAGTCCTCCTTCCCACCCAGCCAGATATCCCACCATGGAACGTGCTTCCATTGCAGGGAGTGGAAGTTGTCTCTCAGGATGTCAGGCAGTGGTGTTGTGCTGTTTGTTGGTGCACAGTTCCCAGCAGGGCCTTGTGCTCCCCACAGCAGTGGCCAGTGTCAGCCATCTTGTCAGCCCTTATCCACTCCCTGTGATGTGAGCATGGTTCAGGGTGGTGTTGATGGGTCAGTTGTGGGGGTGAGCAATATGTGTGACTACGACTCCCATGATGCTATTGGCTACACTGACTTGCCCAGCATACACAGAATTCCTTCCTTTGAGTGGTCTTCACTGTGTGTTGGTGTTGTAGTGGTGGCTACATGTCTGGATGTGTTTGTTAGTTCTATTTGTGCCACTGCCTAGCTGTAGTTGTGTTTGTACATGTGATGACACGGTTAAATGTAACTTTGAGATGGCATGTGTTGTGTTTATCTGACTGACATACACATTTTGGGATGATTCTGTTCTGGTTGCTGTGTAATTGCTATGAGTGCATGGTTTGACTCTCCCCTTGACAGTGATGTGTGTGTGTATTGTGGCAGAATATTGTGTACATTTGTTGTGTACTCACCAGGCTCTGGGATGTTCTCTAGTCCATAGACGCTCACTGGCGGAAGGATGGCCCGCACCTTCTCCTCCCAGGGCCTGAGGTATACTGGGTTGGCAGGAGGGCCACTGCCGGTGTATTGGCTGAGGAGGTAGTCCTTCTTGAGCAGCTCCCGTACCCTCCTGCGCACGTCATACCACCTGTTCTGGATGTCAGTCTTTGTGCGCAGACATGGTGATTGTGCGTTCACCATGTTGATGATCCTCTCCCACATCTTGGTTTTCTGGGAGATGGGGGTCTGTTGGACCAGTGTGCCAAACAGCTGTGGCTCTACCCTGAGGATCTCGTCTACCAGGACTTCCAATTCACAATCTAGGAACTTGTGATTCTTCTTGGGGGGCATGGTGATGGGTGGTGATGGTGAGTGATGTGTGTGTTGGTGAGGGTGTGTGGGTGTGTGTTTTGCTGGGTGTGTGTGAGGTAGCTATTTGTTGGTGTGCTGATGGTGTGTGGCTTGTGTGAGGGATGAGCTGTGGGTGTGTGGTTGCTGTCTGTTGCGTGCTGGCAGTTGAATGGCATTTGCAAAGGATCATGGTTGGGATTTGTCCTTTATATGGGTGGAGTTGTGGGTGTGTCTTTGTTCTCTGTCCCCACCCCCCCCAGTATTTATTGGCTTTGTAATTGCTTGTTTGGCCTTTTTTTGTGTATTTTTCCTTAGTACTTTTTGTGCATGTTGGAAACGTTCTTGTGACCGAGTCGGACCCTGCATTTGTCTCGTTCGGTCTTCTCCGTTTCGTTCACGCTGTGTTTGTGCAGTTTTCTATGCTGTGTACGCGTCAGTCGCGGTGTTTTGTGTTACTTCGGCTCGGTTTGGTATGTGTGTCGGTCGTACGGCTTGTCCTCCGTTCGACTCGGTCGTGGTTTTCGCGCCTTGCATCGTACTTAGCGGTTTGGAGTTCGCGTGTACGTTTCGGTTGGATTTGTTCCGGGTGCGTGTCGGTCGGTTCGATTCGCGTGTTTTTCCGGCCGGATTGCTGTTTTCCGTGCGGCTTGGTCGTTCGGCTTGGGATCGGTACGTGTCGGTCGGATTTTGCACACCTTGCATCGTACTTGGCGTGTCGGGCGCCACAGGTACGTGTCGGTCGGAATAAATTCCGGCTCCGAGTCGGTCGGTGCTTTTTCCGGCCCGAATCGGAATCGACCCCTTAGTCTCCCCCCTATACTGTGACTTACATACCTATTTACAAAAGCATAGATTCACTCACATACCCAGTCAGACAGAGGCACTTACACATTCACTCTCACACCCAGACAGCACTTATGTATCCAGCAGTAACAATCTAGTTGCACACAGAGTTACATACCCCAACATTCAGTAAAAGTCACTAAGGAATCCATACAACCACTTATATACAGATATATAGACCCATAAATTTACTAAGACAGCCAGTTATATAGTGAGATAATTACTTACACATCCAGTGACATGCTCATAGAGGGACTGATGCACTTATTTAGATATGTACTCAAGTACTGAGACTCCTAGTTGCCCATCCAGGCTAGTAGCTCTTTAAACATACATGCGGCATGCTACTGTAGAGCCTGTGTGTGCAGTTTTACTGCGAGGTCGAGTTGGCATTTAAAATCCCTTGTCAAGTCTTAAACTCCCATTCTGCTACATATGTCACCCCTAAGGTAGGCCATAGGTAGCCCATAGGGTAGGGTGGTATATTCTTCAAAGGCAATGGAATAAAACAGTGATATAATTAATTTTGTAGGCATTTAGTTGTAATGTAATAGCATATAATGTAAAGTTAAATGTATACTATAATGTGTTTTCAGATATCTACTTGTGTTGAACAAGAAGAATTTACGATGACAAAAAAGGACGAGAGGAGAAAAAAGCAGAATAAACAGTACTACTTGAAAAAACTGACATGGAAAAAAAGAGATGATGAAGAGAATGTAGTGAGGAAATAAAACTGCTAGTAATGGAACTAAGGAGTTTCTTAAATCAGTATTAAGAAAAATGTGGAAAAAGATGTGAATAAAAAGGAGCTTTACCAACAACTCAGAAACGAAAAGCAGTGGCTCATGTCCAAAGTGGGAAATGCTCTAAAACAGCTCATCTGACAGCAAGGCAGAAACAATTAAAAAATATAAGAAGACGACTGTTTTGAAGTAGGGTAATAAAGAATTTGGTAAGAAATATAAAGCAGTATAAGAGATGAACAGCAGCATTTAAGCAAAAAGAAGACATAAAATGTGTAGTTGAAAAAGCATTTGCCTTAGAGCGTAAAGTATTTATTCAGTACTAAATAGAATGAGAACAATTATCAAAACAGTGTTGTCTATGAAGAAAAAACCCCAAAAAGGGTTATCAATAAAAGTAACTTTTGCCAAACTTCAAAGGAGAGTGGAAGCATACATCTAGTACTGAGGCTTTCTTTAATGAAGAAGGCTACTTCCAAGAGAACACATTATTGCATGCAGTTGAAACAACTGGATGTTGCTATGAGGTAAAAGATAGTACTTTTATTGCAAAAGAGGAGATGGTTTGTAGAAATGTAGAGGAGGAGATAGCTCAAGAGGTACAGCGGAGGTGTAGACATGCTCCTGTGTACAAATGGGGCTATAGTCGTATTTGTAGTGTTCACCAACAATTAATTGATATATTGAAAGGTTTTCTAAGGACATTTCCAAGTAAAAGTGTGAAACAGAAAACTGCAGTGTGGCAGTGTATGGGGCCAAGTTGACCCTTTGTAGGGAACTCTAGAAATGGATATACGGCGATACAGACAGTTATCACCTATGGACCAAACGATTAACGCCCGTTGGCTCAGGCCTTACTCACGCATAGATCGACACGAGAGAAGCTTGGTTCAATAGACTACAGGGAGTACTTGGCAAGGAACCACGTAGAGGGCGATAAGGCCGGTATGCTTTGGCATGCCTCCTTTGTTCAGATTCGCCTAGGGACCCGATCACGACCGTTAGAGGTGAAATAGGTGATATTCTTAACTCTCAAGATTGTATAAATGCAGCTTTCTGTGCATACTATACTAATCTATGCAGGCATCCACAGGAGGTAGATCCGGCTACGATTCCATCCTTCCTGGATGACATACCTCTCCCATGCGTACAGGTCCCCAAACAGTGGAATTGGAGGCGGAATTAAGCAAATGGCACGTGGTAGGACTACCTGCACGGGCGGCTGGCTGTTGGAGTTTTACTCCACTTTCTAGTCACAACTCGTCCCACACCTGCTTAGGGTCAATACTGCAGCTTACACCGAGGGCATACTCCCGGCCCTCCCAGGGAAGTGTTGGTTGTACTGCACAAGCCTGACCGAGATCCAATGCTCCTAGGATCATACCTTCCACTTTCACTGCTAAACTCAGACTACAAGATTCTCGGCAAGGTGCTATCTAACGGGTTGATCCCTATAGTCCAACATATAGAACATCATGACAAAATTCAGGTGCATACCAGGGAGGAACGCGTCCCTAACCTACTTTGTCTTTTTATGTTGATGTACTGGGCTTGTAAGACGGGCATGCATCCCTGGGTTGCATGACTTGACATTAAAAAGGCATTTGACACCCTGGGATGGGATTACCTGATAGACGTCCTTGGAAGGTTCAGGATAGGCCCCAAAATCCTTAAGTGGATCTCCTTATTGTATACTTCACCCCTGGCTCGGGTGAAAACTGGCTCCACCTTCTCTAACTCCTTCAACATTGAACATGGCACCCTTCTGGGTTGCCCCCTATACCAGATTATTTTTGCACTAGCGATGTAACATCTTGCTTGCACCCTTCAGACGCCAGCAACAAGATGGGAAATTTGCACTGATAATCAATGGCATATAAAATCTATGTATGCGGATGATGCACTAGCATACCTTCTTGAGGGTAGCACGGTACTCCCAAACCTCATGGAGCTACTACCACAGTTCGGGGCTGCCTCTGGACTAAAGGTAAATTGGGATTAGTCCCAGCTGTTCCCTCTGACCTCCCTTTCTTCAGATCACTCCCGGACACCTCCCTCCCTTGGGCTTCCAACGCCATTAAATACCTGGCGGTCTGAGTATATCACTCAGACAAGGACCTGGTGGATGGCAATCTCGGCAGGGCCCTCACTGGCTCCAGATCCTCCCTTCCGTTCTGGACCGCATTGCGGCTCTCCCGAATGGGATGCATAGCCATCTCGAAGATGCTTCTTTTCCCCAGGTTGCTGTATTTCTTTTCTGCTCTCCCTGCTATACTTCCCTGAAAGTTGTTTAAAGGATTACAAACACTCTTCACCGCATTAATCTGGGGCAATGGCAGGAGGCGAGTGATGTTTCATAAACTGTGTGCTCCACTGGAGAAGGGTGGCCTAGGCGCTCTAAATTAAGAATATTATTACGCAGCCACACAATTGCAATGGCCCACTCATCCGTTAGCTGGACACAATTTAACGGAACTGGGCCGTTGGGCTGCCGGATGCTCCTGCCTATGGTACTGGAATGGCTGCTGGGCTCGGAGGGGGTGGTCCCCAGAGGGGCGGGAAACATTTTTATGCGAATGGCCTGGTCATGCGGGATTACCAATATGGTTAAGCAATGCCCTCACCCCCCATATGTCCCTGAGCTATCTCTCTGGGCGATGCTGGGCTGCACTGGCCTGGGCTCCAGACCAGAAGTAATTGCATAGGCAGAATCTGGTCTCATGACAGGAGGCAACAAGTTTGATGACAAAATCTTCTGCCCATTCGAGACCTTAGTGGATGATTATGGTGTATCGCCGGGATCCTTCCTCCTTTATGCTTCGCTTACCAGGCACTTACACATGGTCTGGCATAGGACGTATGATGAACCCGAAATGTCCAAATTCCTCCAGGTGGTGCTAACACACGGGGCGCACGCCACGCTATCACACAATTGTATTGCTCTTTACGTGTGGATAAGGGGACGGTGCTCCATCTTCTCCGCACCTACTGGGACGAGGCACTGCACACCACACTCCCAGATGAGCAATGGACACTATGTCTTGGGTTCCAAAAGAGCGTTTCTATGAACGCCCGACTCAAATATGCACAGTTCAACTACCTCCACCACAATTACCTCACTCCAGAGAGACTGGCACATATGTACCTGGGGACTCCCGACTCCTGTCCCCTTTGTCGACACACCACAGCCCACTTTATACACATGGTATGGACAGGTCACTAGATTGTTCCCTATTGGGATGAGATAACTGAAATTTTCTCTGAGGCCTTAGATACCCCTATTACAAAGATGGCCTCCATTTTCTCTTGGGATCACCTCCCACTCTGCAGCGCGTAAACCTGTCAACAAATTCATTGACCTAGCATTGGTCTTAGCAGAGCGCAGAATAGACATGTGCTGGTAATCAGCTGTTGCCCCCCCCATTAAACTGTGGCTAACTGATCTGCGTGCTGGCATTATGGCTGAGAAGGAAGCCCTGCGCAACGCAGGGACAGGCTGCCCGACTCCATCTCACTTCCCAGATTGGCAGAGATACTTGGAGCTAGTGCAGGCCTAGTCTGTTAGCGCCCCTACCCGAATGTGTCTAAGATGCCGCTCTGTTTCAGGGCTCCCCGGCAAGTCCGGCTGTCCCTCCTCCACATTTCCCTGATCCCCTCTGCATGCAGAGACAGTGTGCATCTGTCGGAGTCCCCAGAGGGGTTGCTTTCTTCCCCCCAACCCCCCATGCCAACCGACACACTGCGTCGCTATTCCAGGTAATCACACAACTTTTATCTGCACAGTCCAAACTGTTTTACGTTAAGTTGAGTTATGTTTTGTCATTGGTGATTATTAATGATACTGCAACGGTTTGAACAAATGACTATTGATGGAGAATATAATGTCTATACTGTTCATTAATCATATTGGAACCCCTCCAGAGAATGTACAGATTTATTTCTGAACTGCTTGAATATGTCACTGTACTAATTACTGTTAAACAAACTGTTGGTCATTATACTAATAAAGAAATATTAAATAAAAATAATATATAAAATCTTTGTCCTGCTCGAAACTTTTTCTGCAGAACCAAAACTTTGTGTGGAGAATTATGAATACAACTGTCAACTGTCACTTGCACGCAGAGTTAATCTTGAATGCAAACATTTATAACGTGTTCAATACTTCTACAGAGCTATGGTGCATTAGAAGCGCACGCAATTTGTAACCTACTCGCTGCATCCATCCTGTACAAAATTACATACAATTAACATGGTTGTTACTTGTTGCTATTAAAACTGTAAAACAAACTTGCACACTAATTGGATAATTTTATCAGTGATGTTATCAGTTATGTCATCAATGATGTCATTTGAGATGTCATCAATGATGTCAAAGAATATGTCACGAGTGATGTCATATGAGAGGTCATAAGCAGCGCAAGGCAGGGGCACCAGTTATAGTTAGCACTGTTTTCTATAACTAGTGAATTTCTGTGTTTTTTTTGTTTTTTTTAGTTCAAAACTTTAATGTTGGCATGGATAAATTCACCTAACTATAACATTACTGTAGCCTTTGTTTTTTTCAGTAAATTTCTATGTTTTTTTAATAACGAAAAGAGATATTTTTAACACACCTAACTTTAATGTTACTTTAACCTTTGTTTTTTCCAGTCAATTTCTACTTTGTTTTTTTTAAGCAAAGTATTTTTTTTTACCTGTATGTAACTGAATAATATATCCTGTGTGCGAATATTATAATGAAAGGGAATTGCTTTCGTATTGTAACTTAACAGGAAAGGGTGCATACTTGCAAAATATTTCTAAAAAATGATGCTGGTGTAAAAAACAGAGTAATACAATAATATTTGTGTTGAGATTGTCTATCTCCTCAGGTCTTCTGACTCTCATATTGAGACATTTTCTGAGCAAGTTCCTTAATATTGGAAATACATACTTTTCATAGCCTTTGTATGTGTTTTTACATTAAAGTCGTAATTGTAATTCAAAAAGAGAGCAATCAGTTTTTGTAATACTGTATAGTAGTAAGTTTTATTTTATTTTATAATTATATAAATCTATTTTTTGAGTGTACGATTACTCACTGGAGTTCTATTTTTTGTTTTAATCTACTGTCATTAAAATATGGTTGTAATATTAATTTATTTCGGGGTTTTTTTTCTAAAAAGGTAGTGACTTTCGCAGGGCACTCGCGGGAGTCCAACACACAATCCCCTGCGTGGACTCCGAGTGGAATGTAATTCCTGGTCGGCTTTTGCGACCCTCTCACAAGATCGTATATTTGGGATTAAGTTAAGAACAGTGTTTTCCTGTAATTCTGCACAAAGTAACAGATTACAGAAATTGATATATTAGTAAAATTGATTATGATCTGTTCCATTGAATATATAAAGCAATACAATTTTTATGATCTTGCAGAACTCTCGCGGGAGTTGACCACACAATTCCCTGCATGGACTCCGAGGGGGATGTACTTCCTTTTGGGCTCTCGTGATCTACCCGTGGGATTGTGCATTTGGAACTAGGTTAATGACAAGAGTTTCTTGTAATACTGAACAAATTTAGACATAAGAGATGTTGATTAGCTTGGAAAATTTGATTATGAATTATTCCATGAAATATATAAAGCAATAATATTTTTATGAGCTCGCAAGATGCTCACTGGAGTCTCCCGAGAGGTCTAGGAGGGGAACCACACCATAAGGAAGGATTTTGATTGGTTCATATCAATGTCTTTTTTTTTTTTTAGAAGAAGATTCCACACTTTCTGCTATATTTTATTATTGGATTTTGGTGGGAGTAGACCTATTTGTCTTGCTCTCCTATCCTGCTTCCCCTTGAGCAGAAAGATGTCTTCATTCAATTCATATGTTAGGTCAGGGGCTTCAATATCACCTCAGCAACCACAGCCCCTCAAGGAATACTTGGTGTGGCAATTCTTCGAAATGAGGGCAGGTGCCAAGAAGGTATCTACGAAGCATATGACCTGTAAACCTTACAGCAAAGAGCTCAGCAAGGGGTGCAGAAATAAAAAATATAGTATGAGTACCACAGGGATGTGGAGACACCTTAGATCCATGCATCCACGAAGACTTGCACAGGCAAAGTTAGCTAGTGCTGTGGAGGTAGACAACTCTACTGGGGCTTCAACATCTTTTGCACCAGAAGATACCGTGCTTCCACAGGATCTAACCGCACAGATGGACAATAACCCTGCTTTTTTAAATAAAGAGCTATTTTGCTGCCTATGCAAGCAGATATCTTTTTCATCTCAGTCAACCAGAATAGCAGCAGTGGTATTTTTTTTTAAAAATGCAATCCATTATATCAGTGTGGAGACAAAATACCTAGATTTATGGAAAAACCCAACTTGCTTTATCTGCATGAGAGGAACATTGGTACATAGCACACATGGATACCATTTATTTTCTTTAAGTCCATTTATTATTATTAGAAAAAGTTCAATCACTACTTTTTTTATGGTCTCACAAGAGTCTTGCAAGATCACAAACCTTTTATCAGAGGAAGAATTTACACTTTCTTTTATTACAGTACTTATGCCTTATAGCCCCCTTTAGTAGGGTGTGGGGCAAAAGTAGACTCTCAAATGATACCTTTCTACAGTATAACAACAGTGCACTGTTGGGTGTAAGGAGGCACTGTGATCTCAATGACACCTCTCCACAGGCTAACAACTGTGAATAGTATACTATGGGGAGAGACTGGCCTCTCCAGTGAGACCTTGCATGAAAGTAACCAGTGTGTAGATTAGGGTGTAAAAAGACACTGCCTCTCCACTGACACCTTTCCCCAGTCTCAGCAGTATGCATAGTAGGGCAGGGATGGTACTTAACTCACCCAGGGAAATAACCATTGAGTTTGGGAATGGATTTGCCTGTCCACTAACAGTTCTCCCCAGCATAACAGATATATAGAGTAGAATGCAGGGTAACATTGTCTTCTCTAGTAACAGCTATCTTCAGGACAACTTGTCCCCTCAGACCTCTTCCCTTGGGGACAATGAGGTGAAGTAGGGTGTGACAAGGCACAGACTTCTCCGCTGTAACTTCTCTCCCGAGTTCCAAGCATATATATGCACAATAACTGCCCTCTCCACTATCACATCGCCACCAGCTAATAGCAGTGCATAGTAGAATATGCCAAACCTCTCTCTTCTATGAGAGGTCTGTATACTACATGAGAACAATGACTGATCTCTCTAGTGAGACCTCACTGTTGCATGAAAAGTCATGATACTTGGGTATTCAAATAGTAGCATAAAAGATATGCATAGTACCATATAGATATATATTCATGCAGCATCACTTCTGCATTCCCTGAAGATGGAGCTGCCAGTTTTAATCAACATTGCAATACTATAATAATATTTAAATGTATAACGATTATTAAGCAAACAAATCTGTGGTAACTTTAATTTTTTTTTATCACAAAAAAACAATTTAACATCATTGCAAAACTACAACTGCATTGACACGCAATATCAACAATTATGAAACAAACAAAAAAAACAACTGTACTACTTTATAATGTCTGCATCACATTATAATGAGCAGCCTTGTGTAGCTGCACCACCTCGGCCACCTCAACCTGGCAAAAAGTCTTTGGTATGGCAGTTTTTTGTTTTTAGGCCAGCTAACAAAAGACTCTCAGCAAAGTTTCTCATGTGTACAGTTTTTTAAAAGGAGTTCACAAAGGCTAGCTTGGGCATAGTTATCTTGTTCTGCTGAACTACCCAGATCTTCATATGCTTCCACAGCTTTTCAACCTGGATATACTGTGCCTGCTCAGGTTCTCCCTGCTAAACAAGACAATAATCCTGCTTGTCTTACCAAGAGTCTTTCTTGCAGCTTATATACGGAAATAATGTTTCCTCTGAGACGAGTTTCCATTTTCCTCCTAAAAAAAGGGACAAAATAACCAAATGATAAAAGTTACAACCGATTAATAATTGATAAGTGATACATCACTGTACCTTCTAAGCTTTTCAAAATGTTTCACCCACAATCACATATTTATATTTAGTGCACCAGTAGCTTTTCATTCCTTTCTCCTGAAAAATTCCACACCCTCAACCACTCTATTTTCATATTTTCCAAATTAAATGATAACGTGCCATAAACGCTGCTTTCATAAGTTTATAAAGTAACCCATTCATTTTCACACACCTTTGCTAACACTCCCCACAGTGTTTCGTACTAGAAATAGCAATATCATAACTCAAAATCCTCATTGGGTAAAAGCATACATACAACGAGGTTCACAAAAGCACTCGGGCTTGTATTAACACATTCCACAATCTTTCTTTTATAGTTTGAGAAGCACTGCTACCTTCACTTACAAGTACATGCAGTTGGAACACTTCATTTATTGACACAATCTGCAATACGTGCTGATATCTCTCTACATTCTAATGTTTAGCTCTCAAAAGCTATATTAAGAAATCTACACCTCCCTAAACAGCTTTTCACTCTGTACACATTCTGTAGAATAGGTTTACCAACATTAGTACACTTACTGACACTTCGCAACCAAGTTTATAAAATAATGATCAAACACCTGAACTTGAAGTTTTTTCTTAAATGCAGCTCCACTTAAATTCACTTCTGCTGAGCACAACTGAAACAGACTTCCTTCTCCTCCAAAGTGCGAAGGATAAACTGAGCTATCTCTAGTTCTGCACCCAATCACATCACAGCATTTCTTCAACCATGTAACAATATTGGTAACTATTGTTTGAGCCTTGTCACTTTTTATTTCTTCTCCCCATACGATCTTGAGAGACTCCTACAGGATCATAAAAGACCTTGTGGCTGACTTTCCCATGTGAGTCTCACTGGATGCTCGCAAGTTTGAACGAACCCCATGAAAAATAATCATCTACTCATCACAGTACTTATATTTTATGCACTTTATCTCAAAAACAAGCATCACAATATGCATTCCTACTAATGGTGTTTATTGAGAACTCATCTACTCTTTTTTTACCATTCGCGATCCCACGAGAGTCCCGCAAGATCATATAAATTAGTTAAATATAAATATACATTTATTTTCTTCATAACAGTTCTACCTTAGACACCACCTCTCTAATCTTCGGAGGACAGCATGCCTTTCTGCTGCCCCCTTATATCGCTTTTTATTGCATTTTCACAGCACCTCCAATTTTTCACAGTAAACAGTAATGGGGCATTTCATTTCTAACATTCCAACAGCCAGCCAATGAGAGCGCTCGCTCTTGTGCGACTCGCAGAAGCCTCCTGCTCCCATGAGAGCGTGAAAGCTCGTTGGAAAAAAGACCTCTCGACCAATCACAGGGCTCCATTTTTGATTTTGCGCTCTTGCGAGAGGCTCGCAGGACTTTCGCAAGCCCAACTGTCAAAATATACAATTATTTTTGATCCTTAATTTCTCAGAAACTGCTTAATGGTTTTACACCAAACCATCAAAAGCACAATCTGTGCACCAAGATCTCCCTTCTTGCTGAATTTGGGGTAATTTCCTTCAGCAGTTTTTGCTGCAGCCGCGTCTGAAGAAGTCTATGGAAAATGCATGTGGATTTTATGGTTTTGGGACTCCCCTTTTTTCTCGGCCCCCGCTTGACTGATCACCCTCAAACTTTCCAGGAAGGGGGCTGAGGAGAATTAACTTTTTGGGGGGAAATGGGGCCAAAGTTACTAGCAAACCAAAAAACGCTCCGTCTATGGAAAAGCAGACCTAACTATAACTGTAACTATATATATATATATATATATATATATATATTTCAGATTTCTTGCTGATACGCGTCCAATTCCACCTGCCTGCCTATGCTCTGTCATGGGCACAAGACCCTGTGAAACATTACAGACATTTACTCCTCAACAGAAAGAAGACCGGTCTTCCAAGGTGTGATTTATATGGGCAATTTAAGAGAGCAGTTGTGACTCCGCTCATTTCGTCTTAAAAGAGCCTTTGTCAAGGTTAGTAACACTCACCACCCAGCAAAATAAAAAGAAGCCAACAATAATCATAGAAAAAATATTTTACATTCAGCACACATTTCGTCTCCATTAATCATTTGTACATCATAGCTGAGAAGCCAAATTCATAGCCCTTATAAAACATAATAATGGATCATATTATTACAGTTCATTGTATATTTCAAATTTAATGTTCGACAGCCCATGATAGACATAAACAAAATACTTCGCTAATTACATTTAAAGTAAACCAAACAGTAAATCAATGCAACTAAATTGATAATGACGGTATATATTCTAGATGAAAGTGCATGTGTAGATTGAGGAAAATAGAGGATCCACATGTGTGAAGTGCCATCATAAATGTTGATAGTAGAGCATTTCTCATAAGGGCAATCATAAGATAGTTTATAATATATACATCTGCACAGAGCATTATCCAAATCTGTAATGTGTACTAAAATGTATAGATATAGTCTATTTATAGTCCACTATAAGACAGTTTAAACTATAATTGGTTAATAATTAACCTATAGGTGGCATATGAATATCGGCACCATAATAAATCCAATCCATGCCCCATATTACATCAATAGATGGCACCGATGTACCTCGGTACCACAATAAATCTAATTCATGCCCAAGTGGGCATTTTCAGGGTCCATTAATGTGAACTCAAGGAAAATCTAATTATTAGCCCAAGAGTGCATCGGTACGATAATGATTTTTAAATCTAATTTGTGCCCCTATGGGCTTCTCCTAAATAAGGATAAATAAATATGTAAAGAACTAAAGGGACAGGCTCCTTTATTGGGCACTAAAGGAAAGTCAAATTAGTAGCCCAAGTGGGCACTATACTTAAAGGGTCAAACAATCACTTCCACAAATAAGAGGAAGGAGTACCCTCAAGAATTCACCCTTTATATTTAGTTAGAGTGTACTCCAATTCACAACCATTCAAAGAAATATATACTACTTTAAATAACTGTGCTATATAAGTGCAATCAGCAAGAGGCAACACAATCTGATATAAGAAAGCAACAGAATAACCATGAAAAACGGGGAAAAGAAAAGTGGAAATGAAACTTAAAAATATCCAGACAAAAAGCATCTTGGATGTCACTTATCCCACATGTATTTCTAGATCCTCATCCCCGTTAACTCCATTGGATGCTTTGACTGTGGCTCGATAATATCTCCCAATTCTATCTGAAACTTCTAGGATTGCAACAAGCATCTGATTGTTTGAATAAGATATATTGTAATTTTTTTCTGATCTGGGATAGACCAATTAAAAAGGTTGAAACATTTGTTGAAATTCTAAACAAAAATGAGCACAACCTCAGATTAACATAAACTTCGAAGGGCGGGTGGTCAAAAAGTGACTTTTCACATTTGTAATCCCATAGGAATCTTTCCTCTTCACTACAGGAAAATGGCTGAACAGAATTAAACCAAACTTGGCACAAGAATAAAACTTTGTTCAAGATGGTGCTTGTGTGCATTGGTGTAAATCTGTCTAATAGTTATTGATAAAATACCTTAGAAAAATATGATGCATTGGCTTGAAAGGGTTAAGATTTAGAGCTATTGGGACCGTTAAACCCCTTTAAGTAAATAAATAAGTAAATAAATAATAAAATCCGAATGAACGAGGCAGCTTTTTTTACATTGTAATTTCGAGTCCACAAACTGTATGTAAGGTTTTCCAACTCAAAAACTCTGATTAGCTGGCTGCAAGAGAAGTATTTCAGTTTTGGCTGCCATTAGAGGCCAAGGGACATGGGCTATGCATACTGAAAAATATTATGAAAGGCCACATAAAGTGGCGGGGTGAGGGCATTTGACCCCAGGCCTTAGTGTGGGGGACACGCACCATGGCACACACATAGATCAACGTTATTTTAAAATATGGGGTTGTGTTACAGTATCAGAGGTACCCTGGTGTGGTTCACTGACCCTGAGAGGCACAGGACTGTTAAACCTGTGGCCCCTTACTACTAAGTTTGAAAACAATGTGCCCTTTTTGGTGTGTTATGTCCATGGTCCCCAAGAATAGTGCATGTTCTACTGTTATAAATTAAAAAAACACAACTTCTCCCACATAAATATCAGATGGTATAGGAAGACAAAGCCTGAGGAAATGCCCAACTGGACTTTATGCTCCTTGTGTCAACCCTCACACCCAAACGTGCTCTGAATAGACAAACAGTGCTTCATGAAATTATCAATTAAATATATACATTCCTGTGAAACAATATATCATTTGGGATTTTACACCCCAAGTATTTTGTCGTAGTGTGTGTTTGGTTAAACTGCAGTGCCTGCCTTTCAATTTTCCACTTCCGTTGATGAGCAGCTTAATACTCACAAATATAAAACACTGCCATGTTTCATGGTAATGCAAGTGTGTTGCAAACCTACCTCTTCCCTGCATTTTATTGATGTATGATTTCTAATGTTTTCACAACTGGGTGATGCATACTGCTCTGAGATTGCCTGCGAGGGCTGTGACTTCTTTAATAGAATAGAAACAAGAAAAGACTACCTCTGCTAGACTCCTTTAGGGTGTCCAATCAAAGAACAAAGCCTTGGAACTTGGAGTCCTGGTGACTTACAGCAATGTGTCACTCCAATTCTTTAGCACTCTAGAGAGATGTGTCGTGCTTGAGGATTTCTATGTGATTTGTTCAAGGTCTGATATTCCTTACCTTTGTAGAAACACCAAATTTCTGGTGCAATACAACATTTCACACAATCCCCCAGTAAGTAAGTACTCTCAACTATGAAGTTCCCTCTGAATTGTCGGTTAGGGCTCACCCAGAATCCGTTCTACCAGATCTGCTTTGTAACTTGCATTGGAAATGTGCTATTTAGGACAGAGTGGAACAGCAATAATCAGAGCGAATACCCACCGTCTAGTCTTTATTTCTGTATTAAAGAACTAATGGCCTGATTTGTTTTTGACAGGAACATGGGAGGACCTCCCCCACCAGAAGGCTGGAAAGGAAACCTTAATGTATCTTACAACATTGGACCTGGCTTTTCAGGCCACAACAGAACACAGTTAGTTTATCTTATTTCCTTCTGTGAAATTTCATTTCAATTCATTACTGTAGTTTTAATTTTGCATTTCATTTTCTTTAAACAATTACTGAACATTTTAAAGGAGTTATAACTTTCTTTTCTAGGTCTTGATTAATTATAGAAAAGTATATTCTTTACAATTCCTCTGGCCGAATACAATGCAAAAATAGATTTTTGGTTTCCTTCTCGACATGGAAGCATTGCTCCAGCTAGGAATGTTCCCCCAATGAAGAGGAATACATTTTGCAAAGTATTTAACATTCGTGATTTTTCTTCTAACTTAGTCTGTCTATGAAAGTGTTCGTACAAAGTATTGTCTCAGCCTTAGCTTCATCAAACATTTCCTCAAGCATAAAAAATATATATTTATTAAAAATGTCTAAAATGCATGTAACAATACCAAACTGCCATGTTTCAACCATTGAACTGCTAATGGTCAGTTGGTTGTCCCGCATCCATACCATCTATGGTCTCTAAGAAGATCCCTCTTATCCAAATTCTTCCTCAGTTTACAAACCAATCAAAACTCGGCCTCAAGTCCTCTGAAATAGCATTCTTAGTTCCTGCAACGCCATTCCACTTGCGTTTGTTTCTGTACCTGCAAGTTGGGGATGGGAGCTGTCGAATCCGTCTCACCCCCTAATGCAGCCAGGCACAGGTCAGGACACTAATAGTTGAGCTCCTATTCCTCATTTGACTGCCATTGCTGATTGGATTCTCTCAGTGCAGTTGCACAAGCATAGACGCCAATTTGTGTATGATAGTAATCAGGAGTCCCAGTTTAGGGCCAGATGTAACAATATTTGATGCAGCACAACACAGCAAGACAACTTGCTCTGCTGCGTCAAATGGAGAGGGCAGGAATGTGCCATATATACCAAGATATGGAGCATTCCTGCTCTCTCACAGCACTGTTGAACTATGTGCTGCCTAGCGCCAATGCAGGCACCATTGAGCAATGGAGCAGTGGTGTCTGTGTTTGTGGCAGGATTGTTTTTGTGTGAGGAATTTGCACTGCCTTGCGTTACGCAGGGCCATGCACGGTGGCTTTGCATGGCTTGGTAAATCTGGCTTAAGAATATTGTTGGCATTGTGTCACCTTGTGTGACAGCCAGGCCAAAGCAATCGTTTGATATTTCTGCGCCTTACTCACTGTTCCTGCCTGTACCTCGATCTCATATTAATACACTCTCTAAAGGTGTTCAGCCTGGGGAGATTCAAGCATGTTAGGGCCATTTTAGAGTGTGGAACCCAAACTATTTTATGATAAACCACAATTAATATTAATTTAGCAATGTGGTGACTGTTCAAAAACCTTACATGTCCCTTTAAATACTCATCTACACAATGCAATCTCTAAAGATCTGTTTACTGAAATAACCTTACTGTCTGGATCTACACCTAGATGAGTCGTCACTAATTACTCCCTAAATCACTTGCCACTGACTCTGAAACTGCACATTTGCCCTGGTTATATATGAAGCTAAATGTGAAGATCTGCTAACGTATGGCACATATTTCACACTGTAAACTTGTTGCTTACTGTGTTGGTATATTACATCTAGACCTATTGTCGTAATCATCATGCTTATGTTATTCATATCTAATACCCTTTGATTTTCAATGCACATGAAAAAGTTTCCCACCTTGAGATGTTTTAGTTCACCTCTGGATGTGTAGCTCAGGGGCAGTATTGTGCCCCTGAGCTACACATTGATGGTTAACAAGTGATTAATGAACCCAGTGATTTATTTCAAATCTAAATGTTTCTCTTCATATTGGTACTTAAGTGCACATATATAGACATGTAGTGGCACATTGATGTCTGCCACATTGAATGCTTGATAATGAGCGCTACAAAATTTTCACACTATATGAATGTTCATGGCACACTTGCTTTGATAATGACTGTTACATTGCAATCTTACACTCACCTTGATAATCTAAAAGCACTAAGCGTTAACAGCCTGTCAGCCTCTACAGCATGTAGCCTGATACATCTACTGTTTCAACTTAATTATTTTTAGGGCCTTTTTACCATTCACTTGCCAGCTGCTTGACTAATATTTTCAGACTGTGTGCACTCCTACCTTTTCTTTTCCTCTCCTCATTGGCGTTTCACTTAAAATTACCCACAGCAAGAGAAATCCAGACATCTGATCAAATGAAACAACACTGGTTGTAATACTTTACAAATAATCTACCCACAAGGTATCCCTAATCACAGACAAAAAAGCATTAGCAAAGTCAATAGGTCTCGTCTTTAGTAGGCTAGTGCTAACCTATTTGCTTTGCCAGTTCATGTTTGCACTGGTGATGTTGGCACACCGTGATGTATATTTGTGCATGTGTCACAATGCATGCGCGTGCATGTGCAGATGTGGTGGCCATCTTGGAACACTAACTGTTGGACTAGGCATTTTTGGCAGGGTTATCCCCTGACTTTTTGGCCTCCTGTTTTTTACTTCGTTTTTGCTGGTTTAGTGTCTCTGCGCACTTTTTCACTGCTGTTCAGTGCTAAAGTGCCAGTGCTCCTAATGTAAATTGTGTTATGATTGGGTTTCCATGATTGGTATATTTGATTTACTAGTAAGTCCCTAGTACAGTGCGCTGTGTGTGCCCAGGGCCTGTAAATCAAATGCTACTAGTGGGCCTGCAGCACTGGTTGTACATCCACAAAAGTAGCCTTTCAAAGCTGACTCAGACTGCAGTGTCTGTGCGCAGTTTTTACTGCCATGTCGACCTGGCAAGAGCTCCCCACTTGCGAGGCCCTTATCTTCCCTTTTCGTACACGTAAGTCACCCCTAAGGTAGGCCCAAGATAGCCCCATAGGCGGGGTACAGTGTATGGGAAAGGTAGGACATGTAGTAGTGTGTTTTACATGTCCTGATAGTGAAATACCGTGCATTTCGTTTTTCACTTTTGAAAGGCTGTCTGTCCCATAGGTTAAGATGGGAGCTGCCTTATTTCATCTTACCAGTGTAATTTTCCATTAGGAAAAGATAGAGGAGTGGAGTTTAGGCTCTCTGAACTCAGAATTTAATAACACATCTTTTATTAAAGGTGGTTTTTAAATTGTGTGTTTGAAAATGCCATAGTGGGCATTTTCTTACTTAACCATCCTGTGTGCCTCTGCCTGTTTGTGTATCCACCATCTGGTTATGGAGTGACAGGAGCTGGGACGTGCATTTACTCTAGACAGTCACAAAGGGGGTTGAGGTATGTCCTGTCTTTCTGGGTGACTCATAGCAAGGGTGAATAGACCTTTTCTGCATTTAGAGTGGTGGGAGGAGTTTTCACTAGCACCTGAATATGCTGTGTCTGCTCTGCACAATGCTGTCTCCACCTCCTGTAGTGAAGCTGGACCAGGGAGGACAGAACTGGTTTTTACTGAGCTCAGAGACTTTCTGCCTAAAACTTCAAAGGGAAAAGTAGTATAAATATTGGAGCCCTGACCCCAGAACTTTAGAACTTGTTTGGACTAAGGAACCAGCCAAGAAGAAGAGCTGGAGAAGCTGTGAGGAGTAACTACTACTTTGCTGTATGCTTTGCTGTGTTGGCCTGCAGTGGCTGCTTCTGTCTTGGGCAATGAAAGGACTGGACTGGACTTTCTGCAACTTATTTTCCTGCAGTTTCTCCAAGGGCTTGAGGTAGAGCTTGCCCCCTGTTCAAGATGTCTCACGAACAGCAAACACTTCAAGATCCTCTGCTGCCAGCACTGAGAACTGTATGTTTTGTGCTGCAACAGAAGAAAAAGCACCCAAAGCTGTCAACGACGTGACCAGTTGACACCGCAGACAGCACCACCCTGCTTCGCACTGCAACCCTTGTCTCACCGACGACGACGCTACCACAGAGCCGCTGCTCACACCATGACCTGAGGGCACTGTGCTTCGCACCGCCTCGCCTCGCCACCCTGGTATCCCAGATGACGACGCTCTACGCCGACATCAATGCCGCTGCCTGGACCATAGCCTGGGGGCACCACTCGTAAGTTACTCGATGCACAGCCCCGTCCCACACCGCAGGCTTGTCCTGCCGGCACCATTCCCACCAGATAGTCTACTGACAACAGCGCTACAGCAATGACGCCGCCGCTGCTTGCACTTTGTCCTGCCAGCACCGCAACGAGCACCACCCCGCTTCGCACCACAGCCCTGGTCTGACCAATGCCGCTGGGCTCCGCCACCGAGCCGCTGCCTGCACCACGACCTGGGGACACCGCACACCACACTGCTCCACTTCACACTGCAGCCCCAACACCTGGTGACACCGGCGCTCCTGACTTCAACCTCACAGAGTTTAATCTGCAATGCTTGTGACTTCAAGGGCCGGAAGACTACTGCACCGACCTACACGACCGACACCTGCCAACGCCACCTCTTTGGAGCTCATCGCAAGGTCCACGATGCCCTGCATTTCCAAGGTACTGTTTTGCTGGTCTTCCCAACACCATAGCTGGCCCAGGAACCTGCTGTTTTTTTTAAAAACTGGTGTGGTGTCCTTTTGTAGTGTTTTCACTGTATTACTGTGTGTTATGTGAAAATGCTTTTCACGTTGCCTCTGAGATAAGACGGACTGCTTGTGCCAAGCTACCAAGGCGGTGAGCAGGGGTTATTTTAAAAGTGTAATCCCCTTATCCTGACTAGAATTAAGGGTCCATACTTGGACAAGGTGCCTGCCTCTGCCAACTAGAGACCCCTGTCTCTAACACTAACCTTCCTAGATGCCCACTCTGTGCATTCACACGTGCACCTGTGTCGTGGCGCACGCATGTGGCTGGATGCATACTAAAGTGTACAAAAAGAGATGGATATAGTATGGTTCCAGTGAGACAGTGAAGATGGGGTCCACATTTGGCCATATTCGTCATTAACAAGAGTGAAACCAGTCCTAGGTTGCTTGTTTTTCGATTCAGGGAGCAGTTCTGGTTGGACTGTTCCCATTGGAGCAGGGTCAAGGTTGATTTGCATATGGCTAGTTCCAATCTGTGGTGACATGATGGGTGAAAAATTATGAATTGGGATTAATTCAAGCATTCCATCCATCACTTTGTTTTTTGATGCCCTGTGTGGCTGGGTGAATGCTTGATGAGGCAGTGGCCATTTTAGCTTTTATTTTCATTTTATCTTTCCAAAATGGCTGACAACTATGTTGCAACAGTAAAATTTAAATCCAAATTAAGTAATTAGGCAAGCTGCCACTAGCACTTTAGAGGTGCCGGATATATATATATATATATATATATATATATATATATATATATATATATATATATATCCTTCCGTACAACTCGCAATTCCGCGCGCTCTCACGTGATCAAGCTTTCAGGGAAAGCGAAACGCGTTGTGAATAAACACAGCAGTGGACACTACGACCACAGAGTCCTTCTTTTCTGAGAGCGCGCGGAATTGCGAGTTGTACGGAAGGATTAAGACTGCCGGTGTGCTCCGCCGGCGTGCGCGCCACTCTCCAAGGGTCCCATGCAGTCCAGAAGGAGTGTGT
Source organism: Calotriton arnoldi (assembly GCA_963921515.1). Classification (NCBI taxonomy): domain Eukaryota; kingdom Metazoa; phylum Chordata; class Amphibia; order Caudata; family Salamandridae; genus Calotriton; species Calotriton arnoldi. Next base: position 441,586 of record CAWUFW010010523.1, read on the forward strand.
TCATGTTTGATATATATATATATATATATATATATATATATATATATATATATATATATATATATATATATATATATATATATATTCACTGAAAAAACCATAGGTTTTAGGGACAGTTATAGTTAGTTGGACATTTCACTCGTACAAAACCATAGAAATTCCCCCGTTATAGTTAGTTCAGCTAACTATAACTCTCGCCCCTGCAATGCACTGCTGATGACGTCACATGTTACATCACTCATGACATGGTCAGTGACATCACTGATGACATCTCAAATGACATCTCAAATGACATCACTGATGACATCATCCAGTGACTGTGTGTTTCTGTAAAGTTTAAATATGTTTAATATATATAGGGAAAGGCATATTGAAGAATGAGTGGGTGTATAAGTGTCTGAATGGATGATTTAGTACGTGCGTGACTGACTCTACAAGTGAGTGATTAAACGTATCTTACTGAATGCAAGGGTTAGTGACTAAACTGTGTGAATGTCTGTATCCGTCTGTTTGTTGGTGTGTAAGTGGATGCATGGATTTGGGAATAGCTACATGAGTGTCTATATGGGTTATTGATTGGTTCTCTGAGTATCTGTATGGCTGCCTGAGTGTTTGTGTGGGTGGGGTGTGTGTGACTCTGTACATAGATGTGTGAGTGGGTGATTCACTGGGTGCATGATTTCAAGAGTGCATCTGTGATGGACTGCTTGGGTGGGTGAGTGTGTGTATGGGTGTGTTAGTGAGTGAATGTATATCTCAGTGGTACATGTGCGAGTAACTACATATGTAAAAGGAGGTATATATGTGTGTTGGAGTATATAAATGGCTATAAGTGAGTGTGTGATTGTGAGAGTGGCTGTATGGATGCGTGTGTGCTTGTATCAGTTATTGTATAAGAGCTTAAGAATGTGCTAGTATTTGTATGAGTAAGTGAGCTGGTGTGTGTATAACTGTATAGGTGAGTAAATGGGTGTGTGATTAATTTTTTGCATGACTGACTAGGTGTGTGAGTACCTCTATGGATGAGTGGCGGTGTGTGAGTGTTTATATAGGTGTATGAGTGCATATGATAGTCCTGTACTGAGTGACTGTAAGTATGAGTGACTGTACGGGTGAGTGAGTAGATGTGTGTGTGTAGACCTAAGAATCAGTGAGTGGGTATGTAGTTATTGGTATTGGAGTGTGTATGGTTTTGAGAATGGCAGTCTGTAATTTAGAGTGGGTGTATCAAAAGTTATATTAGGGTGTGAGAAGATGCATGAAATTATCACATGGATGATGTCATCAGTGATGTCATTTGAGATGTCATCAGTGATGTCATCAGTGATGTCACTGACCATGTCATGAGTGATGTAATATGTGACGTCATCAGCAGTGCATTGCGGGGCGCGAGTTATAGTTAGCTGAACTAAGTATAACGGGGGAATTTCTATGGTTTTGTACGAGTGAAATGTCCAACTAACTATAACTGTCCCTAAAACCTATGGTTTTTTCCAGTGAATTTCAAAGGTTTTTTAAATGCTAATTTCTAACTATAACGTGTCTAAAACCTATGGTTTTTTCAGTGAATTTCAAAGGTTTTTTAAATGCTAATTTCTAACTATAACGTGCCTGAAACCTATGATTTTTTAAGTGAATTTCAAAGGTTTTTAAATGCTAGTTTCTAACTATGCCTACAGAGGTAGGACATGTGAAGAAAGAAGAAAAACGCACAGAAAGAAGCAAAAGAAATGCAGAAAGAAGCAACAGAAGTCCACAAAGACGAAGAAAAGTGCAGGAAGAAGCAAAAGATGTGCAGAAAGAACCAACAGAGGAGCAGAAAGAGGCCTTGTTGCAAAATCATCCTGTGCCCACAACTTTTTCAGACGGGTACTGGTGGTAACTGACTCTGACTAACCAGAGCCAGTGCTATGCTAAAAGACACTTAGAATACAGTGAAAACACCTACATACACTAGGGAACACTATGCGTTGGGGTACCCCTGTGATTAGCATGACCTCCTCTGTAAGTCCCTAGTACATAATCGGGCAGGGGGATTAAAACTACCTCTTAAAACGCGCTACAGGGCGTGTTTGCACAGTGGTGAAGGGAGGGGGGCCTGAGGTGACGTGTGCAAACGCGCCCCGTGGCGCGTTTTAAGTTGCGGGATTAAGTCCCTTGAATACTGAGGGTCCCTGGGGCCCAACTTGCCCCCAGGTACCTACAGTTAGGACCACAGAGCTGAGTTGCAGAGAGGCGTTCCGAGGCCACGCACCTTTTTCACCTCTCTGCAACGCAACTCTGTTGTGCTTACTGAAGGTACCTGGTGGGCTAGTTGGCCCCCAGGGTCCCTCAGGATTCAAGGGAATTAATTCCCCAACTTAAAACGCACCACAGGGCGTGTTTGCGCACATGTCACCTGAGGCCCACCCCTCCCTTCACCACTGTGCAAACGCGCCCCGTGGCGCGTTTTAAGTTGGGGGATTAGGTCACCTTGAATCCTGAGGGTCCCTGGGGCCCAACTAGCCCACCAGGTACTTCCAGTAAGCACCACAGGCCTGCGTTGCAACGCCTGTAACAAATTGTGCAGTTGTGTTTAGGTAGTGAAGGGGTCGTGCTGGGTTAGTGTTTTAGGGTTTAGGGTAGTGCAGTGGTGTTTGTGTAGTGTAGGGGGTCATGCTGGGGGTAGATTTAGGGTTTAGGGTAGTGCAGTGGTGTTTGGGTAGTGTAGGGAGTCGTGCTGGGGGAGTGTTTTAGGGTTTAGGGTAGTGCAGTGGTGTTTGGGTAGTGTAGGGGGTCGTGCTGGGGTAGTGTTTTAGGGTTTAGGGTAGTGCAGTGGTGTTTGGGTAGTGTAGGGGTCGTGCTGGGGGTAGTGGTTTAGGGTTTAGGGTAGTGCAGTGGTGTTTGGGTAGTGTAGGGGGTACTGCTGGGGGTAGTGTTTTAGGGTTTAGGGTAGTGCAATGGTGTTTGGGTAGTGTAGGGGTACTGCTGGGGGTAGTGTTTTAGGGTTTAGGGTAGTGCAGTGGTGTTTGTGTAGTGTAGGGGTAGTGTTTTAGGGTTAGGGTAGTGCAGTGGTGTTTGTGTAGTGTAGGGGGTCGTGCTGGGGGTAGTGTTTTAGGGTTTAGGGTAGTGCAGTGGTGTTTGTGTAGTGTAGGAGGTCGTGTTTTAGGGTTTAGGGTAGTGCAGTGGTCTTTGGGTAGTGTAGGGAGTCATGCGGGGGGTAGTGTTTTAGGGTTTAGGGTAGTGCAGTGGTCTTTGGGTAGTGTAGGGGGTCGTGCGGTGGGTAGTGTTTTAGGGTTTAGGGTAGTGCATTGGTGTTTGGGTAGTGTAAGGGGTCATGTGGGGGTAGTGTTTTAGGGTTTAGGGCAGTGCAGTGGTGTTTGGGTAGTGTAGGGGGTTGTGCTGGGGGGGAGTGTTTTAGGGTTTAGGGCAGTGCAGTGGTGTTCGGGTAGTGTAGGGGGTCGTGCTGGGGGAGTGTTTTAGGGTTTAGGGCAGTGCAGTGGTGTTTGGGTAGTGTAGGGGGTCGTGCTGGGGCGAGTGTTTGAGGGTTTAGGGTAGTGCGGTGGTGTTCGGGTAGTGTAGGGGGTCGTGCTGGGGGTAGTGTTTTAGGGTTTAGGGCAGTGCAGTGGTGTTCGGGCAGTGAAGGGGGTAGTGCTGGGGGTGGTGTTTTAGGGTTTAGGGCAGTGCAGTGGTGTTCGGGCAGTGTAGGGGTCGTGCTGGGGGTGGTGTTTCAGGGTTTAGGGCAGTGCAGTAGTGTTCGGGCAGTGTAGGGGGTCATGTAGGGGGTGGTGTTTCAGGGTTTAGGGCAGTGCAGTGGTGTTCGGGCAGTGTAGGGGGTCGAGCAGGGGGTGGTGTTTCAGGGTTTAGGGCAGTGGTGTTCGGGCAGTGTAGGGGGTCGTGCTGGGGGTGGTGTTTCAGGGTTTGGGGCAGTGCAGTGGTGTTCGGGCAGTAAAGGGGGTCATGCTGGGGGTGGTGTTTTTGGGCAGTGCAGTGGTGTTCGGGCAGTGTAGGGGGTCGTGCGGGGGTGGTGTTTCAGGGTTTAGGGCAGTGTAGAGGGTCGTGCAGGGATGTGGTGTTTCAGGGTTTAGGGCAGTGCAGTGGTGTTCGGGCAGTGTAGGGGGTCGTGCTGGGGGTGGTGTTTCAGGGTTTAGGGCAGTGCAGTGGTGTTCGGGCAGTGTAGGGGGTCTTGCTGGGGCTGGTGTTTCAGGGTTTAGGGCAGTGCAGTGGTGTTCGTGCAGTGTAGGGGGTAGTGCTGGGGGTAGTGTTTCAGGGTTTAGGGCAGTGCAGTGGTGTTCGGGCAGTGTAGGGGGTCGTGCTGGGGCTGGTGTTTCAGGGTTTAAGGCAGTGCACTGGTGTTTGGGCAGTGTAGGGGGTTGTGCTGGGGCTAGTGTTTCAGGGTTTAGGGCAGAGCAATGGTGTTCAGGCAGTGTAGGGGGTTGTGCTGGAGGTGGTGTTTCAGGGTTTAGGGCAGTGCAGTGGTGTTCAGGCAGTGTAGGTGGTCATGCTGGGGCTGGTGTTTCAGGGTTTAGGGCAGTGCAGTGGTGTTCGGGCAGTGTAGGGGTCTTGCTGGGGCTGGTGTTTCAGAGTCTAGGGCAGTGCAATGGTGTTCGGGCAGTGTAGGGGGTCTTGCTGGGGCTGGTGTTTCAGGGTTTAGGGCAGTGCAGTGGTGTTCGTGCAGTGTAGGGGGTAGTGCTGGGGGTAGTGTTTCAGGGTTTAGGGCAGTGCAGTGGTGTTCGGGCAGTGTAGGGGGTCGTGCTGGGGCTGGTGTTTCAGGGTTTAGGGCAGTGCACTGGTGTTTGGGCAGTGTAGGGGGTCGTGCTGGGGCTAGTGTTTCAGGGTTTAGGGCAGAGCAATGGTGTTCAGGCAGTGTAGGGGTTTGTGCTGGAGGTGGTGTTTCAGGGTTTAGGGCAGTGCAGTGGTGTTCAGGCAGTGTAGGGGGTCTTGCTGGGGGTGGTGTTTCAGGGTTTAGGGCAGTGGTGTTCAGGCAGTGTAGGGGGTCTTGCTGGGGGTGATGTTTCAGGGTTTAGGGCAGTGCAGTGGTGTTCGGGCAGTGTAGGGGGTCTTGCTGGGAGTAGTGTTTCAGGGTTTAGGGCAGTGCAGTGGTGTTCGGGCAGTGTAGGGGGTCGTGCTGGGGGTGGTGTTTCAGGGTTTAGGGCAGGGCAGTGGTGTTCGGGCAGTGTAGGGGGTCGTGCTGGGGGTGGTGTTTCAGGGTTTAGGGCAGTGCAGTGGTGTTCCGGCAGTGTAGGGGGTCATACAGGGGGGTGGTGTTTCAGGGTTTAGGGCAGTGCAGTGGTGTTCGGGCAGTGTAGGGGGTCATGCTGGGGGTGGTGTTTCAGGGTTTAGGGCAGTGCAGTGGTGTTCGGGCAATGTAGGGTGTCGTGGTGGGGGTGGTGTTTCAGGGTTTAGGGCAGTGCAGTGGTGTTCGGGCAGTGTAGGGGCGTGCAGGGGTGGTGTTTCAGGGTTTAGGGCAGTGCAGTGGTGTTTGGGCAGTGTAGGGGGTCGTGCAGGGGGTGGTGTTTCAGGGTTTAGGGCAGTGCAGTGGTGTTCGGCCAGTGTAGGTGGTCTTGCTGGGGGTGGTGTTTCAGGGTTTAGTGCAGTGGTGTTCGGGCAGTGTAGGGGGTCTTGCTGGGGGTGGTGTTTCAGGGTTTAGGGCAGTGCAGTGGTGTTCGGGCAGTGTACGGGGTTGTGCGGGGGCTGGTGTTTCAGGGTTTTGGGCAGTGGTGTTTAGGCAGTGTAGGGGGTCTTGCTGGGGGTGGTGTTTCAGGGTTTAGGGCAGTGCAGTGGTGTTCAGGCAGTGTAGGGGGTCTTGCTGGGGGTAGTGTTTCAGGGTTTAGGGCAGTGCAGTGGTGTTCGTGCAGTGTAGGGGGTCGTGCTGGGGGTGGTTGTAGGAAGGTGGAATCTGACTATATGGTTGCCCCCACTTTTTTTATGGTGTTTTGCTGGTTTATGACTTAGTTGGACTGGGATCCTGCTATTCAGGGCCCCAGTCTATCTGCTTTCTCTGTAAAAAGGTTTCCATGTGCCTTAGGCACATCTCTGATTGGAATCTGGAGTGCCCTTATAAGTCCCTAGTATATGGTAAACTATGTACCAAGGGCATAGGTACCTCAGAGGCCTACCAGGGGCTGCAGCATGTATTATGCCACCCCTGGAAGGCCATCCAAACTGACACCACAGGTCTGCTACTGCAGCCTGGGTAAGGTGGTGCATGCACCCCTTACTGTGATATAGGTTACCTATATCACTAAATACATACACACATATAAACCTATAAGTCACTCCTAAGGCAGGCCTTCTCAATCCTGAAGTCAGAGTGCGTGGTTCCTATGTGAGAGGGTGCCCCTGCATGAGCAGGGCCCCTCTGCAGCGTTCGGAGACCCTTCTCTGATGCTGTTTGTAGTGCAGCCTGACCATATACTCTTAAGCGCATTATAACCTCGCGTTAAATGCTAACTTTGGAATGGCTGCACCTAAACATGTCGTGTTTGGTGTCAAACATCTTGGAATACTACCCCCGCCAATTCTGGCGGCGGGGGTAGCATTCCACCCTTCTAGAGGGAGAGACATGTTAACCCTGGCCTGGCCGGTAACTTCTTTCTAAAGCCTGGCATCACAAAATGGATGCTACTGCCACAGACACAAGTCTGGCCTCCTGCTGCTGGACGAAACTCCGGCAGGGAGGCCTGGACAATATGTTTCCTGTCCCAGGGAGGTGTGACCACCTCCCCAGACAGGATAATGTGTATTGGGGCTGGGCGGGAGCACTTTCTGGTGCTTTGAAGTCCTGCACTGGGGGCACACTTGGTGTCCCTGTGCATACCCCAGTTCAAACCGGATCAGGGGCTTGCAGCCCCTGCTTTGGCGCGAACTGGACAAAGGGAAAGGGGTGTAGCCACCCTCTGCCCTGACCCACCCATAGGTGGGGCCACAGAGTAGTCCAACCCCTATCTTTGGTATAAAGGTAGGAACCCAGTCCTTAGGACTTTAGATTATCCCTGGACGAAACTCTGTAACTGAATCCTGGACCTTCGACGCTCTACTCACGATTAGAGGACAGAAGAATCTCCCTTGGGGTCAAGTAGTGACTCCCCTGCTTGGCAGGCACCAAAGAAGCATCTGTCCGGTTCGCATTTCTGAAGCTCCCGTCGGACGCCGAAGTCATCGCATCACCAGAGGTGGATTCTCAGACTTCCCGAGGCTACCCTGAGTCCCCAGCAAAGCTGAGGCCCGTGGCTATCGTGGGTGACTTGAGACCGTGACCCCTGGACACCGAGCACATTTGCAAGTGCATCCTCTTCTGGGTCTCCCAAGAAGTTGTGCTTTGGGCTCCGAGTAGCCCTAGCCTCCAGCACCACCTGCACCGAAGATTACTGGCCCCCAATCCACGAGTGTCCTGTAAGCCAGATCCACGTGCGGCGTCACGAGGCTCCTTCGCGGTCGCTAGCCCGATGGCTAGTAGCCCTTAACGAAGGCCAATCCTTTTCTAACTTGGCATCCTGGTTGCTCCAGGCCTGCCCTCACTTACCTTCGCTGGGTGAGTTCCACAGACCTTGCTGGTCTGCACCATCGACAATCTACATCTTCACCGAGACTTGCCGTTGCCAAGGCTTGTTGGGTCCAATCCGGTCGCCGACACCTCAGCACTCGACAGACATCGTGTCCCAGCCCGAATCTTGCTCCTGGTCGCCGACAACGCCTCCTGGACCTCGTGGCTGAAGAGTCAAGACGACCGTCAACGCACCTGAAGCACTCGACATCGGTGGGCATCTGTCCATCGCCTTCCTGGTGACTGGCTAGTGACCCAGACTCTGTCCCCTCTGCTTTCAGGTTCTTCAGAACTCCGATCCACTCTTGGATCCACCCGGACACTTTTCTCTTGGCCGCCAGCAGCACTTTGCAGCAGATCGCCATTCGAATCGACGACGAAACCCGACCCCGAAAGGCACCTATGCACCCGGCTTCCCTGGGTGAGGTAACACGAGTACTCCGGTGCTCCCGTGGGTAGAGACTCTTCAAAGTCCTAGATCTCAAAGGGTTTTCTCCTAGTCCTCTTTTAAGTGTCCCTTTTCTCTAATTTCCCGATCCCGACTTTCTCCATAGAAGTCAACGGCGTATCGCGGTTGTGTATTTACACTGCACGCGACTCCCGTGGATCCCCTGTGTCACTACCTTGGGTGGTTCCTTGTGGTCCAAGCACTTCTAGAGGCTCTAGGCCTAGTGTCTAGTTCAGTCGTGGTTCGCATACCACTTTATTGGTATATGGTTTGGTACGCCCTAGGGCCCAAACGTGTATTTGTGCTATTACTGTGATTTAATAACTTATAACTTATGTACTTCGAACTCTAGCCTCATAAAGAGACTAGAGGGGTGTGTTTAGCAATAAATACCATATATTTTGAATATATACCTGGTGTGGTGCTCTTTCATTTGATCACTCAAGAGATTATAGACTGGTAAAACAAGCTGCTTTACATTCCTTCAAGACTTAGCCTGAAGGCTGCTCTCCATAGCTACCACTAGGATAGCTTTCAATAAGGTTGTCTTTAACCTATCTCCAATAAGGGGTTGTTTGGACTGGTGCAAGGTGCCCACTATAATTAGTGGACAGCATATGCCAGGCCAACTTCTCACATTGGTGTGCAGCGTGTGGGATTCCAGCTTGCTATTGTTTTACCAGATAATCTCAATTGAATTGATCAACTGAAAACCACTAAAGGTACCTAAGGTACATATAATTTAAGCTTAGAATACAGTATGTTCTACTGAACTTAGAGTTGTGTGTTAAGGGATAGCACAACCCTTTCTACAACTCAAGAGAGTTTAGTAGGCCACACTAGAGTAGGTAGTGCATACACCACACCACACTAGTAATGTCTTTAAGGGTAGGATCTAAAGAATCCTTGCAGGAAGCCACTGAGCTTCCACCCTCCAAGTATGATACACTCCCATTCTTGGAATTGAGAGCATTATGTAACTTGAGAAAAATAAGGACAGGCCAAAGTCCCACCACCCAACACCTTAAAGAGTTGTTGGTGGCTTATGACCTTAGTAAGCCCTTGGGGACTGATGGGGTAGGAGCTGAGGGTGGGGCAGAAGAAGAGGATGGGACCAGGGGTACCAATACCCCCAGCCCCCCCTCTGAAACTGGCCAGGAGGGCGACAATGGCCCTGACCTGGATAATCCAATCCCTCCTGAGGAAGATGAAGAGGATGATCAGAATGATGCCCTCTTTGTCCCCCAGGAAGGATTATGAGTGTGCCCAGAAGGTCTAGGTCTCCTTCTCAGGAGTCTAACCACTCTGGCACCTCAATAGGGAGCTCTGTCTTATCTCATAGGAGGGAATCCTCTCATGAGAGAAGAAAGAGGCTGGTTCAATATGAGGAAGCTCAGCTTGAAATCAAAAAGAAGCAACTGGCTATAGACAGGAGTCCCTAGATCTCTTCAAAGAGAGAAGAAAGTTGGGACTAGAGTCCCATGGTGGCAGCAATATCCCTAGAGATAGGGAAAGGTCTTATGACCATAGAAACCTAAACAAGATTGTCCCTCCCTACCAGAGTGGGGATGACATCCACAAATGGATAACTGCACTGGAGAGGGCCTGTAAAGTTCAGAAGGTCCCCCAGAGGCAGTGGGCAGCAATCTTGTGGCTCTCCTTTGCAGACAAAGGTAGAGACAAGCTCCTCACTGTAAGAGAAGAGGATGCTGACAATTACACAGTCTTGAAGAGTGCTCTGATAGATGGGTTTGGCCTAACCACTGAACAGTATAGGTTGAAGTTCAGAGACACCCAAAAGCTCAGACTCAAGACTGGGTTGATTTTGTAGATTGTGCTACAAAGGCTCTGGAAGGTTGGATACATGGCAACAAAGTGCATGACTTTTTAGGATTGTACAATTTGATTATGAGGGAGCAGATCCTTAATAATTGTCAAAACCAGCTTTTGCACCAGTATCTGGTGGACTCTGATCTGACCTCTCCCCAAGAATTGGGAAAGAAGGCAGACAAATGGGTCAGAACCAGAGTAAAAACTAGAAATCAGGGTGGTGACCAGAAGAAAGATTCTACTAAGTCCCAAGAGAAAGGTGGGGATAAATCTAAGGATAAGTCCCCTACAGGGCCCCAAAAGTCCTCTTCTGGGGGTGGGTCCCAAACTCCTTCCTCTCCTGAAAAGAAACCATATTGCCATGTCTGTAAAAGGCCTGGGCACTGGAAAACTGATCCCAGTTGCCCCAGGATTGGCAATAAAGAAAATGTTCCTCCCACAACTACTACCACCCCTCCTGGTACTACCAGTAGTAATCCTCCAGTTGGGAGTAGTGCACCCAAAAAGTTGGGTGCTTTTCGAAGAGGAACAGAGGTGAGCCCTAGTTTAGACAGGGACCCCTCAACAGACTCCTCTGACTTTGATGGTGGTATAGGATTTGCCACCTTTACCATGGGTCCCACAGCGTTGGGCAGGTACAGATTGGAGCCAATAATTAATGGTCAGAAAGCTGTGGCATTTAGGGACACAGGGGCTAGTGTCACCATGGTGGCAGGGAAGCTAGTCCCCCTCACCAGTTTTTACCTGAGTTTAAATACCAGGTGACCAACATTGATGGTGTCAGAACAGATCACCCCATGGCCATAGTCAATCTCAGCTGGGAGGGGGTCACAGGCACAAAGAGAGTGGCAGTGTCCCCCACCTTACCTGTAGATTGCCTGATGGGCAATGATTTGGAAATTTCAGCCTGGGCTGAAGTTGAACACCAAACCCATCTTAGGATGTTGGGCGTCCCTGTAAAGGTTAGTGGGGCTGTGATGGCCACAGCCCCAGCCCAAGAATTTAGAGAGATGGAGCCTGAAAGAATGGCCCACTCTCCCCCAAAAGAGAGCACAAGGGTTGAAGAAAAGTCTTCTTCCCTCCAGACAGTAGGTAAGGGTCAGCCTCCTCAGGGAACTGACCCTACCCCTAGTGAAGGAACTGCCCCAGAGGTAGTCAGGCCTGGCCTGGCCACACCCCTGATGGCAGAGGACCCTTCCAAGGTGGTACCCAGTCTGGAGCAGGTAACTTGCCCCTCTCTACCCTGCCTCAGCCAGCCCAGGGCTGCAGAGGTCAGGGAGGTCAGTGGACCCCCAGGGCCCCCTGTCCAGAGGAACCCCCATCAGCAGATTAGGGGCACCCAGTCTAGTAGCCCTAGCCAGGTGAAAACTCCTCTACACACTGAGGGATCCCCCATGCCTTTATGTAGGGACCTCCCCAGAAGGACTCTGGTAGGCAAGGGCAAACCTCGGACCTGAAGGTTCCAAACCTGCCCTGTCCCTCCAGTAGTCCATCCAAAGGGACCCAACCCCCAGCTGTAGGCAGCCAAAGGTTGACCCTTAGAGCAAAGTGCAACTCAGTCATGGAAAGACAGGCATACATGGTGACCAGTGATCTGAGGAAGCTGAGGCCAACATTCCTAGGGCCTCACTTCCCTACTCAGACACCTCACCAGCCTTGTACTTTACCTAAGCACACCACAGGTAGTGATTCCCCATGGTGGAGACCCTCTCATACCCTTAGGGTGAGGGATTGCTTAGTGGGCCATAAGACAGGGGGCAACCATGCTAGTGCAAGAGCTTCCTTATATGACCACTTAGTCAATGAAGGCTCAACTGGCCAAGGTTAGCCTTATCTCCTTTCGTTTGGGGGGTTATGTAGGAAGGTGGAATCTGACTATATGGTTGCCCCCACTTTTTTATGGTGTTTTGCTGGTTTATGACTTAGTTGGACTGGGATCCTGCTATTCAGGGCCCCAGTCTATCTGCTTTCTCTGTAAAAAGGTTTCCATGTGCCTTAGGCACATCTCTGATTGGAATCTGGAGTGCCCTTATAAGTCCCTAGTATATGGTATACTATGTACCAAGGGCATAGGTACCTCAGAGGCCTACCAGGGCCTCTGAGGTATAGGTATATAGGTATGGTATATAGGTATATAGGTATGTATTATGCCACCCCTGGAAGGCCATCCAAACTGACACCACAGGTCTGCTACTGCAGCCTGGGTAAGGTGGTGCATGCACCCCTTACTGTGATATAGGTTACCTATATCACTAAATACATACACACATATAAACCTATAAGTCACTCCTAAGGCAGGCCTTCTCAATCCTGAAGGCAGAGTGCGTGGTTCCTATGTGAGAGGGTGCCCCTGCATGAGCAGGGCCCCTCTGCAGCGTTCGGAGACCCTTCTCTGATGCTGTTTGTAGTGCAGCCTGACCATATACTCTTAAGCGCATTATAACCTCGCGTTAAATGCTAACTTTGGAATGGCTGCACCTAAACATGTCGTGTTTGGTGTCAAACATCTTGGAATACTACCCCCCCCCCGCCAATTCTGGCGGCGGGGGTAGCATTCCACCCTTCTAGAGGGAGAGACATGTTAACCCTGGCCTGGCCGGTAACTTCTTTCTAAAGCCTGGCATCACAAAATGGATGCTACTGCCACAGACACAAGTCTGGCCTCCTGCTGCTGGATGAAACTCCGGCAGGGGAGGCCTGGACAATATGTTTCCTGTCCCAGGGAGGTGTGACCACCTCCCCAGACAGGATAATGTGTATTGGGGCTGGGCGGGAGCACTTTCTGGTGCTTTGAAGTCCTGCACTGGGGGCACACTTGGTGTCCCTGTGCACACCCCAGTTCAAACCGGATCAGGGGCTTGCAGCCCCTGCTTTGGCGCGAACTGGACGAAGGGAAAGGGGTGTAGCCACCCCTCTGCCCTGACCCACCCATAGGTGGGGCCACAGAGTAGTCCAACCCCTATCTTTGGTATAAAGGTAGGAACCCAGTCCTTAGGACTTTAGATTATCCCTGGATGAAACTCTGTAACTGAATCCTGGACCTTCGACGCTCTACTCACGATTAGAGGACAGAAGAATCTCCCTTGGGGTAAAGGAGTGACTCCCCTGCTTGGCAGGCACCAAAGAAGCATCTGTCCGGTTCGCATTTCTGAAGCTCCCGTCGGACGCCGAAGTCATCGCATCACCAGAGGTGGATTCTCAGTTTTCCCCGAGGCTACCCTGAGTTTCCAGCAAAGCAGAGGCCCGTGGCTATCGTGGGTGACTTGAGACCGTGACCCCTGGACACCGAGCACATTTGCAAGTGCATCCTCTTCTGGGTCTTCCAAGAAGTCGTGCTTTAGGCTCCGAGTAGCCCTAGCCTCCAGCACCACCTGCACCGAAGATCACTGGCCCCCACTCCACGAGTGTCCTGTAAGCCAGATCCACGTGCAGCGTCACGAGGCTCCTTTGCGGTCGCTAGCCCGTTGGCTAGTAGCCCTTAACGAAGGCCAATCCTTTTCTAACTTGGCATCCTGGTTGCTCCAGGCCTGCCCTCACTTACCCTCGCTGGGTGAGTTCCACAGACCTTGCTGGTCTGCACCATCGACGATCTACATCTTCACCGAGACTTGCCGTTGCCAAGGCTTGTTGGGTCCAATCCGGTCGCCGACACCTCAGCACTCGACAGACATTGTGTCCCAGCCCGAATCCTGCTCCTGGTCGCCGACAACGCCTCCTGGACCTCGTGGCTGAAGAGTCAAGACGACCGTCAACGCACCTGAAGCACTCGACATCGGTGGGCATCTGTCCATCGCCTTCCTGGTCACTGGCTAGTGACCCAGACTCTGTCCCCTCTGCTTTCAGGTTCTTCAGAACTCCGATCCACTCTTGGATCCACCCGGACACTTTTCTCTTGGCCGCCAGCAGCACTTTGCAGCAGATCGCCATTCGAATCGACGACGAAACCCGACCCCGAAAGGCACCTATGCACCCGGCTTCCCTGGGTGAGGTAACACGAGTACTCCGGTGCTCCCGTGGGTAGAGACTCTTCAAAGTCCTAGATCTCAAAGGGTTTTGTCCTAGTCCTCTTTTAAGTGTCCCTTTTCTCTAATTTCCCGATCCCGACTTTCTCCATAGAAGTCAACGGCGTATCGCGGTTGTGTATTTACACTGCACGCGCTCTCCCGTGGGTCCCCTGTGTCACTACCTTGGGTGGTTCCTTGTGGTCCAAGCACTTCTAGAGGCTCTAGGCCTAGTGTCTAGTTCAGTCGTGGTTCGCATACCACTTTATTGGTATATGGTTTGGTACGCCCTAGGGCCCAAACGTGTATTTGTGCTATTACTGTGATTTAATAACTTATAACTTATGTACTTCGAACTCTAGCCTCATAAAGAGACTAGAGTGGTGTGTTTAGCAATAAATACATATATTTTGAATATATACCTGGTGTGGTGCTCTTTCATTTGATCACTAAAGAGATTATAGACTGGTAAAACAAGCTGCTTTACATTCCTTCAAGACTTAGCCTGAAGGCTGCTCTCCATAGCTACCACTAGGATAGCTTTCAATAAGGTTGTCTTTAACCTATCTCCAATAAGGGTTTTTTTGGACTGGTGCAAGGTGCCCACTATAATTAGTGGACAGCATATGCCAGGCCAACTTCTCACAGTGGTGTTTCAGGGTTTAGGGCAGTGCAGTGGTGTTCGGGCAGTGTAGGGGGTCATGCAGGCGGTGGTGTTTCAGGGTTTAGGGCAGTGCAGTGGTGTTCGGGCATTGTAGGGGGTCTTGCTGGGGGTGGTGTTTCAGGGCAGTGGTGTTCGGGCAGTGTAGGGGGTCGTGCTGGGGCTGGTGTTTCAGGGTTTAGGGCAGTGCAGTGGTGTTCGGGCAGTGTAGGGGGTCGTGCTGGGGATGGTGTTTCAGGGTTTAGGGCAGTTCAGTAGTGTTCGAGCAGTGTAGGGGGTCGTGCTGGGGGTGGTGTTTCAGAGTTTAGGGCAGTGCAGTGGTGTTCGGGCAGTGTAGGGGGTCTTGCTGGGGGTGGTGTTTCAGGGTTTAGGGAGCAGTGGTGTTCAGGCAGTGTAGGGGGTCTTGCTGGGGGTGATGTTTCAGGGTTTAGGGCAGCAGTGGTGTTCGGGCAGTGTAGGGGGTCTTGCTGGGGGTAGTGTTTCAGGGTTTAGGGCAGTGCAGTGGTGTTCGTGCAGTGTAGGGGGTCGTGCTGGGGGTGGTGTTTCAGGGTTTAGGGCAGTGCAGTGGTGTTCGGGCAGTGTAGGGGGTCATGCAGGGGTGGTGTTTCAGGGTTTAGGGCAGTGCAGTGGTGTTCGGGCAGTGTAGGGGGTCGTGCTGGGGCTGGTGTTTCAGGGTTAGGGCAGTGCAGTGGTGTTCGGGCAGTGTAGGGGGTCTTGCTGGGGGTGGTGTTTCAGGGTTTCAGGGCAGTGGTGCTCGGGCAGTATAGGGGGTCGTGCTGGGGGTGGTGTTTCAGGGTTTAGGGCAGTGCAGTGGTATTCGGGCAGTGTAGGGGGTCATGCTGGGGCTGGTGTTTCAGGGTTTAGGGCAGTGCAGTGGTGTTCGGGCAGAGTAGGGGGTCGTGCTGGGGGTGGTGTTTCTGGGTTTAGGGCAGAGCAGTGGTGTTCGGGCAGAGTAGGGGGTCGTGCTGGGGGTGGTGTTTCAGGGTTTTGGGCAGAGCAGTGGTGTTCGGGCAGAGTAGGGGGTCGTGCTGGGGGTGGTGTTTCTGGGTTTAGGGCAATGCAGTGGTGTTCGGGCAGTGTAGGGGGTCTTGCTGGGGGTGGTGTTTCAGGGTTTAGGGCAGTGGTGTTCGGGCAGTGTAGGGGGTCTTGCTGGGGGTGATGTTTCAGGGTTTAGGGCAGTGCAGTGGTGTTCGGGCAGTGTTGGGGGTCTTGCTGGGGGTAGTGTTTCAGGGTTTAGGGCAGTGCAGTGGTGTTCGGGCAGTGTAGGGGGTTGTTCTGGGGTGGTGTTTCAGGGTTTAGGGCAGTGCAGTGGTGTTCGGGCAGTGTAGGGGCTCATGCAGGGGCTGGTGTTTCAGGGTTTAGGGCAGTGCAGTGGTGTTCGGGCAGTGTAGGGGTCGTGCTGGGGGTAGTGTTTTAGGGTTTAGGGTAGTGCAGTGGTGTTTGTGTAGTGTAGGGGTCATGTTTTGGGGTAGTGCAGTGGTGTTTGGGTAGTGTAGGGGGTCGTGCTGGGGGTAGTGTTTTAGGATTTAGGTTAGTGCAGTGGTGTTTGGGTAGTGTAGGGGGTCGTGCTGGGGCTAGTGTTTTAGGGTTTAGGGTAGTGCAGTGGTGTTTGTGTAGTGTAGGGGGTCGTGCTGGGGGTAGTGTTTTAGGGTTTAGGGTAGTGCAGTGGTGTTTGTGTTGTGTAGGGGGTCATGTTTTAGGGTAGTGCAGTGGTGTTTGGGTGGTGTAGGGGGTCATGCTGGGGGTAGCGTTTTAGGATTTAGGTTAGTGCAGTGGTGTTTGGGTAGTGTAGGGGGTCATGCTGGGGGTAGTGTTTTAGGGTTTAGGGTAGTGCAGTGGTGTTTGTGTAGTGTAGGGGGTCATGCTGGGGTAGTGTTTTAGGGTTTAGGGTAGTGCAGTGGTGTTTTTGTAGTGTAGGGGGTCATGTTTTAAGATGCAACGCTCCAATACCTGACCAGTCTGCACTACATAAAACTGCAAAAACTAAAAATAAAAAGTGTTTTGCACACTTTTGTCATTGGGTTATATGTGGGCTACATCTGGGTAATATTTGTGCTACATTTGGGCTCTTTTTTCTCTGGTGGCCATCTTGGAAGACTTCTTTGTTATGAAGTTTCCTAATTTCCTCATTTACTGCAGTCTCCTCAGTAGGAAATGCTTTCAGTTTTTTACTTTGATTCCATCAAGAAGGCATTCAGATGTGTCTCACATTTGCCATAAATTCAGAATGTTATCACTCTAGTTGCTCATTAGATCACTGTAGTAAAGCTACTGCTCACCAGGGAGTTAACTGGAAGTCTGCTGCTGGTATTGAAAGTGATTGTTTCAGTCTGCATGTCAGAATTTTCTAATGAAATAGAAGAGGATTTGAGATCTCACTTAAAACATGCCCTAATTTTTCTTTCTGCAGCACTAACCATAATTTCTATTTCAAAAGAACCCCTCATTTTGTTCCTTTTTAAATTAAATGTTTTAAGTGTTACCGGTTTATTCCAATCAAGATGGCTTCAGGTGTGCCATACTTTTGTCATAAGTAAGGCTGTTAGCGCTCTAGTTGTTCTTTGGAACACTCTGGGAAGCTGCAGTAGAACACAAAGGAATCAACTGGCAGGCCGCTCCTGTTGAAATATAACAGGAAGATATTTGAGATCACACTTGAAACATGTCCTAATTTTTCTTTCTACAGCACCAACCATAATTTCTATGACAAAATGAACCCCATCATTTTGTTCCTTTTTAAATTAAATGTTTTAAGTGTTACCAGTTTATTCCAATCAAGATGGCTTCAGGTGTGCCATACTTTTGTCATAAGTAAGGCTGTTAGCACTCTAGTTGTTCTTTAGAACACTCTGGGAAGCTGCTGTAGAACACAAAGGAATCAACTGACAGTCTCTGCTCTTGTTGGATGTACATGTTTTACTGAGAATGTCAGACTTCATTCTCACATGACTGAGAAAGATAATGTGAATTTACAGAAAATATGCTCTCATTTTAGCTTCTGGAGCACCTTCCAAAACTCTATGGGACAAGCATGTGAAAATAGTTTTCTCTCAAACATGTTTCATGATATCCCAGCAGAAGGTTTTTCACAGGGTAAAATCACCTTAGAACACACCACAATTCCTGAAATTAGTATGGTACCATCAACAAATGAATTCTAATGTAACTAAAGTCTGTTATCACCCTTTATAGTTCTCCTTTTGGTAACCCTCAAAATCTTTGATTCACTACAATGCATTTCAATGGGGTACTATCATGTATATTGGTCCCAAGATGGCTGCCAGCAATTCCAGGATGAAGTGCTGACAGCCAATCAGATCTCACAATGACATGTGTGGTTAGGCTCCGCCCAGATATATATGTGATTTTACTTTTGATTTTCTCAGGAACTACTGAACGGATTTACACCATTTAACCAAAAGGCACGACTCTGAACCAAGGGCTACCTTTTGCCAAATTTGGTGTAATTCCGTTCAGCAGTTCGGGCTGTAGCTGCGATTAAAGGTTCCTATGGAAAATTGCATGGGGAAAACACGTTTTGGGACCCCCTTTTTTTCTCGGCCCCTGCTTGCCGAATCACCCCGAAACTTTCAGGATAGGAGCAGACCGGAGCGCCCCACGAGTTTTGAAAATTTCGCGAAGATTCGTCAACCGGCACCAAAGTTATTGGAAATAGAATGTTGTGAATTTCCTATGGAAATTAGGTCCTAACTATAACTATCTACTGGCAACCGCCAGTAGATAATATATATATATATATATATATATTCAATACAATGAGCACTCGAGAGCGCTCGGTTTCGAAGAGGAACACTGCTCGGGATTAGTGAAGGCAACAGGATTCGCTTTCCTTTGGAATAATTCAAAGCCTTACGCGTTTCGGAGCTCTGGGCTCCTTGTTCACAGGCAGCAATGTCAGAGCGCAGGAAACAGAAGATGCACTTCAAACAGCATGTCTTTATTTCATGTTTCAGTAACCAACAGGTGAGTAACATTTGTATTGCATGCTGGGATAAGTAGTTCCCTTGTTGCCTTTGTAGGCTTTGCTGTGCCTCTTCCAATTGTTACCCTCAGTGGGTTCTGCGTTTCAACATTATTTTTCATTATTAATTTCGCCCTCAGTGGGCCTCCGCAGTTCCAGGTCCTCCTTGTAACTGCCATCCTTCGATACCTCAGGAGACTTGGACTCAGTTCTATGTCTCCATGGCCCCTCAATTAAAGGGTGGTTCTCTCTTCACGGTGGCCTGCCGTCATAATTTATTCAATACAATGAGCACTCGAGGCGCTCGGTTTCGAAGAGGAACACTGCTCGGGATTAGTGAAGGCAACAGGATTCGCTTTCCTTTGGAATAATTCAAAAGCCTTACGCGTTTCGTAGCTCTGGGCTCCTTGTTCACAGGCAGCAATGTCAGAGCGCAGGAAACAGAAGATGCACTTCAAACAGCATGTCTTTATTTCATGTTTCAGTAACCAACAGGTGAGTAACATTTGTATTGCATGCTGGGATAAGTAGTTCCCTTGTTGCCTTTGTAGGCTTTGCTGTGCCTCTTCCAATTGTTACCCTCAGTGGGTTCTGCGTTTCAACATTATTTTCATTATTAATTTCGCCCTCCAGTGGGCCTCCGCAGTTCCAGGTCCTCCTTGTAACTGCCATCCTTAGATACCTCAGGAGACTTGGACTCAGTTCTATGTCTCCATGGCCCCTCAATTAAAGGGTGGTTCTCTCTTCACGGTGGCCTGCCGTCATAATTTATTCAATACAATGAGCACTCGAGAGCGCTCGGTTTCGAAGAGGAACACTGCTCGGGATTAGTGAAGGCAACAGGATTCGCTTTCCTTTGGAATAATTCAAAAGCCTTACGCGTTTCGGAGCTCTGGGCTCCTTGTTCACAGGCAGCAATGTCAGAGCGCAGGAAACAGAAGATTCACTTCAAACAGCATGTCTTTATTTCATGTTTCAGTAACCAACAGGTGAGTAACATTTGTATTGCATGCTGGGATAAGTAGTTCCTTGTTGCCTTTGTAGGCTTTGCTGTGCCTCTTCCAATTGTTACCCTCAGTGGGTTCTGCGTTTCAACATTATTTTCATTATTAATTTCGCCTCCAGTGGGCCTCCGCAGTTCCAGGTCCTCCTTGTAACTGCCATCCTTCGTACCTCAGGAGACTTGGACTCAGTTCTATGTCTCCATGGCCCCTCAATTAAAGGGTGGTTCTCTCTTCACGGTGGCCTGCCGTCATAATTTATTCAATACAATGAGCACTCGAGAGCGCTCGGTTTCGAAGAGGAACACTGCTCGGGATTAGTGAAGGCAACAGGATTCGCTTTCCTTTGGAATAATTCAAAAGCCTTACGCGTTTCGGAGCTCTGGGCTCCTTGTTCACAGGCAGCAATGTCAGAGCGCAGGAAACAGAAGATGCACTTCAAACAGCATGTCTTTATTTCATGTTTCAGTAACCAACAGGTGAGTAACATTTGTATTGCATGCTGGGATAAGTAGTTCCCTTGTTGCCTTTGTAGGCTTTGCTGTGCCTCTTCCAATTGTTACCCTCAGTGGGTTCTGCGTTTCAACATTATTTTCATTATTAATTTCGCCCTCCAGTGGGCCTCCGCAGTTCCAGGTCCTCCTTGTAACTGCCATCCTTCGATACCTCAGGAGACTTGGACTCAGTTCTATGTCTCCATGGCCCCTCAATTAAAGGGTGGTTCTCTCTTCACGGTGGCCTGCCGTCTTATCCCAGCATGCAATACAAATGTTACTCACCTGTTGGTTACTGAAACATGAAATAAAGACATGCTGTTTGAAGTGCATCTTCTGTTTCCTGCGCTCTGACATTGCTGCCTGTGAACAAGGAGCCCAGAGCTCAAGCGCGTAAGGCTTTTGAATTATTCCAAAGGAAAGCGAATCCTGTTGCCTTCACTAATCCCGAGCAGTGTTCCTCTTCGAAACCGAGCGCTCTCGAGTGCTCATTGTATTGAATAAATTATGACGGCAGGCCACCGTGAAGAGAGAACCACCCTTTAATTGAGGGGCCATGGAGACATAGAACTGAGTCCAAGTCTCCTGAGGTACGAAGGATGGCAGTTACAAGGAGGACCTGGAACTGCGGAGGCCCACTGAGGGCGAAATTAATAATGAAAAATAATGTTGAAACGCAGAACCCACTGAGGGTAACAATTGGAAGAGGCACAGCAAAGCCTACAAAGGCAACAAGGGAACTACTTTATCCCAGCATGCAATACAAATGTTACTCACCTGTTGGTTACTGAAACATGAAATAAAGACATGCTGTTTGAAGTGCATCTTCTGTTTCCTGCGCTCTGACATTGCTGCCTGTAGAACAAGGAGCCCAGAGCTCCGAAACGCGTAAGGCTTTTGAATTATTCCAAAGGAAAGCGAATCCTGTTGCCTTCACTAATCCCGAGCAGTGTTCCTCTTCGAAACCGAGCGCTCTCGAGTGCTCATTGTATTGAATAAATTATGACGGCAGGCCACCGTGAAGAGAGAACCACCCTTTAATTGAGGGGCCATGGAGACATAGAACTGAGTCCAAGTCTCCTGAGGTACGAAGGATGGCAGTTACAAGGAGGACCTGGAACTGCGGAGGCCCACTGGAGGGCGAAATTAATAATGAAAAATAATGTTGAAACGCAGAACCCACTGAGGGTAACAATTGGAAGAGGCACAGCAAAGCCTACAAAGGCAACAAGGGAACTACTTATCCCAGCATGCAATACAAATGTTACTCACCTGTTGGTTACTGAAACATGAAATAAAGACATGCTGTTTGAAGTGCATCTTCTGTTTCCTGCGCTCTGACATTGCTGCCTGTGAACAAGGAGCCCAGAGCTCCGAAACGCGTAAGGCTTTTGAATTATTCCAAAGGAAAGCGAATCCTGTTGCCTTCACTAATCCCGAGCAGTGTTCCTCTTCGAAACCGAGCGCTCTCGAGTGCTCATTGTATTGAATAAATTATGACGGCAGGCCACCGTGAAGAGAGAACCACCCTTTAATTGAGGGGCCATGGAGACATAGAACTGAGTCCAAGTCTCCTGAGGTACGAAGGATGGCAGTTACAAGGAGGACCTGGAACTGCGGAGGCCCACTGGAGGGCGAAATTAATAATGAAAAATAATGTTGAAACGCAGAACCCACTGAGGGTAACAATTGGAAGAGGCACAGCAAAGCCTACAAAGGCAACAAGGAACTACTTATCCCAGCATGCAATACAAATGTTACTCACCTGTTGGTTACTGAAACATGAAATAAAGACATGCTGTTTGAAGTGCATCTTCTGTTTCCTGCGCTCTGACATTGCTGCCTGTGAACAAGGAGCCCAGAGCTCCGAAACGCGTAAGGCTTTTGAATTATTCCAAAGGAAAGCGAATCCTGTTGCCTTCACTAATCCCGAGCAGTGTTCCTCTTCGAAACCGAGCGCTCTCGAGTGCTCATTGTATTGAATAAATTATGACGGCAGGCCACCGTGAAGAGAGAACCACCCTTTAATTGAGGGGCCATGGAGACATAGAACTGAGTCCAAGTCTCCTGAGGTACGAAGGATGGCAGTTACAAGGAGGACCTGGAACTGCGGAGGCCCACTGGAGGGCGAAATTAATAATGAAAAATAATGTTGAAACGCAGAACCCACTGAGGGTAACAATTGGAAGAGGCACAGCAAAGCCTACAAAGGCAACAAGGGAACTACTTATCCCAGCATGCAATACAAATGTTACTCACCTGTTGGTTACTGAAACATGAAATAAAGACATGCTGTTTGAAGTGCATCTTCTGTTTCCTGCGCTCTGACATTGCTGCCTGTGAACAAGGAGCCCAGAGCTCCGAAACGCGTAAGGCTTTTGAATTATTCCAAATGAAAGCGAATCCTGTTGCCTTCACTAATCCCGAGCAGTGTTCCTCTTCGAAACCGAGCGCTCTCGAGTGCTCATTGTATTGAATATATATATATATATATATATCTATATATATCCCAAAATTTGCACCAGCAAAATAAGGACGCACTCCTGCTGCAGGTAAGGTAACAACCTTTATTTAAGAAAAACAGGCAGCTTTCCATCCCGTTTTGGCGTCCTCTGGGCCTGACGCGTTTCAAGGATTTCTTTCCCCTTCCTCAGAGGCCAAGTGTCAAACCGGAAAATAGTGTGCAATCCCACAATACCCTGCGCGCGTTTCAAATTCACGATATTGGCCTCAGGTGTGCCTTTCATTATAATTGCTGTTCCAGTGCACGCTGGTATCTGTAGTATAATTAAGCACAGGAAAGCTGCCTGTTTTTCTTAAATAAAGGTTGTTACCTTACCTGCAGCAGGAGTGCGGCCTTATTTTGCTGGTGCAAATTTTGGGACATGTTACACGACGGCTCCAGGCCGTGAAGGCGACGCACCCCCCATGAAGTCAACAAGGGGCCACTCGAGGGGAACACTCTCCTTGGTTTGTGGCGCTGCAGGAGATTTAAATACAGCAGGCAGAGTCTCATCCGGGGGCTCAATATGGGCTTTAAATTGTCCTCGCAACAAAGTGTTTTAAATCGAACCCACTGGAGGGTGAAATTGGTGCTTAATTATACTACAGATACCAGCGTGCACTGGAACAGCAATTATAATGAAAGGCACACCTGAGGCCAATATCGTGAATTTGAAACGCGCGCAGGGTACTGTGGGATTGCACACTATTTTCCGGTTTGACACTTGGCCTCTGAGGAAGGGGAAAGAAATCCTTGAAACGCGTCAGGCCCAGAGGACGCCAAAACGGGATGGAAAGCTGCCTGTTTTTCTTAAATAAAGGTTGTTACCTTACCTGCAGCAGGAGTGCGTCCTTATTTTGCTGGTGAAATTTTGGGACATATATATATATATATATATATATATATATATATATATATATATATATATATATATATAATTTTAGGGCTGGGCTCGCGGAGATTCACTCCATGGAATTTCGCTGAGTTACAAAAAAACTCTGCAGAGTTCAGCGAGCAGGCGAAGTATTGCTCGGCCCCTCCCCCAATCAAGTTACATCACTAGCAGCAGCAAGACAAAAATACTCATTATCAATAGTATCCCTTTTCCAGCACATCACATCAAAAATCTTGCTACTCCTTAAAGATATCCCCTCACACATAGCCTTGTCAACCCTCGTAGCTCACACTTCCTTAACACCAGTTTGAGTTCTCTCCCCCACACACACCCAACAACAACAGAGGGCATGTGCAGCAGCGACAACTGCGAAGCTGCAAAACAACAAAGCAGCATGAGGAAAAGTTGCAAAGTGCAAGAGGAGCTGGACCGGCAGCTGCACTCACCCATGATCAGGCAGAAGATGTGCAGGCTGATGAGGAGCACCTCCTTGCTGCTCTTTGCTGTTCAGTGCCGGTGTGCCCCTGTTCCTGCTGTCCAGGACCATCGCCAATGCCTTGTTGTTTGTTGGGGTGAGCTGCTGGAATGTCGATGCCATTCCCGCACACAGTGCACCATGCCTGGAGGCAGCCGGCTCTCAGCTGGCTCTGCAGACCTGGGCCTCGGAGTGGTAAAATAAAAAGGGTCCCACTACCGAGCACAAAGTCGCCAGGGTACAGATCGTTTTTTTGAGACTAACTTCTCCAAGTCCTGGCTCCATAATCAGTTGAGTTCCAAGCCTCGATTCTATGCATATCTAAAAAGAGGCTTGAGAAGCAGGATTCAATAATAAACGTGTCCGGATTCAGAACAAGCCTGCATTTCAAGCCTCGTGAATGCCAACGTGTTTATTATTTAATTCCCGCATCTCTAGCTGCTTTTTGATAGCTTGAACGTCGCTTGTCTGATTGGTGTGTTCAGGGCCTGGGGTGGCGCTGCACTAAACTCCGCTCTGCTGTGGCTTGCAGAGTTTTTGCAGAACTCCGCTCCCCAAGCAGAGTGCCCAAAACTCCGTAAACTCTGCTGGTGGAGCAGAGTTTGCCGTGTGTGTGTGTGTGTATATATATATATATATGTATATATATATATATATATATATATATATGTATATGTGCAAGTGGATGCCTGGTTTCATTTGTGGACACTCATCAAAAAAAAGAAAGAAATACATTTAGAAAGCAAGTGGTAGACCTGAAATCCTTGGCATGGCATTCTCCCAAACTTTTTGCCTCCACCCTTCTGTTTTGCTGAATTCGTTTCTGTTTGCATTAGTACTTTGTGCACCTTACCAACTCTAACCAGCGCTAAAATGCTTGTGCGCTCTCCTTCAAACATGGCAGAATTGGACTACACCTAATTGGTGAATTTAATGTACTTGTAGGTCCTTATTAAAGTAGCACTATCTGTACCCAGGACCTGTAAATTAAATGCTACTAGTGGGCCTGCAGCAATCATGTTGCGATCCACTACAGTAGCCCTTTAAAACATATTCCAGGCCTGCCACTACCATTTCGATGAGGCAAAATAAACTTTTTGCCAGACCTAAAACTTCCTTTTTACACATATGTCACCCCTAAGATAGGTGCTAAAAGTTCATAGGGCAGGGTGCATTGTATTTAAACAATAGGACATGTGTGTCAACATTTTACAGTTTAAAAGTGTAAAACTGTTATTTGGTCCCATGATCGCAGGACAAGACGTTTATATTCTGTGACCACTCAGGAAATCCCCAGCACTGCTGAATGTCAAACAGATTTTCATGACAGTTGACGGACTTTCTTCATATGTAGACAGTCCATTATTGTTAGTAGCATAGCCAAACTCCAGGATTACACTAGTAGCCTGAAATGACTTCTGAAAACAAACTTCAGCAGGAAGGAAAAGCAACTGAAATCCAGAAAAAACTATTCAACCTGCCTAGGCCAAACACCTAGGCAAGAAGCAAGAAATTAATAGCGGTATTATGTGGAATAGGAGAATCCCAGATGAGTCCAGCGAGCAAGCAATTAGGCAAAGCACAACTGCATCACAACTAGACTCAAAAAAGACTCCTTTAGATAGTGCAGTAACAGGAATTGACCTAAAGAGAAATAAGGAAGTTAAAATCCTCCAAACTGGATTGGAAAGTCCGGTCAAAATTATGGTAGCTGGCAGAAAAAAGCAATATGGAACAACAAATAAAAGAAATAATCATACCTTGCCAACAGCATCAGAGATGCCTTAAGTCTGACTCTAAATTCCTCGTTGCATGCAGCATTATAGAAATGTTGCGTGCAGGAAAGCAGACTCCTCATCCAATTATCGTTAGCTCAAGCCTCTGTCGAGACTCTGAGTTGTGTCTCAAGGAGAAAGCAGGTAAGGAAGAACCCTGTGGGCGAAGGTCCCCGGGAGCAAACCTCTTTAGTTCCCATCGTCCCAGAGGAGTGACAAGGTAAGACGAGACTCTTCACATCTGTGATTAGGGCAACAGTAGAAATGGGCAGATTCAAGAACCAGCCAATGGCCAGGTACAAGAACCAGCCAATGGCCTGGTGCATACAATTCCTTACCGGTCACAACCAAAAGCCCAGTAATAGCCAAGTAATAACGCGGGATCACAAGTCAACACCTTGAACAGAGTGGCATGACATGTTGTCCTCCTCTAACACAACCTCCCTGAGGGAATAAGGATGAAGCTCATATTTATAAATGACTGGGCCAGAAAAACCCTCACCACGGATGAAGAACCCATGAAGAACCCATGAAGGGTGAAAGATTACCCTGAATAAGAACCTATGAGAAACAGGAGAGGAATTAGACTAAAGTGGCCCCACCTGTAGAAACCCTTTATCAGCATTTTAAGTGGTCAAGAAGACACAGAACTGACAGGTGGTGTGTTGAAAGAGACCTTCGCTTTTGTCCAGAGAGTATGTAAACACTCAAATAACCAAATTAAGAAGTGCTCTCTACTAGAGAGAAACATCGATTGCCCTGACTACTGGTTTTCTACTGTCAAAAACTTCTGAAAAGACTCATAGGAAAACTGTAGTTATAAATGTTCATTTCAAGGAAGTGGAGTAGTGTTAGATGGTGTACAAACATACATAATAAAAAAATGTTGCATTATTTTAAAAAAATTATTTTGCCCCCAACTAAGGTCTATAATTAAACACTTTTGTATGAATAATGAACCACAATTACAGTGTCACAGTTATATACAATAAAGCAATTTTTAAGGAATAATGTATTGTTTAGTATTTACATTTTAAAATCAACTGAAAACTGTAAACATTTTCAAATCATCAGCAGGGCATTAGCAGACTAATGTTAATTCCACTGCTTCCTTTGCATGATATATTTTTGACCTCAATATCATTAGTGTGAAATCTATTCTATACACTGCTTTCAAGTTGGGACATATGCACCTCAGATTTTATAGATGCAGATCGCTCTTGTATATAGATTACAGATCCACTCCTCTCTAGGTCGCCCATGCCATCTGCTCACAATTGATCTGAAATATATGTTCCTAGCTCACAGACTGAAGTAAAATTGTCTTAATGTATGTTCTACTGAACAAAATGTAAATGATTCTCTATTTGATTTGTAATAGCTAATTGGCTGAGATATTCAAGTGAAGAAGTTTCCCAAAATGCTTATTATCATTTTCAAAAATGGAAATCTTAGGTTTTATCTGATTAGAAGCTAGAACAAGACTAGAGCCCTCCAAGGTGCTTTAATGCGATAGACAAGGTATCCAAAACAGAGCAACCCATAACGTAAGTTATTTCCTAGAGTGAAAACAGAGTCCCCTTTACTCTGCATGCCTAGCACGAGACTGCTCACAGAGTTTTATAATGGGCTCTTGTTAAACCCAATACTAGTAAAATCCCTAAAATGCGAAAACTTATTCTTGAGTATAAAAGTACACACAATTTTCAACACTAAAATATTTAGGGGCCATCTGCATGTTGGCATATATTCAAGCTCAAAGGAAATCAAAGGAGCAGTTTTCACTTTATAAATCATGATGCATGATTTGACACTGTTGTCCAAAAGACTTGTACTTATTTAGGAGAGGAGCACCTGAGGATAATTCCCAAGCAATTTTTTGATCTATATGCAGTTTTGAAGACCGATTATAGGTACAAAATGACACCCACTTAAATATACCACTTAACTTTATCCACTTTATTGAAACTCACGAGGCCTGTTATTTTCAAATACCACTAGAGATATTTATTTGTAGGAAATGATTGTTAGGGTAAGTATAGAGAGCATTTAGACCTCGTTGTAGCCCTAGAAGTGTTAAAGATAAAATGGAAATGTCATCTCTGTAGAAAAATGATACACAAATCCTACCATTTAAAAGCGACACATGGCACTGAGCGTTGCCAAGGAAATGTGGAGAATCAGTTATATATAGGGAAAATAGCATGGTGCCTTATATCTGTCTCTATTTCTACCTATTAAATTTGATAAACCACGGTCTGAGCCCTGTGTTGCACTACAACATCGGTCATGTGCATTTTGATTCAAGAGCACAGATGGTAACCCTCAGGCCTTTAATTTTGGCCAGGAAATTGGTCAGTCTACTATATCAAATGCTGTGGAATAATTGACAAGGATTATGAACAATTCCATCCCCATCCTCATCTTAGAATGCTTATGTGCTGGCATATTTAAGGTTGTCATATTGTTAGAAATTGAAGCATTTTTCCTAAACCTGCTTTATTCGAGAGGAAGTCTATTATTTTGATTGACACAGTTATGAAGTTAGTCGAACAGGTCTTTGACAAAACCTTTGCCTCCAGTATCCAAGAGAGCAATTTTTTTATTTAAATTTTTTTTTTTTTTTTTTTTCCTCATTCGCCTCCAACCCCAGACAACTAGGAAATTTGATAAGTTGCCACTGTTACTCAATTTGAGACGTAGGCCTTCGAGATGTCACCCGCCTACCAGAAGCAAACAAACCTCTTTCCTGTTGCTGACCTCTCGTTGTGAAGGAGAGGGTGGTTGCACTCTCTTCTGATTACTTAAAACCAGTAACTGTTACTGAGGGCCCTTCCAAAATCGAGACTGGGAACCAAGGAGGAACAGCAAGACCCAACACAGCCTGAGAGCTTCACATGAGGCTTAATCATAGGATCATGTATATTATATAATTAGTTTGTTAAACAAGATATATTATAGCCGTTTTAGCCTGGAGTCCAGTTTATCAGGCATTCCCAAATAGCTCTCTTCCTACTATCTTTCAATCTGGCCAGGTCATTCCTAGAGATTTTATACAAAGAGCACAACCAATCTGAGTATGTAGGAGGTAAAGCCTCAGTCCATCTCCTACATATTTGTCGTCTAGCTAGCAGAATAGCATAGAATAGAAAACCTCTGCTCGGGCCCATCATTTCGCTAGATATACCGAAAATTATAAGTCTAAGAGAAATTTGTATCGGGCGTCCCAAAATGTTCGTTAAAGTGCTCCCAATTTTCTCCCAAAATTCAGAAGTTGCCGGACAGGTCCAAAACATATGTGTGTCCCAAGAGAGCAATGTTTCTATATTTCTTTGGGTCAATGAAGGCCCCTTTCTTTTAAATCTGCATCAGAATGCTGCCCTTCTGGAAGTCTGGAAGTTGGAACTCTTTCTGAACAGATAACACCATTATATCCCGGCTTTTCAAATTTCTGATGTTATGAATTCATTCCATGACAGATTTGGCATTTGTTAGAGGATCATTTGTATTCTTGCACCAAATTGATCTTGCATTGTTTAAACTCTTTTGGGCCATGTAGGTTAGATGCTCTCATCATTCTTTTTCAGAGATTGACGCAGCTGGGCAAGCTCTTTTGACTTAGTTTGTGGTGCATATTAAATCCCTGTAGTCTTTTGGGGTTTTCCGTTTGGTGACTTCATGGATATTAAAACCATAATTTGGCTGCCTTTTTTTTACTTGAGAATTCCTTGTTTTGATTTGAGTTTTTTATAACTTTTTAATTTGTATAGCAACTTATATCATTTGATCTTTATGTTGCTGCCTTACATAAGTATTAAGCTGTGTTAAAAGTTGCTGTTTCATCTTTTCCACAGTGTAAATCGATTTGTATTACAGGGAATTGCTCGATTCGCGCTCTGTTTTGCCATTTCTAATTTAATGAGGTAATTCTCATAGAGTCTAATTATTTTTAGATCAGAGTTTGAATGTTGAAAAATGTTAGAGTTGTAAGAATTTCCCAAGATTATTATGGAAGCTTATGTCCAGTGTCTACATTTATTGGCTCTGTTCCAATATCAAATGTCGTTAGAAAACTTCCATGGATCCAATTTAAAAGCTGAAACAGTCAAAGTGCTCTCAAATAAAGAATGATTACTAAGTAAAGGCCTTTTCTTCTTTAGGTTTGCCATTTTAGAAAATAATGAAAAAGGTGTAATCACATAATCAAAGATGTTGATCGCAATCCGACTATTGCCAGCTTTGTAAGATCCCCCCACAAACATGAGGCCCCCACCAACATGATGGTAGTAATTATACAACCTAATGCATGGATAGAGTGCAGTAAATGTAGCCCTCTTTTATCTGCTCTATATAATTGTTCATGCTGATTATTGAGATGTTCAGGGCCTCATACTGGTGTTCATTTTACATCTGCCAAAGCTTAATTCTTTGCATCTAGGTCCATTGTTTAACATCATATACATTTTGTCTAGTTTTCTGAATCACTCTTTCAGCACAGCCAAAGAATTCTGAGAGAAGGTTATCATGATGGGTCCTGCTTGAAGGTCACACTAAATAGTTATAATGGAAAATAAGCCATCCCGTTGACTTCAGATCATTAATTTGAGCTCTAGAATGTAAGGGCTATTTGTTAAGACTTTACTAAAGTCCCAGTTTATGTTTGAATTTAACAGAATTGGCAGGCCACCTCTGGCCCCACCCTTGGAAAACTTGATCACCAGTGTAGCAATTATATCATAGTTTTCAATTTCAAAACTTTCAGCTGACCATGACTCATACAAGCACATGATGCTGTCTTAATAATTTTGAGGGAGTTCTTCTTTGGATGAAAAAGACTGGCTGCATATCAGTGCACTATATATAAATTATTACTAAAAGTGAGATGTTAGTGTCCTGTTCTTATTCACTATTAGTATATTTGGTAGACAAACCAAGCCCTTACCAGAATTACTCTGTTTATATCTGTATTGGTATCTGACTTTTTTTCTGCAACTACTTCTTAAGCAAAGAAAGATGGATTGGAATTGTAACCTGAGTGAATGCCAGTGGTTAGACTTTTTGCAAGCATCCTCCCATCATCTTTTGTCTGTTTAATGTACCAACCTAACTGACCAAGGATATGCCCAGACGTGGACCCCTTGCTCACTGTGCCACTGGAATCAAGCTACACCCATCTGAAGAGCCCCAATCAGGGGGAAACTGATCTTGGGTTGCTTGTGTTCCGGTTCAAAAAGGACCTGACTTGGCATTTCCAACTGAACTGCTTCTATTGGAGCAGGTGCAAAAACAACAATTGATGGACAGAATGCAGAACAATGGAGCAGGGTCACAACTGATTTCGGAATGGATGGGTCTAATCTGAGGTGGCAAGGTGGGAAAAATAACGATTGATTGGAATGCTACCCCGAGCAATTGTCAGTGGTTAGTCTTATTGCAAGCATCGTCCTATCAGCTTTTGTGTATTCAATTAATATGCACCTTGTTAGGCATACCTTAATTAGACTTTTTCTATGATTTTGACATTTTGATATAGTGTTGGGCAACCTCAACTAGCTGTTAACTGTTGGAGAATATTCTATCAAGAAATCGACAAGTAGCTAGCGACACTTCCATTCCTTTGCATAGACCGTGAAGAAAGCTTTCATTTAGGTGATGTTAAAGCCACTCACCAAGCATTGGGCCTTCAATACCTTGCAGTGATCGATGGAATGATGGATAACACTGGAAATGTGGAGTTGCTGTCTCTTGAAGTGAGGCTGCAGCAATGTCCGTTTCAACCCTTGGACACCAGCAGTTACTGCAGGTGCAGCTGCAGCTTGCTGCCACCCTGTCCACTTTACCCATCGCTTGCCTGTGTCCCGTTCTGCCCATTTATCACTCTATTTTTGCACACTGCATTCTGTCCATTTCACTGTTCCCATTTATGATTTTGTATATTGGAACATAGGCAGAATACATAGACAGACCCTTCACCTCAACTTAAACTCTAACTCCAGCTGTACACACTGTCCACAATGTAAACAGGCAGTCAGGGGTTAGTGCTGGTGGTAATCCCTGAAAAAGCGGCCACTGCCAGCAGTAACCCTTGACCCAGTGGTCCGTCTGCCACAGGACCACTGTGTCAACATGCAATTCTTCCAGCTCTATTGAGGGTGGCACTATGAACACTTCTTTTTACTGCCTGTTTCAGCCAGGCAATTAATGGTGGATACATGCAGGGAAAATGTTACATGGACCTCACACCCAGGG
This sequence comes from Calotriton arnoldi, assembly GCA_963921515.1. Lineage (NCBI taxonomy): Eukaryota > Metazoa > Chordata > Amphibia > Caudata > Salamandridae > Calotriton > Calotriton arnoldi. The sequence goes on from CAWUFW010010523.1 coordinate 473,425, forward strand.
GAAATCACCCTGAACATTGGGGCCATTTGCTTTTTGTTTAGAGAAAACAAGTTGTCTCTTTGGGAGTTTATGCTGTCTGAACAGATATGTCTGCCAAGTGGGGGCATTATCTGGGTTCCTGCTTGGCAAGCCTTCAATGCTGTAAAGGCAGTTATCATGGCCAAAACTCCCACCACCTGGTAGAGATCCCTGAAAATCACATGGAGCTCTCTAAATATTGAAGACGGTTCTCTGCCAGTGTGGCAGAGGTTTTCACCTCCAACCTTCATTAAGACTCTGGCGGATGGCAGTCCAGTCCGCCAGGCTCTTAGTAAGGCCATTAATATGGAATGTGGAAATTGGTTCCTCTTTGAGATGTTTTTGTGTCAGATCCAACCAAGGACCAAAATTATGATGTGTTTATTTATTATTATACAATGCAAAATACACCATATTTCTCATCACTTTACCTTTTTGCAGTGTTAATAATATACCAGCAGTTTCTATTTAAACGTCCTTTACTAGTTCTTCAAGGATCCTTCATAAGCTGGTATAGCTGCCTCCTATATCTTGCCTTGATTTTGCATAGTTCTAAATTGAGAACATAATTGAAGTGTTTTTTTAGATTTCAATCTTGCTAGGAGTTACTTCAAAGCTTGTATCTAAGAGGTCTAAAATTAAAGCCACCACTTTTTCTCAAAGAGGAACACACTAACAATGTTTCTGTATGTGCCTGTTTGATTGCATGAGTGGGTACTGGGTGTGCCATTTGCTGAAGACTGGATGAACTTCTTGTCTATTTTAATTTCCTGCTCCTCATTCAGTGGCTTTCCTCCTTATTATCATGTTTCCCCACATTTGAGCATTTTGATTTTAGCATGGTTTTATGGAATGAGTTGTATTTTTCCACTAGCTACTTCAGTGAACTATTTTTCTTTTGCATGTTTCTATAACATTTGAATTTTAGCACTTAATGGATGCTCTATCTGATCTCCTTCTTTTCCACCAGACTCTCCCACTCTCTGGTAACTCTTACGGTAATCTCTCTTAGCTACCTTCCCTCCTGCATGTGCCCTCTCTCCCCATCCTTTCGACTCTGCTCATACCAGGTCCCTGCTTGCTCTGTTTTTTTTTTTTAGAGTTTTATATAGCGCGAAATAGTCCCGAAGATATCGGGTATCAGAGTGCTTTGCATGAGCACCCATTTCGTTACACAAGGACACATTAATTTTTTTGTTTGGCACGGGAGATGACATGATTTGCCTAGAATCACAGGATATTAAGCGTCGTTGCCGAGTCTCGAACCCGGTTCCCCAGCTTCGAGGTCGACCGCTCTAGCCGTAAGGCTACATCCGCTCCCCTGTTCCCTTGTCAACTTGACTTAACTCTCTGTCCCTCAATTGCATCAAAATCACCAGCCTCATTTGAAATCCACACATGTGCATTACAGGCAAATGTGTTAGTTGAACAAACCGGTTTATTTGAAAACTGATATTTGAGGTTCGGTTTCACCTTGCTCCATTTGCCTGGTTTTTTCCTTGCCTATGCCATCCCCACCCCGTCACTTTTGCTCTTTTCCCCGCATCTCTCTGCTCTTTCTCTTTCAACACTGTAGCTTTACCACCTCCACAACATTACTTTCCTGCCCCATTCAGGTTTTACCCACAGTGGTCAATGTTGGCTTTACTATGCCTGTAGCAAGCGCAGCAAGTACTGGGAAAAGTCAATAGCAGTTGGCCGTCGTCTTGGAATGTTATTTTGTATACATCAAAGATGGCCATTTTGGTATATCTATACTAAACCTGACCGATATCTTAGAGCTGTGAAACTATATTATTTTGTTTAGTTATACTGTTCCAAGATTGCCAGTGATGATGTTGGTAGTATACAAATTTACATTTAAAGATGGCTGGAGTTGGCTTTGCCACAATTCTGCGGGAATTGTCAAAGCAACATACCTCCTGCTAACAAGTATTAGCAAACCAAAGCCCATTAGCTTTACCAATGCATCTTCGTTTATATTCTACATAGAAATCCCATGTAATACATGCATTACTTTTGATTCCACACTTGCCCCATGGCCACATATTTAAAACATCATGGGTATATGCTTCATGTCCCATCGCTATAATCAGTGAATTGTAATTGGTCGCTGGTCATTGTATTTAAAATTCAAACAAAGATTGAAATGGGACATATATGGCCTGAATCTGGGACCTTAGAAAAGTCTTCTGATCTGCTTACTGCATATTCAGAACATGGCGCTACTTAGCCAGAATTGGGATGCTTTCTCCGCAGCACATCTTTCTGATCCTCAGAGGCTACTTTGGCTTCCAATCAAAGAGACAATCTTGTTAAAATCATTCAGGATTCCTATAAAAGCTTTCTACAGAATTTGGCTGCATTTTCTCATGCAAAATTTCAAACACCATGGCCCAGTATATACCATTTGTTCGTCTGGTGACCAATTATTCTTGATTTATAGAAAGTACGAGCCAGAGGGAGCGAGTATTAAAGCAATTAGAAGTATAAAGAGCATTTTCAGGCGTCACTGACCCAATGCCTCCCACTGGAATAGCAATGTTCCTTTATAATCCTGTCGCCTATGGGCCTCCTCTTACTGTGCTCCAGTTCTATATTGATATACATTTTTATAAAGACGGGAACTAGATTCATACTCTGACCATGGTACCTCGGTGACAGATTTTCTGGAATTTAATGTGTATGTCTGTAGGACCTGGCTTTTGATTATTGATTATTCTGCTTTATTGCTTTAAATGGAAAAAGTTCAGGTACTCCTCAAATTGAGCTGTGGCCTGGGGGCGTGGGAAGGAGGCGGAGCTAGAGGCGGACTGGGGGCAGGGTTAATGACAAAGTATTTTTTTGGGTGTGAACAATGACAAATTGCTTCAATCTGTAATGTATTGTTTTTGCTTTTAACATTGTCTTTCAAATGTTGCATATATGAAGATTGCCTCTGGACAAATGATACATGATTCATATTTGAATGCTTCTGCGCCCTCAGTGCACCTCATCTCTACCCTCTGACATCCCTGCTTCTGCGCCCACAGTGCACTGCATTTATTCCCTCCGGCATCTCTGCTTCTACACCCTCAGTGCACTGCATCTCTACCCTCTGGTAAATCCGCGTATGTACCCTCAGTGAGCTGCATCTCTACCCTCTGGCATCTCTGCTTCGGTGCCCTCAGTGCACTGCATCTCTACCCTCTGATAAATCCGCGTATGTACCCTCAGCGTACTGAATCTCTACCCCCTGGTGCCTCTGCACCCCCTGGTGCCTCTGCCGGTCTACTTTCAGTACCCTCACTGAATAACTCAACCACAGTGCCGCAACACCACCCACGTGGTTCTAGGGATATGTGACATTCATTACTCCAGTTCACAAGTGAGCCGCTTTACAAACTGAGACCAGAAGGCTGCTTGCATTACACACGCTGTGAATGTGTAGGATGTGCTTCAAAGCCCAGGAACGCACACTGGTCAAATGCATGTACAAATTGTTTATCAACTCTGGAGCTGTACTTTCACAGCAGTGCTTAATCTGTAATTTAATTAAATAAATAAATAATAAAGTGAAAGGGCTTTACTTAGAACTTAGACGTTCACTGCCGGCATGTCCGAAGATCAGGTTTTCCAAATGCCAATAGTTCTGATTACATCACCGGCCTCTTTCGTGTACCACCTTACACTTCCTGTACCCAGACTCTTTTCCATCCTTGCTTTTTCCTTTTCACTTTTTTCTTAGCTTTTTTTTCCCTTCACAATCCTTTTTCTGCCTTTCACTTTCTCTAGGTAAAAGTCTGATGATAAAAAAATAAAAACACCGGACCATACAATGAGACCACTTACATTTTTTTAAACTGGTTCATTGTTTGTAGTTATAGTCCCCCCCTGACAATATCTCTTTGGACTGTCCTTTCCCTTTCATTTATTTATTAAAAAATTGCATATCAACGCCCTTATTTAACATTTGCAGTAGCAAAAATATGTAATTATGGAAATGTGTGGGTGCCTAGTTACAATGAAGTCTGGATATGTATCCTTTGTCGTTAAATACTGTGCCTTGTGTTGTGTGTCATTTAAACATAAACAACTGTATCATCTCTGTGCAGACCCAGCGATTTATGAACCGTTTTTAATCACTTTTTACTCTTGTCGAATGTTTATTGTCTTAGGAAGGTCAAAATGCACATCCACACTAGCAATGAAATACGAAGAATATACAACGTGATTGGTATCATAAAAGGAGCGGTGGAACCAGGTAATGCAGGGTCTCTAATAAATGACCGCTGCTTACAGCAAACTAAATATATTGTAGGTAACTACTGAAAGTCACCATGAATGTGCAGAACCGCCTCAGGACTGAGTCCTCTGTTTTTCTGCTATATTCCTTTTTTTCTGTTAATATATTTGTTGAATTACCAGTTTGTGTGCTAGGTTCTATCGATTGACGCGAGAACTCTTATAGTTGTATACGCAATTTCACTTTTATTAACCAGTTCCCCTCAACCCCTTAGTTATTTGGCACCAGAAGAGCTGTATGCTGATATCAGCATTCTGGTCACAATTGGTGGCCAGTATTTTGGTGTGGATGTTTGTGAACTGACCTATGTACAGATGGCTCAAAAGTCTGAATCGGAATGGATCACAATCCAACCTGCCTCATCAATATCCATGAGGTAGTGTGCAAATTGTGACTCACTACGAGTGGATGCCATCACAGGGATGGTGGCCTCCTGAAGTCAGCAGATACCATGTCTGTGATCTCACTAAACTAAAGTACATTTTTAAGGCAGCCCGTTTTCCTTAAAGGAAAGAGGTCTGCATTTAAGAAATAAAATGTACTTTAAAAAGAATAGTTTGTTCAACTGTTGGCAGTGGTCCCCTGGACTATTGTCCACTCCCAAACAAACCTTTATTTTTTTATATTCTTAAAGGGCAAAAGGTCCTACTAGGAGCCATTCCCTTTTGCAAATGTGTTACCACCCCTACTCAGGGGCTGGTAAATTTTCAATGTTTTGCGATCAGATGTTGGTCAAAATCAAAATTTGGAAGGGAGACCATAAATGCACCACTTCGATACAATGATTCATAATGCATTTCTAAACCCATTTAGCCATTCTGTAATCTATTACCGACTCACTAAATGGATTTAGTACATGCTATTAAGCAATTTAGCAGTCGCAAACGCTGTGATTTTAACAAATCACAGAGTTTGAAAATGCTTATTGGCTTCATGCATCTGGCCTCTAATCTTATGCCTTTTAAACTTTTTGAATGGATAAAATGTAAAATATAGGTACTTGTGTGCCACCAGCCAAATATGAAGTGGGGCGCTGATGCTGCAAAGTAGTATACTACCAGAATACCGAGGAAGAAATGTTGTTACACAAAAGTATCATGTGCAAAATATCAAGTGCTAAAATATTGTGAAGGTAAGTATACCTAGGAAAGTTTAGGTTTACTAACCTTAACTCCACATTGGCTTTAAATAGTGCATTACAATTTATAGTGCTTTTAATGATTATCATGACACCATAACCATATTTTGTGAAATTTAAAGTGGCATGTAAAAATATTTTCGATATTTTACAGATCCCTATGAAGGATGGGTATTTTTACTACTGCATTTTGATATATAGATTCTGTTAAAGTGGCCTACAGTGAGTTATTAAAGGGACAGTCACATTTTATTTTCCAGATCGGTATGTAATCCTTGGAGGCCATCGAGATGCATGGGTCTTCGGAGGCATAGATCCGGAGAGCGGTGCAGCAGTTGTACATGAGATTGTGCGAAGTGCTGGAAAACTGAAAAAGGAAGGTAATAACAACGAATTTTGGAAAAAAGTAAACATTTTTTAAATTAAAAAGTATAAGTGAATATTGTTCATAAAATAGTAAAGGAGTGGCTGTCAGCTCTAGCTTGTTTTATTCATTTGTATTTTATTGGTGGTATTCATAAACTGTGACCGTAATCCCATAGTGGAGCAAAGCAGTGTACATAGCACCGGGATCCAAAGCCAACATGTTAGGATACATGTGGATAATTTCAACATGAATCTTATTCCAGGCGGACACATTATAGATGGTGAGAAAAGAAGTCGTATAATTTACAAATTCAACGTGAATACTGCCTACATCGCTGTTAAACTTTAAGACACTGTACAAAATCCAAATGTTGCAATATGGGGAGCCACAAGGTATAAGACCCCATAACAATAAGCTGTTTACTTGGTAGAGTCCCTGGCTTGCCCTTAGCAACATGGCTAATGCACCAAGGATTTCCTCCAAGAAATGTGGTACATGTGCAATAATATCAAAAGAACAATAGGGTTTAAAAATGAAGAAACAAGTTAATATAAAGCGAAAGTGTTTCATGAGCAAAATGTGACAAAAAGAAGACAATTGACTGTAGGAATTACAAGTTATACCAAAACCAAATAATATTCCAGTACAACAAATTGGAACGTAAAAATCCAGTGTTAGCCAATGTGATGTTGTGGGCCAAAGCGTTTGCATTTTTTTAAGGGCAGTCATGATCGACCACAGATCGCTTGGGTCACAAATTTTAAACTTGGGCTAGAAACTATAGCTGAGTAAAGAGCCAAAAGGTCTTCTGTAGTCTTGACGTGCAGCCCACAAAGCCTAGAAAGGGAAAAATCAATAAAAATGAAGCCACTGATTCTTTATCTTTTTGATATAGGCTTGGCATCTTGTTCTGGTCATCTAGATATTCATGTTCACTTGTTGAGTAAAGAGGTCATCAATTTTACAAAGCTTGTTTCTGGATAGTGCATGTAACTTCATTTTAAGTGCTCTGCAAAATATCTTATTGCAGCTGTTTCCTATTTTTTTTATGTTCCAGCATACTTTGTCCAGGGGATATTTTGCATTCACCAGGCACTAGTCACTGCTTTTCTTCCAGGCTGTTGGCAGCTTTGTCTGGTAGAGGACCACCTTCCCATTACAGCCACAGGAGAGAAACTCCACAGAGACAGATAGACTTCATTTACAGATCCTGAAAACCATCAGAAGACTTGCAACACTAGCTGTCAATAGCCCTTGACCAATTCTTTACTCCCACTTATTTAAAATAAAGCTGTAGAAAATCTCCCCACAGTCCTTGATCAGGTATTCAAGAACTCTTCAGTGCATCAGTTGTGATGCCTTCTCTATGGGTAGTATGTATACCATGGCACTTTTAATGGTAGAATCAGCCAGGGATAGGTGATGACTTCTAAGCAAATCAAACTAAAATTTCCCATCCTATCCAGCAGTATAATTCTGTTCCTATTCTGTGTCTATGCTATGGCCCCTTTCCCCACAGAAAAAGTTAGAACACATTTTGCTTTATCTGTGCTTGGATATCTCCTTCCTGGGTCATCCCAATTTTTCCTACTGAAGATCAACAAAAATCTCCGCACTAAGCATCCATCTGGATGGGTTTTGGGCAATCTTTGACTCCTAAATTCAGAATCTGGTATCCTAGTTAAAAGCAAGAGTTTGCTGGAAGGGCCGTTCACTGTCAGATGTGAACAGAAAACAATCAACAGTGGACTCTTTTTTTCCACGTTCCACTGCCTTTTATGCGTTCTCCCCTTGAAGTGCAACTGCCACCTGTCTCAGTCATAGGGAGAATTATGTAAATAACAAGGTCTCAGCCAGAAATGTTGATGTTCTCTTGTTAAATACTGCCACTGAGCCTAAGGCTGATTATACTTTATAACTAAGGCATGGCTAAACACTTGAGGTAGCAGGGTCAGAGCCAGCTGGGTCTGAAGATGGCTGTTTGTCTTTAAGAGTCTGGCTCCATTTTTAGAGGTTTCCCTCAGGCTGAAGACTGTGGGTGGTGGTGGTGGGAGAATAAAGAGGAGCGGAAAAAGTTTGTGCATGAACTGATGTGGGTAAATTGAATGTTGTTGTGCTCCAGCTGCCGCTGCAAGAATGCAAATGTGACCACCCGCTCCTTTCCCTGAGAGGTGCTGAGTAGAGAAGATATAGCATGGTGGTAGTGCAACCTGTTGTGGGGTTTCCTCTAACTGTTGTTAGGATCCTATAGGCTGCTTCACATGTGGCTGAGGTTCTACCACATGGAGAGGAGAGTTGGAGACCACCTACAGCTTTCCAGTGGCTGTTATTTATCAAGGACTGTAGTAAAACCTTGTAGGCCTGAGTGATCAGAGGTCGGGTGGAAGAAGTGCTCTCTGCTGTATAGTAGTGTTGTGATATTGATACTGAACATGCCCCTCGCCTGCAATGACCAGCACCTGTGAGTTTGGGAATTTTGGCTATATATTCCTCTGACACCTAGATGATTCAATATTCATCAAATGGGGCTCTGGTCCACTGGTCTTTTTATACTTGATTACTTATATGGTTTGAATTTGGATTGGATAACATTTTTCTCTCAAGTGTGAGCTAAAGGGACTTTTATTCATGTTTTTAACTAAAAGAAGGAATTCAAGCCAGGCTACAAGAAGCATGGACTATCTAAAGCAAATGCTTTATTTCTAGATGCAACGTTGGAAATGTTACCCTTCAATCAGGCATCTCATAACTACACTTTGTGCAACTGCACAAGTTGTTCTTTATCAGTGTGTAACTGAGCACAGGCAGCTGATGTAAGTAATTTGAAAAATCAAAAGCACCAGATATCAAGAAGAGTGAGCATGCCAAAAGGAAAGATTTCCTCACACATATCTGCTAATCTAGAACATCATTTCACAAATATTGGACAAATGTTTGATGTATTATAAGTCCCATCTGTTACATTGATTATATCTGTTAATTTATCAGATGTAAAATGAAATCAGAAAATCCCTATTAAAAATATACTGCTATTAGGTTTATATTCCTTGTCCAAGGATACTAGCCCTACTAAAGATTTTAAGGCTTAAACTATGCCCTCAGTCACCCGACAACTGATGGATTATTCCTTGTCCAAGTGTTTGCTACCCCCCACCTTCATTTCTAAAGGCCTTTACTTTCATGCACTCCTACTCCATTGCGAAGGTTCAGTGATCTAGTTGGTATGTTCAATGAGACCTATCCTTACACAATCAAGTCAACAATATCATAAAGAACACCTTGGCATCCTCAAGGGATCCATCAACTGCTACTACTACTGGAGAATATTATATTGTTACTGTCTCTAGTAATGACTACGTAGATTACTGCAATACATATGTGTTGGAACATGGGTTATTATTTGGGATGGACAAGTGTCCACAGCAAGGTATAAGGCCCCAACCTGCTAGATGTCACACAAATTCAAATAAACCTGTGCTCGATCCCTGGTAAAGTGACACAAAGCAGTCAGGCTTAAATGAAAGGCAATTTTTAAAGTATTTAAGCAGCGCATATACAGGAGGCATAGTCACAAAAATTACAATAGAATTCTACAACCAATTTTAAAATAAAGAGAAAACGTTTGCGAGTGGCCAAGCACAGACAGGGCAGGTGCTGGAGAACTAATACAGTTAAGTCTACAGCAGCTTCTGGCAGGTTAAACAAAACTTTGTAAAAGTTGCATTTCCGATATATTTAATTTGTTAATGTATGTTAAGATGAAATTGCCAAACCCAACTGTAAGGCCACTTTAACCGTATCTTTCAGTCAATTTCTGGGGTTTTTCACATACATTTATATCTTAATACCAAACCTAACTATAACGTCACTTTAACCTTTGTTTTTTTCTCCATGTATATATACATGTGTATATTTTTCTCCTATCTGTGCATTTCATTTTTAAAATTGAAGGGGTCAGAATCTTTCATTACCAAAACCATCTTGTCCAGAGGACATGCCCCATTACTCTGCAGTGTGTAATTTTGCTACAGTGTGGTGATGTCCTTTCTTTATGTAGCACAACAAACCGTGATGAAAAAAATGCTAGAATTAATCTCAGTCACCACTGACCCCTTGGGCCACATTGTAGCCCATGGTGTTTAGCTCACTACCATTGTAGAAAAGGATTTGTCATATGAAAATCAGTATGTGTCTTGCTCCTGTAGGAACAGTTGTGCCCAAACTGCAGCCCTGTCCCCTATAGATGAAAACCTAAGATACCCCACACTGGTTTCAGCCTACTAAGGCTTCATCTGTGAAGTAAAGATTGAATCTTGTGGCATAGTGAGTACAGGACCTAAGTCTGGATCTGCCTGCCTCACTTTGGACGTCTACTGCAACAAACAAACTGTGGGTCAATTAGGACTGCATTCCAGTCCATGATTTTAAACCCAACATTTTACTGTAGTCCGAGACCTGCCATATACAGATCATATTTGGTCCAATAGGAAAAGTGTTGCAGGGATTCTGCTCAGGAATGCCTGGGACTATAGAACGCCGGCATGTAGGGACTGAGTCACCATACCCCATCAGCTTCTACGGGTCTGAATCCAACTAGCTCATAGTGGCTCACTAGCCCTTCTAACCGTTGCAGAGAGACAAGTGATTTGGCACCCCAGAACAAAACACTCCAGACCCTCTCAGGATCGGGGTAGCAAGTAACTCCCTTTCATTCTCCCACTCATACTTACTTGTCCACAATACATAGATAAGAGACACAACGAAAGTTAATAATATTTATTTAACCTATTGTGCTCTAATGTGCAATAGTTGCACCACAACTAGCAAACAAATACAGGTCACTAATGTCATTAGCATGGCTATGAGACCGTATACAATAAAAAGCCTCGTCATATTATTTGACAGATTTGCCTAAACCCACCCTCACGACGAAAGCTAAATGATTGTAGATTATAGATCTCTGGGCTTAGCGGCAGACCTCATACCTCAGCATTCATAGATAGTTGTTCTACATCCCAGCTGATGCAGCTCTCTTGTCTCAGGGCTTTTGTGCTGTCTGCCAGTCACCGCTCTCTGCTTATTTAGAATGACATGTCCCGGGTTATATGATAAAACATGCGTTTTCAAAATACACCACCTGCTTGTCTCTATTATGTCTAGGTACTAGTGTCCAACCACAGGAAATGGCAAAGAGCAGTGTTGTTTTACCTTGCCTAGGCTGTGCAGACCATATCCCAGGAAAAGGAGTAAATACAAAAACATGTGCTAACTATATGCGTAAATACAATGTAGCACAAAGACAAGCGTTTGCTTTAGTAACATGTGCAAAGCAGAAGCGGCCTACTGCATGCACAGTTGGGCTAACATAGGGAAAATGACAATGTCCATGTAGGAAATACACTACAAAAGTACATCCCAAATACGACTGAAGCTATACCATACAAGATGAGGCTTAAGTAAGCCACAACCAGCCAAGACTTGTGCTTTTGAGCTGTCGTTTGTCCTATGCCACACTTCCTTTAACCCCCACATCACTCCTACTGTCACTATTTGTCTCGTCTCACTTTTTAGATAAATCGATGCACATGTTTATATGTGATTTATAGGACAAGGTTTTTACTGCCCATTGTTCTAGTGCCAATGGATTATTGCTGTTCTTGTATAAAGACATATGCCATTTGTTGTTGCTAGCACCTTCATGGCCCACATAGCTGAACAGCTCAGGAAAGGAGATTCCCGGGAGAGTACATTAGCATTTACATGGTTTCCTGCCTCTGTCCAAATCAAATAAATATGCGATTATTGCATATAGAGTAAACAATTCCAACCTAGTCTAAAAATCGTAAAAAGATCAAAAACACAAATTCAGATTTAGGTGGTCTATACCAATAGCTCTAGATACATAAATCAGTGGCATACATTTATTTTAAATGATGTTATCAATAAAATTACCAATCACTGTTTTGCTCCATGTAAGTAATGTTTACTGTGTGGGCCAAACGTAGGTCTTTGTCCTCTTCTAGGAGCAAATAGTAAACTGAGGCGATACATTTTCTGGAAGCAAACAACATGCATTTTGTAGCTTAAATTAAAAGCAAGCTCAAAGTTCAGTCCAATATGTTCAAGTGCCTAAACACTTCGCAAATGGTCAAATCACATGGTGTTGATTTAAAGGTTTAATGCAGCAAACTGAACTGTGATTTAGTACCTGATGTTTTCTGATTATCTTGATATATCCTTACATCCAAAAAATCTATTCCCACTGGGTCAGTTAAACTGCAGTGTGCTATGTGTCACACGACAAGGTAGGTTGAGATTGTGAAATAAAACATCCACATGTTATTCCCATGATGAGGCACAGTTGATGAGGCATACTACTTAGACATCCTTTACTCAAGCAAGGGTTATATATATGTTTTAGGTCAGTATTCAGTGTATTGGAAAGTACAAATTCCATGTGTATCCTCAGTGAAATTATAAAATCTTATGCTTGGGCATAGGTGGAGGTAAATGGTTAATATTATGGGGGACAGATAAGACCCCTAGGTGATTCCATCAGTTACCATTGTTCCTGATGTGAGACTCCCTCTTTTGTGAGGCCATACCTAGTAGATTTTCTTAGCCTCAGAGGCAGTTTTTGCCTCTGCCAAGAAAAGGAAATAAAGGGCAGGTAACTTCCAAACCCTTCTCTGGATTTACAAGATTTGTGAGACTTTAGGAAATGACAGACCCGCCATAGAACGTATTGCTCCTGTAGATTATTGATAAGTAAATCCCCTAGAATCAGTACACACACATATTTTATTTTATGAAAATTGCTATTTATTACGTGCAAATTTAATATATGTCAAGTGAATTAGGATTATCACTATAATCGCAGATAAACTAAGGACCACAAAATATAGAACACAATCATTATTCATCACATATCTCAAGTCATTTAGTTAAGAACTCCCTACTTGTATGGGGGAACATATTATTATGCTATCTATAGCCTGGTCTTATAATATCCCTGCACATTTGCTGTGAGCCGGAGAATTCTGTGTTAAACGTTCCATTGGACAGCATTTCCCCAGCTTCTGGTTTCTCTTGAAACCCTTCACTAAGGAGTGGAGCCTTTCTCATCCTATCATTTGTATGGAAGTGATTGTGTCCCTCTAAACTCCGAGCTCTAATGTTGCAACATTCAGCCAAGCCCTATGGTTTCATTTGAAGCATTCAGAAGTTGTGATACATGTTTCATTCAGAAACTTGTTCCCATGAATGCCAAAGTTTTAGCAAAGTCACACTGCAAAAGGGCAGAAAAGGTTTACCTCATAGATTCTGCCACACAGAGCTGTGAAGTGGTAAATAATTCCACTTCAGCTTTAGCAACACAGAACAGAAGGCATGTGGCAATTTTGTATAAACACAATATAACTTCTTCTGCTTGCTTTGCACAAATGGAGCAAGAAAACTGCTTTCATTTTAAAGCCTTGTTTTAGCCTAATAATATAGGCCTCATTATGATGGTGGTGATACCGCCACCGACAGCCCGTCGGTGGTGGTCCCACTGCCATCCATAGAAGCGGTCCGAACGCCGGATTATGATCCGGTGGTCGTAGGCATCGGTCGTAGGGACGGACTTCTGATTTTCTGACAGGCTCAAGGAGTCCGTCAGAGCAGCGGGTCGGATTGTAATCTCTAAAATAGGGACGTGCCTGCTCAGGCACCGCCATAGGGATTACAATGTCTGTTTCCCTCAGCCTGTACATGGTGGCCCGATCGCTATGTACAGGCAGACAGAAAGGGACTTTGGGGGACCCTAGCAGGGCCCCCGTTCCCCATTGGCCACCGCTATGGTGCTTGGGGACACATGTGGCCCCCCCCCAAACATCCATGGACCCTGTGCTAGGCACCTCATGGTGCCTGGCACACAGTGTATGGATGTTTAAAACATGCCTGTTTCTATTGTGGCCTTTTCCAGGCCGCTGCACAAGCTGCAATCGAAAACAGCATGTTTCCGACCACCTGTACGGCGGTCGGATTGTAATTTGGCGGTTGGAACCGCCGACTACATGTTGGCAGGTATCCATCCCGCAATGATGGCGGTTAGACGCTCATCCGACTGCCATCATATTTTGGCCCCAAGTGAAGATTCCATACATATAAACTTGAACCTTTTTAACTTAAATGAAGGCCACCAGTACATATCAAAGCTGTCCAAACACGAAGACAAAATTGTGGTATGCCTCACTCTGTCTGAATCAAAGCAACCTATTTCCACTGAAGATAGCCTATTACTCAAAAAAGACTCAACCTGTACCATGACTCTTCCTCATGTATACGTTTTTGGAAATATTCAATAGCTCTTTAATTAAGAGATTAAAATCTTATTTCACAATTATGTGGTTGTTTTTACAAAAATTTTTATTTAAAAGACAATAACACAAATTGAGGCTAAAATAAAATTAGAATTGTTGATGAAAAGCAACAGAAATAATTAAGTTTTAAAACCAGTCTTGTGATTGAAAGGTAAAAATAAATTGACATTCTTTTCTAAAGTAGAAAATGTATCATAAAATCCAATAATAAATAGAAAATAGGAGTATAATTTTGCAAAATTAGAAAAACAATCCGAAAACTCCCTGTCTTTCTTTGTGTTGCTCACTGGTGGTACCTGAAACCTATGTGGCTGTTTATTGGATTGATGTATTGCTCCGCATGAACATCAACATCACCAAAGCAACTTTTTCTGTGGGGACCTACCTTGTTAGAATTTCAGCACCACAACCCCACCAACACACCACTACCAGCACAATACGGATTGCCCTTTTCAGCTAACAAGTAACTAACCCTCACAAACAATCCCCTACATGTTTCACAAAAACACCACAAAATCATATTCCAAATGCACATTATGGCGAAATAAAACAGGAACACACCAGCCTAAAAAGCCTGACCTCTCAGTCAATCCTGTTTCATAGTGGATTCCTGGCAGGAATGAAGATGAGGGTAGAGTTTTAGAGATACTTGCCAGTTTAATTTCTGCTAGAAAAAAATTGAGGGGTTTGCCTTCTTTTGTCCGCAAATAATAAGTAGGCACACTAAATTGTCTGGAAGCAAGGAGCATGCATGTTGTAGCCTAAATTAAAATCAAGTTCAAAGTTCAATCCAATAACTACAAAGGCCTAAACACTTCGCAAATGCGCAAATCAGATGTTTTTTTTAGTCTATTGAACTGCAAGTATATCAAATACTAGCAGGCAGTTATTTTTATGTCACTATGTTTGCAGGGTGGAGGCCAAGAAGGACCATGCTGTTTGCAAGCTGGGATGCTGAGGAATTTGGACTGATGGGTTCAACGGAGTGGGCTGAGGCAAGTCAATCCGTAGTGTCTAAACAGAAGTACATGTATTGCTAATAATCCTAATATAAACATTTTGAGAAACAGCATTTCGGAACCGAGTGACATTTTGAAGATGTCTCTAGATATTGTATCCATTTCATAAAGGCATGTAAGAGTGTGTTAAAGAGTACTCTTTTCATTTCGTATGTACTTTGTGAATTTGAAATTGAAACAACTTTGCAGTTTTACTAATAACAACTTGGACGTTTCCGGGCACACTCACAAAGGTATCCTTGAACTGCTACTTCCCATACTCCTAAATGCTTTTGTGAATCTGCCCCTTAGAGAATACATTTTAAGTTGAAGCGCCCACTCAACCAGATTTTTGGTAACATTAAAACATTTTGAGATGCTGTTTCTGATTTGGACTTTGAACTTTTATGAGGCATATACAAGTGCAACTCATGTCGTGTGTTCACCCAAAGAGAATGGTTAGAAGGTATGGCCGGAGTTTACCTTGGAAGCATTATGTAAAAATGGGCTGGAACTTTTTAACACGTTATGCAAAATTGTGTAGAGTTTTTGGAAGTTTCCAAATGAATGCATACTATAGTCTTCATTACAGCAGTTTAAGTACAGCTCCAATGTTTTTATGCATAGGATTCTGAGCATGATCTCACCTTCTGACATTCTATTGCACAAAAGATTCAAAATACTCCATTTTTGTAATGCAAATTGACACCTAATTGTGTATAAGCTTCCGAACATCAAATTAATCAGATGATCAGCTGATGTCAGTTTTCCTATTTTTTTGCATGTCATTACAGGACTATATTTGACAAGTGGCTGAATATTTTTCTAGGTTTTCGGACCTGAAAGCTATCTTTCTTATGCATTTTCAAATAGCTTTTTATATTTACATTTTGGTAGTCTTCTGAAATGTTTCTGCTCAGTCAGCTTTCGATCTTTTTAGTGAAACTGAGGCACCTGCATCTTTGAGTTAATAGTACAGAAGGTGATGGCCATGAGGAATATGATTGCTGACTTCTCTCAGCTGTTGACATAACGGGATGCCATCATTATAGGAGCTTTACGCCCAAGATATGAAAAAACAGGATAATTAGCACCTGAAAGGGAAAGAAAGACTAAAGTAATGGGTGCATTTTCTCCCTCAGATGAATATTAATCAGCCTACTATTTATGGGGAAGGAGCTAGAGGAGGGCAAGGATTAGAAACCACAGAATGTAAACAGGGTTGGCAATGTTAGAATCATTTCTATTGGACAAGTGCAAATGTTTTGCGCACAAGCTCGAAGATTAAGGCAAAATGAAGCGTCCTTGCCTAGAAATTAGGCCACTGCTACATATATATATATATGCTTTTGATTCAGTAAAGAGAGGTTGTGATGAATTATCATTTGATGAGAATGCTTGGAGAGTATAACACTATCAAATGCCTTTGGTGCAAAAAGACAGGTGGGTACTTCCGGGTTATTTCTAGGTTGACAGATTTGTCGAATATCTATAATATGGCACATGTACTTTGGTCCCATTCTTATTTTTATACATATTAATGTATAGATTAATTTCTTTAGCCTAGTTGCCTACATTTTAGTAAGTATATCTGTACATTACTTTAGTAAGTATAGTAAGTATATTTGTTCATTAGGAATATATATATATGTATGTGTGTGTGTGTGTGTATGTGTGTGTGTGTATATATATATATATATATATATATATATATATATATATATATATACACACATTTTGAACCTAATTCTTTCTGACTTGCTTTATGGGCATGACAAAGTGTGAAGTTTTAACTTAGCTTAAGAAGTAAATACTCTTAATATTGTGGTTGGTACACATTGTACGAAAGATGCTAATATTGTTTAAAAAAGAATATTATAGGCTCAATTTCATCCCAAGCTGACTTTTCCCATATCCCCTGCAACATACTCCGTGCTGAATGATGCAAATATGCTGCATCACCAAAAAAGTAATAATACTTGATTACTCAACAGTATTTGCCAAGATGTATATCTTTGATTGGCTAAGTGACCCTCATAGAAGCATCCTCTTCACTTTAGAAGGAGTTGGCAAAATTAGAGTCCTTTCCTTGGTAATGCTGTAGGATCTGGTAATCCATCCCCATCTAGATTTGTCAAGCTCTTCTATCCCTTCTTTTCAGGAAAAAACTAAAAACCCTCTTCTTCAAGCACCACCTCATCTACAGATGATAATTCTCCTTTTCCTTCCTCCATCGCCTCCCTCATTACCAATAACTGCTGGTCCCCTTCCAAGCTGAGTTTCTGATATTAATTCACCTGTGTTCAGTATGGAATACTTCCCTGTTAATTAAACTGAAAACAGTTCAGACTCATTTGATAGATGGATTGCATTAAAACCAGCCTCAGAAGCTCCATTAACTGATATGTTTTTTTCATAAATAGCCTTTTTGGGCGCAATTCACAATTAAATCTTTGAAAGTCCGGATTATCATGTCAATATGTGAGATAATCTTGTTTGCCCCTTGCTTACATGTTCTTTCATTGAGAAAATACGATGAGTATATCTGCATTCAACTTGTTTAAAAGTGGATTTCTGTTTGCTCTAAAAAAAATCTTCTGTAGCTTTATACTCTAGAAGTTATTATGATTTAAAAATTCAGTGTTGAATGAGCTTCTGTTACTTTTCATCATGCATGACTTCTGTTATACGACCTCCATGTGGCTGCACTCAAAACAGGACTGGCTGTCATGAGTGGCCTTCAGCTGTGGGTTTCAAGTGAAACATGATTCATTAGCCCTATTCCTGCAATCTGGTTAATATGGTCCATCTGTGCAAAATTGCAGTTCTCCCAGTGAAGCAAAGCTTGATAACTATTCATTTTTTCAATGTTTCATTTTCTTAGTTACAGACACATTTCACTCTTGTTAACTCTTACTTTGCACCATAAATGTTTTATGTTATATGCACTATGTATATTTTGTTCAGTATATAGATAATCATTTAGATCTATTTTAAGTGCCTGTTATTTATAACAACCGGTGGTGTAATAAACTACCTGTTCTTAGCTCTACAAACACATACTGTGCACATTTCTGCCATCAAGTGTTAGGCTCGGACCTGTAAAACTCGTTTTTCTTCGAAGAAGTATTTTTGAGTCAAAGGACCTAGTGACTCCACCTATTAGTGGTTTGGTGCATGGGCATCTGCTCCATTTTTGGATTGTTTTTTCTCTGCAGTAAGGTTCAAATGTGACGATGTGAGCTCTGGTTTGCTGCCGTAACACAGGGTGGTGTTCTTGCCTGTTCTTCGGATCTGTTCCTCGTCAGTTGTGGAAACAGTCACTCTTTTCGTTGGTGTCCACTGCCGCGTAATCTTCGATTCCATATTGGTAGACAACCTCCTGGAATGTCATCACTGAGGTTGAGAATGTCCCCATTATGGAAAGGACCCCATTTCAGTTCTGCCCTACTTGCCACACCAAGTATCTGAAGACAGACCTCCGAAGTCTGCAATCTCTGTTTGTCCCCTGAACACCCTGAAGACTCCTGTTTGGCATGTCTCATATTGCGGAATAAAAAGTCCCTTCGGAACTGAAGAGCTCACAGCATCACTTCAGCCCTCATGGTGCACAGTAAGGAAGTGGAAGACACGCCAGACCTCTTCGGAGAGAGAGAGGAATCGGATGTCAAATAGTTAGTCGCTCCAGCTGTCAAAATTGAGGCAGCTTTCTTGCTGGAAAGTGTAGACTCTAAGGTGGATGTTAAAGCAGAAAAGCCTCCACCTGTCCAGCGTCTGCCGAAGACCACAGTGTGTCACGTTTGGAGTCTTTCTTACCCGTCTTAAGATGGTGGAACGGTTCGCGACTTCGGCTCTTGTAGGTCCTGGTTTGTCCGAGGTATGGGCGACCCCTTCCGGTAGACACAGTGCCGCCGGCCGTGAAAAGCCTAAGCAGCCAGTGCCCTCCAGAAGGAGTCCCAAGAGGAAAAAACCCCGTAGGGAAAAACCTCTGATGACGAGGAGACTCCAGAAAGGACAGAGAAGATATGAGCCAGGAAACACTGGGAAGCCAGAAGCCCAAGATGGAGCACGAGAAAAACAGGAACTCAAACTGGAGCAGGAGGTGCCAAGGGAAGGAGAGCGTCAACGGAAGGAAAGGACCACCAAAAACTGGAGCAGGGAACCATCAGGAGCGAGGGCACACCAACAGGAACAAGGAGTGTTGCAACGAAAGGAAGGAAAAGATTCTGCCCCTTTTATACCCAGGAACAGGAAGTGACAAGACAGGAACAGGAAGTGACAAGACAGGAACAGGAAGTGACAATACAGGAAGAAGACCATTGCCATCTTGGGCGGGGAAAGGAGTGAAGCGCAGAATAGGAAGGCCGCCATGTTAGGAAGGTAGAACAACCTTTCCCCACGGCCCTCTGGGAGCACAACTGTGAAGGAGAGGAGAACAGGCAACAAGATGGCCCCAAAGGAGATGACCTACAGGATAATACCATGCAAACGGTAAGTGCAAGTGTCCCCCAAAAGGCATAGAAAGCCGCAGTCTCCACCTGGGAACTGCGGTATTCCTAGG
The DNA here is from genome assembly GCA_963921515.1 of Calotriton arnoldi. Taxonomy (NCBI): domain Eukaryota; kingdom Metazoa; phylum Chordata; class Amphibia; order Caudata; family Salamandridae; genus Calotriton; species Calotriton arnoldi. The sequence continues at coordinate 493,155 of CAWUFW010010523.1, forward strand.
ATGTTTTGTGAAACATCTAACGGGCTGTCACACAAGTCCAAGTCGTGCCCGATGCAAAGAGGCAGCAGGCGTCGCGGGGTGCACCCGCAACGCCAAAATGGCAATAGCGGGCCGCCGTGTTGCTCCGCGACGCGCTCGAGAAGGAGAGAGCGGTTTCGCGGGCTGCACTGCGGCCCGTGAAGAGGAAATGGGCAGCGTCACAGGTTGCTGTTCGGCCCGCAGCGCAACACAGTGAGTACCATCACCTCCCCTACTCAAGTCAAGTCAAATTCACTTTATTCGAATATAATGATATCCATAAAAGTCATAAAAACATTCATTATAATACATTTCACTCTCTTTCACAGTACATTTTTAAAATAGAGAAGTAAATAAAAAGCGCATAGATAACCTATATACGATTCAAAATTTGCATCAAATACTTCACATAGTGTTAGACATTATACTTCGTAGTGCAATAGTGTCCATTTCTCTACCTTCTATAGGGATATCTCCAGTTAAAATTGCACACAATGTACGATATATAAATACCTATTTACACTATTTAATATTAATAACAACTCTAAAAATATAAAACTATTAATAAAAACACTTAAAATTGGAAAACAGGCTCTTCAATCATCTCATTTAGTTAAGCGGGGCTCTTCATTGCCCAGCCTCATATGCCAGTGCTTCGAGATATGATAGATGTTTCCTTCTAACAATAGCCGATATAATAAATGAGGAGACCGAAAAACATATATTCACATTTTCTAATGCACATAAGTACTTAAAAGCTTCCTGGTAATAAATATATTTCCAGTTTTAAACATTGGTAATAAATGTTGTCTTCTCAAATCATTATAAGATTTACAAAACAGGATAAAGTGCATCGTGCTTTGATTGGATATACCGTCACATGGACATTTAGGTAACGTCTGAACCCAGGCCCCCATTTTTGAGAATGCGACCCTAAAATCAAAATCCCTAGGAATAATCTGGTGAGGTATAATCTATGTTGGGTGTTCTGTACAATTAAAAGGTAATTTTGCAAACCATCTTGTACAGGGCCTGAAATATATCTATGCACAGTAGTAGACTTGCTACTCTCACGAATATCTCTGTGTGCCTCACTCTTTCTCCTTAATATATGTTTTACTTCTTTCTTGCTATATCGTAGAATGCTAATATTATCCTCAACTCCAATGCTCTTATCCACTTTTTTCAGGTGGCTATCTATGTAGGCCAACCATGTTATCTTTTTCCCAGACTCTAAAGATAAACAGTCCAGTATTATTTCTTTGGTAAATTTTGTGCCAATTTTAGTCCATAGATTATGCAAGAATAAAACAGGGCTGGCATGTAAGTCATCCTCTAAAAAGAGAACTGCCAGTTCCTTATGTACAATATAGGATGAACTAGACTTTGGTACAGCCAGCAATCGATCTAAAAACAGATTCTCTTGTGTTTGTAGAAGGTCTCAATTTACCCACCCCTACAGTGGAGCCCCATAGCTAACGCTCAGAAGGCATTTATTTTTATACAACATCGATGTTTCAATGGTTGGTTTATTGCCTACTTTCGCCGCGGATCTAAAAAGGGATTCTATGGCTCTCAGGAATTTACGTTTTCCTGTATGCAACTGTGTTGCCCAGCTCCCCTCACTGGTAAATTGAATTCCTAGATATGAAAAAGCTTGGCTCTCAGCCAATCTCTCTCCCTTGATATGGTGTGGTCTCCTTTTTGCCCTACCCTGTCCACATACCATAGTGTATGTTATCTTTAGGTTGATCTTCATGTTTTTATCCTCCGTATAGGAGACAAAATTATCAGTCAGGAGCTGGAGCCCATTTGCAGTTCTTGATAACAGTACAGCATCATCTGCATATAGTAGGATTGGAGCATGGTGATTCCTAACCCTGGGGGTGTCAGCCTTCACTTTTTGAAGTACCTTATCCACCCCATTAATATATAATGAGAAGAGCAACAGGGCAAGAACACACCCCTGATGAACCCCCAGAGATACCTTAAAGCAGGATGTAGATTCCCACTTAGGCCCATAACGTACCTGAGCGGTCAGATGGGAATATAATTGTGACAGAAGCGTAACAATCCTAGTCGGAGCACCCATCTTAGTCAGCTTTTTCACAGTTTAGCGTGGTTTACCTGGTCGAACACACTACTTAAATCTGCAAAGCACAAATGTATATGACCCTCTTTTGCTACTGTGTATTTGCTGATGAGGAGGTGTAAGTTAACACATTGTTCAATCGTACCAACATACCTCCTGAACCCATATTGTGTATCTGTGAGAATGTGGTTATCATTCACACAAACTTCAAATCTATCCAAGAGGATTCTCCCCATTAACTTAGCACTAGAGTCCAGGAGGGATATTGGGTGGTAGCATCTTAGATCTCCTCTTTCTCTTTTTTTTAAAATGTATAAAATTGTTCTTTCTGTCCAAGTAGCCAGAAGAAAACCATCTAGTGTTGTGTTACACACTTGTGTTAAAAAAAGGGCCCATAAAGTAACATGTGACTTAAAAATTATCTATTGGGACCCCATCGGGTCCAGGGGCCTTTGCATTAGCAAATTTATTTAGAGCGTTAGTTACCTCTTCTAAGCTTATTTGTAGTAAGTTTACCAAATGTGTTGTATATATTACTGAGGTAGGCAGCCCTATTGCGAGATCGTCTGGGAGAAAAATAGCGCCAAAATGATCTATCCAATCCTCCTGTTGTACAAGGGCTTCAACCCTGAGATATGCTATGTCTTTCAGGAAAGGCTGATTTATTGTTTTCCAGAATAAGATATTGTTTATGTCAGTAGCCTGTATTAAATCAGCCCAGACCTTATCTTGCATCTCTCTTCTCCTTTTGGCCAAGGCATGTTTGTACGCAATTCTCAATTTACTAACTTTATCTCTATCTCTTGTTTTATCCTATAAAGCTTTTCTCAGGGTTCTGTTTGCCACAGAGCAGTCCTGATCAAACCACCTCTGCTTCTTATTTCCTATATTTCTATTAGTATATCTCAACTTATCAGCTATCGCTGCCAATATTTTACAAAAAGCTGCCATGATACGTCATGGGGGACCTCAAATCAGTGTATATGTGAAAGTCACTAAGATTTTCCACTATGATCAAATCTATAATAGTGGTACCATTTATATTCGACCATCTGTGGCTGATACTGTTTTTACCCTGCGTTTCAATATGATTCGCAAGTTGTGGCCCTTTTGAGCATGAGGTTTTAATATTAAAGACCACTGTCAAAGGGTAGTGGTCACTAAAGGCACTCAGGGTAATCTCAAAAGATTCATTCAGTCACAGCCCATTTTCAGAGACTAGAATATGGTTGATTCAAGCAGCTCCATATTATGTTTGAAAATGATTTCATTTATTGCCTCTTCATATGTATAATGTAGCATCGCCTCACCATTATCTTTTAAATAGTCACAGCTTTTGGATTCCGGCCTATTACATTTACCTATGTTAAAGTCCCCTAGCCATATTATGATGGAGTCATCCTTAATCTGGCTCGTGAAGGATTCAATCACCTTACTAAGATCAGTGGTAACACTAGCTTTGGCATTATCAAAAACATTGTTGTAGTAATTAACTAAAACAATGTTTAGGTGTTCATCAGTTTGCAGTTGAAAAAGTTGAAAGAAGGGGGAACAAATATAAGATCTTCTCAATTTTAATGGTGTGGTTGTAGAAATTAATAAGGCTAGGGCCCCCTTGCCCCGCCCTGCCTCAGAAGGGCTTGCCGGAGTCAGATAGGAAGAAAAACCTTCTACATGGAAATCATCAACCGCCCAAGTTTCTTTGATATATCATTTCCAGCCACTCTGGGTTCCCCAATTTAGTTGTTACCTCTGCAATTTTCCAAGTCCTGACTACAAGGTTGATACGTTCATTGGTATTAAGCAAGGGCACTCCCCCATCTATCTCAAGGTGATCGCAGACTACATTCTGAGCTTCAGTTAGATTACTCTCATTTCTCTCAACACCACCCTGAAGTCCATCTTGTTCGTCACAATTGGAAAGAGGGGCAAATCTATTAGTTGTTTGTACTGTTATAAGCATACTGGGATTAGATTTTAATTGTTGTTGATTAACACTCTGGTTTACTGAAACCCCCATTTGCAAGGCAGCTCTGTATATATTAGAGAACATGTCTGGTCTATAAAAGAAACCAAGGGGTTCGACTGAGATATCGCCTCAACCATTCTTATGGTTTAGCCTGCACTTTAATCCATAGAGCAGAAGTTTGACCATCTTGGGAGATCGAAAATTCATAACGATACAATCACCCTGACCAGTTTTTCTACAGGGGCCTATTTAATCTACCCTTCTTACCATTATCGCTTCTTGAAATAAACAATTTGTGTCTCAAAACTGTTTGGCCAACCAATGTATCACCTTATTTTTTAGTTCAACCAATGATTCTGTTACGTGTGGCATCAATTTGGGAATATTTCTTAATATAATAACATATGGCGTGCTTCTGGTGGAAGATGCAAGGTAACATTTACACATGCTACAGTGTTCACAGAGTGTAGGAAGTGGCGGTGAAATGTTTGATGCCGTCACCTCCATAGGAGTAACCCCATTTAGATCTGGCCTATTGATTAGTGCTAACACTTCTCTTACAGATTTTTCCAATTTGGAAATCCCAATCTTAATATCCTCCAGATCCTTCATAAGTGTTCCCTCCAAGGTCTCCATTTTATTATATAACTTCTTTAGTGTCAGTTCTGTTGGTTTCACTGAATTTGGTGTCTTATCCCTATGGGGTTCCTTAGAAACCTTAGGGGCACTGTTATGTACATGCGCCCTTGTAGCTATTCTCCCCTTCTTCAGTTTGGGTGCTAGCATATCTGAAGCCTGCCAGCTTTTCTTTGCCGGGAGGGAAGATGGCTCGATAATATGGGATTCTTCGATGATCAGGAGACGGTCGTGAGAAACACATGGGGCCTGAGTAGGTATTTGTTCATTAGTCCTTTTAAGTACAGTCCCTGGTTCTAATGAAGTAACTTCATCATCAACGTTATCCATTGCACTATGTAGGGCAGATTTTGTCTCGACCAGCGCCTCCTCTGCGTTAATGATTTTATTATTCAGCAATCCCATGACATTGGTAAGGTAATTAGTAACTGTATTGGTAGAGGCTGCAGGCTAGGAAAATACAAAAATCAGATTAAAAACAATCCTACCAGGTCTTCTGACTTAATATCCAGATCCAGACAGGAGGAACTAAAGAGTGGGGACCAAGCCCAGCCTCGTTTCGGCCGCGGACGGGAGCAGACGGCCCCTCCCTTGGCCCGGGCGCTCCCGTGCTGTGGGAGTCTGCTGGTGCTCTTGTGGCGTTGTGGAGGCCATTCCTCCCTTCCAGGCAGCAGCAGTGGTGGTTGCTGGGGGACCGAGTCCCACCCCAGCACAGGCAGAAAACAGACCAGTGTCGCGGGCCTCAACGTGGCCCCAAAATGCGTGTCCCGCGCTGCAGGAGTCTGCTGGTGCTCTTGTGGCGTTGTGGAGGCTCCTCCTTTCTTCCAGGCAGCAGCAGTTGTGGTTGCTGGGGGACCGAGTCCCACCCCAGCACAGGCTGAAAACAGACCAGTGACACGGGCCTCAACTCGGCCCTAAACTGCTTGTCACTGAACACACCACTCGCTTACAGGTTCCCAGAACCTTCCCAGTGGAGTCAGGGAGAAAGGCCAGGGACCGATGACATTGCAGACAGGCTCAGACAATCACAGGATAAATAGTAGTACAGTGTATTTAGGCCAATATTCCATAAGACTCAATTTGCTGTCCCGGTGGGGCAGGGAAGGAGACCCGGGACAATTGGTACTGTATGGAGGCCCATACAATCCCAGACAAAGTGTCAATGCAGGTAGACTGGGCTGATGTTACATAGAGTTCAGAGTAGCGACACGATTCACAGTGCCCAGGTATACAGCTTTGTCAGGAAAGAGCAGCAATCCATAACCGCCTCCCCTACATTCCCACCCAACCAGGCAGCAATCCCCCCCCCACTTACACTGTCTGGCTGCTGCAGGATCTCAGGTGTCCATATATGTGCAGGTGCGGCAGGGCGGGAGGAAGCAGCCAAGCATGGGCCAGCCGAGAGCCCTAGCTTAGTTGTCAGGCCACCTTACCTCCCTTCCACTGCCCCGGCACCTACAACGGCGCAGCCCGCAACTCTGCTGAATCACTCCACAGGAGACAGGCAGCCATAAGTGGGGTCAGTGGGCCTTTCAGGGTGTGCCCAATCCCCAGGATCTCAGAAGGAGGGGGGGCATGCAGCCACACGGGCCCAGACCTGCTCAATCACCAGGTGAGCTGAGGCCAATACAGTCCGCAGGTGACGGCACTCCCCCAGACGCACTGCAAGCCCTGGCAGTCGCTGGATCCAAGTCCGGGCCGGCTTGGGGGATGCAGCCAAGGTCAGTTGCCACAATAGAGAAGGCAAGTAAAGATTTATAGTGGGCCCCGCATGGCCCCGGGTCTCCGTTTCTCTGCGTGCTGCCTCAGGAGCAATAGGCAGAGGTGGCCGCCATTACAGGTCTCCGCAACGCACCGTGGCAGTGGGTCCGCATCTCTGCATGCAAGAAACCAGGGCAACCATATGGAAGATCCGTGGGACCCCTACTCACCAAAAAGAGGCACCAGCCTCGACCTCCCGGGAAACTTCTGACACCTCTGGTGCACCACTGCCTTCCGGCCATGGTTGACACCACTATTGACTGCTGGACCTGACGCCCTTACCACACTCTGTGTCAAAGTCCTCCTTGAAGGCTCGACTGTCTACGTCGCCCACTGCTTCGGCACCAGATCTGAAGATGCAGGCTCAGCCACCTTCAGAATTGAAACGGGTGGACCGAAAGTATTTGGAGCTGAGACAACCTGACCGAAGTATTCAGAGCTGAGACTCCCCGACCCGAAGCATTCAGATCCGAGAGACACCGACCCTAAACATTTAGAGCCAAGATCGACTTTGGTGCCATCTGTATGTTTTAACTCTTCGGCTTCATCCAGACTGCCATCTGCAGCTGCATTCTCTGCTGCTTCTGAGGATTTAGAACAACCAATCCTTCAGCAGCTGAAATAACTTCTGAATGCCAAGCAGCAACTAATCCATATCCAGCACGGCACTGGTAGAATCATGGCAAAGTCTCTGCAGGTGCCAAAAGGCACAGTTCTTCTCAAGAGGAGGTGGACTTTTGAGGAAGCCCTCAATCGTCCTGTGGCATCTACTCTCAAAAAGGCTAAGAGACACGACCAGGCTGCATCCACTGCCTCCTACTCGTCTTTCTTCTCCACTACCCCCCCCCCACCTTACCCTTCCTCCCCTTTGCTACCCTTACACTTGGAGGGTGGTGATAGTCTACGGCTATCATATGACCCTGCATTTCACCAACAGGGTCCATATCCTTGGGATGATTATGACACTGATCCTCCAGCGGACGCAGACCTGTATCCCACAAAGCCCTCGCCTCCAGACGATGTCCCTTTGTCATGAGGTCCTGCATAGGGCAGCTACCTTTCACAAAGTAGCGATGCATGTCCAACATGAGGAGGTTGATTTCCTCATGGAATCTGGCTCCTCTACCCAGCACTCTTTACAGTACCTCCCCATGCTCAAGGGAGTTCTTAGACCACCAGCTGAAATCTTCAAGGAGTCAGTTAAAGTGAAGGTGGTTACACCAAAGGTCGACAAGAAGTTCAAGGCTTTTCCCACTGACTCACCATATATTCGGGGTCAGTTACACCCCGACTACTTGCCCTTCATACAGCCAGAAAGTGGGGTAACATACAGGGCAAAGGGGATGCACCCTCCCCCCCCCCGGAAAGGGAGAGTAAGAAAACTGATGCCAGGGGAAAAAGGGTAGTGGTGCAGTTTGCTACTCATTGACACATTGCTAACTCTATCGGCCTACTCTCCCGGTATGACCACTCCTATTGGGATCAAATGGCGGACCTTGTCCAGCATCTCCCAGAACGGTATTGCAAATAAGGGCAAGAGTTGGTGGTGGAGGGCAAGATCATCTCCAACACTAAGATCTACTGTGCACTGCATGCCACAGAGAGAGCTGCTCGTAGCATAAGCACCAGCATTCTTTTGTACCGCCACATGTGGCTGCATGTGTCTGGCTTTAAGCCAGAGGTCAGCAACACATTCTAAATGTACCCATTGATGGTCACCATCTCTTCGGCCTTTAGGTCGAAAAAATCAAAAAGGATACTGATCCGGCCAAAGCCATGGTCGTCCTACAAACACCTGTTCCTCATGGCTCCTTTTCCTGCTAACAATACCGTGATACAGCCATAACCCCCACCCCGGAAACCTCTGCCACCTTTTCAAGGCCTGGGCACCAGTCATCTTCATGAGGCTACTATAGGGGTGGGTACAGGGGTAACAATGGCAAAGGCTGAGGAAAGGGTACAGCCGCTAAAGGTCCTACTCCTCCAGAACACGGACTCTCTTCTTCTTCCCTCGATCACACAATGCCTGTCTGGGGGAGGCTACATGGATTTCTGCCCTGTTGGACAGAAATCACCTTCAATCTTTAGGTCCTAGACATTTTAAAGGAGAGTTACTGTCTAGAGCTCATTCATACACCATCGAACATCCCCCTTGTCAACACAAACTGTTCCCAGAACATTTGCACCCCCTTCAGGAAGAGGTACAAGCCCTCCTTGCCAAGGGGGCCATAGAACCGGTTCAACAGAAAGGGGGTGTATTTCCTGTATTTCCATAGTGCCAAATAGAACGTATCCCTCAGACCCAAACTTGATCTCAGACCTCTCAGCAAATTCATTGTCTGTGAACTTTCATTTGGTGACTCTACAAGACGTCATACCACTACTGCAGCAAGGCGACTTCATGACCGCCCTTGATCTGAAGGACACCTACTTTCACAGACCAAATCTCACCTCCAGCCCCTTCAAGTACAGCCCTTTCTCAAGCTCCTTCATTTGGGAAAGCTTACCCCAGTCCAGCAACAGTGCAAGTGTTTCAAAACCTGCTACCTCTTTTTAAATAATATCACCGAGTAACAAAACTGTAATGAGATTGCTAGGATTTATGGCATCTTGCAAAGCCATAGTTCCTCACTCCAGACTGCACATGCACCTATTGCAAGGGTGCTAGCACACAGTGGTCTCAAGCGGAGGGTCATCTGGAGGATCTAGTGTTGGTTTGGGGTACACACATTCGCTCTCTACAGTGGTGGAGCATGAACAACCTGTTGCAGGGGCTGCCCTTCCTAGACTCACACAAGAGACCATCACCACGGATGCCTCGCTCATCGGCTGGAGCGTGCAACTCAATCGCCTTACCATTCAGGGAAAGTGGACATCTGTACAACAATCCCTCCACATCTACCACCTGGAGTTGCTGGCCATCCAGCTTGCTGTCTGGGCCTTCCATCCTCTCATACAGGACAAAACAGACTCAGTCAAATAGAGAACGCAACTGACATGTTTTACCTCCATAAACAAGGGGGCAAACACTTGCAGCAGTTGTTGACAGTAGCCCAAGAGCATCTGGCAGTGGGCAATACATCACAGAGTGCAGCTGCTTGTACAACCCATTCCCGTGGTGGACAACGGTCTGCCCGACTTGCTCAGTAGGAAACATCAACAAGCTCACGAATGAGAACACCACTCTCAAGTCATACTCCCGTACTTCCAGTGTTGGAGGTTTCTGCAAATAGATTTGTTCGCCACCACTGAAAATACAATGCCCAAACTTCGATGCCAGGCTACCACACCCACAGTCCATGGGCAATGCACTAGGGATGAACTGGTCAGGGATATTTGCCTACACTTTTCTGGCTCTCCCACTCCCATCATTTGTGGTATGGAGGAAGAGACAAACATCCCTCTCTCTCATCTTAGTGGCACCAACCTGGGCTTGCGAACCATGGTCCACCACCCTCCTACAGCTTTCTCTAGTGCCTCACAAGAAGATCCCCAAAAGACCGGACCTTCTCACTCAAAACTGCAGCCCTCTCAGACACCCCAAACCTCAGCAGCTCAACTTGTGATTTGGCTCTTGAGATCTTAGAGTTTGGTTACCTTAACTTACTGGAAAAATGCATGTCTATTCTCAAAGAGGCCTGCATGCCCACTACTAGAGCCTGCTACGCAGTCAAATGGAAACGCTCTGTACACTACTGTCTCCCAAAAAATGTAAATCCTCTCACAGCATCTGTGCAGGACAGTGTATGTTTCCTCCTTCACCTGGAAATGTCAGACCTTGCCTACACCTCCATTCAGTTATATTTTACTGCTGTGGCTGCCTACTTACAGTACAGACAACATGCTTCATTGTTCAGATTACCAGTCAATAAGGCTTTCATGAAAGTCCTTAAATGGGTTATCCCACTCTGGACGCCTCCTGCTCCTGTGTGGAACCTTAATGTAGTTCTCACAGGACTCATGGGTCCTCCTTCTGAACCACTACACTCTGCATTGCAATTCCTTTCCTGGAAGGTGGCTTTCCTTGTAGCAATGACTTCCCTCAGGCGAGTAAGTGGGATACACGCTCTTACCTTGGAGTAACCTTTCTTTCATGTTCATCATGATACAGTGGTTCTCAGAACCAATCCCAAATTCCTTCCTAAAGTAGTCTTCAGTTTTCACCTTAATCGAACTATAGAGCTCCCAGTTTTTTTTCCGCACCCGGAGACTGTAGCGGAATGTGCTCTGCATACTTTAGATGTTAAGAGTGTGCTAATGTATTACATTGATAGGACAAAATCGTTCTGTAAGACACAACAGCTATTTGTGTCACAATCCAGCCACACACAGGACATGCCTTTTCTAAGGCCGGTGTTGTGTGTTTTGACTGGTTAAGTGCATTCAGACGTGTTACGCTAAAGTAAAAAAAAAACTCTGCCGTCCCCCCCCCCCCCAGACCACATTCCACCAGAAACAAGCATTTGCAATGCAATAGGTCTCGCATTTTGTTTTTGGAGTTAGAGCTATTGGCGCTGTAATGGAAATGTTTGTTAGTTATGAATATTGTTTTTAGCACCCTTTAAGTGCCCTTAAGTAATGTCTCACAGCTGCATTTATTTTTTAGGGTGTTTGCATCATTTGATATGCAGTAACCTGGAGATGAAAAAGCAACTAAGTAATTAGAGTTTGACCCCCAGCCCCCCCGGCAATCGGGATCAGTTCACACACTGCTTTTTATGCACTATACACACTGGCTTCATTCACTCCATCTTGTAGAAAACAAATTGTGCCAAATGTGCTTTTCAGTGTCAGTCACTAGGTTCAAAACACATTAACATATGCAACCAGTTTTGAATCCAAAAATCGCAATAAGCAACAGAAATGTGGTACGTCAAGCTTTGTAAAGGGCCTTCCAGTGCGCTGCAACACTTTTTTTGTGTTTTTAGTAACTTGTGATCTGTATAAGCTAGAAACAAAGTTTTTGCTGTAAAATCTACAGATTATGCAGTGGATGATGGATTATGTGGCAAATGCAGAAAATCTATAACTATGCAAAAATCGTTGTGCTGCACAATCACATAATTTTAGTGCCACATATATGCAGGAACAAGGGAGGAATCTAGCATTCACTAGTGCAAAAAAAAAAAAAGGATTTTTGTGGATTTTGTTTTTAAAACAAATTAGGGAACGCTTGTTCCAGAAAATGCACGTGTACTTTAGCCCCTGCAGGGTCTTATGCTGGGATTATAAAAATTAAGTGGAAATTCGCACAGATGCTGCCCAATAAATCCTGAGCACTAATACGGGTCCGTCAAGTGCACGTCTATAGAACGCCAAAGCGAGGAAACCTAATCTGTGGGACCAGAGCGCAATAACTGGGCCCTTTTGCACAGCTCCAGGGGTGTGGCCTGCAAATTGCGGCGCAGCAACTTAAAACTGCCATGGTCTGCCTTTTCCAGGCACTTACCACAGCCAAGCTCGCGTCCCAACCTTCCTTACATCTGTCGGAAACGTCAATCAGAACAACAGCCCTCCCCCAGCACCGGGCTTTCACCTGTTAGCCCGGAGCACTCTGGGACTTGTAGTATTTTCACTTCCACCATGTTATGTGTGAACTACACATTTAAGGGAGGGGGGCGAGTGGGGGATGGAAGATAAAGCTGCGGTGAGCAGGGAAACACTATTTTCAATAATTAATGCAGATTACTCGCTGCACCCAGACAGGAGGTCTGTGGCACCTCGGAGGAAGGGGCAGAGAAAATGAGGATTTCTTTCAACAACCGGCGCCTGCTACACGGAGCATGAAGCGCGGCCGGCCGTGATGCAGGGAGGGAGGGAGCGTGCAGACTTAATTTAAACAATAAGTAGGCAGTAGCGCTTGTGAAAAGCACAGCACTCTAAAAAAAATAACGTATGCAAAAGCGGGCGGTCCCCTGATTGCAAGCGAAAGCACAAGCACGGCGCGTTGTGTAGATAGTAACCTGACCCACGAGCACTGCAGCTGCCGCCCTGCGCGCCGCTGCTCGCTCCAGAGGCAAACGCCGTGGGATTGAACATTTCAAAAGAGGTGGGACATGCACCCACCTTTAGCCATTTGCGTTCTTTCATTATAGAAAGACACACGCAAAAGCCAATCCAATGTGTGGGAGGAGTCAGACCAACACGGAGTAGATACAAGAAGCCTCGCAGAGCAGCGCATGCGCGATGCTAGGCTCGACCTAAAAAGGGGAAACAGAAAGACAAACATTGGAATTATGTTGGAGCAGAAAGGTTACACCAGCCATTGTTATCCCTGAGCCAATTTATTGTCTTCAGTGGGGCTCTCAACATTCAAATCTATCTTTAAATATTGACTGCACAGTTCCATGCCTCAAATTGATGCTAATTTGCATCCACCCCACCCAGCATGAAGACGGCATAGATAGCCCTTAACTGCAATGTAAAAACAAATATAGCATCAGTTTCCTTACGAGTACCATGCAGATCACAAAAGTGCATATGATGTAGATAGTTCAATGAATTCCTGCTTTTGTCAGAGAGGTGCTTTTGTTAATTGCGATTTAAAGGTTACAAGCCTAACATAGCACAGAAAGGTATTAACTGTCATCAAAGAGCTGCATACAAGTTGCAAGGCATATAGGTTAGAGCGTTATGATTTTTTCTCCAGTCATTATCCTAATGCTGCTAAAAGGGTTCATTTGGTTAGAAATGAATTCTTATTAGTAAAGTCAATACAACCACGGTGTTACTTTTTAAATTATGAGTTTGTGCTGCTTCAGACCTTAGAATCTTAAACTATACTGTCTATCAGTATGGATGGAATGTGACGCCTGCACCATGTAGTCCTCTTTGTCTTATGTAACATTTCCTATGAACTGATTTTACACGCATATGATCCATTGTCTCTGAATAGTGTGTGATGTAAAGGGCTCTGAAACCCTACACTACACAGCACTATAAAAGAAAAGGAATGCATGTGAGAGAGGGGCTATGGGGAGATGAGGGGCGCTGTTGGAGCGTGGTAGATGCATCGAGACAAGAAAGTCCCAGGTAGATTCACCTTAAAATGATTGAATGTTAGGATGTAGCTTGTCTTAGCTCGCAGTGACTTAGTTTATGCCTTGTATAATGATGATGACACATAACACAGTTACAGGTTGTGCCATCCATGGATTGGAATTTGTTACCAGGCCCTGTGTGTTTTGTTAGTTTTAGTTTATGCCCTGATAAATAGATTGAATTTTATGCTTGCATTTGGAAGCGGCTGCTTTCAGCAAACCAGTGTGTGTATTCCTTCCAAATTTAAGCAATAAAATTCAATCCATTTGGCATCCAACATAAGCCATTTGTTAGGCCATAAAGACAGCACACAGGGCTGAGGCCACTAAGTCAGAGCTTCTCGGGAGGGGTCATAGGGCATGTAAAGTATAAAATAACACCCTGCTTCTCCAGTTCCACTTTCCTGTCTGCGCCAGCCCAGCACTTAAGTTTATGCGAATCCTGACATTAATTTTTTATGTGAATATCTATAATTAGCTAAAATACTTCAAGTAAAGAGACATTAAGCTTATGAAACAAAATCTAAAAACCACTGAAATTTCAGTTTGAACGGAGGAAAAAACCTATAACTTGGCTAGTTCAATCATGCCAAACCCTACATATTAGCTCCATATCTGTGAATGTTGTATATTTAAAATACAATACGTTTGATGTGCTCAGCGGCAAGTTAGTCATGGATGTTAGATGGCCCGGAATGTATTGTGGTGTTCGCGACCCTAGCCAGATTGGCTGTGAACGCCCCCGTCCAGCATGCCATTCGGGACAGCAAATTAGCCAGTACGTGCCAATTTGGGGAAGGCATAATCTTCCTACCAGAAGAACCCATAACAAGCACGATGCGCGAGACGCCGTGCGTGTGCACATCGCGTGTCTACTGTAAAACAAGCACGATGCGCGAGACGCCGTGCGTGTGCACATCGCGTGTCTGTACGCGTGCACATCTCCTCAGCAAAACAGACGTGTCTGTGCGCGTGCACATGGGCTGTCCCCCTTCCCAAAGTAAACCGACGACAATACTCTCACCAAGCAAGCAGCTGCGCTGCGTCGCCAGGCGAGATCTAAAAAAGGGGCATCTATGGCTTTCTTGGGTAATGCACCACTAGCTGACATCTGTAAAGCAGCTACCTGGTTCACCCTTCATACTTTTACCAAAGAATACTGTGTGGATGTCCTGGCCAGACAGAAAGCAATGTTTGGCTAGGCTGTCCTATGGACACTTTTTCAGTCTTCTGCAACATCCTCAGGCTAAGCCACAGCTTCTGGGAGAACTGCTTTACAGTGTATGCACAGCATGTGTACCTATAACTACAGATGCCATGAACAGAAAATGTTACTTACCCTGTAAGCAACTGTTCGTGGCATGTAGTGCTGTAGATTCACATGTGCCCACCCTTGTCCCTAGTTGTCTGCGGTTGTTGTAGATATATTCCTTCTCTTTGTTATCTTTAATACTTTGTCTTGCATGGTCATCTTTACTATGTCTGTACGCTCCAGCTCCAATTTCGCCCTCCGGGCAGGAAAAACCCAATCTAACAATGGAGCAGATCACCATGCGCATTACCACTAATAGGTGGAGTCACTAGATCTCGTGACTCGAAACGACTTCTTCGAAGAACTACAAGTTGTACACGTCCAAGCCCAACACTAAATGCATTACATGTGAATCTACAGCACTACATTCCACTAACAAATGCTTACAGGGTAAGTAACATTTTCTTCTCGAACCACACATACCCCTGTCTTTTTATGGAATATCTGTATGTTTGTTTCAAGAGTGGGAAGCACCAGGAACATATTTGTGGATTCACAGAGGTCTGTGTATTTGCAGGAATTACATTTGTTTTTCATGGACCCGCCCACTGATGCAACTTCTTTTGCCCAACAAATCCTCCAATTTGTCCTTTGAAAAATGTACCCTGTACTAAGTTTCACTTGAAGAGGGACTGATTCCTTGACTCATGATCTCAGAATTTGTGCGAGCAGGTGATTTTTTTCAGTGCAGCCAAGTCTAACTTAGGTGCACAAAAAGTTTGTGAATGAGACACTCAGATTTTCATGTTTAACACTAGGAATAGCTGCAACTAAAGAAGAGATTTGCAATGGTTAGGCAATGAAACACAGAATTTAAATTCAATTTTTAAGTGAACTGCAAGTCAATGAAAGCATACTGGAGTTCATTTAAAAGAAACATTTTTTTCTCATTTACAGGAAAATGTCAAAATACTTCAAGAACGAGGAGTAGCTTACATTAATGCAGACTCATCTGTCGAAGGTACCTATCATAACTTTGTTTTTAGTACATCGGTTTAAAGATATGAACACTGCCTTTGCAATATACTAGGCACTTATTTTGCTTTCAGTGTAATTATTTGTTGGGCCTGCTTAGATAAATTATGTCATTTAACAGATTCCGGGCAGTAGCACAATATTTGTGCAAGTTTTCGCATGCCTCCTCAAGCGGATGGAAATATTCATACGTATTGCCAAGTCACCAGTTGGTAAAGCAACATAACCATGGGAGTATTCACAGTCCTTGAGTATGTAAAGTGACATAACCCCACCTATATTCACATTGACCCAGTATAAAAAGCAACAACGTAAGTGGGTGAATTTCCACAAGCAATGCCCAAGAGTATACGATGCACAGGCAGGTACTATTGGCTATTCTAGGAAACATATGGCCCGAAATTAGGTTTCTAACTCTCTGGAAAAACTCCAGGCACAATGCCAACCTACCAATTAGAGACAAGAAATCTTATGAACTTGAAGGAAGTGACCCGCTTAGGGCCACCTGGGTCACCACAGACCGCCTATCAGCCTTCCATACTGAATGAAGAGTCAGAGAAACAGTGGAGAATATACACCAATAATTGCTTATTAGTATATGCTCAGAGCGGGGCTCCATCTGCACAGTCTCGTAAGAGTACTACAGAGTAAACTGAGGAACAGTAAGCATAAAGATACATTATGTACATTGCATGGTTAGCTAAGAACACGCCCACAGTGGGATTTTCCTAGCAGATGTGGCCGGACAGAGAAAGACATTAAAAAAGGTTTCTACTCTCATATCTTGCACAGTTCAGGACACTCTCAAGGCTGATCCATCCTGTGTTGCGATCAAACTGCCAGACAGGTGGGAGAGGTTCTTTATCTAGGGAAAACTATGCACTGGCATAAGCAGTTCTTCGTTAAAGAAACAAAACTTAGCAAAGAGTATTTCTAGGAACAGGGAAAGATTAGTTTCGAACCTCACACAAAATGGAGTCTGAAAAAGAAAATGGCGCAGCGAATGCTAACTTATACATGGCATTACGAGAGCATCAACGAGCACAATCTAACAAACTGTTGCCCACAAACAACCTAAGCATTACATGAGGATGCTGCATTCTGGGAAATGAGCAGTCCTGTGAGACTTACAGTATTGTTTGAATGAGTTCCAAACCTCTTTTCACTATGAATAGGCACACTCAAGAATACACAGTAGGAATATATTATACGATTTTTAATAAAATCAGTCTCTTGTCCTAGTGCATAAAATGTGTGTAGCTGTAATTATAAAAATGAACAAAACAGTGGCAATGAAAATGATTAATAAACAAAACATCAAACAGAACTGCACCATTGTAATGGGTCTTCAGAATTTGTCTGCTTGTAAAGAAGTCAGTCTCTCTTCTGAAACCCCTCACTTATGACCTCTAGCTAAGCTCTCTTACTACCAAGAAGGCCTGTACAAGTTTCTAGGGTGTCCTCTCACCCTAATATCTTAGTGGAGCAACCGAAGTATTGTTCTCTTTGAAGAAGGTTGTAGTCTAACTCTATACTTAGTAGTTTTGGTATCCGAACAAGCCAATAACAGCAGGCTGGCTCATGGGTGCCAGTGCCTGTGGCCTTCACCGCTTAATTCTATAAGCCTTATAAATACTTATATATTAATAACTTATACACTGTCAAATTATAATAAAGCATATTTTCTACAGTATACATATGCATATAACACTAAATGCATCATACATTAATAAATGAGAAATGTGCACTCAAAATAAAAAAAATATATGAAATGCAATGCGGGTACAAAAGACTTGTGTGTGTGTATATATATGTGTCCTACCTCATACAAAATGTTAACAAAATACACATTATATTAGAAAGTGTTTGTTTTAAGCTACAAACGTTAAAAAACCGAGATCTCAAACTCGCTTGTAAAACTCAAACGGTTTGCCAGCAATATCACATACAAATGAATAACTGAGGGAATCAAAATCCTACCTGCATCTCAGTGATGGTCACAGTGATTGTACTTCCGAAGGGCAGCCTTTGGAGAGGCCATTGGCGCGTCATGGGCCGTGGTGCAAGCAAGGGAAGTTGGCTAGTAAAAAAGAGCCAGATTTTCAGCAATGAACCCCTCTGAGCCCTTGAGGCACTGCACCTGTAGTAATGTTTTCTATATTATTATATATCATTCTTTGCTTCTGCCCCTGAGTCTCTTGGACTGCACCTCAAGCATTCTGCCTACTGGGAGAGAAAACATTAAGAAGACCAGCTTAGTGGGGTGTCACTGTCCTTTCAGTGCCCTAAATATCAACCCTGACCTGGTTCCCCTTCTAGCAGGTCACACCATCTGAATTATGATGCCTTTATCTTCTGAAATTCAGACAAAATTAGGCACCCAATGTGTTGTCTCAGAATTTGTGCTGCTGCTTTAGAAGATAAAATGCCTACATTTCAATCGTATATTTCAAATGATTGATATTAATCTTTATTCGATGATACGTCATAATCATAAAAGATAGAAACACCTGTTAAAAAGGAGCACATAGACACATGTTAAAAAGGAGCACATAAAGCGTTAAAAACCATCTTTAGACACAAACCAGTTCAATTCATCTGGTTTAAAAGGTTCATAAACACATAAAATCCATTTAAGATCAAGTCCCCGGCCTATCATATACATCGTTTTTAATATGCACACCTTATTTTGTTCCAGTGTAAGGCGCCTTTTAAATAGCCGATGACTTCCGTCATCACCACCTGATCTTGTAGTAGCTGTAAGAATAAAAAAGCAGGTCGAAATTGAGTGCAGCCCCTCTCTTTTAAAAGTGGTAATAGGTATCTTCTGCTGAGAAATTCATAGTATTTACAGAATAGGACCAAATGTGTTAGGGTCTGGGAGGAACGGTCATCACAAGGACAGATTAAAAGGGCACGGGGATCAAACTGACCCGGAGGGAAGCAAATCATCATGCGGATAGTGCCCAAACGAAATTTAGTAATTAAAGATCTATCCATGGGGTGCTTAACCGCAGTGAGATAGTTTTCGGGGCACTAACAGATTTCAGCAACAGGAAAGATCTAATAGAGTTTTTCGTCAGCACCCGAGCTTCCCTTTCCTCTTTGCCATTATTTAAAAATGTTTCCATAAGGACTCTACGATCACCCTTTTTGAGGAGGTGTGGCCTATCGAAGATGTCCTTGCGATCGAGGGAGCGGGCAACTGATTTTATGTAGTTTATCCACGGTATCTTTAGACCATACGTGCATTCCATACAGTCCTCAATCACACTCCTGTTGAACCACAGGCTGTCATTAGCCCAGACAGAAATCCATAGTAACAATGGAGCCAGTTTAACCTGGTTGTCCACGTAGTTTAAACCCAATTCCTCATGGGTGACAAATGAGGAACTGTTTGGACCCACCACCAGGAGTTTCCTACAGAATCAGTCCTCTTCCAGCTGGATTCCTTTGCACTTACGGTACCCCCAAATAGCAGCTCCATAAGTCAGGACTGGGAGACACTTCATTCTGAATATTTGTAACAGGGGCAGAACGGGCTTGTTACCTACTGACAATGAAAATCTAAATAAGGCACAACAGGCTTGGGTGAATTAAGAGCAGCGACTGGAAATACAGGGAAGCTGTACCAAACAGGCCTCTCCCAAACTTCATTGTGAATGTGGAGGCAAAACACGGGAGGGTAATGAAGTTTGGGAGAGGCCTGTTTGGGCACATTTTTTGTAGTGTGTGGTCACGCATATAGAGGGAAAACGTTGATAATGTGGGCACTTTCATAACAAGGCATGAATTTCTTGATGTATTGTTTAACATTCTGAATGCACTGAGGTCTGAATATATAATCTAATGTTGATGTTTTAAACTTGTAGTGAACCCCTGACGAAGGGCTATGGAAAGCCCGAAATGCATTGGGTATATAGGACCAACTACTGAGGATGCTTCGTGCTCCAGAAAAGGCCTGGATTGGCATATCTTGTTTGTTTGTTTATATATATTTTTATTTGGCATATCTAGCCATAAAAAAAAAAATAGCACATTACAATCAATTAAAATATGAATTGTCCCAACAGTTTGACCATAAAAACACTATAATACACAGTAAAAACCTACTAAAATATACAATTGGACACCCACCTATATAAAACTCTTAATTCATCACCAAAGCAGAAAGGGGTCGCTTATACATTAGCTATACATTTATACAAAATCAAGGATAATCCACAAATCATGTGCCGCATTAGAAACGTTTGAATACATAAGTGCCTCTCATGTGACATGATAAAAGAAATGAGCACATGAAATTTTCGGATTCAATGGAATAAAAAAAATGTTTGAAACGTGAACAAATTTTCGGTATCTTTGTTATGAATCAAGGATCAAGCTGTGTGTCCGGCGTACGAGTGTCACTGCGATCCAGTTTTGATTGTTCTATAGGGCCCATCCCTTCCCTGAATCCATATTGAACAGGGCAGATGATGTCTTTGGCCCTAGCCCAAACTTACACTCACTGAAGGACAATATGCCCTACCACCTTTACCACTGAACAACCAAAATCCTGAACATTACTACAGGGAGAATACATTGGTGTGCGCCTATGTCCATTAACTCCCTTTGGAAGGAAGGGAGTCATTTTTTGAGAAATAAACTGAACTCCATTATCAGTAGTGATGGATACGGGATGCCCTTCCCAGTAAATACAGGGGCGTATTTAGCAAAGGTTTTGCGTCACCCTTGCACCACGCAAGAGGATGCAGGGTGACACACATCCTATAATGAGATTTACCAAACCACCCAAGGCCACCTTGCTTGGCCCTGCGTGGCTTGGTAAGTCTGGACTTACGCAAGGCCGTGCAAGTTGCTGCCCCAGGGAGGCATTCCATAGGTGGAGCTTGGCTGTTCCAACACATCCACCCATGGATTTTGCGCATTCCCAGATTTACCCTGAGTGGTAGACCTGGGAATCCATCAAAATGCTACGCCTTCCCAGGGGAGGTGTAATGTGAAGAAATATATTTCCTTTTTCTACATGTGTATAGTAAGAGGAAAAAGCCTCAGAGGATTGTTTTTGTGCAGGAAGGTGTCCCTCCTGCACTAAAAATAATCCTGCCTGCAGTGCAAGCACCTTTGCACCATGGTGCACATATAATCATCACTTAAACATCATCTCTAAGAGCAGGAGTTGCAGTCCCTGGAAAAATCTAGAGCCTACCGGTCCTTTGATTGCACTTAAAGGGAGGTGGTACAGGGCTAGGCTCTTTAAAACCCCTCTCATTCCCTCATTTATGCCTGTATAGCCTGCAGCAGAACTCGGAATTCAATCTGCTGCTGAGGGCATGGTAAGGCTGCTGTGGGAGCTTTTTTGAAGAAATTAAATTATTGAGTAAATCATGGAAACAACTAACTTTTAGGTCTTGCCTACAGTCATCTGTAGCTGGTTGTCAGATACCTCATGTTACCAATACACATACATGTACACATGCATATAGGATTGAACAGTGGGCTTTTGGCCACACCCCTTCAGCCGTTGGTTATTAGCATTTTTAAAATGTTGCCCTGGATGGGATGTCTCTGGAAAGCCATGACATTTAACAGGTAGTTACATGGGACTTTTAAGTATACCTCTAAAGGAACGTCTCCAAAGTACCTCCTCCACCCCCTTGCAGCCTTTATCCCCATCCCCGAATATCCCATCCCTCCACCCCCCCACTGCAGTGTAGGAGGTGGCCCCTGTTGCATCACCCCTGCCCCTGTGTGCTATCTAGCACTGGCTTGCTTGTATTCTGGCTTTGCCAATGCCAATTGAATCACAGAATTGGCAAAAACCAAAATATGAGCAACCCAATGCTTGTTCTTCTCGTACTGAGTACAAAAACAGTGTTACAAGATAGTCAGCCAAAACGACCTATCATATGCATAACAAAACCTTGCCCTTCCTGCTACAGAAGTACAGTTCAGGGCATGGGTGGGTGCTTCAGTTGGTTTCCTCGATCTTTGTTACTTGGTCGGGACTAGCAGAATCAGTGCACGATCAGATTTGACCACTAGCTCAGAAACAGTGCGAACCTCA
Organism: Calotriton arnoldi; assembly: GCA_963921515.1. Taxonomy (NCBI): domain Eukaryota; kingdom Metazoa; phylum Chordata; class Amphibia; order Caudata; family Salamandridae; genus Calotriton; species Calotriton arnoldi. The sequence continues at coordinate 515,028 of CAWUFW010010523.1, forward strand.
CTGTTTTTTCAGGTGAAGCCAAGTGCTAGTTCTAATGCTCTCCTGCACCGGACAGGGTCCATGGCACCCCTGTGCTTGGTATCTGAGAGCTGCCTTTTAAAGCTGCTTGGCAAGTCTTCCCTGACCAGCATTCTGTGGTTCTCTTCAACCTGGGATTCTGCCCAGAGAGGTAGGGCACTCTTAGCCGACTTCCACCCCTTTTCCCCCACCACAGTCTCTCTAAAGACAATGCTCCTTGTTCCTGACAAGCAGGGGCTGCTGGAATATTGAATACTCAATGAAATGAGTAGGACAAAATCTGCCCCACTCTTTTAGTAGTCGGCAATTCGGCATTCTAACAGCCAAAGATATCACACGTAAGCACTGCACCGATGAAGTCCAGTAGGAGATCGTGTCTCCTGCTGCCATCCCGGTATAAGTGACTATTAAGCTCTGAAGCGTGCATTAACAAATGCATCTGTTTAACCTTGGTGTGGTTTCAACTGTAATTAGATACACATTTCAACAACTAACAATACGTGTGCATGGGGTAGTTCTTCACATTTATGCTGAGTAATTCAACATTTTCAAGGCCTCTTTCATCACTGAATTTTCATTCAGAAATGAATGCCGTCTTGAGCACGTTTTATGAGCAAGACTCAAAGATACATTGTTTTAGTTAGTCTGCTAATATCCTAGTGATAATTTTCATTGATGAGTATTGTGTGGGCTTGCACATCTCACTGCATGCCGCATAAACCCACATTCCAAATTTCCCACAGCTGAACCATCCACGTGGAATAGTCGGGATCTGTCTCGACCGCACCTGCCATGTCTGTCTTCTTGTAGTATCCGGCAGTGGCCGAGAGACTCTTAAGACCCAGGACACCCTACAACCTGTGTTAAGAGCCAAACAGGGAAGACTCCCTAAACTAAGGAACATGAGGCCAAACAGTAAGTGCTCAAGTGCATGAATACATGATGGGTTTATTTTGGTAATGCACTGTCTGAAAATAGCTGCCTATTAATGAGGTTGAAACTTTAGTAGTAAAGACAATTTGAAATACTTAAAGTTGGACATTATTGTGAGGGCTATGTTTTTCTCTTCTCTTTCTCAACGCTTTTACCACAGGCCATTTAGAAGGTAAGTTTCAGCCCTGTTGGTAATCCGTTATGGATCCCTTTGCCCGGGCTGGGGAAGGGCAACAATTCAGTGGCTGAGAGTCCGCATCTTTGGCTTCCCCAGCTAGGTCTTCCTACCTGAGGTAGTCTCTAGACCATGACTTTCCTCTTATTGGATACCACTAACTTCTTAATCTCTACACCAAGGGTTACCAGCCAAATGCTGGAACGGTTTAGGGAGTCTTCCCTGTTTGGCTCTGCTAGAGTGCATGGTATTTAAAAAGTAGGACATGTGGGTTAGTTTAAGTTTTACATGTCTTGGTAGTGAAAAACTCCTAAATTGTTTTTTCACTATTGCAAGGCCTCTCTCTCCCACAGGATAACATTGGCTACTTTATTACACTTCTTAAGTGATGACTTAAGTATGGGAGCAGATAGGAAAATGATGTTTCATACAAATGAATCGTAATTTGAAACTCTATTTAAAGGTAAAGTTGGGTTTTAAGTCAGCATTTTGAAAATGCCACTTTTAGAAAGTTGGCATTTCTTGTCCTAACCATTTGTGCCTTCTGCCTGTGTCACATGACTGTGAATGGCTCTGCTGCTGGGGTTTGTGTATTCCTCAGACAGTGACGCCCATGGGAATTGGCTATTGACAGACTGGGCCTTCCTGCCAGGATGGTTGGGGGGTGGAGCTCTACCCAGCCCCACTTACATTTCAAAGGGCTTTGCCTTCTGCACACACAAAGGAACCTGACACTAGTCTTTTGCCATAACAGACTTCTTGGAGCCTCGACAGGGGAGGGAAGAACTTTTCAGAACCAGATGTGGGTGTACTACAGGGAGTCTCACCACTTCAAAGGTTGGCACCAGGTATAAATATTGGACCTCTGGAGCCACTCATCAGATCACGTCTGGACCTTTGGAAGTCTCAGAAGAAGGACTGCTCTGCTGCCCGGCTGCTGGAAGGACTGCTCTGCTGCCTAAGGGAGGAAACCTGGACCTGCTCCTTGAACCCAGGACCACCAGAGTGACTCCAAGGGCATAGCTAGCTGGCCTCCTGTGTGAGCTATATGGACACAACAAGCTCCAAAGACCTGTCCTGCTCTGCCCCGCTGACCAGACTCAACTCGACCTGCCTGCTGGCCTCTGCTCGAGTGAGTCCAGATCTCCGTGAGGTGCCCTAGGTCCTGGATCCTTGGTTGGCATCAGAGTGTACTTCTCCTCACCTGATCAGCAGCTTCATCGAAGCCGGCACTGATCGACGCACGCCAACACTGGAACTCACATCGCAGCTCGATCGAAATGGACACAGTTCGACGCCAAGTCTCACACCACATCAGGGCGCCAGACCTTGCTTCGCAACTCCTGAGAGACGGCTTCATTGAAGATGACACAGCGCATTGCTCTCAACGCTGGACCTTGCATCACAGCTCCTCCTCAGCGGCCTCCTCAAAGCCAACATAGCTTGACGCCAGACATTGCCACGCAGCTCCCGATCGGAATCAACACACCTAGACCTCACATTGAAGACATACGGTACAACTCTCAGTAGGACTAACCTGGTTCATGTGGCCGGCCCATGCTCCATTGCGGTTGGCCTAAACGTGTGATTTTATCCTGGTCTAGTGCAACCAAATAATCACAGATGGTATTTGTGCTTTTTAGTGGTACATTTACTTAGAATTCTGAAATTGCATATCTCCAGTTCTACCATTTGAATTTTGTTCATTTTGGTGTCATTGTATTTATTACAGTGTTCTCTAATTTGTAAAATTGGTTTGGGATTTTTCTTGTGTATTGTGTTTACTTTATTACTGTTTGAGGGTTGCATAAATACTTTACACATTGACTCAAGCATAACTGCTTTGTGCCAACCTACCAGAGGGTTATGAACAGGTTAATTTTGTGACTGTTTTGCATCCACTCAATCAATAACCCCAGTTTCTTACTGTTATGTTATGCTATGTTAGCATTCAACTCACCCGGGAGGGTAACTTGGTCCTGAAGCAGGAGCTATATGGGCTGAGCTAGTGTTGGGGCTAGGTCAAGAGCCAGATCTTCAGTTTCTTGAGGAATTCAAGAACTAAGGAGCAGGCTCTCGTCTGCAGGGTCAGGTTGTTCCAGGCTCTAGAGTGAGGTGGGAGAATGTGCAACCTACAGATCTGGTTATACATATGTGGGGTGTGTAGGAGTCCAGCTGAACAGAGATGTCTGGTAGGTTTGTGGACGTTTATGTGGCTGTTGAGGTACAGGGCTAATGTGTTGGGCTTTGTATGTGTTCATGAGATGTTTGAAGAGTTATTATGAGAACAGTAAAGAAGGATTGTGTTATGATATACAAGCAAAACCTTTTACATTACTGTGAAAGAAGGAACAAAAACTCATTCTGAAGGATCAAAGTACACGTTTCATGATGATTGGAATTTGAGTGCAATTTCCTATTCTAGTGGGGGCACTGGAGGAGTCTGTAAAATAGTGCCTTCTAAACTCAGCAAGTTTAGAGAAATTTGGAGTTTATGTGCCTTCTGCACTTTCTGCGCAGGACAGAATCTCATTTAAGATATTCTGCCTCACATACAAATTCTTAGGCAAAGCTACAGCCAGAAACCCCCAAGACAAAACTGACTGCCTCCGACCCTTCTCTCCGTTCTGCAGGAAGGAATTTACTGGCCACTTCCAAATTCAGATGTAAGAATAGTGTTTACATACTTGTTGAAGTAATTACACCCAACTTCTGAACAGCTGCCACATGGATATCCCCATATTCCCCACCGTCATGATCTTATGAACAACATTGAAAACATGCATCTTCTATTACTGACCCATGTGTTATACACAAAAAATACATATTTAGTGCTCCTACCCATGAAATGTCTGATTTGGCCATCATCAGCATTCAGGAGGGATAAAGGAAACAATGACATTCAAAGGCATAGTGTGCACCCATATGTCACCTAAGAAATGTATGAGTGTGAAAATGCGATGCTCACTATGTCAAGACTTGGGAAGTCCAGATAATCTTGGTCCACACTCAGACTGTTCTTGTAAGGGCTGTAGGTGCCATTTTGCTGTACTTCTTAGAGAGGCTCCCTCGAAGCAATTGAGTTATGCAGTGTGTGCACTACGAAGCAAACACAATCATAAACCAGAACATTATTTTGATGCAGGATGTGGGGAGTGGTTTAGTAGTAGTTGCTAAGTCACGTAGTAATAGAACCTAAAATGTTTGCATATATAGTGTCAAACATTTCAGAGTGCCTTACTGTACCAAATGGCTTTTTATGCATTAATCGGCGACCTGTGACCTATTCCCCAGTGGTTGCACCCACAGAGGTGGCCTAAGGTTTGGGTTAGGTGTGAAACATATCCATGGTAACACTGCACGCTCTTGAATGTGACTTCGAAATCCATGGAAAGCAAAGATTGCTTCAAACTATTTGAATTTGTCTGACATGTTATTCATAGTTTGAGATCTTGCTCTAATTGTTGACTTGTAGCCCAGAGATGCCAGTCTCAACCATCTAAAATAACACTCTCGCTGTTAAGGGAATATGTTTCATATTTTCTTTATGTATGTTCATACGTGTGGCGTGAATAAACATACCTGATTCTGCCCTTAAATAAATGATGCCTGAAATCCTCTCTTTTCTCTTTTCTCTCTTCTAGGGAACTATACTCTGAGAATTGACTGCACACCATTATTGTACAGTCTAGTCTATAACCTAACAAAAGAGGTATGTACTTTACACATGCATGCTTTATTTTTATTAGAAATCATTTACTGGCTATAATTGCATAGTGTCTGCTCATACAATGTATATGGATGCTGCAAATTATCACATGAGCTAGTAAGCAGTCATGGAAATATCATCTTTCAACTCGGATATGGAAGAGCCAAGTTATAGTTTAGACTCCAGTAAGGTTTTCATGTAACGGTCTGAGGACATTAATGACACCTAAATAACTCCTCCCTTACTATTTCTTACACTGATTTGGGGCGCAGATAATTACGTATTGCTCAAAAATAAGGTCTAGGTTCAGGACTGGTGCTTTTTTAAAATGAATGCAGCAAGCTGCATTTGAGTGCTGTTAAAAACTGCAAAAGGCCTAACTTGCTGTCAGGGGGTATGTGGAGTATCCAAGTGGCAAAATATGATTTTGCTTCTAGTTATGACATTTTTTGTAACCGAGCTGTGTAGGGCTCCATCAGACTACACCATCACACTTCATTCGTTTTTACAGCCAACCCTGAACAGTTATTACAGAGCAGTTAGGGTCTGAGTCACAAAGATATTGCGCACCTCGGATTTACGAGTGGATACTCAATCTTGGTATTCACAATCCCTGAACATACACTCATAAATGGATTTCTTCTCACATAACATTACACCACTATGGTGTAATGTTGTGTGAAAATATTTGCTCCCAGGGGCAGATTTTGGGCTCTCTGGGGCAGGGTCGACTTTCTCAGTATTTAATTGTAGTAGGGGCAGGAGTAAATCCCTATCCATGATAGAAATAGGACAGCAGTCCCCTCAAACCTCATAGGGAGAAGGTTTTTCCATGTGGCTAAAATATTTTATTTAGGAAAGAACAAAAACATTTTAAAGTCCAAATGCACCGGTCAGGAGCAAGATGGCGCCCGTGTAGAATCTCCCGTTCTCAGAGGAGTCCCGCACGGGAGTATGCGGTCCGGTTTCTGTGTCAGCGATCACTGTTGGCTTTGGCCATTTCAACCTTAAGGATGGTCTCTGTGCTCCATGGGACCCTCCGTTGCCTGCGAAACCTCGGGGCCATTTTCCCGGGGAAACGCGGCATGCCCGGCCGCGAGACAAGGAAGACGGCCTCGGCCAGCACGGGTGTGGCGGCAGGATTCCCTCCAGCTCTCATCAGGATCCCGGTAAGGAGGGGAAGGAAATCGAAGGAACCACTGGCAGGGGGAAGTCCAAGCCTAATTGGGTAGTGGATTGAAAAGCTATAAACGATCTGGAACGGCAGGCTTGCCTTGTGAGGCTATGGGGTCTCAACCATTAATCCCCACCTTATTCACAGTTGGTAGCAAAGCCCCTGCTGTAGATAACGGAGGACTGAGTATGGAAACTGGGGGGGCCTGGCTTGTGGGGGGGCTTTGGGGTGGGTCCATGAGGGTGGTGGGTGGTCAAAGGAGGGGGTGCCACACAGTTAATACAAAGGGTACAGAGACATGACAAGAAAAGGGAAACAGTGAATTCACTGGTTGATCGGTGTTGCGATAGAATGGGTGGTGATTCTATGATGGAGCTAAAAGTAGGGAGGAGATGAGTAAATTGAGAATTGCATCTGTGAATATTTGTGGTCTCAATGATAAAAAGAAGAGGGCCAAAATGGCTCTTGAGTTACAAGTGCTAGAAGCTGATAGTATCTGCCTCCAGGAGACCCATATTGAGGAATCTCAATTGTCACTGTTAGATACGCTTAGGTATAATTTGGTTGGTGGTACTCTGCAGGGTAAACGTACTTGTGGGGTCACAATTTTAGCTAGAAGTTCATTCGTTTTTTTCACACAAATAGATATGGAAGATGGGTTATCACGGAATTTTGCACCACTGCAAGAAGATTTACTCTGAGTTCTGTGTATGGGTCCATTTTAGATGACCCCGGGTTATCCGACTGGCTTTCAAATGAATTAGTATCATGGCCGTTACCTATAGTTTTTTGTGGGGACTTAAATATTAATCTATCAACTAGCTGGTCTAGCGAGGAGCATTATAAGTATTGTGGAAGGAAACCAAAGGTATTTGAGTCTCTTAGAGGGCTCTGTAAAGATCATGTGTTGATGGATGTTTGGCAGATAAAGAGACCTAAGGAATACGGTTATACATTTTTCTCTTCTCCACATCAGTTGCATGCCCGGTTCGATTTTTTCCTTGTTTCACATTCTGTTATTCAAGATTGTAATATTGAAATCTACCCCCGGGTCATGTCCCCTTGTGTTGGTGTTCAAGAATAAGGGCAATATCAAGAAGGGAGCTCACTGGAGTTTTGAGCGAGCACTATTAATTAACAATGACTATCTACGCCACATGAGGGACTGGATACCGACATTCCTCAGGGAAAATCTGGGTAGCGCCTCAGTTGAAGTTGTCTGGGACACATTGAAAGGGTGGATCCGGGGGGGAGACTTTACAATTTACGCTAAGTAGGAGGAAAAAGGAAAAACATAGAATACAGGAGCTTTATACCACACTAGCCATGGATGAAAGGAAATTAATAATCGCAACACAACAGAAGAAGAATATTCGAGAAGCACAATTAGGGGTAGCTTTAGCGAAAGCCGTAATCAATGAGATAACCCTTTCAAAAATAGCAGATAAGTACACGGTGTGGAGGGAGAAGGCCTTCGAATGTAGTGAGCAAATCGGACATCTTCTTGCCACTAGGGTGAGGCAGAAGGGAGGTCAAAACAAAGTGCGAGAAATAAGAGATCCTGCACTGGGTATGATTTCTGATCCGGCAGGAATAAGGATGGCCTTTAAAGTATACTATCAATCCTTGTATTTGGAAACTAACAAGGCTGAGGTTATAGCTACAGACAGCTTCTTGGATTTGTTACAGCTCCCTAGATTTAGTGAAGCAGAACAGCAGAGTTTAGAGGGGACCCCTACATGGGCTGAAATTTTATCCGCTGTCTCTACTCTTGCTGCAGGCAAGGCTGCTGGCATTGATGGTATCCCGACGGAATTATAGGGTATTTGCGCCAAAGTTGAGGGACTGCCTAACCATCTTGTTTGCACACATTTTTAAACAAGCCAGTCCTCCACGCCCTTGGTCTCAGGCAAAGATTGTGTTCTTTCCCAAGAAGAAGAAGCCGGCCAATGATGAGAAACGTGGGCAAGCTGGTGAGAACCTGCCAGTAGCTCCTCTGGTGTAGCGCTCGTGAGGGACTTTCTCACCTCCACACACATTTTTCTTGTGTCTCTATATACACCTTTTTTAATCAAGGGTATATTGGTAATGAGTTGACTGACAAATTGACATTTATGAAGATATATTGAATTACTTGCGGGTGTTTAGGACTGGATACGACTAGTAAATTGTGTATACCAGCTGTTGGGTAGAGGTGGATACCCCCCAGTGCCAGTTTGATACAAAAATAGTGGATGTTGTCCCGCATAATCAGGTCTTTTGTTATTTATAGTGATTTGTGAGTGGAGGGCGACCTGATTATTATTGTTCCCTCTAAAGCTCCCTATTGTTACTGATGCGTAAACATACACCTGGTACATTTACATGTATGTAACTATCTACACATAATGATCATGATGACCATTATATAGCACACTCTTTAGTGCACTTGTCTTTAGTTGCTGCTGCCTCAGTGCCTACAGCCTCCATGGCAGACATGACATAAGATAAGAGATGTTTTAAAGAGCTACTCTAAAATAAGAGAGAAATGATTCATACCATACCATACCTACCATAGATAGTCAGGTAGAGACAGCCATCTAAATTTAATGAAGCAGGCATTTACACATAACTTAATCCTCATCCATAGGTCAGTCAAGATCCCATCTTGCTGCCTATATGGTGCCCTGTTCTTCATAATTTAGGTATAAGTTTAATTCCTGCAGTCTGAGGAATATGAAGCTTGTGAAAGAGAGATTTAGGAATGCCTAGAAACAGTGATTTGGCAAAATGCAGTCTGAAGTTAACCAGTGTGCCTACAAGTACTGGTAGAAGGCAAGTGTGTCCTTCTACAAATATGGGAGAGGTGGAAGACGATTTAAAAAAAAATTAACCTAACCTATGTTTTGTCAACTAGCAATCATCTGTGACCAACCCAAACTTTTGGAGTTCGGGAGTTGTCTGGAGTGATGAGCATAATAACCTCTGGTTGATTGTGACCAAGCCGATGCCAGTTATCATTTATCTATGCCAACTGAGAGAGTTGGTTGATGGCAGCAATATCGCCACTTTGAGTCTCTTAGACTTATCAGCAGTGTTTAACACCGTCAACCATCCCATCCTTTTCATCCATCTCAGATCAATTGAGTGAATGGCTTGGCATTGGAATGGATGTGGTCTTTTCGAGTGGCTGCTCCCAGACCGTTATGCTGCCACCACTCTCCTTTGATATGTGCTGCCTTCAGTTGGGGGTGGGGCATATATGGGGTGCCCCATATGTGTTTGATGTACATGTTGAGCCTCTGGTCAGACTGATCCAGTGCGTAGTATTTGGTTTATGTATGTATGCCAACAGTACACAGTTTGTCATCCAGTTTGAGATTTCTCAGAGAGTAAATGTCTGTCTTGTCACTGCTGAAAACTTAATGAGGGAAAGAAGGATATCCTGGAAATTGCATCCATGTTCCTCTCGAGAATTATTGGCCCCAAGAAATGGACGCAGGTCTCACTGCTTCTAAATCTGTCTGCAACTTGAGTTTGATATTTTACATTAATGTCACTATGGCACCTCAGATGTCTTATGTTGTTTGCACATTTGTTTTTCTCTTGTGCTGCTTAAGGAAAATCGTGTCTTTTCTTGATTAATGTGGCTCGGTTCTCGCTGTAGAAGCTACAGTAGGCACTGGGTGGATTAGTCCAGCTACTTCCTAATAACCGACTTGTGACTTCAAGCCAATAAAATTCAGACAGCCTCTTTTATCACCAATTCTCTTATTATTATTCAGGCTTCCTCTGTTTGAAATTACTTTGTTAACTGTTCAAGCATGCACTGTTGAAACTCTTTGACTCCTTTCCTCAGTTCATAAAGAGTAGAATGTCCCAGTTCTGTCCAATTGGACGTTCCTCTCTCCATTGGCAACCATTTTAATTGCACCTGCTTTCAGAAGATCATGTATTGGAAAATGGCAGTTTTGGCTAACCTCCCCTCCCTGTTCTGGGATCCTTTTCCTCTTTTTATTCAGACTATGCCTGATCTATCTACTGCAAGGCACATCTTTTTGTAATTAATATACGGAAACAGAACATCAGTCAAAGTTAGGGTAGGAAGCTTGATCAAATGTGCCATAAAAAATATGGTTTAACTATGGTGTTCACTTGTGACCATTTATGGGTAACACAAAACCGAAATGAGGCAGGGAGTATAGGAAGCAATGGCAAAGTGCTACCCAGTACTTTTTGTAGGGGGGTGACGGGGTTGGCTTGTGTCTCTACTAAGCAATGTCATAGTGTGAATTAGTGAATGCAAAAATGAGAAAAAAAATTGAAAAATGGTTAAATCAATATGTGCATGGATAGGTATGTTAGTGATGGCTGAGTGGATGGGTGGTTGAAGGAGTGAGCATTTCCATGGTAGTGATAGCACGGAAAGAGTCCAAATTTACTCTCCGGTGCTGGTTCAACCTTTAACTTACAAGAATGGACTCCAACTCCATGCTATATCTTCTTCAGCAAGGTGGCAGATCTTTGCCTCTGTAGCTAAATCAAAACATTTCAATCATCAACATAATTTAAAGTTTAAGTTCACTCAATGATGAGAGTTTTTAAGTAAGTTTCCAAAAGTTTATTCTCTGTAAGAGGTAAGTAATTTCTTTTTGTCTTTTTATTTAATTAGTAAATCAGATAATCCATTTACAGAAATTACCATGTAAAATATGTTTAGAATCATCAATAATGCAAACTTACAAGCATGTTCAATAAAGGAATGAATCCCTATTCTATCTAAAAGGAACCTAACCTAATAGAACCCATAAAGAGTTCCAGAAAAGACAAGCTCTAAGGAGCATCAAAATCAAATTCAGAATTAAGCAGTTAAACTTCCCATAAAAGGTAGTTCTTGAAACTCAGCTGAGTCTCATCTCTATATACAGTTGCAGTAGCAAACTGTACAGAAATAAATCTCAATGGGAATATAGGATAACCAATGCCGCAGTAGCTACACCTATTGGGGTAAAAAGATAGAGAATTGTCACCTACAATGTGTTAGATAACAGCAATTGCCATCAGTAGTAGCTCACAGCAAGTAGCTCTAGGTGCAAGGGAAAGTGAGTGTCTCCTTCAAATGGTAGAAGCTAATGGCTAGATGGCGCTAACTAACTAGAAACATTCACTTATTTAAAAGACATGAGAACATGCTAATAACAAAGTTGCGGATCTGGTCACTCCAGTCCAGTGAGAAAACATCTTCCGATGGTGAGCAGCTTTGTTCTTCCTTTCCCAAGGCAAACACATGGAGTTCACGATCCACTATCAATTTGTGTCTGACAGTACTAAACATTTGAATAACTGGGAACGTCTAACCTTGGTTCCCAGGGAAGACTATTGCAGTGTCTGGTCCATCATTTATTCAATGTTTCACTGAGGAACACTCAACTACACTAAAGACAGTAACGTTTGGGTACAGATCTCTAGTTAAAATGCCATTCACATTTCTTATAAGCATCCGTTTATTGTTAAATGCCCAAATCTCTATTCAGTATTATATGAACATGTGATAGAAAGGAGGTTCAGCTTGGTTCATCGAGAATATGTAGCATAAGGAAGGAATACATTTTTTAAACTCGGCACACTCTGCAGTTATGACAAAATCTAAGCAAGTCACATTAAGGTCAAGCTATTGACAACATTTGTGCATGGTTCAGCATTTCCTAAAGGCATCTATTTATTAAAGAAAATGTCTAGTTGAGGCCTACCAGTAAAATGCCTGGTGCATTTTGCACCATTTGTTTACGGGTCATTTTAAAATGCGTTTTTCGTGTTAGTACCAAAGACAAGTTAGCACTGTCATCAATTAATTTTATGTGAAAATGTTCTACTCTAACACTAACATATCAAAAGTGTTTCAAATGTTCTATATTTTAATTGGTGACAAGTGGCTGCAAGGAGAAGTTTCAGCAATGGTTGTTTGTGTCATTGTGGCGTGTCACAACGCATGTATGCATTGTGACACATACATGCCCTTATGCTGCAAAGCATGTACATGGTTGGCAGTTTGTTGACCATTCCAAGATGGCCAAAATGAGTGCACATGTATGTGCTTCCTCGTGGTGTATGCATAGTGGATCATGCACACGTGCTGTGATGCACTGGCAGGCATTTTCTTACTACACTGTTTCAACATTGCCGAAGGCCACTGTGAAAACATACTGAAATTAGGTTGTATTATGCTCCTATATATTCTTAAAAAGAAATGCTAGTAACTATAGATATATCTATTTCTCTCTCTCTCTCTCTATATATATATATATATATATATATATATATATTTATATTCACTGAAAAAAACATAGGTTTCAGGGACGTTATAGTTAGTAATTAGCATTTAAAAAACCTTTGAAATTCACTGAAAAACCATAGGTTTCAGGAACGTTATAGTTAGAAATTATTAGCATTTAAAAAAACCTTAGAAATTCACGGAAAAAATACACAGGTTTCAGGGACGTTATAGTTAGTCGGACATTTCACTCGTATAAAACCAGAGAAATTCGGCCATTAGGTAACTATAACTCGCGCCCCCACAATGCACTGCTGATGACGTCACATATTACATCACTCATGACATGGTCAGTGACATCACTGATGACATCTCAAATGACATCACTCATGACATCATCCAGAGCCTGGGTGATTTTTAAAAGTTTAAGAATGTTATATATAGAAATGCAAAGGTGTATTGAAGAATGAGTGGGTGTATGAGTGTCTGAATGGATGATTTAGTGGATTCGTAAACTGACTGTATAAGTGAGTGATTAAACGTGTCTTAGTGAATGCATGGGTGAATGACTAATCTGTGTGAATGTCTGTATCAGTCTGTCAGTTGGTGCATAAGTGGCTGCATGGGTTGGTAAGTAGCTACTGAGTATCTATATGGGTTAATGATTGGTTGTCTGAGTACCTGTATGAGTGCCTGAGTGTCTGTGAGGGTGGGTGGGGGGGTGTAACTCCCTGCATGGATGTGTGAGTGAGTGAATCACTGGGTGTATGGGTTCATGAGTGCGTGTGCGAGGGCCTGTATGGCTGTGTTCGTGAGTGAATGGATATCTCAGTGGTATATGTGTGAGTAACTACATATGTGAAAGGCAGTATATGTAAGTGTTGGAGTATATAAGTGACTATATGCGAGAGTGAGGATTGTGAGAGTGACTGTATGGATGAGTGTGTGCTTGTGTCAGTGATTGTATAAGAGAGTAAGTATGTGTTAGTATCTGTATGAATAAGTGAGGTGATGTGTGTTTAACTGTATAGGTGAGTAAACGACAGTGTGATTGAGTCTTTGGGTTACTGACTAGGTGTGTGAGTATCTCTGTGGGTGAGTGGCGGTATGTAAGTTTCTGTATGGGTGAATGAGTGCATATATCAGTGGCTGTATTGATGAGTGACTGCGTGTATGAGTGACTGTATGGTTGAGTGAGTGGATGTGTGTAGACCTATGAATCAGTGAGTGGGTATGTACTAACTGGTATTGGTGTGTCTATGGTTTTGTGTATGATAGTCTATTTTAGAGTGGGTGTATGAAAGGTTATATTAGGGTGTGAGAGGTGCATCAGAGAATAAGTGGATGATGTCATCAGTGATATCAGTGATGTCACTGACCATGTCATGAGTGATGTAATATGTGACATCATCAGCAGTGCATTGCGGGGGTGTGAGTTATAGTTAGCTCAACTAACTATAACAGCCGAATTTCCCTGGTTTTGTACGAGTGAAATGTCCAATTAACTATAACGTCCCCGAAACCTGTGGTTTTTTCAGTGAATTTCTAAGGTTTTTTAAAAATGCTAATTTATATACACATACACCTTCGCGACTAGAGAGTTGGTACCACGCTATTTTAGTGGTACCGGTCAGCGTACGTTCGGTGAAATATGTTATTTCGATGTGTAGAGCGTGGCTAATCACTTGTGAGGGTATCCAGGCGCTATTGGTGATAAGTGGTTCATTCTAAAGCACACTGGGCCAGTAACACTGTGCAAAACTGGATTATGCTTTCACAAGGGTTATAGGGATTAGCCAGTTAAGGAACTTGGTCTCAATCCGTGGCAAAATGTACATTTTAAAGCTCGTCAGAGCCTGCCAAGTCCTGCGGCAGATGGCAGGGGGCGTGGGTGAGCGGGCATGCATGAGACGTGTGTGTAAGACATGCTGTGGGGTAGGTCAGGATAGATGTAAGGTTGATATGTATCTGGAACTTTCCTCTCGCCTACTTCCATGGATCTACTGTTCATCTGCTGCAACTGCACCTGCTGCACTAAAGATAGCTGTTCCCTTGGTAGAATCTAAGAGAGTGCATTGATGCACACATTACTCGAAGAGAAGACGTAGATCTCTGACAGTATCACCCCCTAAATCCCAATCTCTTTTTTCCTATCTATTTCTCAACATCATCCTTCCCCTAATTTTTCCCTTCAATACCTTTTTAGTGCCTCCGTCCCTCACTTTTCTATTTTCCCCCTTCTTCTTCCCTTACCGTCTCTTATCCCTTCCTGTCTCTTGTCCTTTCACCCTCTCTCCCCTTCCCCCTCACCTCCTCACCACTCGTGTCTGGTCCAGACAGGCCCATATCCCCCGGGCCTTGCGGCTTCCCACACCTTATCGCCCTGCCTGGTGGTGGATGTGTATTACAGGATATTGGCGACTGCTTTGCTCGGTTTGTTTACACAAGGGAGTCCGATGCCTCGCAATTAAGCTATCAGACGAGGCCGCCAGGATCTGGGGCTGGACTGGGGGGTGCCCGACGTGGCACAGGGCCATGGCCACTGCCAGCCGCCGCCGTGATTTGCCGCCCTGGGGAGGCCGCTTCTGCTTTGATGAATCGAGCTTCCGCAGCGCTGCAGAGATTTATAATTGGCCCTCAGTGTATCTGCCTTGGACGAGCGAAAGGCCGTCGCCGTGCCTTCAAATTCACCCTGTGATCCTCGAGTTAGCGAGAGGTAAAATATTGCGAAGCACGCGCGGTCTTGGCTTCTGTGCGTGCCGCGAGCTCGGGTTTAATTAGTCAATTATGAATAAAATGTGCATAAGCCCGATTCTCCCTCTGAGCAGCATTGTTCACTTTTAGGGGCCTGAATACGATGAAAGTATGAAATGCATTTGAAATAAATTGCCCCCGGGACCTGGCCCACCCAGGGGCTTAATTAAACGAAGCGCGGGAGACCGCGCTTCGTTTTTTAAAAATTTTCGGCGGTATTCGCGCACCCAGCGCAAATCCTGCCGATTTGTTTATTTAAAAAAAATGCTTTTTGGGGCCCTGGGGGTCCATGTGGGACCCCCTGAGCAGGCCTAGGGGGTCAGGGTGTTTCTACCCTGCCCCCTTTTCTTTTTTTCACCAAGATGGCTGCCAAAACTTTCTAGTTTGAAGTGTTGGCAGCCAATCAGAGACAAGCTCGTGATCGGGAGGGTTCTTGGATCCATCGCGGTCACCAGATATCAATATTTCTTATTTTTTTTATTTCTCAGGAACTACTGAATGGATTTAAACCATTTAAAGCAAAGAGTGCACTCTGGACAAAGAGCTACCTCTCTGCCAAATTTGGTGTAATTCCGTTCAGCAGTTCGGGCTGCAGCCGTGACAAAAGTTTCCTATGGAAATTAACATGGAGAAAACGAGTTTTGGGACCCCCTTTTTTCTCAGCCCCCGCTTGATGAATCACCCCGAAACTTTCAAGACAGGAACTGACCGGAGCGCCCCATTAGTTTTGAAAATTCTGCGAAGATTCGTCAAACGGCGCCAAAGATATTGGCAAATTAAAAAACGCTTTTCCTATGGAAAGTAGGTCCTAACTATAACTACCTACTGGCGACCGCCAGTAGGTAATATATATATATATATATATATATATATGTGTGTGTTGTTTTCTATTTGTGTGAAGCTTCACGTAGTATAATATTAGCTAAAAACCTTCCAAGGCCATGATGCCCTGTGTTGTGCATTGCACATTTTCAGTAAGCGTAACCTCGTTTTCGAACCTGGCAAGGGTTTTGTGAGAAGAATAGAGGTAGTATTTGTAGTTATGAATGATACCGCCCCTTCAAGGCCGTCCTCTGCTTCCTTAAAGGGAAGATCCTGACACCTGCACACTAGATATGTTACTGCTGAGAGCAGCAGAATTCAGATGCGTGGTCATACTACATTGACTTGTAAGGAGAGAAATTGTATATATGCTAGGAGGATTTTACATGTGTTTTAGTTCGTAGCTCCAACTGACCCTTTTCTAATGAGAGGCCTGGTCAGTTGAAATGACAATTGTCGTTTGATCTTTTGTTTCATGCCTGCTGTTTTATATTAAACACTAGCTGGACTTTAGGATTCCCAAGTAATTGTGCTTTATTGTTACACCATATCCAAATGGTAAAGTAAAAAATTAAAAAAACACACAGGAACACTTAAAAATAAACTGAGTGGCCAATTAGCACTTTACAGCTAGCAGGCTCTGAATTGTTTTTTTTTAAAGTGCGATGGAGACCGGTAGGAAGCACGAGAGTGGGACTCGCCGCGGGGAAGGGGCAAGGGGAATGTTTGAGGGCTGCTAGAATTGATTGTAGGAGGTGGGCCCATCATAAAAACGTAAAAAGAAAATCATTAAATGCAATGTTATGTGAGCCACTTTTTTAAGTAGCTCATATCCTCAACATGACTGTAGGTTGATACCAAGGCAAAAGGACAACCCCTTCAGCTAATGGTTAAAGCCAGCTGAACCAAGGTAGCCAATGGGTAAAAGAGGCTGTCAAAAAGCCTGTTTCTACCTGTATGTATCTATTTGTGTTTGGTGTGGTGTTTGGTGACACAAGGTCTTGCTAGACAGGTAATGGAGGTATTTCTGATCCCAGTGCAGGATCCGCTATTGTTTAATTCATCTCACATAATAGTTCTTGTTAGAGCTTGTATCCAGGGAGATATGGAGATATCTCCAGAAATAGACGCTTGCAGTGCTCACCGAGGGATACAATAAAGCAAAAAATCCCCATACATCATGAATAGAAGTTACAACAGCTAATGGCTGTAATGTCGGCTGATCAAAAAAGCGAGTAACACCTATAGCAACCAGTGGTTGAGGGATTGTGAATTACCCCCATGCCTCTGTGTATTTTATTGATGGTATAAGCTCGTGGAAACCGATACAGCTGAACCTGAAAGGTATTTTTTATTAGCATAAAACAACGACACTTTACTGTCAGATGGATGTCTGCATCTAAAAGACCATATCTCCATACTTGTAATGTGTCTGGCTCCTTGTTACAGCCTCAACGTGTCTGATTCCTTGTTACAACATCAACAAAATTAAAAGTGGAACAATAACAATATGCTTACAGCAAACATTGTATATTGGGTTGAGTTTTTACCAGCCCATACAAAAAACAGTTTAATTTGCGTTCAGATGTTAGAATGCAAAAGTTTACCTGCATAGTACATTTTTGGTTTGGGCTGTGCTTGTTGGTTACTGAACATTTATAAAGCTAAAATGCTAATATTTTTCAATATATGCATAAATACAAACTTCTAAGGGTATTAAACTTAATTCAAAAGAAAAACATTATGCTACCGAAAGTTGAATCATATTTCTAAATTCAAGTCATGGTGACTACTTGGGTTTGCTAATTTCCTCACAAAAAAATTAGATGCTTTAAACGTGAATAAATAAATTTCCTAGATTAAATACATGATCTAAAAGTCATTACCTGTTTTGATACCTGCAATTATTGAGGTGATTTACTAGACACTTGTGGATATTCTAAATTTCAAATGGGTGTGTGCTCTCTAAAACATCTACATATCACATGCAAAGCTAACCTCAGAAAGAAAAGAATTACTATTTGAATAAGTATAAACTCTTGAACTATTTTCTTGCGCACATTTGATTCTATAGAACACGTTTTTGTATGCTCTAATCAATCAGAAAGGGTGGGTAGGTTGACAAAACTGTGAATATTAACATGCATTTGTGAAAAAAAGTATTTTACAAGTACAGTGAAGCAGAATAAATTAAATGACTGCAGAAATTGCTATTACAAAGCATTGTTTGCAACACAGACACTGCACAACATCCTAAAATGAAGTTTTGTTCAGACATGAATGCCTATTGTGGTATTTGGGGTTTACTGGTCAATCAGTCTTTTCACGTAGTAAGTAAGGATCTTGTCTGGGACCTGTGATAAACAGATATGATTGTGACCACCATTGTCAAATGTCTGTAGGACATCAGGTGGCCACTTGACTGCTCCTAAAGCATTGACTTTCTTCTCCCCTTTTAATTCTTCTTGGATAAAAGAGACATGCTTCTCAGATTGCTGGTTGGATTTGGGTCTTTCTCTTTCTCAAACCTCTGTTTGTCCTCACAATCCTCTTATTTACCCCCAAGGATCTCACAATAACTTTCTAGCACCAGGGTTTGGTCTGCTGATAAAGATAAAGATATAGCCACAAAGGTAAGGTCTGTAGTTATCCATCATTTTCACTTTACTAACAGAGATATTTAGTCCATTCCCTAATGTCCACTTGCTGATACTGGTTCTCGTGGGCTGTTTTTTTAAACTGCTGGCAGCCAGATTGGTTAACTGTATGCCAGATGCCCTAAAGGAGTGAGGGTTTAAAGCACAGTAATAATGCTTTTGGGCTTGTGGGCGTATCTTGATTTCACATCCTTCTCACTCAAATGGGACCAAGGAGTTGCCTTTTGTGGATAGCCACCGGATTATGTTGCAACTATTTGCCCCGTCTCCTTTTGCTACAGGTTCTGCAGCATTTACAAAAGGTGCAAATATGTTTTCTAGAGTGGCAGATGAGGCACTCTCCTACTTTCTCCCCTGAAGCTGTCCGTAGTGACTTTATTTCCAGAGGGTTCAGCCATGCCTCTCTAGAGACCAGTTGTATCTGTCAAGGATTCCATAGTTCCAGCCTTTCAGACAGGTTCCAGTTCTCGAAAGGGAACACAAGTATTTCAGGACCTCCAAGGGACTTCTTCAGCTCAAACCCCTGCTGCTACAGGGCTTTATCTGAAGACAGATTTTAGGAAGACCTACGTACGCTTTGGATAGAAATACAGAAATTAGTTGGATGTGAACAATCATGAAGCTAGGCTATTTTTGACACACTTTTACATAAATGAGGAGGTAACACAGAATGTTTTAGATAGCCTGAACTATCAGATCCCTCTCTATTTCTCTCACTGTCTTCATGATCAAAAAAGTGGTTGAGCACTGTGGAAAATCATTCAAAAGATACTTCCAAGTGGTTAGGAGCTAATAAAATACATGATTCAGAATCTAATAAAATGACTAATGAATGCAGGTGTTATGGGGTTCCACTCTAAAAAGAGCACTGGGGGTATTGGTGAGAGAATGCCTCTCTATTAGTAGCCATACTGTACTGTATGTGTGTTATTAATACAATGTATTATCATATTATTTCAGATTCCTAGTCCTGATGAAACTTTTGAAGGTAAATCTCTCTATGAGAGCTGGCACCAAAAAGACAACTGGACTGAACATATAAATGCTCCCCGGTAAGTGTTGCATGTTTGCTTTTCTTGAAATGTGGGTAATGCTAATTTATTAGATTTATTCCAAAAGATTTGAAATCAATAAAATTGAGTACTTCACAGTATGCTTCATAATGAAAATGCTCTGATTCATATATCTGCTGGGTCTCTACAAATGGTACCTTCATGGCCAAGCCACCTAAGTCTGTTGTTTTGTATTTGAATAGTTGATCGCAGCAAGAGATTTAATAGAGAGTCCTTTTAAAAAGCTCGATGTCAGGAGTCCTATAATTCTCAATCTATAAAATACCCACCAGGATCAATATGTCTCACAACATTACAGTTTTAGGAAAAAAACTCATAAAAATTGGACATTGAGGAAATACCCTTCACATAAATGTACATTGAAAGATATCTTTCATAACAATGTAAATAAAGTCAGAATCCCTTATTTAAAAGAAATGTGTTAGGGGATGCAACCAAGTAGAGGTTGTTGGCATACCATCTATGTGGTTGCTCTCTTGAAACAGACAGCTCAAACATAAACACAAACTTCTGAAATAGTGGCCCCGTTTCCCTAGTTATCACAATATGATTTTAATATGGTATTATATTTTGTAGACACGTGTATCTCCGCTATTGTCCTTGATCCAATAGAAGGGTGTGTTTCTAAGGTCCTGAGTGTGAAAGGCTCTTGTGTATCCCAATGTATGGGCCTAAAAAAGGTCAGAACGTATATTAAAAAATGCACTAATAGGAAAGGTTGAAAAAGGTAATCATTGAGGATTATGCCTGCTGGGCTGATGTTGAATTATGGACTCTTTGTAGAAAGGAGCAAGTAGAGAATACTGCAGATAACCTCCACACTTCTTCATAGATGTCAGAGTTGTGGGTCTGTGTAGCTTAACCAGTTTGCTCTGACACTCCTTTGTGCCACTGCCAAAAGAAGCATATTGCCTCTCCATTGGTCCCTTCTATGAATTGTTCAACTCCCTCTGCTCCACTGTGGTGCCAAATGAAGAGCAACTTTGTGGGCAGAGTAACTCCCCCGGCTCTGTAAGTCCTCACCACTATGGGACTTCTCCCTAGCCATGTCAGCATGAATGATGCCATCTTGAAATGGCTTCTGAGATGGAAGTGCTTTCTGTTTGGGTGGGTAACACGTCTCTTCGACGGCAGACATTTCCATGTCTCTTGACTGGGCAGACTTCATTTTGGAACAAGGAATAAACTGCTGGTATAAGGGTAATATACCACAGAAAAAATATATATTGTTTTTAAAAGAACAATCTACGATATCATGGTGTGCCCTGAAAGGGCTCTCTATTTATTGAGAGATTTCAGATAATTCAAGATGAACAGACTAGTCTCTGGAAACAAGTCCATAACAAATCATAATAGGAGGAAGTGGAAAAGGCTGGAAAGGGTTTATTTCTGGCAAGATAATGAACATGTGTTGTCCAATGAGAAGGAGTGCCCCATGTAATAGTGGCAGTACTACTTTGCAAGACAGAAGATTCTTATGTGGTGGACTTTGTTGGAACATGAAACATCATAGGAAGACTGGGAGTTTGGGCTGATTCTGTCATACTTTCCAGGCCCTACTAGCAATGTAATATTAAGAAAATAGCTGAAAAGTGAGTATGTTACTGTAATTTCATATGATAACAAATACAGCCTCCCTAGAGCAACAGATGTGCTCAGGGAGTAGTACACCTTCATCAACTAGTCCTACTGGGCTACATTTCAGTGTGCTCAAATTACCAAGGGGCCGATATTTGGCTGTTGTGGTCATTAAGCAACTGATACACAATGACATTGCCTGTGTGCATGAAGAGACACTATTTGCCGTTCAAAAGGTTGCACTGCATTTCTCAATTAGTATTGCAAATTGCAATTCAGACAGTGCAAACCATTGTGGCTGGCAAGGGAAGTGGGGCATCAAATGGACATTGATGCCTGCCTATAGCACTCATGAGAAAGTATCAGTGCCTTGAGATTGGTTAGGTTGTCACAAAACATTGACTGTGTATTGATTGCCGAGTATCTCTACCACACTTCCCATGTCCATGTACAACTTACCCCATTGAAGCCCTCTGGTATCATCCTTGATTTGAAAGAACATCAGAGTAATCTTTAGTCATAAAAGGCATGCTACGCTTGTGCACCTTATCAACTTCTATTCATTGCACTCTACGCACAATCCAGCACACTCATATCACAACCCTTGCTGTGCACATAAGCCATTATTCCTCGGTCCTTCCTGTCAGTTCTATCACCTCCCCTCCCACAAAAGACTTGCAGTAAGAAATGGAACTCTTGTAATATTACTGTGAGCGATCCAAGTTTAAAAAAAGTAGACATTGGCCACCTTTGAACAGAGATTATATAAACAGCAACCAAAAAAATGCTTATCCCAAAGTTAGCCTCTTGGAGCACATCCCGTAGCCAATAGATTTTTCTAGTGTTCTTACACCTGACAATGTTTAGGGGTTACAGAATTACTAAATAATATTCACATGCTAAGGAAAACTAAGGTCCCATGCAATTTAATTAGAAATAATATCACAATTTTGGTAATAAAAATTGGAAAATATAAATATATTAATGAAAAAATAACATTTAATAAACAACTGAATTGAACGCAAAAATACAAGAAGAGTGAGTGAGCAACCGTGACAGGGCAGAGGGAAATCAGCCGATTTCCTTACCGCAGAGCAAGTGACTTAAAAAGGTGACTTTTCAATAAGCGAGCATATAAATAAGCAAAAAGTCACAATCTGTATTACATCTCATACTCCACAATTAGATACAAATTTGGTATAGAGTTGAAGATGTATATGTCGACGACGTTTCAATCCCTGAAAGGATTTCGGGATCTCATCAGGACTAACTGATAGAACAGATGCCTGGAAAGTTGCCAGAAAGGAAAATTCACGGAATCAGTTAAATCTGAAAGGTTATCCGTAGGAGTGGACGTTGCCGCGTAGAAACAGAATAGGGGTAAGGGGAAGGGCAGTTGTTGAGTAGGAGGTTCCCGTCTGGGAACCGATGGACGCGTTATCGAAGAATCTCCGAAATGTGCGATAAGGGCAAGGGTCTGGTAGTAACCAAACCGGATCATGCGGTGAAGGTCTTATGTTGTAAAAATATCAGGATGCCATGGTACCGTGTGGGGAGATGCCGCGGCAGTCGCGCGATCAGCCTGTAAAGGGATGTCCCTTTTTGGAGATTCTTCGATAACGCGTCCATCGGTTCCCGGACGGGAACCTCCTACTCAACAACTGCCCTTCCCCTTACCCCTATTCTGTTTCTACGCGGCAACGTCCACTCCTACGACATATACATCTTCAACTCTATACCAAATTTGTATCTAATTGTGGAGTATGAGATGTAATACAGATTGTGACTTTTTGCTTATTTATATGCTCGCTTATTGAAAAGTCACCTTTTAAGTCACTTGCCTGCGGTAAGGAAATCGGCTGATTTCCTCTGCCCTGTCACAGTTGCTCACTCACTCTTCTTGTATTTTTTGCGTTCAATTCAGTTGTTTATTACATTTTATTTTTTTCATTAATATATTTATATTTTCCAATTTTTATTACCAAAATTGTGATATTATTTCTAATTAAATTGCATGGGACCTTTGTTTTCCTTAGCATATAATTACCCTTGGTCCCATCAGACTTCTAGGGTCTCCTTGTTCCTTTTTGAAATAATATTCACAGGCAGTCAGGATCTATGAAAGGATGCATTGTATCAATTTTACATGCATCTTGAGGTGTAGCCCAGAAACGACGAGGACTGCTCCACGCATGCCATTACTATGTATGCAGTACAGTGCAAACCATCACAGTGAATGTACATTTTTGAAGTTTTACAAGAGGAATCACAACAGAGCAAAGGGGTTAATAGGTGTTTTTCAATGCAGGTAAGCATATGTATTTTTTAAATGTTTGTGTATTAATGTATATTTGTATTTTTAGAAGTGTATAAACACATGGATATGGTTTTGTTGAGCCATCTGCTCCATCTCACCAGATAATTCCTGCAACCTACTCGATCACATGGTCTTCAAGACCAGCTCCTCTATCAGGGGCCCTACTCTACTTACCTCCCAGTCCCTGTTCCAACTTCGGGACCACTCTTGTTGACCTCATTGCCCCACTAGCGCTCACCTCCAGCTTTCATCCCCCTCAGCAACCTCAACTTTCACCTAGAGGATTTTGCTAACACCACATCACCAACTTACTGGAAGACATGAGCATAACTGGACTCACCAAAAAAGTAAGCAGACCTACCCAAACAGCCAGACACATCCTTGACCCTGTCTTCACCTTCACAGACCACTGTAGACAAACCCACCCTCTCACCTGGACCGACCAATCCCTCATCCACTTCAGCTTACAACTACCCAGCCAGCATAGAACCACTTTCAACAAGTCAGCCCGGTACAATGGGAACAAGATCCCAGAGGACGTCCAGACCACAGAACTTCTGCCTTGATGCTCGCCGCAACACGACTACTATTCACACTCTGTCTTGAACCTTTACATCTGCATCACCTCCTGCTCAGACACACTGGTACCGCTCAAAACCTCCCACCAACCTGACCAAGCCACAAACAAGCTGGTAAATGTAAGACCTCCAACTCTCCAAGCACCACTGAAAACAGGTGGAATTCTGCTGAAGACACTCTCAGCACATGACAGACATATAAAAATCATCCCTCTGGATCTACCACCAATGACTCAGGACCACCAAGTGTGCTGCTAACACCAAATGGATTGAAAACGGCTCCTACAACGCAAAATAAATCTACACCATAGTGTAGGAATTCAGGCCCACTTTTGCCCTCTCCACGACCATTACCCCATCATGGGAACTCTGCACCCAGTTCTACTAATACTTCAGCAACAAGATCACCACCATTTACAACAACTTTGCACCCCAATCGGACCTCTCCACTCTCGCCATCTTCCAGTCTGACAAGAAGTACACTCCAAAAACTGCCCTGCCTTCTCCTCGGATCCATGCCCACACTTCATCTTCAATGAAGGACTCAACCCTTCTGCACCACCCTCATGCCAATCCTCAATAGCTCACTCACCACAGCCATCATCCTGGACTTCCGGAAACACACCTTCATCTTACTCCTCCTGACAAAACCCTTGGGAGGGCCCAAAGACACTGGCAAACTTGTTGTGGGCTTTGCTTTAAGGAACCTCGTGGGTTGCGTGTTCCATCTGACGACCTCTGTAGTGTCCATGACAACAAGGGAATCTGGGGGCAGTTGTTGGCCTGGAGATGGACGAAGCGATGTACTGTTGTGCATCTGTGCCATTGATCGAATAAAGAGTCACAGTTATCGCCTGCCCCTCACAGGTACCACTTGTCACCAGTGTTAAGTCAATAAAAACTCACACGCTTGTGATAACTGTGACTCCTCATGCATCTCCCTGTCTTTATGCCTGCCACTCTCCTATGACTGTACCAGTGTCTGCTCGACAGTGGTAGGACAGTGGATGCCTGCAGAGGCAGAAGCACACACTTATGCAGTGCCTGGAATGCGGCAGGCTGAAGGGGTAGGCACACAAGCGGGGAGATGGATGATGGGACCGTGGAGTGGCAGGTGGCCTCTGCCTCTCCAGGAAAGGGCCAAACCCAATGGAGGGAAGAGGTGCAGGGCCAAAGCCGACACAGACAAGGAGTGAGGGTGAGAGGGATTTGTGGCACTTCAGGGTGTGCAGAGGGGGACAGTGCTGAATGGAACACAAAGAGCACCACGATGGTAGAATAGGACCCAAGCAATTAGCCATGAGCCAGGGAACAAATGTCTCAAAGCTTCATCCGTATTTGCTCCATTGGTGATGCCTGAGAGGCAGAGAAAGTCATGCATTTGATGTTTTACACAATTATTGACTTCCATTGGAAAAAATGTAAAAGTCATTAATTTATAGTGTGACCACCTGACTTTACGTCGTTATGTCACTGTGTCCAGTCGTGAACCTTTCACCTACATTCACTTTGGGCCCTTGTGGGGAAGCACCTGCAGCCCATGCTGCACTTCTTCAGCACAAGGCACTTCACTATAGTGCAAGCGCCACACCAAAATCGCACCCCGTTCTAGTCCAAGGATGTGTTTGGGAATAGTGGCGGAAGGACATTATTTTTCCTTTTTGCGTATCTCTACGCATGTCTAACTGCTGATTCTCACATTCATGTGGCAAGTGGCGTATTTTGCAGTAGTGTTAATGTTAGCTCATTAGCAGAGAGGTATTGCCATTTTTTATTGCAAAGGCTATATCTGCCCTTTCACCCACTGGTCTGTTTAACCTGTGATTGTCTACAAGACAAAAAGCAGAAAGCCAGCAACTAAATTTTATTTTGCATTTCACAACTCTGAGCTTTGCTGGTAGGACATTTGGTACTATTATTAGTTTGTATTTGTTCAACCAATGGAATATTGCATTGTGGGGCTTGTAGTTTTGCTTTTAACTGCTTCATCATGGACTCTGAATCCATCCCAGCATTCAATGTGCTGTTGGCTAAAATGCCAGAATTGGTCACTTGTCAGCTATATTTAAAAATTTTAAATAGTTGACTACTCCATTTAAAACTTGCTTGTTTTACACGTAAATACAAAAGTAAACTCTGAACACATATTTTGTGAGGGTTCACTCTTTCACTCATTTCATGCATTAAAACAAGCACTGGCAATGTGAATCATTTTCTTTTATGTGTTGTAGAAAGTATTATACTGAGCTTCAAAACGCAATAAAGGTACAACATGAATGGCAGCAGTGCAGCCTTTCATAACACAAGTGATAAGTTAAGGACAGGGGACAGTAGCAGAAGGAACTGGGGATGAGTCTCTCACACATACAGGATCGTTGCAACACACATAGGTAACACACTATAGAAGGACTGAGCGGAGTTTAAGACTGTTGTGCGATTTCCACAAACAAATGAGAAGTGCAAAATTGGTGGAAGAAACAGTCAAACCTCTTAAAATATCGCCTACATTATGGGGACTCTCTTAGGGGATGAACGCTCACCTACCTAGTGTGGTAGGCTTCATTAGTGGGTTCCATATCCTTCACTGGGAAGAATTTAAGAGTACTACTGTTCACTGATTGTAAATCTCCTAGTTATGCGTTCCCTAGTTTGGGTGTGGGTATGTCACTTATGTCAACATTTATGTTTTGTTTTTGATAAACTGTCATACCTATATTGTGTACGGGTGAGCTAAAATGTGTTTTTTACTGGTTTCTCCCCGCCATAAAATTAAAAACTGGAGGGCTAGGAATAGACCCTATTTCTCTTTTCCATCAACAGGTTTTGGTGCTTGAATATTGCCCCTGTGGGGTCAGGCATCTTCCCTAGGAATATAGGTATCTCACATCAAATATTGTGAAAGTCCCTGCTTCATAGGGCATGTCACCAGCCTTAGGCATGGCATGGGGCTGGAGGGGGGGGGGGGGCGCTTGGGCAAATTTCCTCCAGCGCCACACCTTGAAGAGGCCTTGCAACATTCTATTGGCAAGGCTGTCAGCACATGCAGCATATTTCACATGACAATTACTGTCATCGTAGCCTGTGCTATGAAGCAAGCCATGCCATGCTGCCAAACCACAGTCGCAGCTGCCTGGGTGTGGGAAGTTGGGGCGCATAGGCCTTGAGACTGCGAACCGCATGCCCAACACCAAAGAATCTCCTGCTTCACTACCAGCACCAATAGCACAGTGGTAGGAAGTTAGTGATGGCTCGGTCCCATAATTTTGAGCAGCCCCATCTTTGTTGCATTCTGTCTGTAAAAGTAGCATTGCGATGTCTGAGGAGAACAGCTCTTAGCTCATCCTCGACCTACTGCAAGTGCCACTGCCTGCCCTTTTTCTTTAATAGCTGAGGTACAAACAGTTACATACAAAGTTTTTTTTGCACAGTTTAACTTCAGCACCTTAGATTTTATCACTGTACTGAGTGGCTTTTATTACAATTCGTGAACTTCAACCTTGCTGCTGTGACAGTTTTATTTGTGACTGAAGAGACAAGTCTGCTGTCTTGTTTCTCCTATATAAAATGTATCTTTAGAGATGGAGCTACATTACGGTCTTCTAGACCACACACGAGAGATTGTTGTACAGTGTGTATCCTGAACTGAATTATTTGAAGGTTCTCTCAGATGTGATGATCATGGAAGCTAAGGCACAGGGAAGAAAAGTAATCTCCCAGGGTCATGCTGTTTGGGCAACCCTGGAAGCCAGGGTTGCAACTGTTTCCAGAATAAATGTGTGTAATTCCAATCCTGGATGGGTATCACATTCTTTCTACGTTCTGCCCTGATGGCAATTTTATTTGTAACCTAAGAAGCAAGTCTGTTGTCATCTGCCTTTTACACAAGCGCTTTATTGCTGTTATAGATGAAGCAACAATATTTTCATTTAAATAGCACTGGAAACACCCCTCTTCATAGAACAGGTACACCTTGAGCAGGAACATTTCAAGCTTCCCAACTTCAGAGGACAAGTACAGCTAAGATATCATCAGCACAAGCCTTCTTCATCACAGGACATGTACAAACAGCAGCAGCAGTGCAAGCTTTACTTCCTCATAGAACTGGGACAACATTGCAATAGCAAAATAAGCTTCCTTCGTTTGTAAAAGAAAATACATGCGTCTTCCATTTCTCGCAGATCTGGCAGGGAAGACCAGTAATAACTTTCATGGCTCTCAGATTGTGTACAGTTAAGGCATGATTGAAGTGTAGGTTAGAGACCGGTCTCTGGAGTGGGTGCTTAAGTCACTGAGGTGAATGTATAGGTTGATGAGGTAGTGAATATGCAAGTTCAGACACCATTTTTGCCTAGGGGATTTTCCAAGTCAGCATCTTTAAAGTCCTGCTGCTGTCAGTTGGAGACTTGCTGTTTCTGTTGATTCTTTCACGTACTGAGAAGTAGCCATTACCTAGTAGGTCATTGCTATCAGAGCAGCCTCACCACAACATAATTAAATATAATCTAGGCAGGCAGACATGTGCCAACCTCTACGAAAAGGTATTGAGTGCACGCGCACCAGGCGCTATCACCCCAGGCTCAGTGCTGTTGGTTGCCTGTCCACCTCCCGCCTGTCGCTGCTTGACCTCGCTGAACTCCATTGCACAGATCCCCTCATCCACGACTCTGTTTTTCACACTTTTTGTTCAGTTTTATGTACCGCCAACACCACCTGAAGGTATTGGAGTGCTTTACATTAGCACTAGATAAGTTACACAAGGACGCGTTCATTTTTGTAGGCACGGCGAGATTAAGTGATTTGCTCAAAATCAAGGATGTTAAGCCGATGCCGAAACTCAAACCCAGTTTACCTGCTCCATAGTCAGCAGCTCTTGCCCTTACACCACATCCTCTCCCGAAAGGATGCCATATTATCTCCCTAGCCTCTGCCTCAGTTCCACATTTTGTGATTACAGATAAATCACTTAATCTCCCCGTTTCTAAACACAAAAAGCATTGGCAAGGCCCCTAGGTTTCGCCTGTGCAAAATCTATTGTATTTAGATCTTGGCTCGACAGCACATGCACTGCTCGGCTGGACAGCACATGTGCTGTCTCGAAGAGAAGTGTTGTGTTCTATCTGTGGGCTTGCAGGCCGCCCATCTCTTACCATTGTAAACGTCAGCATCGCTCTCATTTTTTTTATGCCATTTGTCATGGCATGCGGGCGTCATGCCCTCTTATTGTGTTTGGCCCTCCCATAGCACATGGACCAAGTGCATGACCCCTTACACTGCTCCCAGTCTGCACAGCTATTTTCTCTTTCTTTTCAAGCACTCCATTGGAGAACTTGTGTTTTCGGGATGTCTCCCTTGTACACATATCACTAAAATGCATTCACGTGTACATAAACAAATGTATTTCTTATAAAGTTGATAAAACACGAACAGCACTTGTTTATTTTTTTTTTTGCACGAGCCGATGGTATTAGAGTGCTCACTCCATTTTGCCATAGTGCCAACACGAGCTGATGGTATTGGAGCACTTTAAGTGCTCACCAGTTACATTCCACAATGACGCATACGTTTTTTGTTGCTGATCCTGCTTCATTTAAGGTATTTATTTCTACCCCTTCATTGTTGCTCCTCCCACCATCTTCTGTCGATGCTTGCTCATCTCCCCATCCCCTCCTCCTTCCCTGCTTGACCCGTCCCCCCACTACCTCCCTCGTCGCTGCTGCTTTTATTTTTTATAATTTTTGTATGAGCCGATGGTATTGGAGCACTCGTTCTGTCCTCCGTCTTGACATAGTCTCCCTTGTACACAGACTACTAAAATGCATGCGCTTGTACATAAACAAATGCTTTTCTTAAAAAGTTGTTAAAACACGAACAGCACTTGTTTATTTTTATTTTTTGGCATGATCCGAAGGTATTGGAGTGCTATCTCCATCCTCTATCTTGCCATAGCTTGAACACGAGCCAATGGAATTGGAGCGCTTTAAGTGCTCACCAAATACATTCCAGAATGACACATTCATTTTTGTTGCTGATACTTCTTCAATTAAGGTATTTCTTTTTACCCCTTCATTGTTGCGTCCTCCTGCCCTCTGCCATCATTGCTTGCTCATCTCCCCATACCCTCCTGCTTCCCTGCTTGACGGGTGCCTCCACCACCTCCCTCGTCGCAGCTGCTTTTATTTCGATTTTTTTTGTGCACAATCCAATAATATTGGAGCGTTTGTTCCACCCTCCATCTTGCCATAGTGCTAACACCAGCCAATGGTATTAGAGTGCTTGTTTCATCTTGCCGTAGTGCGAACACGAGCCAATGGTATTGGAATGCTTTAAGTGCTCACCAGCTACACAATGACATATTCATTGTCGTATGCAGGAGGAAGCGTAAGTGATTTACCCAAAATCACAAACTGTTCAGCCGACCCCGAGATTCAAACCGGGTCGCCAGTTCCCCTGTCTGCAGCTGTGGCCATTACGCCACATCCTTGCTTCACTTCAAAGCTCCTCAAATGTTTCTCACTATCACTTCCACATCCAACACCGAACAAGCATTAGCAAAGCCAATAGATCTCTGCAATGTCCAAGCTGATGGCCTTGTCAACATGAATGTCTTTTAGCCATGTTTTCTAGCAGCACATCTGCTGTTCAGCATGGCTGACAGTCACTTAAAAAAGCGATATGATGCGGCCAGCGCAGGTCACGTCATAGCGCTTTTATGTGTTAGGAGGGGGCAGGAGAATAAAAAAACATAGGGGGCGAAGAGACTCAGCATTGGCTCAACATCCTGTGGTTCTGGGCTTTCAGTGACTTTCAACCATGCTGAACAGCAGATGTGCTGCTAGACAAAATGCTTAAGAAACATTCACATAGACCAGGCTAATAGCTTAAGCATTGCGAGACCTATTGGCTTTGCCAATGCTTGTTCCTCCCACTGTTGGGTGAAATCAAATAGCAAGTTGTTGATGGCCGTAGATAGATTAAAGAGTTGTCATTCATGCCCCATGTCTGAGGTGCTCTGTTTAATGCTTGAAAGAGCTTGGAAAGGAATAGAGTGGTTTGTTTGCCTACTGTTGTATGTCAGAAGGATGGGTGACTGTTTACTCTGATGATGTGGGAGTGGTGTCCTAACCTCTGTGCACCCTTTAAGCTATGCCAATCATCGGTACACAACCTCCAAGTGGGCCTATGTCGTGTGTGACACCCTCATCCAGTCCATTGCTTTTTAGGTAATATCTCGTTACTTTCTGGACTTGATGTTTCACTTTTCCATTTAGAAGTGTGGGTTGTCTATGAAAAAGAACTTAAAGTTGTCTGAGTTTTATTGTTGTGCATAAGTGATGTATTGTTTAATAGAGACGGCAAATTGGCTACAAACATAAGTACTTCATTGTGCTGGGAAATAAATTACATCTGCTTTTTCTTGGTTGAACGTTGTTCTTAAAGATGCCACCATGGTATTAAAGCCAACAAAAAAACCCTTGCATTTATTGAAAAAAACATTCCTGGTAAGAAAACAGAAGACATTTGGTAAACCAGCAGCAAACACAGATACATAGTTAAAACCAGTAAAATGGGTATACTTAGATTAAATATCTATTTGACAAAATACTTTTTTATTTCCAGCAGTCGATTAACCCCTCTATGCTAACCTATTTTTAATTCCCTTAAGGATCAACAAATTGGGATCTGGCAATGATTTTGAAGTATTCTTTCAGCGACTTGGAATAGCTGCGGGACGGGCACGTTACACTAAGAATCGGGTATGTTTTTGAACCAAACTCTTTACTTAAAATGGGGAGTTATTGCCTATTTGTTGCTGTGGTACATTTGAATGATGCTCGATAATTTCATAATTATGCTTTTTAAACAGAGATCACACCTCACCTATGTCGTTTGGAAGGGCTGTAAATTACAGGTTTAACTGTTATGCCTCAAAAAGATTCTCAGTTACCGACCTCGAAAAATCTGAAGATGAGCGAAGTTTACTGAGATTCAAACTTATGCTAGGCAGAGCACAGTATAAATCTCTGAACTCACTGTCCTATTTGCCAACAGGAATGGGATTTTCTTTTTTAACACGTGTTATTATCATTAATATTGTAATTATTATTTTTAATGGTTGTATGTTTATTTTAGAAATCAAACTCTCTGAATTGCATATAACAATATGAAGTCAGTCCTACCTGGCAACACTGATAACACTCCTTTAAAACACACACATGTGTATAAGGCTGCAAATCTTACCAAGAGAAAGAGGACATCCAGAAAAGAGAAATGGCAAATATATATATACACATACAAGCAGTCCAATCTTTCCTTGACTCAAGACCTATTGTTATGTATGAACATAACCGCATGTTGTTGTCCATGATTAATTTTTGTTTAAACAACAATTTCTTTTTGTTTAATAAGGACTTGTACCACCAACAGAGGGGCGTGGCTATGGGGGCATGCTTCTCCCCCAGTTACCCGTGTCTTCACGTGGGCTGGTGGGAGGAGCATGTCCTCAGGACTCACCATAAAACTGCATGGGATTCACACATTGTTCATTGGTGGAGATACATCGATTATATATTCGCAATTTGGAAAGGCACCAGTGAGGAGGCAGAACGTTTTGTAACCTCTATCAATTGTAATGATCTGAATCTAAATTTCACAGCATCCATTAGTGCTCAGTGTGTGGAATTTTTAGATGTGCAAATCTTTATAGAGGATGCTGCTATTCATACCAGATTGCACCGTAAAAGCACTGCGGGAAATTCCATATTGCATGCGAGTAGCGCACACCCCCGGCACCTCATACGTAGTATTCCCTATGGGGAATTCTTAAGAATTGTGCGTATTTGTAGCTCTGAAGTCGATCTAGAGCGGTGCCAGAGTGAAGCAGTAAATCGCTTCATCTCTAGGGGGTATAGTCACTCCTTGGTTAAAAGTGCCCTTGAGAGAGCTAACTCGCATACTAGAGAAAACTGTTTGTCAACTAACAAAAGGGTTGCGTCATCTGTCAGTACTTTAGAGGTTAAGCTTATCACCACGTACAGTAAGCAAGAAAGACAAATACGGAGAATAGTGAATGCTCATTGGCCAATCATTTTAACAGATATTACTCTTGGCCAAATTCTCCCTAAGCAACCTTCAATCACTTTTAGACGAGCCAGTTCTATGAGGGATTCATTAGTTAAATCAAGTCCTGAGTTTTCCCCCACACAAACGTGGTTGACCAACAAGACAGGTTTTTTTAAGTGTGCTTCATGTCGTGCCTGTAAATTTGGAATCAACACCACCGAATATATTAAGGTATTTGACTCTAGGCCCACTAAAATCAAAGGACATTATACTTGCCGTACAGATTTTGCAGTGTATGTTTTAGAATGTTCTTGTGGCCTGAAATACGTTGGCAGTACCAAGCTCCAAGTTTTTAATCGTATTTTGCAATACCTGAGGGCAGTGGTAAACTCAGACCTGAATTATCCTGTGGCTCGGCATTTTAAATTAGTCCATGACAATAACTTGAAAGATCTTAAATATTTTGTCATTGGGTCTATTCCCGCATCCCGGCGTGGTGGTAGCAGAGAAAACGTCTTAGACAATTAGAGTCCCATTTTATTTTAGCCCTCGACACTAAAATGCCTAATGGACTCAACATGAGTGAAGATTTGCACAACTTCTTATAGAGACAGTTTTTTGATACATTCTTTTATCACCTATTTTATCATATATTGTGTTTTTATTCAGTTGTGCGTAATGATCCTCTTGTTTACTATTCCCCCATTTTGTGGTTGGTTATACAATATAGATAAGATCTGTCAATACCTGTACTTATGAGTTGGTTGTTCTCCCTGGATGCTTTATGATGAGATTTACATGAACGCTTTTGGGCCTTTTTTATGCTTATTTTGTTTACATTTTTCATATTCAGCACTTTAATCCTTATGCACTTTGATGGTAGTTTGCACTAGCACTTTAGTTACATACTCATGGACTAATCTTGTGGGGGGGTTTTCTGCCAATTGCTGCTATGAATATTTGGTGCTATATTGTAGTCCGTTGTGGTTTTATTATATTTGAACATATGTATTTCAGTGTTCTTTTAGAGATTTTTTTACATTACTGTTGTGCATTTTAAATTGAGTTGGGTCACTGTATCTCTTAAGTAGGGATTCTCTTTGCGCTTGCATTTTTGAGGATCTTGCACTTTATGTAATACTAATTTTAGATAATGGAGAATTTTGTATTTTCCTATCTATGCGTGTATTGATTCAGTAATTGTTTATCTCTAATTTTAGTTACTTGATTTACATTTATGATGCCATCATTAATTAATTTTTCTTTGAGGACGCTATATATGTGGCTAGTCGTATATCATTGCAATTGTTTATTATTATTATTATTTTTTTTCCCCATGTTAATTTCAGTTGAAACTATGTTGTAATAGTCTCCCCCGCAGTCTTTTTACTCTGTCCATGAATCTTATGTGGTGTTGCTGCGTTTTGGGTGGAGTTTGGTTGCACTATTTAACAATGGCATTGTGGGCAGTGTGTCATGTGATCAAGACCGTGTCTGTAACGGTCGAAACGCGTCATGGCAGGCACAGGCCTGTACAACACGATGTGCCGTGATCTAAATTAAGCACTTTATTGAATTGAATACAGAAACGTTTTGTGGTCCGTACCTTGCAAGCCCTGCTGCTGTGGGCTAAGTATTGTTGTTGTACATATATATATATATATATATATATATATATATGTATGTATATATATATATATATATATATGTATGTATATATATATATATATATGTATGTATATATATATATATATATGTATGTATATATATATATATATGTATGATATATATATATATATATATATATATATATATATATATATATATATATATATATATATATATATATATTATAAACAATCGCTCTAAGCATTTCTGGAACGCACTCGACAGGCTGCTGAAAACCTAAGGGTTTATTAAAAATTGGCAACCAACAAACTTCGTCCGGTTCTTTAAACTTCACTTGCCGACGCGTTTCAAGGTTACGACCTCTTCCTCATGGGCAGCTGATAGAAAGTCTCAGAGTGCTCTGCATGCTATTTATGTAAAGTACCTTCCCACAGTGGGCGTTTATTTAGTACAAACTTCGTGTGATGCATGCTGGATTATTGAGTCCTTAGGTTTTCAGCAGCTTGTCGAGTGCGTTCCAGAAATGCTTAGGGCGATTGTTTAAAATGGATTACGCGGCAGCCTTGCCGTGCTGGCGCACCATCTCGGAAGGAAGAGAGGCTTTGGTGGGAACGGTTCCGCACCAAAGCGCACAGCTGTTGAGGCATACAATAATCAGCAACGAATCCGGAGAAAGCCCTACTAAAGGGAAAGAAATACATGCTGTAATGGAAGTCTACAGAAACCACTGAGGGTCCAAAAAGGCTCGTTATGGACTCAATAATCCAGCATGCATCACACGAAGTTTGTACTAAATAAACGCCCACTGTGGGAAGGTACTTTACATAAATAGCATGCAGAGCACTCTGAGACTTTCTATCAGCTGCCCATGAGGAAGAGGTCGTAACCTTGAAACGCGTCGGCAAGTGAAGTTTAAAGAACCGGACGAAGTTTGTTGGTTGCCAACTTTTAATAAACCCTTAGGTTTTCAGCAGCCTGTCGAGTGCGTTCCAGAAATGCTTAGGGCGATTGTTTAAAATGGATTACGCGGCAGCCTTGCCGTGCTGGCGCACCATCTCGGAAGGAAGAGAGGCTTTGGTGGGAACAGTTCCGCACCAAAAGCACAGCTGTTGAGGCATACAATAATCAGCAACGAATCCGGAGAAAGCCCTACTAAAGGGAAAGAAATACATGCTGTAATGGAAGTCTACAGAAACCACTGAGGGTCCAAAAAGGCTCGTTATGGACTCAATAATCCAGCATGCATCACACGAAGTTTGTACTAAATAAACGCCCACTGTGGGAAGGTACTTTACATAAATAGCATGCAGAGCACTCTGAGACTTTCTATCAGCTGCCCATGATGAAGAGGTCGTAACCTTGAAACGCGTCGGCAAGTGAAGTTTAAAGAACCGGACAAAGTTTGTTGGTTGCCAATTTTTAATAAACCCTTAGGTTTTCAGCAGCCTGTCGAGTGCGTTCCAGAAATGCTTAGGGCGATTGTTTAAAATATATATATATATATATATATATATATATATATATATCTCAAGAAATCGGGATTCCAACGCGCTCTCGGGTCGCGCAAAATCCAGCCAACACTGAGAGAGAGAGAGACCATCTGAAATACAATAAAAAAAACAATGTACTGACAAAGCCAGCAGGTCTGGCTTTTTAAGTGCATTTGCTGTACAGTATAGGTAGGAAAGTTTATGGCGGTAATGAATAGGCTGCTTTTGGTGAATTTTTGCATGCTCCTCTTTGTATGGGTTTTGGGTGTTTGTATGTCTACGGGTGGTTGTACAAGTGGATCTATTTATGTTTGGAGTGTTTTGTATTGGGTGCATCCGTGTTGCCAAGTAGAACCTTCATCCTATTGTTTTATGTGCTATTCAGAGTGCTTGATTTGTAATATAATGATAACAATAATAACAGTATTAATAAATAATATGACAAATTATAGTAAATCAACAAAACATTTGTGCCGGGGCCAACTTTGTTTTTTTGGAGGGTTTCGCCGCTACCTTCACCACCGATCAAGATTACCCTCTCAAGATGTGCTGCTGCCAGAGCCCAATTACTGACACAACTTTCCCCACTAAGTGTTCTGATCCTTTGTTTAATGCTGTACATCCTACTCATTCAGAAACACTATGCAACAGAAAGCTTTGCTTAGAATAACCTCCACAGTTCTTTTCTTTATTGGCCTTCAGAACACCTGCCCTGAAATGAATCCTTCATTGAGACTCACTCTCTCAGTCCCTATCAGTGATCATCAGCTACACTTTCAGCACAACTTCTTGCTAGGCTGTCTTCTGTCGGAAAAATGGAGAGACCAGGTGTCTACAATTAGGTGAACCTTTAGACCAAGGCCTATTACCATTACAAACATCTCCTCTTGGGAAAATATTTATTCTGCATGCCACATTTCTCTGCAGTTATAATTCTAACCAATATACTGTGTTTGTGTGTATGTATGTGAGTTTGAGTGTGTATATATATATATATATATATATAGATAGATGTGTGTGTGTGTGTGTGTATTACATAGGTGGCAGCGTAGCACCTGCTTGTAAATGGCTAGATCAGAATTTCTACTGAAATAGTTTTTTGTTTTCTTAATACCTTTGGTGCTAATCACTCACTTATGAAACCTTCCAAAGGAAAAGTGCATCCAATTTCGTTGTTTTAATTATTTGCAGATTCCATGCAGATCCACCATGCCATGACCAAAGAAACAAGCATTTGCAATGCATCGGTCTCGCCTTTGGGACCTTATATGTATTTAGCAATGCAGCATATTAGCCTGGGTGCTGAAACATTTACTGTTTTTTAACATAGAGGGAAAGTAAGCACCAAACAGCGTGACACGCCAGGTATGGGAACACATGGAGAAAAATATTGCCTTTCAGCGGGAAATGGTATAGTCAAAGGGCTCTGTAAGGAACGCTAAAGGCTCATGAGCCACTGGCATACCCTACTTTTCTCTTAGTAGAGCACCAGCACTGGAAATCCAAGAAGAAAGGGGAGGATTGTTTGTAGAAGTTCCGAAGAAAACTTATATTGGAAACAGTGCAGTTTCTGAGGACAATACCAGCCCATTTTTGACCCCCCCCCCCCACCCAGCCTACCGGAGCAGTCCAGTTAGGTTGAAGGCATTGCACTATTACATCAATAGCCAGAGACCACTCTATTTTACAGAGTCTAGGGCCACCTGGTTAATCGGTCTATGAAACCTGCGGATTCACATGTGGGGAGTTACTAATGAAGGTCTGCTATGGTCTCAGGTGCACTGCTAGAGATGCAGACACCAGTCAGAACATGCTTTAGGCTTAAACGGGCTCTCCATTTTTGCCCTCGCCTTCAGTGTGAAAAAAAAAATCTTAAGTTTGCAGCAGTACCACCCTTCACTGCTTTTGATTTAACTTGAAAGAGACTCATTTTTGTTATTTCACTGTCCTCATTTTTCAACTGAAGCATTTTCAATATTATATACACAACGAAGCCGTGGTTGTTGCTTTTTTTCTTAGGTAACTAACAACCATTGACAGTCAATAGTGACTGGCTTGTTACAAAATACCAGTTGGAGAGCACAGTATACTAAGCGCCGAATTTTAGCTTTCGTGCTTTTAAGCCATGCCCTTAATTACATCAGCCACGCCCCTTTGAGAGACCCCCACACACACACCGTTTTTTCATCCCACTTAAAGCCCTGCCGGTTCCCAAAAATGACAGCCGGAGGGCCCCACCAGCAGCCACCGGCTCAAATTAAACACTGACCACATATAAAAAAAAACACACACACAAAAAAAACCATGTGGTGCTATTATATTTTACATGATGTGCGTTTCATGATTTACATACTATATATTTTTCAAAGCTGAGCTCGTGCAGAGGATTTTAGAGCCAGGCCATTGGTTCGGCTCTCCCTGTTGATTTTTTTTTGGGCTCGCCCACCTTGTGTAAAAGTAAAGCGGTGTGGTAGAGTTCACAGGGCGGGAGTAAAGCGCCACTGAAGATGCGATGGGGGTGAATACTTCCTCACTAAAGATGCGATGGGGGTGAATACTTCCTCGGAGCCGGAGGCAGCTGCAAGGATGCAGCGGCAAGCAAGCCCTCTGACAAGAGGCTGGCAGAGGAATTAAAGTTACATCATATTAGGAGAGTTTGACCTATACTAAAATACAAAAATGGGACACTTGAAAAGTAAAAATACATGTAGGGCGATCTAAAGAAATCTCTGTACTGGAGAAACTACTCACACGTGGTGCAGACAGCTTGAGACCTCTGGGGAATGCACCACTGCTAGTTCGTAAGTGTGGGATCCCAAGTGCTCTCATTAAGCGCCATGAAATAACCCTGGCCACACGCAGCTATAAACTTGTTACCCATGTGCACCGCACTCGCACAGAACTTTACCTGGCTCCAGCACGCACGTCACTGAGCAGCCCGACGATGAGTAGGAGCAAGTCTTGGCTTTGGCGTCCCGCTCATGCTCTTCGAAGTCCGGGTTGGCACACTAACCTCTCCACGGTCGGCGGGAGCACCAACTAAGCTAACCACCTACCAAAGCACTCGCTGGTGAAATGATGACTGAAGTGTATTCAAGGATGCTTCAGTGCAGGCACTGAGTACGTGAGAGTCTTTCATTTGAAAGG
The DNA here is from genome assembly GCA_963921515.1 of Calotriton arnoldi. NCBI lineage: Eukaryota > Metazoa > Chordata > Amphibia > Caudata > Salamandridae > Calotriton > Calotriton arnoldi. Next base: position 554,392 of record CAWUFW010010523.1, read on the forward strand.
GAGAGAACCCGCTCTTTTAGTACTGGTACAAACTGCATGTAGTGCCCGCCCTGCCCCTTACACTGCAGTACTTTTAATGGGAGAGTAACAGCACTTTGTGATAGCAACAAGTAGTCTGGATAATGAGTGTCTGAAGTTCTGCACTTCCTCTTAAAGCGCTGCTCTAGTAACGAGTGATCATTCAGCATCTTATCCTCCCGCTTTCTTCCGCCTCCCACGCCAGCCATAGGGGCCGGGCACAGCTCGGTATGACGACGCATGCTCCGTCACCAGATGTTCCTTAACCCTTTGTGTTCTGGTTTGTCTCCGCTCACCGTACACAAACGGCGCGTACACTTTTTAACCCTTCACTTACGGTCGATCATGAAGCTCTTTGTTGCATAACCGGCTCCAGGTTACAGGTCTACACTCATCACCTTTAAAAATCTCAAGCATAAATAATTAACTCTTTACATTCAGCACTTTCTTGTCTGCCAAACAATCGGTCCCCAGAACCCGCTTGGCCAATTCACCCCAAAACATCCGCTGACCGGACGTTCACCATCAGCAAAGTTTGTCTGCGTCTGCCGGGGATGCAGCAATTTGGACAGTCTGGTTTTAACTCTTGTTCTACAGGAGTAAATAGAAGAAGAAGAGCTGTTTCATAACCATGAGTCACTTCAACCGTGACTGAGGCGTTACTGCTAAGGGGCCGCCGCTTTGGCCTCCCGCTGCTACTCGTGGAGACTGGGTAGGCTCCCGCCCTCCCACAGGCTGACTCGGGCACCCTCAGTAAGACTTCCTGGGGCTAGCTCCGCCCTTGGTCAGGCAGTCCGCCTGTCTTCCGGTTTTTCCGGCTCTTGGCGGCGGTTTCACCGGGGCATCGGCAATGCGGGGTAGGCTCCCGCTGGATTCCTAACAGTACGCAAATGCGGGTTAGGCTCCCGCTGCACCAAGCAGGCACAACGACTCCAGGCAATGCGGGGGAATCCAGGCATCGCGCGCATGTTAATGCGCACTACTTTAAAAACAAGCATTTGCAATGCAATAGAACTCGCATCTATGCAAGTCCCATTGCATTTTAAAAGGGAGTACGGGCGGGCAAAAAAGCACAAACGGGAGTGCGGGGGGGGGGGTTGCGCGGTCCCGAGAACTCATGGACTGCGAAAGGGGAGGGGGTAAGCCACTGAACAAAATTGTGTTTCCAGTAAAGGGGCCAATAGCCATGGAAGGACACAATTGACAACATGGCCGTTAGTAGGAGGGACAAGCAAGCCTAAAACCAATGGGAAGGCTGCATTTAGGACCTAAGCCAATACAAAAGATGGGCATAGAGTGGGCGGTAGCTTAAACGAAGCTTCCACGCTATAGTATATACTGCATGTCTCAACGACAGCGCAAGCGCTGCCTAGGCGAGACCTAAAAAGGAGTCCCAAAAGTGACGTTTCCCATTTTAACTCTCATAGGTTTTTGTGCTGCTCGATACAGAAAAAACGTATAAACAGAATTACACTGAACTTGCCATTTACATATAGCTCTGCTTGGTTTAGTATAAATCTGTTCACTAACTTTCGATACATTAGCCTTTAAAAGGTGTTCTGGTTTGGGTATGATGAGGTTAAATTTTAGAGATATGTGGACTGTTAATGCAGTCCAGTGAGAACAGCTGCTTGAATTCCACATTCCACGCTCCTTAGTACTCTGAAGGTAGTTCAACTGAAACTATTTAAAATAAGGAAAACAAGTTCAATAATGCAATTACGGGGTCATTCGGAAACTAACATTCTGGCCTAGAGCTTAGTTTGGGTGAGTATTAGCTCTGAAGTAGTTACATTTGCCCATTGTTTGTGTTGGCATGACGACGATGAACAACATTTGTTGGTATAGTGGGCCACAGTGAAGACCACAATAATCTCCATCATTCCTGGAAATGCAGTGAGCAGTAAACAAGACACCTTATCCACAATGGCCTGCTTCTGTTTGCCATCACTGAACTGCCCTAAAGCAAAGAAGGAAACTAAAGGACCACGCTTCGATGAAATACCAAAGTTTCCCAGCCAACAGCAGGGTCTCGCTTTCTCTCCATCTCCGGTGCTGAATTCGAGCAGGTGGTTATAGGTAGGACCCCTCAGCACAATTTTTTGTCGACCAACAGTTATTTTTCCTCGGCAGACTTTGTTCCAGAGCAAGAGAGAGGAAAACACAAAAGGGGAAAGAAGGAGGAAGAGAAGCATAGCAAAACAGAGACAAAACTAGAAATCGGGACTGAAACATGCAAGAGTGAGATAAGAAGGCTGGCAGTGTTTCAAGTTGGATTAAAGACGCACGACGAGAGTCAAGACTACACCTTCTTGGTATTCAGCACCCCAGCTTTCGATACCACTGGCTGCAGGCTTCTGTGCAGAACTTTGAGCCCCGACACTTATTCTTTTACAAATTAAGCACTGCCTATGTCACAAACCTCAGTGTCTTCAAAGGAGCCTCACAACCAAATATCACCTTCTATTTTGTTTACATCAGAACATTATCTTTCTATCAAAAACCATCAACGCTCATTTCAGCAGACTGTTGAATATTGAAATTGTTGCAAAGTATGTACATAAGATGGATTAGATAAAAAGTAAAGCAGGCTGCTGCCTTTAAAAAATATCTCAACATACTTGAAAAGTAATTCTCAAATTAATCCTGAACAAAATGCCCACAGTATTTTGTAAACGTTTGCATTTACTGTGACCATAGAGATGATGTGAATTTTTTATAGGGGACAGGTGGCATAGGAGCTTGAGGGGTTATATCAAAACTAACCTGAGAACTATTGCCATTATATAGAACCCTAAGAAGAATAAATCAGTACATTTTGGTGGCTTTAATCTTATATGGAACACTGATGTGGACAGGTATGCTATTTACTGCAGGTAGGCTTTAATGCTGAAAAGCCCCTAAACTATTTTTCACATGTTCTCCTCCTCCACATTGTAAACCAACTCTCCACCTTCTCATTTCCCCTTGACTTTCAGCCTGCATCTCTCAGCCACAGTAAGATTAAGTCAAAAAGAACAATTGATGTACGGAATGCTGAACAATGCAAACATTCACCCCCAGTCACAAAGATCTGGGTTTAATCCATTGTGCCAAAGTAAGTGCCAAAGCAGGACTGAGTAACTCAAATAAAGAAAGGGTGGTTCTGTTGAGGGTAATTAAATGCATTGCCGCTACAATATTGGAAGCAGAATCAATTGACCTCAGTTCACCCATGTAAGTTCACACTATAAATGACCACAATATCTGTACTAATTTCACATCAATGCACAAGTGTATTAAACATTTTGGAGCAGTAAGACCAGGACATACGAGGGGTTGAAAACAAAGTATTAACATAGTCAATAATGACATTTACACAAATCACATCAAATATTAGGATTCTAGGTAAAATGCATGGGAAAGCGGCACAGTGATCGAATGAAAACAATGTGCATAGATAGCGAAGTAATACTACAGCACAGTTAGCAAGCCACATCTGTCCTTATGGTTTTTTGGGTACGTGACGTATCTCGCTGGATCAACCTCAGAGTGATAGCCAAGTTGTAACAATTGTTGACGTTTCAATCCCAGATAGAAGAGTTTGAGAGAGGTCATCATCAAGATGTCATCAGGAACAATGAAGGAATAGCTACCAGTATTAGGGAGAATACTATTTTGAAAGAGGAATATATCTTTTGGCGAATGTCCAAGGGTCAAAGAACAAACTAACCTCAGTGACCCACACCTTAAAGATGTGCGGGAGCAGATGCGGCCTTTTATAACAAGCATTTGCAATGCAATCGGTCTTGCCTTTGGGACCTTATATGTATTTAGCTATGCAGCACATTAGCCTGGGTGCTGAAACATCTACTGTTTTTTAACATGGAGGGAAAGTAAGCACCAAACTGCGTGACACGCCAGTTATGGGAACACATGGAGAGAAATATTGCCTTTCAGCGGGAAATGGTATAGTCCAAAGCTATGTTTTTAATATAAAATCAGTGCCTTCGGTGGTCATATCACTGAAAATACAAGAGTTGAAAAAAATATTATTGTCTACGGGTGCTCGTGGAAGACAATTTCTATGGACTGGAATCTAGAGAATGCTAAAGTGATTCTGGTATTTTACTGACCTTTGCTGGTCATTTTCTATCAAGAAAGTTAAATAGAGTCAGTTGCCAGAAAAATAAAAAAAGAAAGTCCCTAAGCAGTTATCAGTTGTCTTGCTGCACGTTTACGCTGTGATTTTAAACTGCTGTGTTTTTTACCAAATATGTAATTGCTGTCTCTATTGGCATTGCGTTATTTTAAAAAAATTACTTTAAAAAAAAGGGAACCTCTTACTGCTTCTTACTGCTGCTATATTCACTGCTCTTGATATATTTAGTCACTTCAGTCACCTCATTCAACGCTCCCTTGATGTGCTGGTGTACTCGTATGTCAGAGCGAGTCACCGGAAGCACCGCCATCTTGGGTAGCGTTCTAGTTGTTTTTTTGCACTCTCCCTATTTAATGGATGAGATGCAAGAGCGCAGCGCGCGCGCGCAGCGGACGCGCCAAAGGCAAGCCCGTCTGCGCCCGTCCCGCTCTGGATGCGCTCAGCGCCAGCCATGCTGCTTCAAGGGCCTCCCGTTTGATCTATTCTAGAGATGAGCTTATTCGACTTGATACTCGGAGAGGCAGGAACATGTCGAATGAAAATGGCACTGATGGTAAGACTTTCTCAAAGAAAGTTATATCAGAGATGCTCAACTGTGGATTGATTAATGTTAGATCCCTGGCTAAACATCACCTAGAGATCTATACATTATTAGAAGATTATAATTTCGATGTCCTGTTTCTTACAGAAACTTGGACACGAGTAGATAGAGAAGTTGAACTAGGCTTAGCTTGCCCCCCAGGTTATAAAATTTGCCATAAACCTAGAATGGACGGGAGAGGAGGAGGAGGAGTAGGATTCATTTATAAAGATACCTGGAATCTCACTCCATTTTGTGTGTAGGATATTCCGGGGATAGAATCACTGGGGTTCTCACTTAAAGATACCAGTGGTACTTTATGCACAGGCTTACTTTGTTATAGACCACCAGGTGGAGCTGCCCATGGCTATTAAGAGTTGATTGATGCGATTTATGATTTATCACACTCTCACTCTAAACTATTGGTCCTTGGAGATTTTAATCTCTGGGAGAATGGTACCCTTGACACAGCGTTTAAAGAGCTCTGCCAGGCTTGTGAGAATGTTAACCTTCAACAGCTGGTATTACATCCTACTCATCAGAAGGGCCATGTGCTTGATCTTGTCTTCGCTGGTGAAAAAGACACAGCTATAAAGGACATACTTCCGCTATGCTGGACAGACCATTTCTTGGTGTTTTTCTCCTTAAAAATAGCTAATTGCCTAAAACAAGCTGCTTATATGACCGTTACTCGAACGAGTAGAGAATGGTCTAAAATATTAAAACTAGCGGATCTTCCCGGTTGGTTGATGACAGAGTTGTCATTTAGGACTCAGTAGAGTTGAACTACCTGAATCTATGTCATCAAATCACTAATACGCTAGATCAGTTAGCCCCTTTGAGGAAAACTAAAAACAGTAAAAAACCCTCTGCCCCTTGGTATAATGAAGAGCTAAGATTGATGAAAACTAGCTGTAAACAAGCGGAAAAGAAATGGAGGAAGAATTATTTAGAGATAGATAAAGTAGCCTTAAAAATGTACTCCACATCTATAAAGAATCAATAGGCAAAGCCAAGGCCAAATACCTTGAGGAGACCATCTTACAATCAGCTAACAAATCTCAAACCTTATTTAGCTTAGTAAGAGGTTTGTCCAATCCAGATTGTGCAAAGCCTAATATTCCAGCATCGCAAGAACTATGTGATGAATTGGCTGTCTTTTTGAGGAAAAAATCAATAAAATTTTAAATGGACTTAAGTCCTCTACGGATGATGATGTGCTCCAGTCTATTGATAATGACACTCTAATAAACTGCGACACAAGTGAAAGAGAACATATGACATTCTTGGATCAATTCCAGATTCCCTCACAAGAGGAATTTAGTGTAATTGCAGCCGGCATTTCTTCAGGCTCCCCTATGGACCCACTTCCACATAAGTTCTGGAAACTGTTTGGTAATGAACTTTTTCCACAACTGTATCAAATTTGCTGTCAATCCCTAACTAATGGAATAGTACCGGACTGTTGGAAAAAGGCAGTGGTTTCTCCACTGTTAAAAAAGGCTACACTGGATCCCCAATGCCCTTCCAGTTACAGACCCATCTGTCTGCTACCGTATCCGATTAAGATCTTGGAGAAGGTAGTGAGTAAATCTCTCTCAAAATTTGTGGAGGATAATGAGTTGCTGGACGAGGTCCAATTTGGATTTCGCCCCACACATGGAACCGAGACTGCCTTGGTGGCAGTCTTGGATGACCTGCGAATGCGGGCCGACAGTGGTCAGACAGCCTTTTTAGTGCTGCTTGACATGTCAGCCACATTCGATACGGTTAACCATCGAATCCTGATTAAGAGAGTAGTGGAGATGGGTATTACGGGTAGGGCTCGGACTGGTTGCATTCTTTTCTCTCCAATAGGCAGCAGGCAGTGACTCTGTCGTCATTTACCTCTCAGAATAGAGATGTTAAACATGGGGTTCCACAGGGCTCGGCTATTAGCCCGATTCTGTTTAATCTCTATCTTCGACCACTTATTATTCTAATTAAATCATTTGGCATTGATGTCATAAATTATGCGGACGACACTCAACTTGCCTTCTCTATTGAGGGCAACAAAGCAGTGCCTCTAGAAAAATGTCATAAATGTATGCAGAGAACAGCGGAATGGCTGAAAGAAAACTCACTGCAATTTAATAGTGAAAAAACTGAAATCCTGTGGTGCACTGCAGGTAAAATTCAGCGACCATTCCCAGTAGATTTTTGGCCTGGCCCGGCCAATAACTCCGTATTGCCCGCTAGTTCAGTGCGCAATTTAGGAGTGATGTTGGATAGCAATTTACAACTAGATTCTCAGGTGAATAAAACGGTGAACACTTGTCTATCTCTGCTCCGAGCTCTTCGGAAGATCCTCCCGTTTTTACCTACCCTTGCTAGACCTCAAGTGGTGCGGAGTATAGTTCTAAGCAGATTGGATTATTGTAATGCACTCCTTTTAGGTGCTCCAGCATCCCTGATAATAAAACTGCAAAGAGTTCAGATCATGGCGGCTAAGCTGGCACTAAATCGTCTGCGTAGGGCCTCGGCCTCATTGGCGCTAAAGGACCTACACTGGTTGCCCATTGCGCAAAGAGTCCAATTTAAGGCACTTTGTATTGTATATAGGGCAATACATAAAACTGGACCTAAATTGCTGCAAAGGAAATTTGTATGGTACTCCCCTGCTAGATACTTGCCCTCTTCTTCTGCTAATCTAGTTTGCGTTCCCCATGTTAGTAAGGTGCGAATGGGTGGCAGATCTTTTAGCTTTGCAGCATCTAGACTTTGGAACGCTTTGCCCCCGGAAATCAGACAACTGAACACCTTGTCACGCTTCAGGAAGGAACTGAAAACCAGACTGTTTCCTAGAAACTGATTCCTGCCTATCTTAGCTTAGCTACGCGCAATGGATGAATTGGTAACTTAAGCGCCAGGATACCCTTGGGGTGGCAGCTGCGCTATATAAGTGTACCTTACATACATACATACATACAAAGCAATTCTGGTACTTTCCTGACCTCTAGTGGTCGTTTTCTATCAAGACAGTTAAATAGAGGCAGTTGAACAGAAACAAAAGTCCCTAAGAGGAAGCAGACAAGTCCTAGGGCTGATCTCCAGAGCCCACAAAGTACATACACATATAAGTATATACTAAAGTATATGCAAGAGGTCTCGAATGCTCAACCTAAAAAGGAAGCATGATGTATTTTTTCAGATCAGACTAATAAGCAGGGCCTGAATGAGTTGGTTGAACAGTACAAGATATGGTATTGATTGGTTACTTGTCTTACCTTGGACAGTCTGTTGGGATGTGACTGCCAATATCTGCGATTTAGTGATCTGAAAGCACTGGGTGCTTGTTCATATGGGGCTTTATTTAATAGGACGGTTTGGTTATGAAGGGCCCATTTTGAGACACTAGCTTCCTCTGCTCTCTTCTGAATGGCGCTGTGTTTGAGCATTGATCCAATCTTGTGCCATATAAATATGAAACTATGTGATCAAGGCATGTGAGCTGTAGATCACATGCTTTGCATACTCCTACCATCTAGTGTTGGGTCCGGATGTTTGCAAGTTGTTTTTCTTCGAAGAAGTCTTTCCAGTCAGGAGGCTGGTGACTCCTCCTTTGGGTGATAGTGTGCATGGGCATCGACTCCATTGTTAGATTGTCTTTTTCCGCCATCTGGTTCGGACCTGTATTGCTGTGTTCAGGTTCGAAGCTGTTCTTCTGGTTCCCCTCGGTGCGCAATTCACTCTACCCACGTCGGTATTGTTTCTAACGCGTATCCCACTTCTCCGTGTATCGTATCCGTCGAGGAAAACCTCAATTTTGATTGAAGATCTTCGGGAAGGCCGTCCGGCCTAACCGCGTCAGTCCACTTCGCAGTCGATGGAAAGGACTCCATTCAAATTCTGCCCTCTATGCCATGCCAAGTATCCGCGCACCGACTCGCACGAAGTGTGCAACTTGTACTTGTCTCCGAAGCACAACGAACAGGACTGCGACGCGTGCAGATCATTCCGATCGAGGAAAAAGCTCCATGATCGTCTGGCTCGACGCCGCGAGATGCAGAATCAAAACGTTGAATACACGCCGGACATCTTCGCCGAAGGATCCGAGAATGAACAAGAGGAACTTGTCTCCATTCCAGAACTGGACTCCGAGTTGGAAGAAGACTTGCTGCAAGGTCAAGGTACCTTGAGTACCAACGCCCCTAACCCAAACTCCAACTCAGCCGAAACAAAAGGCTTCGGTCCCACCCCCGCCTTCAGGCCACGGTCGGCACCGACAAGATGTTTCCGACGCCCGCCCTCCGGCTCGGCACCGAAACACTTCTCTAAGCCTTTCGGCTCAGGATCGAGTCGGCCAAGATCTGGCACCGAGCCGAAACCTTCAGGCTTGAAGCCGAAAACCGCTTCGGAGCCGAAATCGTTGACACTAAAAACAAAGCCTCCTTCAGCACCGAAACCTTCAGCGCCGAAAAGTGATTCTACCCCGGCACCGAAATCCTCAGCGCCAAAACCTAAAACTGTTCCTCCGAAGCTGCAGGATCCGATTTTCGACGCTCCAACGCCCAAAACGGATCCAAAACAAAAGGAACTTTATATAAATCCAGATACAGGACGTGTTCTTACCAAGTCACCTCAGACACTCAAACCTGAGTCAGAGGACGCACCTTTCTTTATTCCTTTCAAGAGGAAGAATGCGGGTACTAACCCTTCCCCTCCTCTTCTTTTACCACATTCCCCTACACCAACCTCTCCACCTTTGCGTCATTTACTGATTACACCAACTAACTCTCCACCACCACCACCTGACGATGATGATGGAGATGGGGGGGGGACAATAGTTTACCAATAGACCCCGGGAAGGATTATCACACAGATTCGCCTACAGATAACAACCCAGATCTTTACCCTGCAAAGCCTTACCATCCTGACAACAATGTAGGATATCTAGAATTATTTGCTAGAGCTGCAGAATATCATGGGGTACAGTTACACAAGGAATCTTTAGAGGAAGATTTCCTATTTTAAATGCTCAGTACCACACAAAGGGCTAGTCACACTCTACCTATGCTTAAAGGCATGATGAGACATGCCGACGACATCTTTACTGATCCATTGCAGGCTCGCATTCTCACCCCCAGGATTGATGAAAAATATAAATCTGCTCCCTCAGATCTAGTCTTTATTAAAGGACAGTTACCATTAGACTCTTTGATGGTCTCTAATGCCCGTAAACGAGCCAATTCACAGACTACAGGTGATGCTCCCCTCCAGACAATGAGTCAAAACTATTAGACGCCTCTGGTAAACGAGTAGCCGCCCAAGCAGCAAATCATTGGCGCATTGCCAACACCCAGGCCCTGCTAGCCAGATATGATGGGGCACACTGGGACGAAATGGAGCAGTTGCTACAACACCTCCCAGATGAGCACAAAGCAAAATCCCAGGATTTAGTCCAGGAAGGGAAGCTCATATCCAGTTCCTCAATAAGATGCGCTTTAGATGCTGCAGACACTGCAGCTAGAGAGATCAACACTGGTGTGTTACTAAGACGCCGCGAGATGCAGAATCAAAACGTTGAATACACGCCGGACATCTTCGCCGAAGGATCCGAGAATGAACAAGAGGAACTTGTCTCCATTCCAGAACTGGACTCCGAGTTGGAAGAAGACTTGCTGCAAGGTCAAGGTACCTTGAGTACCAACGCCCCTTAACCCAAACTCCAACTCAGCCGAAACAAAAGGCTTCGGTCCCACCCCCGCCTTCAGGCCACGGTCGGCACCGACAAGATGTTTCCGACGCCCCGCCCTCCGGCTCGGCACCGAAACACTTCTCTAAGCCTTTCGGCTCAGGATCGAGTCGGCCAAGATCTGGCACCGAGCCGAAACCTTCAGGCTTGAAGCCGAAAACCGCTTCGGAGCCGAAATCGTTGACACTAAAAACAAAGCCTCCTTCAGCACCGAAACCTTCAGCGCCGAAAAGTGATTCTACCCCGGCACCGAAATCCTCAGCGCCAAAACCTAAAACTGTTCCTCCGAAGCTGCAGGATCCGATTTTCGACGCTCCAACGCCCAAAACGGATCCAAAACAAAAGGAACTTTATATAAATCCAGATACAGGACGTGTTCTTACCAAGTCACCTCAGACACTCAAACCTGAGTCAGAGGACGCACCTTTCTTTATTCCTTTCAAGAGGAAGAATGCGGGTACTAACCCTTCCCCTCCTCTTCTTTTACCACATTCCCCTACACCAACCTCTCCACCTTTGCGTCATTTACTGATTACACCAACTAACTCTCCACCACCACCACCTGACGATGATGATGGAGATGGGGGGGACAATAGTTTACCAATAGACCCGGGAAGGATTATCACACAGATTCGCCTACAGATAACAACCCAGATCTTTACCCTGCAAAGCCTTACCATCCTGACAACAATGTAGGATATCTAGAATTATTTGCTAGAGCTGCAGAATATCATGGGGTACAGTTACACAAGGAATCTTTAGAGGAAGATTTCCTATTTTAAATGCTCAGTACCACACAAAGGGCTAGTCACACTCTACCTATGCTTAAAGGCATGATGAGACATGCCGACGACATCTTTACTGATCCATTGCAGGCTCGCATTCTCACCCCCAGGATTGATGAAAAATATAAATCTGCTCCCTCAGATCTAGTCTTTATTAAAGGACAGTTACCATTAGACTCTTTGATGGTCTCTAATGCCCGTAAACGAGCCAATTCACAGACTACAGGTGATGCTCCCCTCCAGACAATGAGTCAAAACTATTAGACGCCTCTGGTAAACGAGTAGCCGCCCAAGCAGCAAATCATTGGCGCATTGCCAACACCCAGGCCCTGCTAGCCAGATATGATGGGGCACACTGGGACGAAATGGAGCAGTTGCTACAACACCTCCCAGATGAGCACAAAGCAAAATCCCAGGATTTAGTCCAGGAAGGGAAGCTCATATCCAGTTCCTCAATAAGATGCGCTTTAGATGCTGCAGACACTGCAGCTAGAGAGATCAACACTGGTGTGTTACTAAGAAGACATGCATGGTTGAGGATTTCTGGTTTCAAACCAGAAGTACAACAGTCTATTTTAAATATTCCTTTTGACAAGGAACATCTCTTCGGGCCCAAAGTAGATAAGTCATTAGAAAAAATGAAAAAAGACACAGACGTAGCCAAGTCTATGGGAGCTTTGCAGTCTCCCTCTAATCGGGGCTCCTTTTGTTGCTCCTTCTACCGTGGAGGGCTGAAAACCATGTCCTCAGACAATACTGCCACCTCTTACAAAGGCAACACTCAATCTTCCTCTACAAGGGGTTTCTTTAGAGGAGGATATAGAGGTAACAACAACAAAGGTCGAGGCAAGGGTTCCGCACTGCGTAATTCCCCCTCCCCCAACAAGCAGTGACTTGAGTACACTTCCCCCCGATCATTTAACACCTGCCAGGGGACGTCTTCTACAATTCCTCCCCATTTGGCAATCTATCGCCACAGACAAATGGGTGTTAGGAATTATCCAACATGGTCTTTGACTGGAGCTCATTATCCAACATGGTTATTGCCTGGAGCTTACCAACAATCCTCCAAACATACCACCACGTTCTCACAAAATGTCACCAGAACATTTACATCTACTTCAGCAAGAAGTCCAGTCTCTCTTCTCCAAAGGAGCCATAGAACCTGTGCCGTCACAACATCAAGGGACAGTCGTGTACTCCCTGTACTTTCTCATCCCTAAAAAGGATGGCTCCTTGAGACCTATTCTAGATCTCAGAAAACTAAACCTCTACATACTGTCAGAGCATTTCCACATGGTAACACTTCAACAAGTGCTCCCTCTTCTACAGCAGGGCAATTTTATTTCTACTCTAGACTTAAAAGACGCATATTTCCACATTCCAATTCATCCCGCTCATTGCAAATACCTCAGATTCATCATAGCGGGTCAACATTACCAATTCAAAGTTCTACCGTTTGGAGTTACCACTGCTCCCAGGGTATTTACCAAATGTCTGGCAGTAGTCGCAGCACATCTGAGAAGACAACATATCCATGTCTTCCCATACCTGGACGACTGGCCCATCAAAGCCAGTACTTTCCAAATGTGTCTCCAACACACTCAAACCACTATTCACTTACTTCACCAACTAGGGTTACAGTGAATGCGTTGAAGTCTCATCTACAGCCTACCAACACACAAACTTATCTGGGAGCCACAATAGACGTTCACAAAGCTCTAGCCTCTCCCAATACAGCCAGGATTCACAGTATTCAGTCCCCTCTCACTCAATTTCAGCCCAACTAATCTTTGCCAGCAAGAGTCTTCATGAAACTGCTAGGCATGTTGGTGTCTTGCATTATAATTATTCCCCATACAAGACTTCACATGCGTCCCCTTCAAGAATGCTTAGCAAGTCAGTGGAACCAGTCGCAGGGTCAGTTAACCGATCTAGTGTTGGTGGATGGCCGCACCCATCGCTCCCTGCAGTGGTGGAACCTAGAAAATGTATCCAAAGGGCAGCCCTTTCTCGACCCTGCTCCACAGACAGTGCTAACAGCAGATGTCTCGCTCACTGGTAGGGGCGCTCAGCTACAGAGTCGCACAATCCAAGGATTATGGACTCTAAAGTACAGGAGCCTACATATCAATCACCTAGATCTACTAGCAGTTTTTCTAGTGCTCAAAGCCTTTCAAACTCACCTTATAGGCAAAACTGTCTTAGTCCGCACAGACAACATGACAGCTATGTACTATATACAAAAACAGGGGGGGGGACACACTCTCCCCAACTGTCACGCCTAGCACAAGCCATTTGGAAATGGGCCACACATCACAAAATTCATCTCCTAGCAGAACACCTTCCAGGAGTAAACAATCAAATTGCCGACCTTCTCAGCAGACAGAGACAGCAAATCCACAAGTGGGAACTTCATCCTCAAATTCTTCTTCCCTACTTTCAGGAATTGGGATTTCCTAACATCGACCTGTTCGCCACAGTTCAAAATGCTAAATGCCCAAGCTTAGCCTCCAGGTTCCCACACCCGCTCTCCAAAGGCAATACCCTATGGATGAACTGGTCAGAGATTTTTGCCTACGTTTTTCCGTCTCTCCCATTCATTCCACTGGTAGTTCTGAAGCTCAGGCAAACATCCCTCTCCCTGATTCTCATAGCTCCCACATGGGCACGTCAACCCTGGTTCACCACCCTGCTGGAGCTGTCAGTAGTTCCACACCGAAAGCTGCAACTCAACTCCAGTCTTCTCACTCAGAGCCATGGAGAAATCAGGCATCCAAATCCCAAGGAACTCAACCTGGCGGTTTGGCTCCTGAAGTCATAGAGTTTGGTTATTTACAATTACCACCAGACTGTATGAATATCCTAAAGGAGGATAGGAGACCTACTACTAGGGCATGTTGTGCAGCAAAGTGGAAACATTTTGTTATATATTGTAACAATATCAATCCCCTTGATGCTTCAGTACAAAACATCATCTGTTATCTCTTACACTTACAGAAATCTGGATTAGTTTATACATCCATTCGATTGCATTTAGCAGCAGTAGCCGCAGACTTACAAAACAGACAACACTTCTCTCTATTCAGAGTACCAGTGATTAAAGCCTTTATGGAAGGACTAAAAAGAGTAATACCACCATTAGCTCCAACTGCACCAGAATGGAACCTGAACATAGTCCTTACAGGGCTAATGGGACCACCTTTTGAACCAATGCACAAGTGTCAACTACAATTTCTCTCATGGAAGGTTGCTTTTCTCATTGCAATCACTTCCTTAAGGAAAGTTGGTGAACTCCAGGCACTAACTATACAAGAGACTTTCTTTCAACTTCACAAAAACAAGGTGGTTCTTCGAACCAATCCCACATTTCTTCCAAAAGTGGTTTCTGCCTTTCACATCAATCAATCGGTTGAGTTACCTGTGTTCTTTCCTCAATCTGATTCTGTAACACACACTTGATGTTAGAAGAGCTCTACTATATTATGTAGACAGAACAAAAGATTTTTGCAAGACAAAGCAGCTCTTTGTTGCTTTTTCTCCACCACACAAAGGCAATCCCATTTCTAAATCAGGTATTGCAAGATGGATTGTTAAATGTATCCAAACATGTTATACAACAGCAAAAAGAACATTGCCAATACCCCCTAGATTGCATTCCACCCGCAAAATAGGGGCTACTATGGACTTCTTAGGGAATATTCCCTTAGCTGACATCTCTAAGGCAGCAACATGGTCTACACCGCACACATTCACCAAACACTATTGTGTAGATGTGTTAGCAAGGCAACAAGCTAATGTAGGCCAGGCAGTACTTAAAACACTTTTTCAAACAACTGCAACATCTACAGGTTAGCCACTGCTTTGGGAGAATACTGCTGTATAGTTTGTGCAAAGCATGTGATCTACAGCTCACATGCCTCAAACGGAAAATGTTACTTACCCAGTAACCATCTGTTCTTGGCATGTAGAGCTGTAGATTCCATGTGCCCACCCACCTCCCCGGGTACCAATACCTGTTGCAGTTCTTTCTTAACTTCAATACATACGCATGGACATCTCTATTCTACCTTTACTAACTCCATTCTCACCCTCTGCGGGAAAACTATCTAACAATAGAGTCGATGCCCATGTACACTATCACCCAAAGGAGGAGTCACCTGCCTCGTGACTGGAAAGACTTCTTAGAAGAAAAACAACTTGCAAACATCCGGACCCAACACTAGATGGCAGGAGTATGCAAAGCATGTGAATCTACAGCTCTATATGCCAAGAACAGATGCTTACTGGGTAAGTAACATTTTCCTTTTTCTGTTCTCTCTGTGTCGAGGGCGGCCATGTTGGTTTTAGCATACTTCCAAGATAGCACCCTGTATGGGTAACGGTCTAGTGTTTGACTGCCTTGTCCTGTGGTGCTAGGGGGTTAATTCTTCTTCCCCCTCAGAGCATTGCCTCCTTTATTTTGTACTATATGAGTACAGTATTACCTGCATTTGGCATATGTTTTCTAAAACTGTTTTTATTACCATCCAGCGCCTTCTCTTCCTGTTTATCTGTAGGTAGGGTGCACTGTTGGGTCACATGTGGGTGCTCTTGTGATGAATTTGCCTGTAGGTTTATAATGGCAATGAAACATGTTGGCCGTTCCGAATACCATGGTCTAAACATGTTATTTTGCTTTTAATCATGAACCAGGGGCACACATATTGAGGAAGTTTAGGGATGCTGTGTGGACTCATGTTTTAATTTCCCCTTTGAGAGTAAGGGACTAGGTCTCACAGTCTGAGGACCCTATTAGAGTTGTGTGCAGAAGTTTAGTTTGGAATATTTTACTACACTCACCTAATACAAGCAGATACACACACACCAAATGGGTTTTTCCTATGTGAACAGGAAAGTGCCTGTGATGATGAACTGAGCCAGTTGGTAAGCACTAGCCAACAGGCTCCTGGTGGTTGCTCCGTGAGACACTTTTTTAAGAACATTTCCCTCGCTATGGGGGTGGTCTGTCCCTTGACACAATATGTTGTTATATATTCACCCCTGTTTTTTGATTGACTCTGAGTTTCACTAGAGCTGGGACTGGTTTCTACAGGTGGCCCGGACTGCAGGAGCTGTCTAACATTCACCTCCGTTTCTGGGGTGTGAGACATTAGGGTTGTTTTGTTCTTCTAGCCAGTCAGTGAGTGGAGGGTGATCCTTTGTCCTTTTCTTACCTCTATAGCTCCCCTTTCTTTGTGTTTAGGTATGTACAAAGGTAACAGGAGTGTTCATTTCACAATAGAGGGGTCTTGTGAGTGTAGAAGTTTCAAAGCCCACCAGAAAATAAAAGTGCCTCCAAGGTTGAGGAGGACCCACTGTTTACACCCAGCAACAATTTCAGGAAGCTAAACAGGACCAAACAGTCTTCTATGAGACAGATTCACATTAAGGGAAGTTGTGCTAAAGCCTCAAATGCTCAGAGTACAGACAGGTCTCAAACAAAGCTGTGCTGCTCCATATCAGCAGAAGGCAGTGTGTTCCTCACTGTAGCAGAATGAGGGCTCAATGCATAGCTATTGGAGTTCCACTTTTAACCTCTGCCAGGCAGCTACTTTGAAAAGCAGACCCACTTTCACCAAGCATTACTTCCTGTATTTGAATGCAGCAGTTTACTCTGCAGTAAGACTAAACTGTTCTACTGAACCTATTTCATTAATGGCGAGCCTGCTTCCCACTAATCTGGCATTTGTTGTGTTGCTTGTAATTCTGACTCAAGCATTTGAATGAATGAAAGCTTTAATGCTGGAGAAGAAATGAGTTACTTACCTCGAACTCCAGTTCTCCAGTGATGGTGTATTTCATATATTCCCATGCCACCTTCTCCTCCCCTGTCGGAATCTTACTACATTCTTACTATCTTTACACTTTTGCTATGGTGAACTCTAGGGGGAGTAGAGAGCTGAACACTTGGGGACAAACATGCCCAGTGGGAGGCTTAATGAAATTATAGGTGAAAATGTCTCTCAGACCCAACATCAAGTAGAATTTTGCAGAGGATGAGCAGAACAGGTGTTGTGGATATTTCAAACAACCAATTCTTGGTTTGGAATAGGGTTGAAATACTAAACGTCTGCATAAATTCACCAATGAGAAACAAGGAAATGCAGAAAATTGATCATACTGCAATTACATCCTGATCATAGAAATTATTATGCCTGTGCAGGGATGTAACCATACAAAAAGCAACTCCTTACCAAAAAGCTTTCAAGATCCAGGCCAATCACCTGTAGGCCTGGACTGCACTCTTAGGAACTTCCACCTACGATGCTTAGACTGGTGCATTTCTTCAGTGTTAAGGAACTATTATGAGAGAGGTACACAAGGAGGGTGTAAGCTTTTCAGTTATTAGAATTACACTTTTCGAAATCCCTCCCATTCTACATTGGTTAGGCATTGTGGCTTGCCGGAGAGAACAAGTAACCGGACCCTTATTATTGTAAAATTATGGATTTTCAAGCACAATGACATTCTGAATTCCCCATTGTCTAAGGCAAAATTGAGAACCATAGGATTTGTAGGTTATTCATATTAGAAAAATAATCACAATAATAACAAATCAGGCTAAAAGAGATATACTTCCAGAGAAGATTGTGGAAAAGAATTCAGATTTAAACATGATGTGGGGGGACAATAATCTGACAACGGCCTAAGATGCCACTTAAGACTGATGATAGTTTCCAGTTATAGTTTCTGATCTACCTACAATGATAAATGGTTTCTTGTTTTATCTGACAACGCTTTGGAGGGTGACCAGGCAGATGCTGCTGTATTAGACTAGAAGGAGGAAAGTAACTAATTGTGGGTAAGCAAGTGGAATGAAAGGGAACACAGGATTTAAATTTTAAATCCAGTTTAGAACTTATGGAAGGATAACTGCTTGTTCCAAAGTTTACAGTTATTGTAAAGTGTTGTGGTGAGGGTAGATTACAATTTTAAATCAATTCAAGAGAGATGTTCTTGGTCAGTTACTAAGCAAGAGAACAAGTAGACAAGATGCATTGTATTTGCTGAGGATAAGCAAGTGTTTTGCATTGCGAATGAGGTGAATCTTGTGATATTTGCATAGTTTTATGTTCTAAATTAACACTGTGTGGAAACTCTCTTTTAACATACTGTTTGACTAACAATGTGGAACAATATGAAGAAACGAGCAGGGATTTTTCAGTACGGTTCTTTGTACCTATTTTGGAGACCCAAGAAGAATTTCCTTCAAAGTTTCTTAATTATATTAAAAAAGTAATCCCAAAGAGGTAGTTAAAGATCTGTCCCTTAAGATGAAAATACTAATTTAAACTGCTTTCCTTTATGAAACCTGAATAGTTCATTCATATAATTAGTTAATTGTAGCCATATTGCCTTTTAGCTTTATTGAGTGACATGCATTTTTCCTGGGGAGCTTTGTTTGTAGTATGCATAGAGGTGAAACAGTGCATGAAACAGTGCATTTGCAGGTGGGCCATCTGGCGTCGAATAAATGTTCACCTTCATCTCTTCATTTCACTAGAGAAATTTGACAGGCTCTCCTTGCATCATTCAAGGTTTTGATACCTCTTATATTTGTTGAAACATATCTGGCCTTTTTTTAATTGTGTCCTTTCCACCTTATTTTTAGAAAGAGAGCAGATTTAGTGCCTATCCAGTTTATCACAGCGTTTATGAGACCTTTGAGATAGTGGATAAGTTCTACGACCCAACCTTTAGGAACCACCTGGCTGTGGCTCAGGTCAGAGGAGGTCTGGTTTTTGAACTAGCTGACTCAACGGTACTGCCCTTCAACTGTCAAGACTACGCCGCCGCCTTGGACAGTTATGCCAACATTATCATCGAACTGGCAAAGAAACATAAAGAACAACTTGAAACGTACAAAGTGTCATTTGGTATGTTGTGAATCATGTTTTCTATTGTGTGTTCAAATGATTTTTTTATAAAATTCTGAAATATGAATGTATCATTTTCCCATTATATTCCAAGTTTTCTCAGTGGGAAAATTCACTTTATTTGCCAATGAGAATCTCTTGTGCTCAGTATGTAACACCATTAAGTCATTCAGCATCTGTTACAGTACTGATATTTTTAATGGCACTAAAATATTTATTTATTTACATATTCTTTTATGGGGTCCAGAGTACAAATTTAGTAGTCAGTGAGTCCTAGATATAGACTAAATTAAAAAAGCTTTAAAAACTTTCAAGTGTCACAGTGTTCTGTCTAACAAATGAATATGGAACATTGAGTGAACTGGATTATTTAAAGCGCCACAGGTTGGGTTTTTATTTTTAAGCTGTCTGGTAGTACATTTCAGATAATATACAACAAACCAATGGATTGAGGGTCTAAGGGAACGTTTTAAGACCAGAGCATGGATATATTCCCCAAATATACTGTAGAAAACAACAAGATATCCATGGGTCTAATAATACAGGGGTAATCTCCCGGCATAGTTGGCACAAAGAAAACTCTGAGTGTAAAACAGTGGAAATCCTTTTAAAAGGACGGAATCCCATCACTCACCGAGGTGACATGCTTCATCATCTGGGATCTCCTCTTGGTTGCAACCTGGTGCAACCAAGGGCTACAACCCCCTCTCTGAGAGGGAGGAGCTCAGGGATGTTTTCAAATAGGGTAAAAAAAGACTAGGATTTGCTATAATCCAACAGATGTGAAAAAGTTTTAGTGAGTGTTGGGCGCAGTGCAGGATGTGTAAAGAAGTGATGTGCTGGTTAAAATTGGTTGTCAATAGAAGAAAACTTTATTCGTAGTCTGTTGGTCACCAAATCTAAAAACAGTGCAAATGCAGTTTGAAATTTATAACTGCATAGATTGAAAAACAAGGTCTACATGTTTCAGCCAATGCGATTATGTGTAATCTTGGCCTTCCTCAGGACCTATGATATAATGCTACTGCGTATGTGAAAAAAAGGTGAACAATAGGTTGAACCAATCACAACCTACCGACCTGGCATCTAGATTTCTCAGTGAATTATGGTGTATTGATGACACCTGGGAAAAAGGACAAAGTGACAACAACAATAATCAATTACTATTTGTACCAACTAGCACATTCATACGAGGGTTAATCCCCCGTGTCTAGCACCTAAATGTGTGCTAATGATATGTTCAGTTCTCCTGCTTACCTATAATGCATGAGAAGAATGCCTCTTCTCCCCTGGCTACAGCTCAGGAAATGAGGCCCCACTCTTAGAAGAAAGGAAAAATAAAAAAGAAGAAAAGAATACTAGGAGATGACAATGCATAGAGCAGAGTAAGACTTCACTATTGCTTATGCAGCCTGTATTTGTAAAAAATGCTAGAAGTGACAGTACGAGGATGGAACATTGCAGTATACACAAATGTGTGTGGCAATTATCAAGATACTGCAGGTGGAGATGCTCTTGGACAGAGCCTTCAGTGTCAACTGATACTCTCATACTGCATGGCATAATGTGTGTTTACACAGAAAAATAGGGCCATTTCTCACCTTGCCCATATTAGGCTGTTTAAAAGGGGAGAGCGCTGTTTGCATTGCGCGTATTTAAAAACTATTTACATGATGTAAAAGGGGTACAGCTGGATGTCTATTTTCTTATCCTATTACATCCTCCATATGTAGACCCAGTAAGGTCTGAACAAAGCAGATCGAGTACCTTATGCTTAAACCATGCTGGTCTATGAATAATCGAAACAGTAGCGCCTGTCAGTTACTGCTAAAGACAGGACGGGGGCTGTCTATATAGCGCCCATCAAGACAGGGAGTATTTGAAAATCTTATGTAAAGAATTAACCCCTCGTCTCTATCGAGCAAGCGTTAGCGTTATAGCAACCCACTCAGTTCTTTACGGTTACTGTAAAGCCAAAGACAAACAAGCAGTCTGATTGCCTGTGCGTGTCTAGATTGCATGAACCAAAAGATGTAATTACATCGAGAGTGTAAAACAACAAAAGGGCGAAAAGTTGGAACCCCACCATTATCATACAATTACCGGCACATGTTGGTACTCAGTGACCGGGTGTTCTCAGGAGGACCCACGTGAATCATGGGAGTTGTAGTTTACTGAAATGGAGAGACCTATGAAATCAATAAAGATTTCTTTTAGGGATAAACTCGCAGTTGTCAAGCAAACTGCTCGCTGAATTCAGTTCAAAGAGTATGGTCGTATTTAGATGTTATGCCTCATTTCTCTATTCATGTATATAGGACTCGGCAAGAAATGCCGTAACTGTGTTTGTTACAACAAAATGAAAAGGAGTTGTTTACTGATTATGTTCCAATGTACTCCATATCAGGACCTCCCTTAGTGAATGGTGGAATTCTCTGGAGTATTCTTGTATGAGTCATCTGAATATCATTGAGATGGAAATCAAATATATAGGATGTAGTTCTGATCAAGACACATAAAAGGAGTATAGGGAAGACCTATAATCTAGAGGCAAACAGTGACTGGTTCATAGTAAAGACCAAGGAATTTCATCATTTAAACCAGTTTTATCACAGCAGAGCTTAAATACCCATTTCTGTTCTTTACAAAACAGAAATTTGGACACATCTGTGATGTGTGATGGAATAAACGGTTGTTCTAACACTGTCCATTTGAGCTCGTCAGCACAGTGTCTCAAGTCTAAAAAGTGTTGTGTAAGTCTTGTCACCTGTGTTTTTTACATCTAATTGTACTTCTGTGTTCCATGATCCTTAGCTTCACCTTGCGTGTTGTCATGCCAACATATCGATATTGACAGGGACAAGTGATCATGTAAATGAGTTTATCACTATTACAATTAGTATGTTTGTGTAACACCCATGGTCTTGATGTACCAATAACTATTGTCGTGGTGTGTTCTGTCTGGGGGCATGCTGCGCACGATCCACAAGGAAAATGTCCTTGGACTGCAGGTAGATTCCAGAGAGTGTCAAAGGCCTGGATTGGTTTACTTTTAGGTCTCATATGTACCAGATTGTCCCGGAGGTTAGAGCTCCGTTTGAAAGAAAAAAGCGGAAGAGGTAGATCATTTTTGCCAATGTTAAGGATCTGCCAATTCTTGCGCACACTCTTCTGAATATCATTCGACAGTGTGTTGAATGTATTCACAAACGTCAATCTTGCCATTGGGGGTTTTTCAATGGGGGGATCCAATATAGCTTCTCGATTATTATTGGATGCTCTTTTAAACGATCTTCGTATCAGTTTTTTCGGATATTTTTTGTCTCGAAGTTGTTTAGAGAGTGAGGTAGCATGGGCCTCATACTTATCCCTAGTGGAACAATTTCTCCGTAAACGGAGAAATTGCCCATAGGGCAAGTTATCAGGTAATGATTTGTGATGGTAAGAATCATAACGTAGGAGGGAATTTCTCGCCATCGGTTTCCTGTATAATTCACTCTCAAGACCGCTGGATGTTGCAAGGATTAGTAAGTCTAGAAAAGGCAAAGTGTATTTATCGAACTCAACCGTAAATCTGAGGTATTCATTTCTGGAGTTCAACCATGTTTGGAATTCAATGATGGAGTCTTGATCTCCACGCCATACGACAAAAATGTCGTCGATGTAGCGTTTCCACAACCGAATAGATCCGTAAAAAGGGTTGGTATTTTTGAGTACGTGATCTTGTTCGAATAAATGAACATACAGATTAGCCAGACTGGGCGCGAAACGCTGCCCATGCTAGTCGCGGATATTTGAAGATAAATAGTATCTTCAAACTTGAAGAAGTTTTCTTTCATGGCTAGCTTGGCACAATCCATGATGAAATGTATGGGAGTGATAGTATCAAGTTCTCTCTCATCCAGGAGCGATCTAATGGCATCCAGGGTTTCGTCTTGGGGAATACAGGTGTATAGGGATTCCACATCAAATGAGACTAAAAAATCTGAATGTATGTTGAAATCCACATCGGGAAGTAGTCTCAAAATATCCTTTGTGTCTTGTAAATACGTCGGCATCTCCTTGACCATCGGTCTCAAAAAATGGTCAACAAAGGTTGACAAGGGTTCTAGGAGAGAATCCAAATCCAATATAATCGGGCGTCCCGGAGGCGGTCGTTGAGGTTTATGCACTTTCGAGAGTACATAAAAGTATGGCATTACAGGATGTGAAGTTGTCAAATACGCAGCCTCTTTAGTTGTAATCCAACCCTCACTTGTAGATTCTTCCACGAGCGAGGCAATCTCTCGTCGTAGTCTATCTGAGGGGTCTGCTTTGAGAGGACGGTAAAATCTCTTGTCGTTGAGCTGGCGAAGACATTCAGCACGATAAATGTTGGTGTCCAGATTGCCAATGGCACCCCCTTTATCTGCCGGTTTTATAGTTATTTTGTCATCTCTGCTCAGTGTTTGTTAGGCATTTTGCTCAACTTTCGGAAGGTTTTGAAAATGTCCCTGTTCTTTGGCACATAGCGATATGACTTCTTCAGTCACAGCTTTCTCAAAAGTCAGGACCTGGACAGGGACCATATGAGCTGGTGGATTGAATTCAGATCGCTTTTTGAGGAAGGTATTAGTCAAATCTCCTTCATGGTTTGCGTTCCCTTGATCTTTATCTTTTAAAGAAAAAATGTAGCCGTATTTTGCGGAAAAATCTGGCCAGTTCGCATTGAATCTGAAAGGTGTCTCCTTTGAATGTAGGCACAAAACCTAGGCCTCTATTGAGTACCGCCTGTTCATCCTCAGATAGAGTGCGGTTGCTCAAATTAATCACTAAATCGTTTCTGTGCTGGTCCCTGGTTGCTGCTGAGTTTTCTTGTTGCTGCGCAGGCTCCTCGGTGAAGGTGGAGGACTCCAATGGACTTGGGCCTGTTGGTTCCTTCTTCTCCCCTTCAACGTCCACGGCCAGGCCCTAAAAAAGGCTGGTTGTTAAAAAATTGTGGAGGTTGTTGGAAATGTGGTTGGAAAGGTCCCATCTGGGGAGGAAATGGTGGATTCGTATACCCCCATGGAGTAGGGGGCCACCACTGAGGATGTTGTGGGAAAGGTGTGCCATGTCTCCAGTTGGATCTATTGAATCTCCCACGTCCTCTGTTTGATTGCACGCCAGGTGTGGAGGAATCAGAATCGCTAGACCAGTCGTCACTGCCGGAGGACGAGTAGTTGGAACCATATCTTCGTCCTTTGCGATTAAATTCAGGTGGAGTATATTTATCGCTCGTATATGGATATACTCTTTCATGTGTGAAGCGTGCAAGATCTTTCTTAAATTTTTCAATTTTGGTCAGCAGAATAGTCTTTAAATTCTTTATTAGTTTTGTTAGATTCCTCTGAATTCTTCTTGAACAAAGTAGTTGTAATAGTGCTTTTAATCTGAGATTTGAGAACTTGTATTTCTACAAGGATCGTATCAGCTACGCATTTGGCAGTGCTAATAATGAATATTAGCCAATCACGCGTACAGCGCCACGCGATGAGTGACCAATCCTTGAGAAAAGCCTTATCTTGAAGGAATAATCTAGGAGCGTTCGTGACAATGAGCCCCATCGGGGCACAGTAGCCACAAAGATATTCGGTCATAATAGCTCCATGGATCAAGGTTCGTGAATATGATTTTTTAAGTCCTAGTAGTGTAGCCCACTCGTCCCCATTAATGACCCCTGGATTGAAGATGGTGTCAAGGATACTTGGAGTGGTAAGAATAGACTGTAATGTAGAATCATCATATGCCAAGCCAGTAAGCTCCGCCATCATCGCAAATTGTACTATCACTATCTTGCAAAGATACAAACAGACAGAACATGGCCACTCCTGCGTGGTTGGCGATTGAAATGAACACGTGCAGATAAAAAAAAACGCAGCCGTAGCTGCACTAGAACAATATACAACAAATCAATGGATTGAGGGTCTAAGGGAACGTTTTAAGACCAGAGCATGGATATATTCCCCAAATATACTGTAGAAAACAACAAGATATCCATGGGTCTAAAAATACAGGGGTAATCTCCCGGCATAGTTGGCACAAAGAAAACTCTGAGTGTAAAACAGTGGAAGTCCTTTTAAAAGGACGGAATCCCATCACTCACCGAGGTGACATGCTTCATCATCTGGGATCTCCTCTTGGTTGCAACCTGGTGCAACCAAGGGCTACAACCCTCTCTCTGAGAGGGAGGAGCTCAGGGATGTATCAATTAGGGTAAAAAAGACTAGGATTTGCTATAATCCAACAGATGTGAAAAAGTTTTAGTGAGTGTTGGGCGCAGTGCAGGATGTGTAAAGAAGTGATGTGCTGGTTAAAATTGGTTGTCAATAGAAGAAAAACTTTATTCGTAGTCTATTGGTCACCAAATCTAAAAACAGTGCAAATGCAGTTTGAAATTTATAACTGCATAGATTGAAAAACAAGGTCTACATGTTTCAGCCAATGCGATTATGTGTAATCTTGGCCTTCCTCAGGACCTATGATATAATGCTACTGCGTATGTGAAAAAAACGTGAACAATAGGTTGAACCAATCACAACCTACCGACCTGGCGTCTAGGTTTCTCAGTGAATTATGGTGTATTGATGACACCTGGGAAAAAGGACAAAGTGACAACAACAATAATCAATTACTATTTGTACCAACTAGCACATTCATACGAGGGTTAATCCCCCGTGTCTAGCACCTAAATGTGTGCTAATGATGATATGTTCAGTTCTCCTGCTTACCTATAATGCATGAGAAGAATGCCTCTTCTCCCCTGGCTACAGCTCAGGAAACGAGGCCCCGCTCTGAGAAGAAAGGAAAAATAAAAAAGAAGAAAAGAATACACATTTGTGTATACTGCAATGTTCCATCCTCGTACTGTCACTTCTAGCATTTTTTACAAATACAGGCTGCATAAGCAATAGTGAAGTCTTACTCTGCTCTATGCATTGTCATCTCCTAGTATTCTTTTCTTCTTTTTTATTTTTCCTTTCTTCTCAGAGTGGGGCCTCATTTCCTGAGCTGTAGCCAGGGGAGAAGAGGCATTCTTCTCATGCATTATAGGGAAGCAGGAGAACTGAACATATCATTAGCACACATTTAGGTGCTAGACATGGGGATTAACCCTCGTATGAATGTGCTAGTTGGTACAAATAGTAATTGATTATTGTTGTTGTCACTTTGTCCTTTTCCCAGGTGTCATCAATACACCATAATTCACTGAGAAACCTAGACTCCAGGTCGGTAGGTTGTGATTGGTTCAACCTATTCATGTTTTTTTCACATACGCAGTAGCATTATATCATAGGTCCTGAGGAAGGCCAAGATTACACATAATCACATTGGCTGAAACATGTAGACCTTGTTTTTCAATCTATGCAGTTATAAATTTCAAACTGCATTTGCACTGTTTTTAGATTTGGTGACCAATAGACTACGATTAAAGTTTTTCTTCTATTGACAACCAATTTTAACCAGCACATCACTTATTTACACATCCTGCACTGCGCCCAACAATCACTAAAACATTTTCACATCTGTTGGATTATAGCAAATCCTAGTCTTTTTTACCCTATTTGAAAACATTCCTGAGCTCCTCCCTCTCAGAGAGGGGGTTGTAGCCCTTGTTTGCACCAGGTTGCAACCAAGAGGAGATCCTAGATGATGAAGCATGTCACCTCGGTGAATGATGGGATTCCGTCCTTTTAAAAGGACTTCCACTGTTTTACACTCAGTTTTCTTTGTGCCAACTATGCCGGGAGATTACCCCTGTATTTTTAGACCCATGGATATCTTGTTGTTTTCTACAGTATATTTGGGGAATATATCCATGCTCTGGTCTTAAAACGTTCCCTTAGACCCTCAATCCATTGGTTTGTTGTATATTGTTCTAGTGCAGCTACGGCTGCGGGTCTTTTTATCTGCACATGTTCATTTCAATCGCCAATCACGGAGGAGTGGCCATTTTCTGTCTGTTTGTGTCTTTGCAAGATAGTGATAGTACAATTTGCGGTGATGGCGGAGCTTACTGGCTTGGCATATGATGATTCTACATTACAGTCTATTCTTCCCCACTCCAAGTATCCTTGACACCATCTTCAATCCAGGGGTCAGTAATGGGGACGAGTGGGCTACACTACTAGGACTTAAAAATCACATTCACGAACCTTGATCCATGTAGCTATTATGACCGAATATCTTCGTGGCAACTGTGCCCCGATGGGGCTCATTGTCACGAACGCTCCTAGATTATTCCTTCAAGATAAGGCTTTTCTCAAGGATTGGTCACTCATCGTGTGGCGCTCTATGCGTGATTGGCTAATATTGATTATTAGCACTGCCAAACGCGTAGCTGATACGATCCTTGTAGAAATACAAGTTCTTGAATCTCAGATTAAAAGCACTATTACCACTACTTTGTTCAAGAAGAATTCAGAGGAATCTAACAAAACTAATAAAGAATTTAAAGACTCTATTCTGCTGACCTTTCTTAAATTTTTCAATTTTGATCTTGCACGCTTCACACATGAAAGAGTATATCCATATACGAGCGATAAATATACTCCACCTGAATTTAATCGCAAAGGACGAAGATATGGTTCAAACTACTCGTCCTCCGGCAGTGACGACTGGTCTAGCGATTCTGATTCCTCCACACCTGGCGTGCAATCAAACAGAGGACGTGGGAGATTCAATAGATCCAACTGGAGACATGGCACACCTTTCCCACAACATCCTCAATGGTGGCCACCTACTCCATGGGGGGTATACGAATCCACCATTTCCTCCCCAGATGGGACATTTCCAGCCACATTTCCAACAACCTCCACAATTTTTTAACAACCAGCCTTTTTTAGGGCCTGGCCGTGGACGTTCAAGGTGATAAGAAGGAACCAACAGGCCCAAGTCCATTGGAGTCCTCCACCTTCACCGAGGAGCCTGCGCAGCATCAAGAAAACTCAGCAGCAACCAGGGACCAGCACAGAAATGATTTAGTGGTTAATTTGAGCAACCGCACTCTATCTGAGGATGAACAGGCGGTACTCAATAGAGGCCTAGGTTTTGTGCCTACATTCAAAGGAGACCCCTTTCAGATTCAATGCGAACTGGCCAGATTTTTCCGCAAAATACGGCTACATTTTTTCTTTAAAGATAAAGATCAAGGGAACACAGACCATGAAGGAGATTTGACTAATACTGGCCTCAAAAAGTGATCTGAATTCAATCCACCAGCTCATATGGTCCCTGTCCAGGTCCTCACTTTTGAGAAAGCTGTGACTGATGAAGTCATATCGCTATGTGCCAAAGAACAGGGACATTTTCAAAACCTTCCGAAAGTTGAGCAAAATGCCTTACAAACGCTGAGCAGAGATGACAAAATAACTATAAAACCGGCAGATAAAGGGGGTGCCATTGTCATTCTGGACACCAACATTTATCGTGCTGAATGTCTTCGCCAGCTCAACGACAAGAGATTTTACCGTCCTCTTAAAGCAGACCCCACAGATAGACTACGACGAGATATTGCCTCGCTCGTGGAAGAAGCTACAAGTGAGGGTTGGATTACAACTAAAGAGGCTGCGTATTTGACAACTCCACATCCTGTAATGCCATACTTTTATGTACTCCCGAAAGTGCATAAACCTCAACGACCGCCTCCGGGACGCCCGATTATATCGGGTGTGGATTCTCTCCTAGAACCCTTGTCAACCTTTGTTGACGATTTTTTGAGACCGATGGTCAAGGAGATGCCGATGTATTTACAAGACACAAAGGATATTTTGAGACTACTTCCCGATGTGGATTTCAACATGCATTCAGATTTTTTTAGTCTTATTTGATGTGGAATCCCTATACACCTGCATTCCCCAAGACGAAACCCTGGATGCCATTAGATCGCTCCTGGATGAGAGAGAACTTGATACTATCACTCCCATACATTTCATCATGGATTGTGCCAAGCTAGCCATGAAAGAAAACTTCTTCAAGTTTAAAGATACTATTTATCTCCAAATATCCGGGACTAGCATGGGCAGCGTTTTCGCGCCTAGTCTGGCTAATCTGTATGTTCATTTATTCGAACAAGATCACGTACTCAAAAATACCAACCCTTTTTATGGATCTATTCGGTTGTGGAAACGCTACATCGACGACATTTTTGTCATATGGCGTGGAGATCAGGACTCCATCATTGAATTCCAAACATGGTTGAACTCCAGAAATGAATACCTCAGATTTACGGTCGAGTTCGATAAATACACTTTGCCTTTTCTAGACTTACTAATCCTTGCAACATCCAGCGGTCTTGAGAGTGAATTATACAGGAAACCAATGGCGAGAAACTCCCTCCTACGTTATGATTCTTACCATCCCAAATCATTACGTGATAACTTGCCTTATGGGCAATTTCTCCGTTTAAGGAGAAATTGTTCCACTAGAGTCAAGTATGAGGCCCATGCTACCTCACTCTCGAAACAACTTCGAGACAAAAAATATCCGAAAAAACTGATACGAAGTGTTTAAAAGAGCATCCAATAATAATCGAGAAGCTTTATTGTATCCCCCCATTGAAAAACCCCCAATGGCAAGATTGACGTTTGTGAATACATTCAACACACTGTCGAATGATATTCTGAAGAGTGTGCGCAAGAATTGGCTGATCCTTAACATTGGCAAAAATGATCTACCTCTTCTGCTTTTTTCTTTCAAACGGAGCTCTAACCTCCGGGACAATCTGGTACATACGAGACCTAAAAGTAAACAAATCCAGGCCTCTGACACTCTCTGGAATCTACCAGCAGTCCAAGGACATTTTCCTTGTGGATCGTGCGCAGCATGCCCCCAGACAGAACACACCACAACAATAGATATTGGTACATCAAGACCATAGGTGTTACACAAACATACTAATTGTAATAGTGATAAACTCATTTACATGATCACTTGTCCATGTCAATATCGATATGTTGGCATGACTACACGCAAGGTGAAGCTAAGGATCATGGAACACAAAAGTACAATTAGATGTAAAAAACACAGGCGACAAGACTTACACAACACTTTTTAGACTTGAGACACAGTGCTGACGAGCTCAAATGGACAGTGTTAGAACAACCGTTTATTCCATCACACATCACAGATGTGTCCAAATTTCTGTTTTGTAAAGAACAGAAATGGGTATTTAAGCTCTGCTGTGATAAAACTGGTTTAAATGATGAAATTCCTTGGTCTTTACTATGAACCAGTCACTGTTTGCCTCTAGATTATAGGTCTTCCTATACTCCTTTTATGTGTCTTGATCAGAACTACATCCTATATATTTGATTTCCATCTCAATGATATTCAGATGACTCATACAAGAATACTCCAGAGAATTCCACCATTCACTAAGGGAGGTCCTGATATGGAGTACATTGGAACATAATCAGTAAACAACTCCTTTCATTTTGTTGTAACAAACACAGATACGGCATTTCTTGCCGAGTCCTATATACATGAATAGAGAAATGAGGCATAACATCTAAATACGACCATACTCTTTGAACTGAATTCAGCGAGCAGTTTGCTTGACAACTGCGAGTTTATCCCTAAAAGAAATCTTTATTGATTTCATAGGTGTCTCCATTTCTGTAAATTACAACTCCCATGATTCACTTGGGTCCTCTAGAGAACACCCGGTCACTGAGTACCAACATGTGCCGGTAATTGTATGATAATGGTGGGGTTCCAACTTTTCGCCCTTTGGTTGTTTTACACTTTCGATGTAATTACATCTTTCGGTTCGTGCAACATCGTTATAGAAAACTAAAAAGGTGTATGCTAACACGAGGGTTGTAGGCATATGAAGACTACAAATCCCTTCATTATTGTAGTCCTTTCAGAACACACTGACGTCATCACTGTGTGATGGCAGACTCGTAAACTGGCTACACCGGTGTAGCCTTTTTTCCGCATTTAAATGGAGCAACTCTCCTTGATCGGGTACCTCCGCAGAAACGGCTCAGCGGTGACCCGAGGTACCGACAGAGAGGTAAGGATCCACATCTCAGCATGTCATTCTCATTCTGAGTTGTTGTCTTTGGGGTCAGCGATATCTAGACACGCACAGGCAATCAGACTGCTTGTTTGTCTTTGGCTTTAAAGTAACTGTAAAGAACTGAGTGGGTTGCTATAACTCTAATGCTTGCTCGATAGAGACGAGGGGTTACTTCTTTACATAAGATTTTCAAATACTCCCTGTCTTGACAGGCGCTATATAGACAGCCCCCGTCCTGTCTTTAGCAGTAACTGACAGGCGCTACTGTTTCGATTATTCATTGACCAGCATGGTTTGAGCATAAGGTACTCGATCTGCTTTGTTCAGACCTTACTGGGTCTACAATTGGAGGGTGTAATAAGATAAGAAAATAGACATCCAGCTGAACCCCTTTTGCATCATGTAAATAGTTTTTAAATAGGCGCAATGCAAACAGCGCTCTCCTCTTTTAAACAGCCTAATATGGGCAAGGTGAGAAATGGCCCTATTTTTCTGTGTAAACACACATTATGCCATGCAATATGAGAGTATCGGTTGACACTGAAGGCTCTGTCCAAGAGCATCTCCACCTGCAGTATCCTGATAATCGCCACACACATTTGTGTATACTGCAATGTTCCATCCTCGTACTGTCACTTCTAGCATTTTTTACTAATACAGACTGCATAAGCAATAGTGAAGTCTTACTCTGCTCTATGCATTGTCATCTCCTAGTATTCTTTTCTTTTTTCTTTTTCCTTTCTTCTCAGAGCGGGGCCTTGTTTCCTGAGCCGTAGCCAGGGGAGAAGAGGCATTCTTCTCATGCATTATAGGTAAGCAGGAGAACTGAACATATCATTAGCACACATTTAGGTGCTAGACACGGGGGATTAACCCTCGTATGAATGTGCTAGTTGGTACAAATAGTAATTGATTATTGTTGTTGTCACTTTGTCCTTTTTCCCAGGTGTCATCAATACACCATAATTCACTGAGAAACCTAGACGCCAGGTCGGTAGGTTGTGATTGGTTCAACCTATTCACGTTTTTTTCACATACGCAGTAGCATTATATCATAGGTCCTGAGGAAGGCCAAGATTACACATAATCGCATTGGCTGAAACATGTAGACCTTGTTTTTCAATCTATGCAGTTATAAATTTCAAACTGCATTTGCACTGTTTTTAGATTTGGTGACCAATAGACTACGAATAAAGTTTTTCTTCTATTGACAACCAATTTTAACCAGCACATCACTTCTTTACACATCCTGCACTGCGCCCAACACTCACTAAAACTTTTTAACATCTGTTGGATTATAGCAAATCCTAGTCTTTTTTACCCTATTTGAAAACATCCCTGAGCTCCTCCCTCTCCGAGAGGGGGTTGTAGCCCTTGGTTGCACCAGGTTGCAACCAAGAGGAGATCCCAGATGATGAAGCATGTCACCTCGGTGAGTGATGGGATTCCGTCCTTTTAAAAGGATTTCCACTGTTTTACACTCAGAGTTTTCTTTGTGCCAACTATGCCGGGAGATTACCCCTGTATTTTTAGACCCATGGATATCTTGTTGTTTTCTACAGTACATTTCAGATCCCAGTCCCCAATAATCCAAATCTGCAGTCTCCATTCTTACGCCCGCATTCTGAGTTAAAGTCCCTGGTTGTGGAATCAGAGTGGACCCAGTCCTACTGGGCATAAAACCACACAGAATTCCCTGTTCCTTGAGGATTAAATCTAATTTCCCATCTGCTCTGATTAGGTGGTAAATTTGAGCTGGGACTGGGCACTGGGTAGTTTAAATGGTACGGGGAAGGGAAAAAGGGCATCCTAGCAGCAGGAGCATTAGCTCCCATCACTTTCTGGAAAAAAAACTCTGCAGTACAAGGACGGAGGATTGGCTACTGTTGCAGCCAAAGCCTCAAGTGACTTTATTGGCATTTTATTCCAGCCAGTAAAATTAGGTCTAGTGTTCCGGCAAAATCGAGTGCGGGAACACCAGCCTCAGGTGGAGCAGAATTCCACACGGCATATCCACTCTGCCCGAATTGTTATGTAGGACTTGGAGAGCTATGTTCTTTGACCTGCAGCAACATCCAACCTCAGCAACAACCTAGTAAATGTTTAGATACTTTCCCTGATGATGGCGAGGAGCTGACCCCTGCAGGTATTTGAAAACTCTTCAAACAAGTGTAGCCAGTGAAGGGAGGTAAGCGTCAGTGACGCTTCAGGCTGAACCGCTTATAAGAGATAAAAACCCTGATTATAACATTTAATATCAATTTTATCATCTTCTCTTGTTAATGCTCAGGGAACTCCCTTCAGATGCTTGTATTAGCACATAAGGGATCTTGGCAACGCCATTCACACATTACAAATGATAAAGACAATATAAAGACAATATAAACTGCTTAAAGCCATTAAAACCAAAATAAAGGCTAGTAGGGGTAAGGGGCACCTGAGGCGAGATGCGCTTGGGCACAAACACCAAAGCCTTTAGATGCTCAACATCATTATATTTGTAGTTTTAGCAAGTTGAAAACTTTTTCTCAAATGTGGACCTACCTAAAATACTTGTTGAATATGTATTCAAAACTTCCTTTTGAAAACGCAAAGTGTTTCTCTCTCCCAAACCTCAGCGCACCGAGCTACCCGGTTATTGTTGGGAAGGTAGTCACTAACAGATACTTCTCTGGGTTAAACCTAGGGTTTTTGGCCTGTGCCTCAACATCTCTGGAATTGTGCCAGAATATTAGGACCTCTGGGTCACTGCTGCATCTGCTCCATAGGATTCTTGATACCTGATGTTGGTGGTACTTTACTCTTCATCTGATACACAATACACATAGTTTCTTATAACTGCAGAACCTTTTCTAAGACTCTATAATAGTCTCTTACTAGGCTTCTGAGGCTCACTAACTCCCAATGCATACTTGCTTATTCCAACGTATTTTTCATAATGTGTAACTTTTTTTTTTTTATGATTTAACTAATGCCGGTCAGTAGTCTTGCTTCCTTCCTTATCCTAAATATTGTAAAGCACGAAATACAGCATTCCAGTTACCTACATTTTTCCAATCTTTGGAGCAATTGGGTTGATGGGGTCTGTGCCCCATGGGATGGGGATTTTCATTTTATGGTACACAGATGAAAGTGTTAAAATGGGGAGTGTTGCTCATGGTTGCCTAACTCCTGATATCTCATTTGGAGGAAACATGAAAAGTTCCTAAAATATTAAACCCTGAAATTGGGTTCCTGATTGAGGGGTGAAACCCTACTGAAGAAACAACCCCAATCATTGTCAGGATAAAGTCACAAGCAAACCTCAAATTAGGCAATGTGTAAAGTATTTATGCAGCACTTCAAGCAGTAATAAAGTAAAAACACAACTCAAGACAAATCTCACGCAAATTTAGAAAAATAGGGTAAAATGTAAAAAATAATTAGAGACCAAAATGACAGAACTGGAGATATGCAATTTTAAAGATTTCTGAAAAAATAACACCATAAAGCACAAAGCACCAAATGTGGTTATGTGGTTGCGTCGGACCAGGGCAAAGTCACAAGTTCAGGCCAACTGCGATGGATTGCGGGCCGGCTACAGAGACCCAGTTAAGCCTGCTGAACAAGAGTACCTTAAATCATGGTTGCGGAGCAATGCAAAGTTTTCGCGTTGAGTTGTGCTGGCCGACGTTGGGAAACCATTGACGTGGAGCTTGCGATGCGAGGTCCTGTGCCAAGATGCGACGCACAGCGAAGTCGGTGACCGTTGACTGGAGCTTGCGATGCGAGGTCCTGCGTCATCGTTGAGGAAGCCACTTGGACTTGGCGTGTGTCTGTGCTGAGGTCGAGGTGCTGGTGAAGCCTCTGGGGTGTGCGATGACTTGCATCGAGATACGTCATGCTGCGTTGGGGTGGGCCGGTTGTCAGCATTGAGATGCCTCTCACTGGGTCGTGCTTGCAGAGCCACCATGGCAATACGTGGTCCTGCGTTTGAGCTGCGAGGCTCTAGGCCGGTTGCCGTCATCAAGTTGAGTCGTGCTGGATCAGGCATGCAGAGCTATTGAGGCAATGCAAGGTCCTGCGTCAAAGATGCTTGGTGCAGAGAAGCCTGTTGTGTCCCTGTGGCTCTAGAACAGGAGGTCAACTGACCTTTGGAGAACTTGTAGTTATGGTACACACAGGCTGGCGGGTTTCAGCACGGCAGCAGAAGAGTCCTGGTGCAGCAACAGCAGTCCTTGAGTAGTAGAGCAGTCCTTGGGCAGCAAAGCAGGTCAACAGCGCATACTTCACAGCTGGGCAGTCCTTTCTTCTGGCAGGGTCCACAGGTCCAGAAGTGATCTGAAGAGTTTGGGTCTGAGGTCTGACATTAATTAATACCTGGTGCCCACTTTGAAGTAGGAGAATCGTCTAGAGGTTTCCACCCCCCAGAGGTGCTGGAATTTCGTGCCTCCCTGCCCTGGCCCCAGATTCTCTGGGGTCACAATAGACTAGTGTGAAAACCTTTTGTGAGTAACTACTAGGATGAAAACTTTGTTGAACTTTGTTGACCTCCTCCTTTATGGACTGGAACCTGCACCTCCCCAGCGCCTTGAGACCCTTACGGGTGAGTAGTCGCGCTCAACAAACCCATGATTGATTGATTGATTGATCGCTAATTAAAATAGGTCATTATTAGGCATAAAAGTGAAGTGGGTTCAGTGTGTCATAAGGTAACTGGTTCCTGGTTCTCTGGGCACAT
This sequence comes from Calotriton arnoldi, assembly GCA_963921515.1. Classification (NCBI taxonomy): domain Eukaryota; kingdom Metazoa; phylum Chordata; class Amphibia; order Caudata; family Salamandridae; genus Calotriton; species Calotriton arnoldi. Next base: position 590,332 of record CAWUFW010010523.1, read on the forward strand.
ATTGCTCAATTCAGGTGTAACACCTCTGCCTGGTGGACATTATTTTAATGTTTTTCCCACTGGTTCTTCCGTCCTTTTTTCTGCTTGTGACACATAAAGTCATTGCAGGCTGCTCCTCGTAGGACTAAATGAAATGGCAGCCGGGCAAATCTCACTCATGGGACGAAACAAGGATATAGCTCATCCAAGAACTTTCTATGTGGGTTGTCGTCTAGCACAAATATCTCAGAAATTAGAGCACAGATTTAAATTCAACCAAGAAAGGGCACTGCTGTGAGTAAAGTTCTACTTTAATGCCAAGTTTGGGGAAATCCCATTCAGCATTTTTGCAGTAGCGAAGAGCAAAGTTTGCTATTTGTTTTCTATGTGCTGTTTTCTTTTACCAGTATAATAATCTGCTTTTCAAAAAACGATAAATTAGCTCAGTTGGTTGACCCGCCGCACCTAGGATCTTGCATGATACGACTTGACGATGACAACTCAAACTTCTTTGCTTGGGAGGTTTATTCTACAGAGTTCTTTTGACTTGAAATCAGCATAATATCTTTTTTAATTGCAATATTTTACGTATGCAAGAAACCAGTGATAAAACCTGTATGGGGCATATTTAACTTCATTATGAGTTAGGAATATTTACCAATTTTTAAGATTTGGTAACTCTGGATCACTTCTTAATAATATGTTCGCTACCCTGAATAATAATTTCGGTTCTAATAATGCAGCGATTGGCTCTCTAAAGTTAAAAAGAAACTGCTTATTGGTCGAAAAATAATCAGTAATTTTTTTGTATTCTGCAATGCGACCCCTTAGTGTGATGGTTATGCCCAGACGGGAGTCCTGTGCTCGCTGTGCCACTTGAACTGCGCTGCTCCCAACTTTATGAGCCCCAATCAGAGCGGAATGAGTTTTGGGTTGTTAGTGTTTCGGTTCAGGGAAGACCTGGCCTGACAGATTGCCCTGTACTGTTGCTACTTGAGCAAGGTGAAGATTGAGTTGCATATGGCCGTGTCTAAACTGAGGTTGCTTGGTGTGCAAAATAACAAGGGACTGCGATGGAGCCTGCATAATTACCAGTAGCTGAGATCAATTCAAGCATTCTATCCATCACATTTTGAACACTGTTTTTGTAAGCTTCTTCTCAGCATCACAGGATAAGTTGAAAAGAAACCTTTGGTTTTCATTCCAAATTCTAAACCTTTACACTTTGAAAGGTTCTTACTTGAACTAGTCAGCTATGTAATTATATATATGTGCGAGAAAGTGGATTATTAGTTCGGGTGGATGGTAATCCACCACAAGTAATACATTCACTATTCTTGTTGGGTCCAGTAAAGCTTTCAGTAATTTAAACCTGAGCTTAACTACTGGAGCAGGCATGCTTAACTTAAGGAAATGTGTAAAGTATTTCGAAGTACCAAAACAGAAGCTCACATGCTGTCTCACTCACAGCCTCGCTCCCTGTTCCACTCAAATGCTGTCATTGTATGTGTGCCATTTAGTGTCTCACTTACTCATTGCCTCACTGTCTCATACACATGTTCACTTTCAATTTCTCACTTTGTGCACACACTCAGTTACGCACTGCCTTACACAGTGTCTCACTATCTTTTTTATTTACATGCTCATACTGTCTCACTCACTTTCTCACTGTTTACTTTCCCACTCACTCTCATTGTCTCACTCAGTTTCTCGCATTCTGTCAAATGCTCACAAAGTCTCACTTGCATTCTCACACTTTTAATTACTAGCTAACTCTCCTACTCATTCTCTCTTACTCTTGCAATCATTGACTCTCACACTCTCACTCACTCTCTGTCTCACACACCCATGTACATACACACATTTAAGGTAAGAGCATTTTTTACTTAACCTGCGCGGATCTTGCTTCAGCTTTCCAGCTGCCGATGCTCCATTTGGAGCAGCAGTCTCAAGCCATCAAGCAAGAATCTAAGAGCTAGACCCTCTGCAGTGCCTCATCAGGGTCCTGATGTCACCAGGTCCATGATGATGCAGTGCAAGGCTTCTCCTTTCAGCCTCCTGCTTATTCACTCCATCCTTTCCTAACTCTTTAATGGGCTGAGAAATGCTGGGGTGACGTGCTGATTGGTTTGTAGCCAAAGGAACTGCAGGGCTGAAGTGTAAAGCTGCCAGTGCTGCCATTACCAGTGACATTGCAGTGCATCACAAATCGGGAGGCATGAGGTCTGGGGGATCTGAGGCCAGGACTGGGACCTCTTCAGCCCTGAACCATCTGTCTGATGACCGGTGCCTTCATGCACCAAGCTGTACATCACAGAGACGTCTCTGCTTTCCTCAGACTGATGCTCGACTCAGGCAGCATTTTTTTCTACTATACTGATAGTGATGAATCTATGAAAAGTGAACTGCTCTTTTGGCTTACTACATAGTTTATCTCTGTTGGTATGCACTGGAAGTGTCCCTACAGTACAAACGTCATATGTAGCTCAGACAGATGTGAGCGTTCTTTAAGGAGATTGAAACACCTTCCTCGTTGACAGCTTTCAGCATGGGAAGAGCACAGGCGTGTGTCAAAAGAAGAGTCAGACTGTGTTAATGAGAAAGTAGAAGTTCTCAAATTAGTATCTCATGGGCAGAGGTTTTAGCTCAATGCGCTCAGCGTTTGAAACAAACATTTTGTTAGCGCACTGTACCACAACAATTAACCATCATTTAACAGAAATGTTTTACTGTTTGTGAAGATACTTTGTGAAGATACTTCTTTCATCTGCAATCAAACCTAGTTCTCTGTGTCCCATGTGACTTCCATCTGGACCAGTCCAACTGAAACAAGGGGAATCTCTTAGTAAACGTTTCTAAAATTGAGCTGGCCTTAGTCACTTATAGAACTATTCTTCCCTCACGTAAAGTCTGTCCATCGATAACAGCATCTATGTTATGCCTGCTACCCAAGCAGGCCATCCATATTGCCTTAAGAGTTTTGATTTTATACTTTTACAGACACTGTAGTAGCTAGGGGTTAACCCAAGATTCTTGGGAAGGGGGTGTCAAAATGTTAGCCCGCTTTAGACTTAAGTGTGATCTGGGGAAGTCAGAGCAGATTTTGCGCTGAGCTCCAGAGGGTAAGGAGAGATACGACCGATAAAATAATCTGGGCCACACTGTACAGGCATCTATACTTTAAGCCAGATTTGTCACAATTTACGAGCTCAAAATCATTCAGAGGGGAAACAAATAGTAACTAACTCCACAATTTAAGGTTGAATGGTTTAGCCAGGCAAAGGCTTGATGAGGCTATATACACTGACCACAAGTTCCCACTGAAAACGTTTTCTTCATGTTAAAAAGCTTCAAGAAGGACAAACCTTGAAATATTTCTTGCCAAGATCATGGCATTCTTGTACAGCCTCAGCATCTCGTCCCAGTCCTATGAAGATTCAAAAAGGATGAGATGGAACATTTCGTCCTGGTCACTCCTACAACTCGAAGACTTCCGTAGGGGACACCAAGGGGACACCAAGGGGCCAGAATTCACTTAAGAAGAAGGCACTTGCAGTCCACCCCCAATGGATCAGCTGTTTCTTTTACACAGGGGGAGTCTTCCTTCTTTTCCTGTCCCTGAAGCTAAGAGAAGCCTACAAGTGGACAGCGGACACAGTTCATTCTTCTTCACAGACAGATCCAGAAATAACTTCCACCTTCTGTTCTTCACCAGGTCCAGTTATGTTCAAAGAGGCTAAGAAGCATGTCTTATAATGCACTCTAACTAGTGATTGATGACCATGTGTAATCCAATCCTAAACTAACTCGCGCAGTCCAGGTTGCCTACTTTTTCAGCAGTTCCAGTTTGCTTTCCTGCAACCTGTCCAAGAGTACCATACCTCTGAAAATGGTAGCACCGCTGCCCCTAAACCTCTGAACTCCTGCAAGAAGTTACTTTTTTTAAATGAGGAACTGCCCCTCCTAAACTCTCCTGACTGGTTCTGGGAAAAGGTTCCCCTCAAATAAGAGTAGAAACCGAGTATCTGGGAGAGCTCCCAGATGAAAAGTCTCCTCGCACTAAGCCATATTTAATATAAATGTGAGAAGGACCAGGGCCCAGTGTGGTCCTTTGCGATGACATCTTTATTCCTATTCTCTCCCCTGCCCTGCCCCACATTACCATCAATGACAGGGCACAGAGACTCTAGTAGAATGGTTGTTCGTCTTGTCTTACAACGGTAAAGCCTTCTGTGGCCTTCCACCATCCTACCACCTTATAATGGTCCATGAGGCCGAAGGTTTAGGACGAAACAGTGCTAAACATGCTCCAGCAGAGGAAAATCTAATAGGGGGTGGGGGGATGGGGACCTCATAGGCACAGGCAGGTCCACAGTACCAGAAAAATATCAAGGGTAAACAGAAGATTGACAAATTAGTAGGATCTGAAAATCCAGAATAAGCAATCAGTTCAGAATTGCGATGTATTGAACCACCCAATGCTTACACATAGGTTTCTCTGCAAGTGAAAGTAGTTTTTTCTTATATGTGCTACTACAGTGATTTTGGCTGCAGTCTGTCAGGCTAAATGGAAGGTCTGAAGCTATGCTTTTTCTGTCACTCATGTGGGTGGTGTAAGTCCACATATGGCATGTACCGTTTGTTCATCTAGCACATTTCTTGCAATATGTTACTGTGGCTTACCTAATATATTGATATGCCAACTACATTTAGCAAATGTTATACCATGTTTAAGCATCAGAGTCCATGCAGCATGGGGGGGTGGATGGAGGGGGAGGGGCTAAATTGCACTCTCCCTGTGCTGAGAGTCAAAATTTCAGCAAAACCGAACCAAAAAAACGTAGACAACTCAAAAAGACCTACTTTCTTACAGACATGATTGCCCATTTACATTTTGTGTGAATAGCTCAATGTCAAATTAGTAGTACTGATTTAAGTGTATTTTTTTCCAGATTCTTTGACTTCTGCAATAAGAAATTTCACACAAGCTGCCTTGGCATTTAATGTTCGGCTCCAGGACCTGAACCTAGATGAGTAAGTTTAGAAACGACGGCAGTGTCCTACGCTCATTTTTACTTTTGCAACATCGAATTAAATTGAGGTTTATGTAACATAACGTAAGCTCTCTCATTTGCACACCTTGTAAGTACTATTAGAATATTGAATTGTAGAAATAAGGCAGAGGAGTGTTGTTGGATGGTCAGTAACAGCTTCTACTTGGATTTGGCAGCAACTTTCCAAAGTTTATCTTTTTGTTCCTCCCTGTTTAGTTTAGATCATTCCATCCACTATGTTTAGAAAGTGCTAATAGGATTATGGGCTTTATGCTGCTGGCTTTACTGGTTGTTAAATGCCCTCGTCTGCAGTATACTATCTGTTATCCCGAGAGAGGGCATTTAATAAGTGGTGTACCACATGCCTGCAGGCGATAAAAGCATAGTGCTTAGCTTATGAAGATAGACACCTGATTTTAAGATCTGTGTGTAAATTGCAGGACAACGGTTCGACTCCCAGCAGAAAGGTTGGTAAAATCACCCCCTTTACTTTCGACAATAGCAAAACCTGATATTTACAATTAATCTGATACAACACCTATAATATAACAAATACAAGGACAACATGGTAACTAAAGGTTGAAAAAATCAGCTATTTGTAGTATTTGAGTTTAAATACCGAAGTGAAACAGAACTTGAGAAAAACCAGTAGAAGGAAGTGTGAAATCAAACCCCCTGAAATGTATATCCAACATTGGAATACCAGATTTATTGGAACAGCTGTTCATCTGCACACAACACTTAATGAAGTGTTTATTTTTAAAAGTATAGAGGTTAACCTGTCCTTCCTCAACCCCTCACTATTGGGTAAACCTTCCCAAAAACAAAGGTATTTACACAAATCCGGTATCCTTTTGCATTCCCTATCATGCATTCACTGCAAAGCCTTCTTTATTTTATGTATGCATGTAAGCAGCATTTGTTCATGCCTGTGTAGGCATACATATGAATACCTAAGCAAGACCTATCCGTTCTGGCGGTGATTGTCTGAATAATAATGAAACTAATACACCTATACCCAGGTACACAGAATGCTGAGTAAACTCCTTTAGATTGATGTTTTTCTGTTCCTATCTTATAACGTTGTACAGCATTTGAAAAGATGAAAACAGATGTGACAAACCCTTATAGTAAACCTACCAAACCATTCAGAAAAGTGAAAACTCGCCTTTACCATTCATTTAACATTCAAGCCCTTTAACTTTGAGATTGAAGATAGCGTCACAAATTTAACATGCATTTTGCAATACAGTTTTGGAGGTTTGGAAGTAAAATATAATGACATGATTTTTTGAGTTTACAGAAACATCATTAATGCTTTATTTCAGAATGTTCTTGAAGAGGTAAATTAAAACTGTGCTGAAATTATATTTTTCTAACAAATAAAAGAACTGTAGGCCCCTTTCACATAAAGGGAGCACTGTGAGTGCTAAGTTAAGACTATTGGCCTTATTTATATGATGAATGACATACTCAGTCACAAACATGGCGGATGTCCCTTCCAGGTACTACAAGGATGTTGTAGCCTATGGAATTTGTAATGCGGCAGATGGAATATCCTCAACATTTTGACAGAGTATCCGATCTGCCAAACTCTAAACAAGGCCCCCAGTCTCTTCCACAGTTTTGGACTGATGGGTGTATTAAATAGTTGAAGAGCTGGAGCAGTGCTATTTTGCCACCTGAGACAGTGGTAAATGGTTGCGTTTGGTGTGAAATGTAGCAGCATTTCTTTTTAAATTTCTAAAGTAAACAACAGAATATAAAACATTGTGAGCCCCAAAACCATGTTTTCATAATACGGTATTAAAAGGTGTTTGGAGCAACCCCAAGCTTAATTTACCATCAAGGACAATAAATAGTTAGAGATTACAATGTTTTGTGACCTGGCCAAGGCAGACTAGTTCTTTAGAATTTAAAAGGCTGGGTGTGTTTCTTATAAACCAGTTTGTAGTTGAGCTGACCAGTGTTGTGCATCTCTAGATGTGTGTTTCAGGATTGTTGTCCTTCTTCAGTAGAGAGTAACAAGTTGGTTTCGAGGTTCTGGAGATGCTGCTCACAGTCTTTTCAGGTCTCAGCACCACTTGTTAAGCACTGGTGCATTAACCAGAGCTCATCAGCTCAAGGGAGCCATCTCAAACAAATGAGGATGGAAGCACACTGCCTCACATCCCATCACTCAGTTCGCTCAGATGCATTATGGCAATTGGTGCCCATTTGTTTGCAAATTGACTTTTTTGTGCATCTGGCGCTTGGTCCTTACCTCCTGCTTCCCAAAAGGAGTGTTAACGATTGAATTGCTGTAGCTCTGATTTTTCCTTCAACAAGTGGAGTCATTTCCTATTCGTGTTTTGCTTTGACTCAGGGTGACTACAAGTGAATGTAATCAATCCCTAGCGAGGTCCTCTGTCGGCTGTTAATGGAACTGCATCAATAGCTAAGCTACACATCCGCATACCACCACTTGTTCCTCATAGGCATACCCACATCCCTTTCTACTATAGCTGTAACCCTTCATTTAATTTCACTGTAATTTGGAACTTCCCTTCCATTGGAACTTGTTACATTTTATTTATGTATATTAAAGTAAGTCATTCTATCTTTTTAAGATATATTTTTTCTTGGCCTCAGAAACACTAAGGGCCTGATTTAGATCTTGGCAAACGGGTTACTCCATCACGACAGTGATGGATATCCCGTCCGCTGAAATATAATGGGATATCCGCATACGATATATTGGGATTTATATTTCGACAAATGGGATATCTGCCACCATTGTGATGGAGTAAACCGTCCGCCAACATCTAAATCGGGCCCCAACTCATTTGTAAAATGTTTATGAAACACTTTACAACTGAAGAACATCCCAAATGTTCTGGGATGACCTATGGTGTGTCATGCATATATGTAAACAGCAGCATAATTTCAGGAAAACACTACATGTACACTGTAATCAATGGAACCCACATAGTTTTAGATGAGCTAAATGTTTGATTATCTAAACCACCACCAGACTCCTTCTCCCCCTCAGACCAGCGCCTGGATACTCTCACGGGTGATTTGCCACACACTGCAAATTCACATAACATAACTGCTGGTCACAAGGTTTTACATAAAACTCACCTCACTTATGCATTTCTTTATATGCAATCTAGTGTTATTCTACTTCAAATTCAATGCATCTGAACAAAACATCCTTTCTCAAATAAAGGTTGCAAAACATACAGACACTTGTAAAATAAATATGCCTAGTTGGATGCAATAAACTCCTCGGAGACTGATTCATTTGGTGAATTTTCAAGAGTCAGGCACGGTTGCATGTACAGCCTGACTGGTGCACGGCCACAAAATACCAAAGCTGCTGCTTAAGTCTCACTCTGTGGATGAGGGCTTGACTGCTGTCTCCAGCCTCACCCCACATGCCAAGCGCTCAACAGCTCCCAGCTCTCTCCATCCCTCCAAGACTGGTGTGTGATGCACCGTGGTGTGGATGGAGACAAACTCTTTTGAGCACACAGGCATAAAGAGGCAAAGTGCTGTCAGCACTGAATGGCTGAGGTCTGACCACAAATGTAAATTATGCTTGCAGCAAATCCAGCAACAAAGCTGCAGCGACTGACCCATTCCAGGTGTATGTATGTAATCCTGTGGGCTGGTCAAAAATGTAAATAGCGCTCACAGAGAATGTCAAGGGCATGGGGAAGAGGGCTACCCCATGCCCATCCATTTATTATTTTATGCATCATTTTTGTTTGTTACAATAGACAGCAAACGGATAATTCTCTATCCAACGGCAATAAAAAAGTTAATTTTTGTTACTTGCAATCGTATTCTAATTTAAAAACCCAATCCTTTCTAAGGTCAGACAACATAGGCAACAGCCAGAGTACAAGGGCAGTGTCAGTGCAAAAAAGTTTAATGTGTTCAGATTGGTCTTGTCGTGGTGCAGCCTGCGTGAAAGGTGTACCTGGACGGAGGGCATTCTGCTTATACTCTGTCTCTTTGCAGCATGTGTCTATCACTTCTATTTTTCTACCGTTTTGCCTTATTTCTTTCCTATTTCAACTTTACTACTTCTTCCCTCAGTCTTCTGTAAGAGGAGGGACATGAAATGATATCTGCAGCACTGACAATAAAGCGATTGATAGTAGTTAGATGAAATTATAATAGACTTAAAATCACCCAGCCAAAGACAACACCTTGACATGGTTGTACCAAGTTTTTGGGCATGGAAACGATGGCAACTTTTAGTCCATCTCTGAAGGTGTTTTTCAGTGCAGATGGTCACCATTTATTTTCAGCCATAAGGTTTTACCAACTTGACAGTTTTCTCCCTTTGCAAATGTTGACGATTCCCAGCTGTCCTTCACCAATGCAAAAAAATTTTTTTTCCACCGAGTGAGATAGTGTCTACTGTAATAGTGATCAGACAAGCCATAGAGGACCACTGTGCTGCAAAATCATGATTTTCATAGATGACCTAAAGTGGAAATATCACATACTGCACAAATGTCATAGATGTTTGTAAACAGCGCACAAAACAATACTTTGTGGCATAGAAAGGCAACCCCGATTAATACATACTTTTGTCTGACAAAAACACATTCTTACTGAGCAAGCAGCTCATTGCAGATAAAAAATGATCATTGAGCTACACTGCTGCTTGGCTTACCTGCATGCTGTTTCTTCAGGTTCAGTATCTGTCAAAGATGCTTCTGAGACACATGCGACTCTGCGACTGTTAGTATACAATATCGTGTGATAGATCAGCCATCATTAACATATTGTTTCTCTTATCCATCTACCTTCTTAATTGCTAAATGTGATACACTAGCTATTTGTTTATATTCCTTTTTGACTGGGAGGGTATAAGTAGACTGACATTATCTCTAGTAATTACCTACTTTGCCTGCCTAGCAGACAGTTTTGGAAGAACTCCATGTTGCACCTCTAGTAGGTTGTTTTTTTTGATTTTGTCATTTTTTTTAACGTTTTGGTCAGCCATCACTCCTGTTAAAGTAGGCAGAGAGATTATTATTCCTGCCTGTAGATAAGGATTTTTTAGAAGCTATTAAAAAGTATTTCCTCTGGTTAAGTCCCATTCTCCTCCTCAGGATCTTAACATTGTTCTGTCTAAATTAATGGCAACCCCCTTTCAATCCTTTGTTAAAGCCTCTGTACAACATCTTACATAGAAAACAGCTTTCTTAATCGCTATTACCTCTTCGAGCAGAATTCAGGCTCTATGTACTGCTGAACCTTACACGGTATTCCATAGTAATAGAGTGGTAATGAGAATACACCCTAGCTTTCTTCCTAAGGTTGTTTCAGATTTTACATTAACCAAACCATCTCTTTGCCTGCATTCTTCCCTAATTCGTCAACTCCAGCAGAAAGAACTGAAGTTATCAACCTTTGGAAGTGACATATGGAACTAAAAAGTGATTGGAATTCATACAGGCCTTGTTTGACATTGAGTACTCCTTTTTCCTCAGATGGCTCTCAATCCTCAATCTTGAAATTGGGTATGATGAATTTTCTCCAGCACTTTACTTGCTTCAAGCCTAGGCAGACATGGCAGAAACTTTTGGCACCAGTCTTTATTTCAGGCAACATATAAAACTGCCTATGAGCCACGATATCCTTCTTTGACTCCCAGTCCCCTTAAAATAGATGCCCCAGTTTAGTCACGTTCAAGCAGGTCCAGTCTGTAGATTGGTGGCTGGACTTCTCTAATCAATTCGAAGGAGATTGAACTGAGGAGCAACACAGAATCCACACAAGATCTCTCAAGTGCTGAGTCAATATGATCTTCCAGTTTAAAGAAACTATCTGTATGTGTTTGAGGTCCTGTTGACATTTGCCGTTCAATTGCAGGTGAAGATTGTCCTTGTCTGAAAAGTCAACTGTTGTGTCAATGTTTTAAATCAAGTAACAAAAGGTTGATGGGATCATTCATACCCTAACTCATGAAATATAAATAAATCAACAATGTATACTGAGAGAGATCTCCTAGTACTAAGCCTCAAAGTGTAAAAGAAAATAATTCAACACTTGTGAACACACCCACAAGACCACATTGTATGTTCACATTTATCTGAATTCTCTTCAAAGTTAAATTGTTACTTTTCATGCTGCAATAACAAGAATTGTGGCGAGCTCAAATTCAACCGAAATCCACTTGTAATTACTATGTGCATTTTTCTGCACGTTTTAAAGACAGATAATAAAAAATTGTGAAAAATATGGGGTAGTTTGTTCATAAGCAGTGTCCTGATGATGGTCTCGCATATTAATTATACAATAGACCAAAACATTGATGTCTGTCCACTACTTGCTTCTTTGAAAACCAGTTTGGCTTTCTTAATTCACTAGCTTTGCCAGTTGATAAGGATGACCTCATCTCTTTAATATAGCACAATATTGGGCAACCCAAACTACCCTTGTGGGCTTGAGTTATAAAGTTAAGAGGTAAAGATGCCTACAAGGGATTCATTCACGATTGGCAAATAGAATGACTTTATCTTAAATCTAGTGACATCTAATGACACTTGTGATAGCTTAAGGTAATTCAAGAAGAAATCAAATAGGAAAATCAATTTCAACAACCGAGCATTTAAAAAACTAGGTAATTTTATATCCAAGGAACGGGGTACAGAAATAACAATAATCAAATCAAAATAAACATTGACAATAGGGAACATATATATTAAACATACACAAATATATCCTGGTTCTCAATGTATAAAAACCATCTTCAAAGTGAGTGTGTCCTATATATAGGATTAAAGACTCAAGTTATATCAATTAACAAAAGTTAAAGACAGAGGAATGGTTTACACTTTGACTTTTCGGTCTCTGTTGTATCAAATCAGTGAGACCATCTTCAGGACAATGGTGGATCATATGGAATTTCTTGACCCCGCTAGAAACAATAACAAGAATACACATAATTCGTTGCTATCTCATTGTGATACTCAATTCAATGATCACCCGGTGAAGGTAAAAGAGATTTTATCTTACTTCTAGACTCGCACTAAGATAAAATCTCTCTTACCCTGATTTGATTGTTATTTCTGTACCCCCTTTCTCTGGATATAAAATTATCAATTTTTTCATACAATCGGTTGTTGAAATTGATTTTCCTATTTTATTTATTTTTGAATTACCTTAAGCTATCGCAACAAGTGTCATTAGATGTCACTAGATTTAAGATAGTCATTCTAATTGCAATTCTTGAATGAATCCCTTGTAGGCACCTTCCCCTCTTAAGTCATCCCTTTGATAGCATCTTATTATGGCATGTTGAATGTCTGGGCTAAAAATCTTAGCTGAAGGTATCCGATCTTCCTTAATGTACTTCTTCATTATGTTTTCCATAATTTGTTGAAGGGTCATCATGCACAGCAGAGGATGCAGTTGCCTTGTGCTACTACTGCAAGACCAGCGATACTCATACATGAATAACAGATTGTCTATCTTTCCACGTTTCACATAATTCCAATAATGGCTCATCTGGCTCATAAGGAGAAGGAAGGGATCATGGTCTGTGGTGTATTTCCCATCTAGCATAGCTTATGATGATTTCCCCTTGTACCACAATGAATGGAAACCTAACAGTGGTTTCCTTCTCGCCTCCTCATGGCAACCCCACTCCACAACCATACCATGCATAGGGTGTGGCGTGGAATCGGAAGGCTTAATGCTTGCTTTTTATTTTTTTTACTCTTTTTATTGAAGTTTACTCAATTATACATTTTGAAAAGTCGCAACAGCAAGTGACATGACATTACAAGATAAATTTCACATTAACAATCATAGGCCAGACGAACAAGTACATCATTACGGGCTTGCAGCATTTTCCTCACCAGTAGTTCTTCTCGAAGTCGTTCTGCTGCTCTGAATAGCAGGGGCACATATATGACCCCGTGAGCATTCCATTTTCCCCATATCTTGTCCTACTTTTTAGGGCAACCTCTACCTTCGTAAATGGTATTTTCCGCTACAATCGACCAGTCCATGTCTGGTTCCCATTCCTCAAGTGTTGGTGGTTCACTTGCCCCCCCATTTTCGTGCAATATTTCGTTTCACTCCCCAGAGCCTCCCAAGTTTGTTCCCTGCTATTCAGGTCTGTCTGTTCCCATACATTAAGAAGACACAGTTTGGACGTAGTCTGAAGGTCTTTGCTGCATATCATTCACAACTGAGTCATCACAGACTCCCAATATCGCTGAATGACTGGACATGCCCACAGTATGTGGTAAAACGTACCCTCTTGTGCACAAAGCCTTCTACATGTAGGGTCGTCTTTACGTCTCATTTTTGGCAAGGTATCACAAGAAAGATAGGACCGGTGAAGAATTGAGAGTTGGATTAATTTTAACGATAAAGCCCTTGATAATATGCCCCATAGTTTTATGTAGCCAGACCCCAAATGGCCTCCAGCGATTGATAACCAAACTGTTGAAATGCACAGAGGCACTCGGACTACTAAACTACAATAAAACAAAGGTTATCTGTTTCTCCACTATCACGAATAGCCATAACAAAAAACATAACTGGTTCGCAGCAGAGAACAGAATAGAGCAGGTTGGCTCATACAAATATTATGGGGTGGTGGTAGACTCCAAATTAACATTCAAAGACCATCTAACCAAAAGATGAGCCCAGGCGAATAAACTGTGCTTTGCACTAAACACACTTCGATCAAAACTAAGGTGCCCGTGCAATTCCTACCTTCGTCAAGTAATTGCCGCCAAGTTTCTCCCAACACTCACTTACAGCTCTGAACTTTTTAAAGACAATGATGCAAATTTCCTGAATTTACAACAATCCAGTCTTTTTAAACAAATTTTCAGAATCCCGCAATCCACCTCTCAGGCGCAGGTTCGACTGGAATTTGGGCTATTTAATCAACTGCCGGTAAGGTCAGCAGCAATAATCAAGCTGTGCTGGAGGATGAGAGCAGCACATGAAGAATCCTTGGTAGGTCTCTGCTGGTCAGAACTAAAGAACCAGCCTAAAAGTAAGAATGACTGGCCAACAGCGCTTCAGCTAGCGTTAACCGCCCTCAATCTGCATGAAGCATGGGGCATAAACACCAGCTTCCCCGCATTAAAAAAAATTGCAAATAAAGCTGCAAATCAGAAAGCCTGGTCATTGGCTGAAGCAGCGCTCGCAAATACATGGATGGACGGTTTAATCTTCGTATGGGGTCTGGTTGCCGCGGCCGTATCTCGTACATCATATAACTCCAACAATACAGCACTCACTACTCCTTATCCGAATGGGAGCTTTTTCCTCAAAAGATCATGTTCCAACATGGAGACAAACCTGGCCGACTAATTTGTGCCGACTATGAGAGTGCGGAAGAAACAGTCCAACATTTTTTGTGCATTTGCCCAGCCGTCAGTCAATGTAGACGACAACTTCTACTTCCAGCTCTCCGATTACTCCGGAAAAGATCCTGTTGTCCCACCGTAATGGCCTTATTAAATAGTCAGACGCCGCAGCTCTCATGCAGGACAACAAAGTTCCTCCAACAAGTTAGCAAACTATTATAAACGCAGCAGAGGAGAGGGTCCTGTACAAACTAATTCCACAACACAGATGCATGTGAATCAGAAGAAACATAGAACATTAAGCGATTTGATTGCACAGATTTTCAACTTAACGTGGTCAAACATCAAAGGGTTGCACAGGGCATTGCTTAGTCCAAAGTCGTTCTCTTGTAATTGCATGCAACCTAGGACCAACTGCATGCAATAACCGAGCCCATCTCGCTCACTCAAAATTCATAGCAGGGATGTAAATAATATTGAATCACAATGTTTGCGCAGTGAACCCCAGCTTTGGAACAGCTCTAGACAGCACAATGCATTCTTATAATCTTTGAAAAAGAGGACAGTGTATACTCCGCATATTTTGCACATCGAATCGACTTTACTGTTTTTAGATACAATACGTATTAAGTCTCATTTGCATACTCAAAATTAATAGTAGGGATTTTTACATTGTTGAATCCTTAAATTTTGTTTTGTGGCAGCTCCAGATAGCACAGTGCACTTTTATAATCTTAGAAAAAGAGGACAGAGTACACTTTGCATAGTTTGCACATAAAATCAACTTGACTGTTTTTAGAAGTTTTTAGCTTTAATATGTATTATGTTTCATGTCAAGACCAATGTCTGAATTCTCCAGCTTCGGCCAGCGCCATGTATTTTGCTGTTTTAAATAATGCAACAGTGTGGATTATTTTAACACAAGGAATTAATGTGTTGCACAATGTTAACTCAGTCCATATGTTAAATTGAAAACTCTGTTGCCTTTGGCTTATCCTATACTAAATTGTAATGGTTTTAATTAACTACACAATAAAAGAAAATACCAAAAAAAAACAATATATATCATGGGTATTGCCCTACGGCCCATATAGTAGGTCAGTAGCCTGTCTTCTAGTGTGACGTCTCTGGGAGGTCTGTACCTTGTGGGATGGCCACCATAAGAGCATGCTTTATTTGTAGATATCAATATTTTTCGGTGACTGCCATGTCATAGGCTCGTTCTAGATCCACAAATGGTATTACTGTTCCGTTGGAACATAGATCTTCAACTTTAGAGATGCCTATTGTATCCCATTTGTCGAATCTCGAGCATCTGATTAGCGTACCGAGCCTTTCTGCCTCCCAGAGGGGCATGGATTGGGTCACTTTATTATGCCACCCAAGCCTTTTGGTCACCCGGTGCCAGTGAGTAATTGTTTGTTGTGTTGGGTCTGTTAGATGTTGATGTTTAGGATTTGTGTATAGGGCTTGTCTATAGTCTCTGGGACCCATGAGTAGCCTATCCTTCTGGTATGCCTGGTCTTGACATGATCGGTGTACCCACTGGTTGACCACTGCTAGTTGGGCTGCCCAGTAATAAATCTGGATATCAGGTAGGGCGATCCCACCGTCGTACCATCCTTTCGTGAATTTCTTTGTTGCGATACGTCGGGGTTTACGTTCCAGAGCAGGTTCTTATTTCACTCTCTATGGCCTTGAAATATGTTTCGGGAACTTGAAATGGTGTGTTTTGCAGGGTGTATAGGAATCATGGCAATGCCATCATTTTAAAAAGAGAATCCCGGCCTAACAGGGATAATGGTAATGATCTCCAGTGTCTTTCGTCACTTTGCAATCGTGTTAGGTGGGGTAAGCAGATTGTGCTTATAGAAGAGGTCTGGATCTGTTGTGGCAAAGATCCTCAAATATCGGAAGCTGTCGATCACCACTGTCACCGTAATTTCATTTATCGCAAATTTGCGGGTGGACCCACGACAAAATAAAAAAAGATGCACGAGCTGCTGGGCATCTTTTTTATGAAGCCCCTATGTGGGCCAAATCCCTGGGGCATGAGGGCATATAGTGATGGAGAGGGGCTCATTGGGTCCCCCTCCTAGGATTTGAAAAGCCCCGGGGACCGCCACCTCCCCGGGGCACTGAACAATACAAATGCCCCCCCCTGCAGCCCCGTGGACCACCACATCCCCAGGGCAATAAATGTAAATTACTGGCGGGGGAGCTGCACGTCTCCTCTGCTGCCCCGGTGACCACCACTTCATCTAGAAAAAAAATTATTTGAAAAAAAGCATGGCAACTCGCCGGAGGCCCTGCCCCCTTTCTCCACCACTCTAGAAACGCACCTCCTGGCGTGCTGTTGGTTGGGGGATGAGGTCCCCTTGCCTCCAGAGGCTCCATGGGGCAAACAACCCCTCCTGTTACCTCCAGTGTCCCACACAGCGATATTTCTGAGAGTTTGTCAGAGGCCATACCCCCTTTCTCCACCACTCTGCAAACACATCACTGCCACACTACTGGTTGGAAATTAATTCCACTTTACTCCTGAGGGACTTATTTCCCCAACCAGTAGTGCGCCAGGAGACATGTTTGCAGAGTGGTGGAGAAAAGGGTCATGGTTACCGAAAACCTCTCAGCAATCTTGCTGTGTGGGACTTACTGAAGGTAACATGAGCGGTAGTTGGCCCCCAAGGACCCTCAAAAGCCAAGGAGACTTCATCTGGTTACCTCCAGTATGTTCCACACAGCAGAATTGCTAAGAAGTCTTCAGACGCCATGCTCCCTTTCTCCACCACTCTGCAAACGCAGCTCCTGATGCACTGCTGATTGGGGGATGAAGTCCACTTCACTCCTGAGGGACCGTGGGGGCCAGGAATCCCTCCTGGTACTACCTGTAAGTCCTACACAGGGTTATTCCTGAGAGCTGGTCGGTGGCCCCACCACCTTTCTCCACCACTTCACAAACATGACTACTACTTAAAAAAACCGCAGAAATTCATTAAAAAAAAACAAAGGTTACAGGGACGCAATAGTTAGGAATTAGTGTTTATAAAATCTTTGACATTCACTAAAAAAAAAAAAGTTACAGGGACGTTATAGTTTGGAAATGGAATTTAAAAAAAACTTAGAAATCCAGTAAAAAACCAAAGGATACAGAGACATTATAGTTAGGCTCAGGTTTCAATCATACAAAACCAGTGAAATTCAGCCGTTATAGTTAGTGAGCTAATTATAACTCGCGTCCCCGCAATTCACTGCTTATGACCTTACATATTACATCACTCATGACATGGTCAGTGACATCACTGATTACATCATCGACAAAATCACTGATGCACCCACTCACACCCCCATAGAACCTTTCATACACCCACTCAACCATTCACAAACCCATACCAGTACTTACACACCCACTCACCGATTCATAGATCTACACACACATCTGCTCACTCACCCATACAGATACTCATACACCCACTCAGTCATTAATACAGCCACTGACCTATCCACTCATAAACCCATACAGCCACTCACTGAGTCAGTCCCCATAGAGCTACTCACATTCCTAGTCACTCACCCATACATTCAATCACACAGCCACTTACAAACCCCTACAGATACCAACACACACACTCACATACTCATACAGATAATAAAACACATACTCACTCACCTATACAGTCACTGACACAAGCACACACTCACCCATACAGCTACTCTCACATTCACTTACTTACCCATACAGTCATTCATATGCCCCATCACTCACCTATACTGCCTTTCACATCCCCAGTTACTCATCCATATACCAGACATATCCATGTACTCACCCACACAGCCATACACACACTCACTCATATAGCCCCTCACACATGCACTCACTAACCCATACATCCACTGACTCACCCACTCACTCATCCATACAGGCAGTCACATACCCTCTCACCCACCCACACAGACACTCAGACACCCATAGAGGTACTTAGACAACCAATCACTCACCCATAAAGAAACAGACATACCCACTCACCACCCATACAGCCACTTGGGCACCAACTGACAGACTGATACAGACATTCACACAACCAGTCACTCCCTCATTCTGTCACTGAGACACCTAATTACTCACTTATACAGTCAGGCACGCACCCACTGAATCATCCAAACAGGCACTCGTACACCCACTGATTCACCAACACACCTTGGTGTGAATATATATATATTCACTGATAAAAACACAGGTTTCAGGGACGTTATAGTTAGTTGGACATATTACTCGTACAAAACCAGAGAAATTCAGCCCGGGGCCTGCTCTCTCCCCAGCAGCTCCGCTGTGGTCTGCTCTGCCGCACATCCACTGAGCCCCACCCAGGTAGGGTTTGAGACCCCGCTGCGCCTCGCGCCCACCTATGATGGTATTTGGTAATTGTGCCTGCCCCCGCTTGTTGTGATTCTTGATTGTAGCTTTTACCCACTCGTTGTGATCTTGTTCATTGCATTCCGCCCACTTGTCGTCATTCATTTCCATTTCTCTGTTCTGTTCACTGTGCCCATTGTGTGATCTTTGTTCATTGCATTCTGCCCATTTTGTTGTCATTCATTCACTTCAAGGTTCTGTTCATTGTGCCCATCCGTGTTTTGTTTTTTGTCAGTTTCACTTGCCTTTTTCCCACCACTGCCCCTGTGACCCCTCCCCACTCCCGCCTCCCAGCTGCTTGTCCCGCCCCCTCCCCTACTTAATGGCGGCCGCTGCGGGGGAGCGCGAGCAAGACCTCTGACCCCGGTCCGAGGCCTGCTCTCTCCCCAGCAGCTCCGCTGTGGTCTGCTCTGCCGCACATCCACTGAGCCCCACCCGGGTAGGGTTCGAGACTGCGCTGCGCCTCGCGCCCACCTTTGATGGTATTTGGTAATTGTGCCTGCCCCGCTTGTTGTGATTCTTGATAGTAGCTTTTACCCACTCGTGATCTTGTTCATTGCATTCCGCCCACTTGTCGTCGATCATTTCCATTTCTCTGTTCTGTTCACTGTGCCCATTGTGTGATCTTTGTTCATTGCATTCTGCCCATTTTGTTGTCATTCATTCACTTCCCGGTTCTGTTCAATGTGCCCATCCATGTTGTTTTGTTTTTTGTCAGTTTCACTTGCCTTTTTCCCACCGTTCCCGCCACCGCCCCTGTGACCCCTCTCCCGCTCCCGCCTCCCAGCTGCTCGTCCCGCCCCCCTCCCCTACTTAATGGCGGCCGCTGCACGGTCTCGCAGCGGACGCGTGCAGTAGGCGCGCTGCTGGTGCGCCAAAGGTGCTCCTAAGGCAAGCCCATCTGCGACCCGACTGCAGCCAGGGACCCTGCATCTCGACCCACCCACCACTACAGCACAACCACGCTCCATGCACTCAACCCCGGAAGACTCAGAGACTGCCAACAGGCCACGCCAAACATGACCCACGGCCAGTTCTCCTTCCTTCACTTCCGCCAGACCTTCACCACCACCCCGGCCACCAACACAGGCAACACAAACACTGACGACACCCTAGGATGCATCCTCCTCAACGTGCGCTCCCTGCACAAACTCGCAGTGGAGATCTCGACTCTCTATCGCCCGACATCGCCTTCTTCACAGAGACCTGGACCAATGCCTCCCCGCCCCCGTCATCAACACCGCCATCCCCCACGGATACAAGATCCAGAGGAAGGACCGCCCCAACCACCCAGGAGGGGGCCTCGCCATTGTCCACAAGAACCCCCTCCGACTCACCACCTCCAGCGAATCCTTCCCCTCCGCTGAACACCTGCACTTACAGATCCGGACTAGCCCCAACTCCACACTCCGCAGAACCCTCATCTACAGACCCCTTTGCCGCCACCATCGCCGACCTCATCGCACCCCATGCCATCGCCTCTATGAACTACATGCTCATCAAAGACCTGAACTTCCACCTAGACAACGCCAGCGACCCCAACTCCACCACCCTCCGTGATAACCTCGCCAACATCGGACTCAAGCAACTAGTCACCACCCTCACCCACAGAGCAGGACACACCCTCGACCCCATTTTCACTGCAGGAAACAGTATTCGCTTCAGCCACACAATGCATCCCCCATGGACCGACCACCACTGCGTACACTTCACCGTCGACAAACCCAAGGCACCCAAACCAGCCCCGCGCCCACCACGAAGGAACTGGAGCAAGGTCACCGATGAGCAACTCAACTTCACCCTCACCCGAGACAACCACACCTCGGCACCCGACGCCAACGCCGCAGCCAGAGAACTCCACATTTGGATCTCCAACTGCGCAGACAAGCTCGCCCCGCTACGTAAACCCAACAAATAGCGCCCCAGGAAAGCCGCATGGTTCACCACCGATCTCCAAGAATCCAGACGCACCTGCAGACGCCTGGAGAACAACTGTAGGAACACTAAGACACCCGAAAGCTACACCACTTACAAGAACGCCCTGACGGACTACCACGACCAAATTAGAACCACCAAGAGGACTTTCATCCACAACAAAATTCTCGCCAACTCCACCAACTCCAAAGAACTCTTCAGTGTCATCCAGGAATTCACCAACCCCCGCAGCGAAGCCACAGACATCACCCCGTCCCAAGACCTCTGTGACAAGCTTGGAGCCTACTTCCACCTCAAGATCAAAAACCTCTTCAACAACTTCATTGACCTTCCTCCAGACGCCACAGCAGACCGGCTCCCCAGACACACCGGCCAGCACAACATCTCCACCTGGACTCCGATCACGACCGAAGACACCGCCTCGACCATGAAAGGCATCCACTCGGGGGCCCCCATGGACCCCTGCCCTCACACATCTACCACAGAGCCACCACCGCCATCGCACCCGAACTACAACGCACCATCAACAGGCACCTTCCCAGACAACTGGAAACGCGCTGAAGTCAGGCCCCTGCTCAAAAAGCCCACAGCCGACCCCACCGACCTCAAGAACTACCGACCCATCTCACTCCTCCCCTTCGCGGCCAAAGTAGCAGAAAAGACAGTCAACAGGAAACTGACACGATTCAACGAAGACAACGCCATCCTCAACCCCTCTCAATCCGGATTCCGAAGCAACCCCAGCACCGAGACCGCCCTACTTGCCACCACAGACGACATCCGCGCCCTCCTGGACCAGGGCCACTCCGCAGCCCTTATCCTACTGGACCTATCAGCAGCCTTCGACACCGTCTGCCACCGCACACTCATCGCCAGACTACACGAAGCCGGCATACAAGGAACAGCTCTGGACTGGATCCGATCATTCCTCACCGGAAGAAGCCAAAGAATCAGACTGCCACCCTTCCTCTCCGATCCCACGAGAATCACCTGCGGAGTCCCACAAGGATCCTCGTTGAGTCCGACCCTCTTCAACATCTACATGGCCCCCCTCGCCACCATCGTATGACAACACGGCCTCAACATCGTATCCTACTCTGACGACACCCAGCTCATCCTCTCCCTCACCAAAGACCCCACCACCGCCAGACTCAACTTCCAGAAGGAAATGCAGGACGTCACAGTCTGGATGACCAACAGCTGCCTAAAACTCAACGCCGAGAAGACAGAAGTCCTCGTCCTTGGAACCGCCCCTTCAGCATGGGACAACACCTGGTGGCTGACTGCCCTCGGTAGCCCACCTACCCCATCGGGCCACGCCAAGAACCTCGGCATCGTACTCGACTCATCCCTCACCATGAACCGGCAGGTCAACGCCGTCACCTCCGGCTGCTTCAGCACCCTCCGAATGCTCCGTAAGACCTTCAAATGGATCCCCCCTGAGTCAAGGAAGACAGTCACCCACGCACTCATCACCAGCAGACTGGACTATGGAAACGCACTCTACGCCGGCATAAACAAGACCCTACTCCGTAAGCTGCAGAGGATACAGAACACCGCCGCCAGACTCGTCCTCAGCATCCCCCGACACGAACACATCAGCCAACACCTACGAAAGCTCCACTGGCTCCTCGTGGAGAAAAGAGTCACATTCAAGGTCCTCACCCACTCCTACAAATGCCTACACAACACCGGACCCAAATACCTCAACGACAGAGTCAACTTCCACGCACCAAAAAGAAACCTCCGGTCTTCCAACCGCGCACTGGCCGAAACCCCGCTCATCCACAGAGCCCGAGCAGGCGGAAGATCCTTCTCTCACATTGCAGCCAAAACCTGGAACGAACTCCCGGCAGACATCAGACGCGCCCCCTCCCTGAACACCTTCAGGAAGGCTCTCAAGACCTGGCTCTTTGGCTAAACAGACTCGCGGACCCCCCTCAGCGCCTTGAGACCCTCACGGGTGAGTAGAATGCTTACAATCCCCCTGATTGATTGATTGATGGAGTTGAGCTAACTATAAATTGCGCCCCCGCAATGCACTGCTGATGACATCACAAATTACATCACTCATGACATGGTCGGTGACATCACTGATGACATCACTGATGACATCTCAAATGACATCTCTGATGACCTCATCCAGTGACTGAGTGTTTCTAAAAAGTTTAAATATGTTTTATATATATATATAAATATATATATGCCAAGGTGTATTGAAGAATGAGTGGGTGTATCAGTGTCTGAATGGATGATTTAATAGGTGCATGACTGACTGTATAAGTGAGTGATTAAACATGTCTTACTAATACATGGGTGACTGACTAATCTGTATGAATGTCTGTATCAGATTGTCAGTTGGTGTGTAAGTGGCTGCTTGGGTTGGTGAGTAGCTACATGAGTGTCTATATGGGTTTTTGATTGGTTGTCTGAGTACCTAAATGGGTGCCTCAGTGTCTGTGTGGGTGGGTGGGGTGGGTGTGACTCCCTGCATGGATGTGTGAGTGGGTGATTCACTGGGTGTATGGGTTCAAGAGTGCATCTGTGAGGGACTGTATGGGTGGGTGAGTGTGTGTATGGCTGTGTTGGTGAGTGAATGGATGTCTCAGTGGTACATGTGTGAGTAACTACATATGTGAAAGGCAGTATATGTGAGTGTTGGAGTATATAAATGATTATATGTGAGAGTGAGTGATTGTGAGAGTGGCTGTATGGATGAGTGTGTGCTTGTGTCAGTGATTGTATAAGAGGGTAAGTATGTGTTAGTATTTGTATAAATAAGTGAGGTGGTGTGTGTATAACTGTGTAGGTGAGTAAATGTGAGTGTGATTGATTCTTTGCATGACTGACTAGCTGTGTGAATAACTCTATGGGTGAGTGGTGGTGTGTGAGTGTCTGTATGGGTGTATGAGTGCATATGATAGTGGCTGTATTGATGAGTGACTGCATGTATGAGTGACTGTATGGGCGAGGGAGTAGATGTGTGTGTCGACCTAGGAATCAGTGAGTGGGTATGTAGTAACTGGTATTGGTGTGTGTATGGTTTCAAGAATGGCAGTCTGTATTTTAGAGTGGGTGACTCAAATGTTATATTAGGCTGTGAGGAGGTGCATCAGTTTATCACATGGATGATGTCATCAGTGATGTCATCAGTGATGTCATTAGTGATGTCATTTGAGATGTCATCAGTGATGTCACTGACCATGTCATGAGTGATGTAATATGTGATGTCATCAGCAGTGCATTGCGGGGGCACGAGTTATCGTTAGCTCAACTAACTATAACGGCCGAATTTTTCTGATTTTGTACGAGTGAAATGTCCAACTAACTATAACGTCCCTGAAACCTGTGGTTTTTTCAGTGAATTTCTATGGTTTTTTAAATGCTAATTTCTAACTATAATGTCCCTGAAACCTATGGTTTTTTCAGTGAATTTCTATGGTCTTTTAAATGATCATTTCTAACTATAACATCCCTAAAACCTATGGTTTTTCAGTGAATTTCAAAGGTTTTTTAAATGCTAATTTCTAACTATGCCTACATAGGTAGGACATGTGCAAAAAGAGGAAGAAAGGCACAGAAAGAAGCTAGAGAAGTGCAGAAAGAGGAAGAAAGGTGCAGAAAGAGGAAGAAAGGTGCAGAAAGAAGCAAGAGCAATGCAGAAAGAGGCAACAGAAGTCCAGAAAGAGGAAGAAAGAAGAAAGAGATGTGCAGAAAGAACCATCAGAGGTGCAGAAAGAGGCCAACTTTGACTGTACCTTACAACAGACTCAGACAAAGTACCCTAATCACTAATCCTTCTCCGAAGATGTCTTAAACCTCATTTTTCTCTTGAAGGTTCACTATTAATCGACTGCTCAGAATGTTAGGCCTACCAAATATAAAACAGCAATCCTAAGCATATCACTGTTGTAAGTCTGACCAAGTTTGTGAAGTTATGCATGCGTGTCTATGCTTTTACCTAGTGACATGTTAAATGGAAATAAACATACAAACACTTGAATACCTGTGTTTCAAACAGCATATTCTGTAAATTTGTGTAAAAAAATGTGTATGCATTTCTTTCTGCTCATAATACAGGGTGCATGGGTATTCAATAGTATATTTGATGGGCTCTATAACACCTATATACATAAGACATGTCTGCCTGTGCAACTGAATGACAGAGCAGAACTGAGAAGATTTGACCATCTATAGGAAAAGTTACCCGCTTTTTAAGCTACCATCTTCAGATGCATAACACATGTAAGAATACATATACAAGTAGACATATACCTCAGTCAAGACAGCACACAGACCTTTAAACTTGACAGCTTGCACTTCCCATTTGACTAAAGAAAGAGGCGAGAGAAGTTCAGAAAGAAGCAAGAGAGTTGCAGAAACAGGCAAAAGAGGTACAGAAAGAGGGAACGGGTGTAGAGAGAGGCAAGAGAGATGCAGAAAGAGGGAAGAGGGGTGCATAAAGAGGCAAGAGTGGTGCAGAAATTTGCAAGAGAGGTGCAGAAAGAAGCAAGAGCAGTGCAGAAAGAACCAACAGAGGTGCAGAAGGAACCAACAGAGGTGCAGAAGGAGGCAAGAGGGGGGCGCAGAAAAAGGCAAGAGAAGTGCAGAAAGAGGCAACAGAGGTGCAGAAGGAGACAAGAGAACTGCAGAAAGAGGCAAGAGAGTTGCAGAAAGAGGCAAGAGAGGTGCAGGAAAAGGGAACAGAGGTGCAGAAAGAGGCAAGGGGGTACAGAAATAGGGAAGACGGGTGCCGAAAGAGGCAAGAGGAGTGCAGAAAGAAGCAAGAGAAGTGCAGAAAGGGAAGATGTGTGCAGAAAGAGGCACGAGGGGTGCAAAAAGAAGCAAGAGAAGTGCAGAAAGAAGCAAGAGAAGTGCAGAAAGATGCAACAGAGGTGCAGAAGGAGGCAAGAAAAGTGCAGAAAGAGGCAAGAGAGATGCAGAAAGAGGCAAGAGGAGTGCAGAAAGAAGCACGAGAGGTGCAGAAAGAAGCAAGAGAAGTGCAGAAAGATGCAACAGAGGTGCAGAAACAGGCAAAAGAGGTGCAGAAAGAAGCAAGAGCAGTGCAGAAAGAACCAACAGAGGCGAAGAAGGAGGCAAGAGGGGTGCAGAAAGAGGCAAGAGGGGTGCAGAAAGAAGCAAGAGAAGTGCAGGAAGAAGCAACAGAGGTGCAGAAAGAGGCAGGAGGGGTGCAGAAAGAGGCAAGAGAAGTACAGAAAGAAGCAACAGAGGTGCAAAAAGAGGCAAGAGAGGTGCAGAAAGAAGCAACAGAGGTGCAGAAGGAGACGAGAACTGCAGAAAGAGGCAGGAGAGTTGCAGAAACAGGCAGAGGTGTAGAAAAAGGGAACAGGGTTGCAAAAAGAGGCAAGAGGTACAGAAAGAGGGATAAGGGGTGCAGAAAGAAGCAACAGATGCAAAAAGGAGAACAGGGTTGGAGAAAGTGGCAAGACGGGTGCAGAAGGAAGCAAGAGAGGTGCAGAAAGAAACAAAAGAATTGCAGAAAGAAGGCACAGAGGTGCAAAAAGAGGCAAGAGGGGTACAGAAAGAGGTACGGGTGCAGAAAGAAGCACAAGTGGTGCAGAAAGAAGCAAGAGAGGTGTAGAAAGAAGCAAGAGAGGTGTAGAAAGAAGCAAGAGGAGTGCAGAAAGAAGCAACAGAGATGCAGAAAGAGGCAAGAGGGGTGCAGAAAGAGGGAAGAGGGGTGCAGAAAGGCACGAGGGGTGCAGAAAGAAGCAAGAGATGTGCAGAAAAACAAAAGAAGTGCAGAAAGAAGGAACAGAGTTGCAGAAAGAGGCAACAGGGGTGAAGAAAGAGGCAACGGGGTGCAGAAAGAGGGAAGAGGGGTGGAGAAAGAGGCAAGGGGGTAGAGAAAGAAGCAAGAGAGCTGTAGAAAGAAACAAAGCAAGTGCAGAAAGAAGGAACAGAGGTGCAGAAAGAGGCAACAGTGGTGCAGAAAGAGAGACGAGGGGTGGAGAAAGAGGCAAGGGGGTGCAGAAAGAAGCAAGAGAGCTGCAAAAAGAAACAAAGCAAGTGCAGAAAGAAGGAACAGAGGTGCAGAAAGAGGCAAGAGAAGTTCAGAAAGAAGCAACAGAGATGCAAAAAGGGAGAACAGGGTTGGAGAAAGTGGCAAGACGGGTGCAGAAGGAAGCAAGAGAGGTGCAGAAAGAAACAATAGAAGTGCAGAAAGAAGGAACAGAGGTGCAGAAAGAGGCAAGAAGAGTGCAGAAAGAGGTAAGGGTGCAGAAAGAAGCACAAGTGGTGCAGAAAGAAGCAAGAGTGGTGCAGAAAAGCAAGAGGAGTGCAGAAAGAAGCAACAGATGCAGAAAGAGGCAAGAGGGGTGCAGAAAGAGGGAAGAGGGGTACAGAAAGAGGCACAAGGGGTGCAGAAAGAAGCAAGAGATGTGCAGAAAGAAACAAAAGAAGTGCATAAAGAAGGAACAGAGGTGCAGAAAGAGGCAACAGGGGTGAAGAAAGAGGCAACAGGGGTGCAGAAAGAGGGAAGAGGGGTGGAGAAAGAGGCAAGGGGGTGTAGAAAGAAGCAAGAGAGCTGTAGAAAGAAACAAAGCAAGTGCATAAAGAAGGAACAGAGGTGCAGAAAGAGGCAAGAGGGGTGCAGAAAGAAGGAAGATGGGTGCAGAAGCAGGCAAGAGGGTGCAGAAAGAAGCAAGAGAGGTGCAGAAAGAAACAAGAAGCACAGAAAGAAGGAACAGAGGTGCAGAAAGATGCAAGAGGGGTGGAGAAAGAGGGAATAGGGGTGCAGAAAGAAGCAAGAGAGGTGCAGAAAGAAGCAACAGATGTGCAGAAAGAGGGAACAGGGGTGGAGAAAGAGAAGAGAAGTGCAGAAACAAGCAACAGAGATGCATAAAGGGGTAAGGGGTGGAGAAAGAGGCAAGAGGGGTGCAGAAAGAAGCGAGAGGTGCAGAAAAAACAAAAGAAGTACAGAAAGAAGGAACAGAGGTGCAGAAAGAGGCAAGAGGTGTGCAGAAAGAGGGAAGAGGGATGCAGAAAGAAGCGAGAGGTGCAGAAAGAAACAAAAGAAGTGTAGAAAGAAGGAACAGAGGTGCAGAAAGAGGCATGCATAAAGAGGGGTATGAAAGAGGCACGAGGGGTGCAGAAAGAAGCAACAGATGTGCAGAAAGAGGGAACAGGGGTGGAGAAAGAGACAAGAGAAGTGCAGAAAGAAGGAACAGATGTGCAGAAAGAGGCAAGAGTAGTGCAGAAAGAGAGAGGAAGGGTGCAGTAAGAGTCACAAGTGGTGCAGAAAGAGGGAAGAGGGGTGCAGAAAGAGGCAACAGGGGTGCAGAAAGAGAGGCGAGGGGTGGAGAAAGAGGCAAGGGGGTGCAGAAAGAAGCAAGAGAGCTGCAAAAAGGGAGAACAGGGTTGGCGAAAGTGGCAAGACGGGTGCAGAAGGAAGCAAGAGAGGTGCAAAAAGAAACAAGAAGTGCAGAAAGAAGGAACAGAGGTGCAGAAAGAGGCAAGAGGGGTGCAGAAAGAAGCACAAGTGGTGCAGAAAGAAGCAAGAGAGGTGTAGAAAAAAGCAAGAGGAGTGCAGAAAGAAGCAACAGAGATGCAGAAAGAGGCAAGAGGGATGCAGAAAGAGGGAAGAGGGGTGCAGAAAGAGGCATGAGGGGTGCAGAAAGAAGCAAGAGATGTGCAGAAAGAAACAAAATAAGTGCAGAAAGAAGGAACAGAGGTGCAGAAAGAGGCAACAGGGGTGAAGAAAGAGGCAACAGGGGTGAAGAAAGAGGCAACGGGTGCAGAAAGAGGGGTGGAGGAACGCAATGGGGTGTAGAAAGAAGCAAGAGAGATGTAGAAAGAAACAAGAAGTGCAGAAAGAAGGAACAGGTGCAGAAAGAGGCAACAGGGGTGCAGAAAGAGACGAGGGGTGGAGAAAGGCAAGGGGGTGCAGAAAGAAGTAAGAGCTGCAAAAAGAAACAAAGCAAGTGCAGAAAGAAGGAACAGAGGTGCAGAAAGAGGGAAGAGGGGTGCAGAAAGAGGCAAAAGGGGTGCAGAAAGAAGCGAGCGGTGCAGAAAAAAACAAAAGTGCAGAAAGAAGGAACAGAGGTGAGGAAAGAGGCAAGAGGGGTGCAGAAAGGCAAGAGGGGTGCAGAAAGAAGGAAGAGGGGTGCAGAAGCAGGCAAGAGGGTGCAGAAAGAAGCAAGAGAGGTGCAGAAAGAAACAAGAAGTGCAGAAAGAAGGAACAGAGGTGCAGAAAGAGCAATAGGGGTACAGAAAGAGGGAATATGGGTGCAGAAAGCAGCAAGAGAGGTGCAGAAAGAAACAAAAGAAGTGCAGAAAGAAGGAACAGAGGTGCAGTAAGAGAAGAGGGGTTCAGAAAGAGGGAAGTGGGGTGTGAAAGAGGCATGAGGGGTGCAGAAAGAAGAAAGAGGTGCAGAAAGAAGCAACAGATGTGCAGAAAGAGGGAACAGGGGTGGAGAAAGAGACAAGAGAAGTGCAGAAACAAGCATCAGAGATGCAGAAAGGGGTAAGGGGTAAGGGGTGGAGAAAGAAGTGAGAAAAGTGAAGAAAGAAGGAACAGAGGTGCAGTAAGAGGCAAGAGGGGTGCAGAAAGAAGGGACAGAGGTGCAGAAAGTAAGAGGTGCAGAAAGAGGGATGAGGGGTGGAGAAAGAAGCAAGAGAAGTGCAGAAAGAAACAAAAGAAGTGCAGAAAGACGGAACAGAGGTGCAGAAAGAGGCAAGAGGTGTGCAGAAAGAGGGAAGAGGGGTGCAGAAAGAAGCAAGAGGTGCAGAAAGAAGGAACAGAGGTGCAGTAAGAGACAAGAGGGGTGCAGAAAGAAGCAACAGATGTGCAGAAAGAGCGAACAGGGGTGGAGAAAGACAGGAGAAGTGCAGAAAGAAGGAACAGATGTGCAGAAAGAGGCAAGAGTAGTGCAGAAAGAGAGAAGAAGGGTGCAGTAAGAGTCACAAGAGGTGCAGAAAGAGGCACGAGGGGTGCAGAAAGAAGTGAGAAAAGTGAAGAAAGAAGGAACAGAGGTGCAGTAAGAGGCAAGAGGGGTGCAGAAAGAAGGGACAGGTGCAGAAAGGTAAGAGAAGTGCAGAAAGAAGCAACAGAGGTGCAGTAAGAGGGATGAGGGGTGGAGAAAAAGGCAAGAGAAGTGCAGAAAGAAGCAACATAGATGCAAAAAGGGAACGGGTGGAGAAAGTGGCAAGAGGGGTGCAGAAAGATACAAGAGAGGTACAGAAAGAAATAAAAGAGCAGAAGGAGGCAAGAGGGGTGCAGAAAGAGGCAAGAGAAGTGCAGAAAGAAGCATCAGAGGTGCAGAAGGAGACGAGAACTGCAGAAAGAGGCAAGCGAGTTGCAGAAAGAGGCAAGAGAGGTGCAGAAAAAGGGAACAGGGGTGCAGAAAGAGGCAAGAGGGGTACAGAAAGAGGGAAGACGGGTGCCGAAAGAGGCAAGAGGAGTGCAGAAAGAAGCAAGAGAGGTGCAGAAAGAGGCAAGAGGGGTGCAGAAAGAGGCAAGAGAAGTACAGAAAGAAGCAACAGAGGTGCAAAAAGAGGCAAGAGAGGTGAAAGGTGAAAGAGGGAAGAGGGGTGCAGAAAGAGGCAAGAGGGGTGCAGAAAGAGGCAAGAGGGGTGCAAAAAGAAGCAAGAGAGGTGCAGAAAGAAACACAAGCAGTGCAGAAAGAAGGAACAGAGGTGCAGTAAGACAATAGGGGTGCAGAAAGAGGCACGAGGGGTTCAGAAAGAAGCAACAGATGTGAAGAAAGGGAACAGGGGTGGAGAAAGATACAAGAGAAGTGCAGAAACAAGCAACAAAGATGCAGAAAGGGGTAAGAGGAGTGGAGAAAGAAACAAAAGAAGTGCAGAAAGAAGGAACAGAGGTGCAGAGAGGCAAGAAAGGTGCAGAAAGAGGGAAAAGGGGTACAGAAAGAGGCACGAATGGTGCAGAAAGAAGCAAGAGAAGTGCAGAAAGAAGGAACAGAGGTGCAGTAAGAGGCAAGAGGGGTGCAGAAAGAAGGGACAAAGATGCAGAAAGAAGCAACAAAGGTGAAGTAAGAGGGATGAGGGGTGGAGAAAGAGGCAAGAGAAGTGCAGAAAGAAGCAACAGAGATGCAAAAAGAGGGAACAGGGTTGGAGAAATCGGCAAGAGGGGTGCAGAAAGAAACGAGACGTGCAGAAAGAAGCAACAGAGGTGCAGAAGGAGACAAGAGAACTGCAGAAAGAGGCAAGCGAGTTGCAGAAACAGGCAAGAGAGGTGCAGAAAAAGGGAACAGGGGTGCAGAAAGAGGCAAGAGGAGTGCAGAAAGAAGCAAGAGGAGTGCAGAAAGAAGCAAGAGAAGTGCAGAAAGAAGCAACAGAGGTGCAGAAAGAGGCAAGAGAAGTACAGAAAGAAGCAACAGAGGTGCAAAAAGAGGCAAGAGGAGCAGAAAGAGGGAAAAGGGGTGCAGAAAGAGATGAGGGGTGCAGAAAGAGGGAAGAGGGGTGGAGAAAGAGGGAAGAGAAGTGCAGAAACAAGCAACAGATGCAGAAAGGGGTAAGAGGGGTGGAGAAAGGCAAGAGGGGTACAGAAATAAGCAAGAGAGGTGCAGAAAGAAACAAAAGAAGTGCAGAAAGAAGGAACAGAGGTGTAGAGAGAGGCAAGAAAGGTACAGAAAGAGGGAAAAGGGGTGCTGAAAGAGGCACGAGGGGTGCACAAAGAAGCAACAGATGTGCAGAAAGAGGGAACAGGGGTGGAGAAAAAGACAAGAGAAGTGCAGAAACAAGCAACAGATGCAGAAAGGGGTAGGAGGGGTGGAGAAAGGCAAGAGGGGTACAGAAATAAGCAAGAGAGGTGCAGAAAGAAACAAAAGAAGTGCAGAAAGAAGGAACAGAGGTGTAGAGAGAGGCAAGAAAGGTACAGAAAGAGGGAAAAGTGGTGCTGAAAGAGGCACGAGGGGTGCAGAAAGAAGCAAGAGAGGTGTAGGAAGAAGCAACAGAGGTGCAGAAACAGGCAAAAGAGGTGCAGAAAGAAGCAAGAGCAGAAAGAACCAACAGAGGCGCAGAAGGAGGCAAGAGGGGTGCAGAAATAGACAAGAGGGGTGCAGAAATAGACAAGAGGGGTGCAGAAATAGGCAAGAGGGATGCCGAAATTTGCAAGAGAGGTGCAGAAAGAAGCAACAGGTGCAGAAAAAGGGAACAGGGTTGCAAAAAGAGGCAAGAGAGGTGCAGAAAGAGGCAAAAGAAGTACAGAAAGAAGCAACAGAAGTGCAGAAAGAAGCAAGAGGACTGCAGAAAGAGGCACGAGGGGTGCAGAAAGAAGCAAGAGAGCTGCAGAAAGAAGCAAGAGAAAGGCGTAAAAAAGCAGCAGAGATGCAGAAAGGGGGAGGTGGGTGGAGAAAGAGGCAAGAGGGATACAGAAAGAAACAGGTGCAGAAAGAAAAAAAAGAAGTGCAGAAAGAAGGAACAGAGGTGTAGAGAGAGGCAAGAGGGGTGCAGAAAGATGCACAAGGGTTACAGAAAAAAGGGACAGAGGTGCAGAAAGAAGCAAGAGAAGTGCAGAAAGAAGCAGCAGAGGTGCAGAAAGCGGGATGAGGGATGGAGTAAGAGGCAAGAGAAGTGCAGAAAGAAGCAACAGAGATGCAAAAAGGGGGAACACAGGTGGAGAAAGTGGCACGACGTATGCAGAAAGAAGCAAGAGAGGTGCAAAAAAAAACAAAAGAAGTGCAGAAAGAAGGAACAGTGGTGCAGAAAGAGGCAAGAGAAGTGCAGAAAGAAGCAACAGAGATGCAAAAAGGGGGAACACGGGTGGAGAAAGTGGCACAAGGGGTGGAGAAAGAAGCAAGAGGGGCAAAAAGAAACAAAAGTGCAGAAAGAAGGAACAGAGGTGCAGAAAGAGGCAAGAGGGGAGCACAAAGGGGTAAGAAGTGTGCAGAAAGAAGCGCAAGTGGTGCAAAAAGAAGCAAGCGAGATGCAGAAAGAAGCAACAGGAGTGCAGAAAGAGGCAAGAGGGGTGCAGAAAGAGGGAAGAGGGGTGCAGAAAGAGGCACGAGGGGTGCGGAAAGAAGCAAGAGATGTGCAGAAAGAAACAAAAGAAGTGCAGACAGAAGGAACAGAGGTGCAGAAAGAGGCAACGGGTGCAGAAAGAGGCAACAGGGGTGCAGAAAGAGGGAAGAGGGGTGGAGAAAGAGGCAAAGGGGTGGAGAAAGAAGCAAGAGAGCTGTAGAAAGAAACAAGAAGTGCAGAAAGAAGGAACAGAGGTGCAGAAAAAGGCAACGTGTGCAAAAGGAGAGACGAGGGTTGGAGAAAGTAGCAAGGGGGGGCAGAAAGAAGCAAGAGAGCTGCAAAAAGAAACAAAACAAGTGCAGAAAGAAGGAACAGAGGTACAGAGAGAGGCAAGAACGGTACAGAAAGAGGGAAAGGGGGTGCAGAAAGGCACGAGGGGTGCAGAAAGAAGCAAGAGAAGTGCAGAAAGAATCAACAGAGGTGCAGGAAGAGGGGTGCAGAAAGGGGCAAGAGAAGTGCAGAAAAAAGTAACAGATGCAGAAAGAGGGAAGAGGGGTGGAGAAAGAGGGAAGCAGAGAGAAGCAAGAGAGGTGCAGAAAGAAACAAAAGAAGTGCAGAAAGAAGGAATAGATGTGCAGAAAGAGGCAAGAGGACTGTAGAAAGAGGCACGAGGGGTGCAGAAAGAAGCAAGAGAGATGCAGAAAGAAGCAAGAGAAATGCATAAAAAAGCACCAGAGATGCAGAAAGGGGGAGGTGGGTGGAGAAAGAGGCAAGAGGGATACAGAAAGAAACAAGGGAGTTGCAGAAAGAAACAAAAGAAGTGCAGAAAGAAGGAACAGAGGTGCAGAAAGAGGCATGAGGGGTGCAGAAAGAGGCACAAGGGTTACAGGAAAAAGGACAGAGGTGCAGAAAGAAGCAAGAGAAGTGCAGAAAGAAGCAGCAGAGGTGCAGAACGCGGGATGAGGGATGGAGTAAGAGGCAAGAGAAGTGCAGAAAGAAGCAACAGAGATGCAAAAAGGGGGAACATGGGTGGAGAAAGTGGCACGACGTATGCAGAAAGAAGCAAGAGAGGTGCAAAAAAAAAAAGTGCAGAAAGAAGGAACAGTGGTGCAGAAAGAGGTAAGAGGGGTGCAGAAAAAAGCAACAGAGGTGCAGAAAGGGATGAGGGATAGAGAAAGAGGCAAGAGAAGTGCAGAAAGAAGCAACAGAGATGCAAAAAGGGGGAACACGGGTGGAGAAAGTGGCACAAGGGGTGGAGAAAGAAGCAAGAGAGGTGCAAAAAGAAAAAGTGCAGAAAGAAGGAACAGAGGTGCAGAAAGAGGCAAGAGGGGGCAGAAAAATGCAAGAGATATGCAAAAAGAAGAGAAATGCATAAAAAAGCAACAGATGCAGAAAGGGGGAACACTGGTGGAGAAAGAGGCAAGAGGGATACAGAAAAAAATAAGAGGTGCAGAAAAAAACAAAAGAAGTGCTGAAAGGAACAGAAGTGTAGAAAGAGGCAAGAGGGGTGCAGAAAGAGGGAAGAGGGGTGCAGAAGCAGGCAAGGGGGTGCAGAAAGAAGCAAGAGAGGTGCAGAAAGAGGCAAGAAGGGTGCAGGAAGAGGGGTGCAGAAAGCAAGAGAGGTGCAGAAACAAAAGAAGTGCAGAAAGAAGGAACAGAGGTGCAGTAAGAGACAAGAGGGGTGCAGAAAGAAGGAAGAGGGGTGTGAAAGAGGCACAAGGGGTGCAGAAAGAAGCAAGAGAGGTGCAGAAAGAAGCAACAGATGTGCAGAAAGAGGGAAAAGGGGTGGAGAAAGAGACGAGAAGTGCAGAAACAAGCAACAGAGATGCAGAATGGGGTAGGAGGGTAGAGAAAGAGGCAAGAGGGGTGCAGAAAGAAGTGAGAGGTGCAGAAAGAAACAAAAAGTGCAGCAAGAAGGAACAGGTGCAGAAAGAGGCAAGAGGGGTACAGCAAGAAACAAAAGAAGTGCAGCAAGAAGGAACAGAAGTGCAGAAAGAGGCAAGAGGACTGTAGAAAGAGGCACGAGGGGTGCAGAAAGAAGCAAGAGAGATGCAGAAAGAAGCAAGAGAAATGCATAAAAAAGCAGCAGAGATGCAGAAAGGGGGAGGTGGGTGGAGAAAGAGGCAAGATGCATACAGAAAGAAACAAGAGAGGTGCAGAAAGAAACAAAAGAAGTGCAGAAAGAAGGAACAGAGGTGCAGAAAGAGGCAAGAGGGGTGCAGAATAGGCACAAGGGTTACAGAAAAAAGGGACAGAGGTGCAGAAAGACGCAAGAGAAGTGCAGAAAGAAGACGCAGAGGTGCAGAAAGCGGGATGAGGGATGGAGTAAGAGGCAAGAGAAGTGCAGAAAGAAGCAACAGAGATGCAAAAAGTGGGAACACGGGTGGAGAAAGTGGCACGACGTAGGCAGAAAGAAGCAAGAGAGGTGCAAAAAAAAAAAAGAAGTGCAGAAAGAAGGAACAGTGGTGCAGAAAGAGGTAAGAGGGGTGCAGAAAAAAGCAACAGAGGTGCAGAAAGAGGGATGAGGGATGGAGAAAGAGGCAAGAGAAGTGCAGAAAGAAGCAACAGAGATGCAAAAAGGGGGAACACGGGTGGAGAAAGAAGCAAGAGAGGTGCAAAAAGAAGCAAGCGAGATGCAGAAAGAAGCAAGAGAAGTGCAGAAAGAAGCAACAGGAGTGCAGAAAGAGGCACGAGGGGTGTGGAAAGAAGCAAGAGATGTGCAGAAAGAAACAAAAGATGTGCAGAAAGAAACAAAAGAAGTGCAGAAAGAAGGAACAGAGGTGCAGAAAGAGGGAAGAGGGGTGGAGAAAGAGGCAAGGGGTGGAGAAAGAAGCAAGAGAGCTGTAGAAAGAAACAAGTGCGGAAAGAAGGAACAGGTGCACAAAAAGGCAACGGGTGCAAAAAGACGAGGGGTGGAGAAAGTAGCAAGGGGGTGCAGAAAGAAGCAAGAGAGCTGCAAAAAGAAACAAAACAAGTACAGAAAGAAGGAACAGAGGTGCAGAAAGAGGCAAGAGGGGAGCACAAAGGGGTAAGAAGGGTGCAGAAAGAAGCACAAGTGGTGCAAAAAGAAGCAAGCGAGATGCAGAAAGAAGCAAGAGAAGTGCAGAAAGAAGCAACAGGAGTGCAGAAAGAGGCACGAGGGGTGTGGAAAGAAGCAAGAGATGTGCAGAAAGAAACAAAAGATGTGCAGAAAGAAACAAAAGAAGTGCAGAAAGAAGGAACAGAGGTGCAGAAAGAGGGAAGAGGGGTGGAGAAAGAGGCAAGGGGGTGCAGAAAGAAGCAAGAGAGCTGCAAAAAGAAACAAAACAAGTACAGAAAGAAGGAACAGAGGTGCAGAAAGAGGCAAGAGGGGTGCAGAAAGAGGCAAGAGGGGTGCAGAAAGAGGGAAGAGGGGTGCAGAAGCAGGCAAGGGGGTGCAGAAATAAGCAAGAGAGGTGCAGAAAGAAACAATAGAAGTGCAGAAAGAAGGAACAGAGGTGCAGTAAGAGACAAGAGGGGTGCAGAACGAGGGAAGAGGGGTGTGAATCAGGCACGAGGGGTGCAGAAAGAAGCAAGAGAGGTGCAGAAAGAAGCAACAGATGTGCAGAAAGAGGGAAAAGGGGTGGAGAAAGAGACAAGAGAATTACAGAAACAAGCAACAGAGTTGCAGAAAGTGGTAAGAGTGGTGGAGAAAGAGGCAAGAGGGGTACAGAAAGAAACAAGAGAGGTGCAAAAAGAAACAAAAGAAGTTCATAAAGAAGGAACAGAGGTGCAGAGAGAGGCAAGAACGGTACAGAAAGAGGGAAAGGGGGTGCAGAAAGGCACGAGGGGTGCAGAAAGAAGCAAGAGAAGTGCAGAAAGAAGCAACAGAGGTGCAGGAAGAGGGGTGCAGAAAGGGGCAAGAGAAGTGCAGAAAGAAGTAACAGATGCAGAAAGAGGGAAGAGGGGTGGAGAAAGAGGGAAGCAGAGAGAAGCAAGAGAGGTGCAGAAAGAAACAAAAGAAGTGCAGAAAGAAGGAATAGATGTGCAGAAAGAGGCAAGAGTAGTGCAGAAAAAGAGAAGGGTGCAGTAAGAGGCACAAGAGGTGCAGAAAGAGGCACTAGGGGTGCAGAAAAGTAAGAAAAGTGAAGAAAGAAGGAACAGAGGTGCAGTAAGAGGCAAGAGGGGTGCAGAAAGAGGGAAGAGGGGTGTGAAAGAGGCACGAGGGGTGCAGAAAGAAGCAATAGGCTTGCAGAAAGAGGCAAGAGAGTTGCAGAAAAAAACAAAAAAGTGTAGAAAGAAGGAACAGAGGTGCAGAAAGAGGCAAGAGGGTTGCAGGAAGAGGGGTGCAGAAAGAGGCACAAGGGTTGAAGAAAGAACGGACAGAGGTGCAGAAAGAAGCAAGAGAAGTGCATAAAGAAGCAACAGAGATGCAAAAAGGGAGAACATGGGTGGAGAAAGTGGCACGAGGGGTGCAGAAAGAAGCGAGAGGTGTAGCAAGAAGTAAGAGGAGTGCAGAAAGAAGCAACAGAGGTGCAGAAAGAGGCAAGAGGGGTGCAAAAAGAGGGAAGAGGGGTGCAGAAAGAGGCACGAGGGGTGCAGAAAGAAGCAAGAGACATGCAGAAAGAAACAAAAGAAGTGCAGAAAGAAGGAACAGAGGTGCAGAAAGGGGCAACGGGTGCAGAAAGAGGGAAGAGGAGTGGAGAAAGAGGAAAGGGGGTGCAGAAAGAAGCATGAGAGCTGCAGAAAGAAACAAAAGTGCAGAAAGAAGGAACAGAGTTGCAGAAAGAGGCAAGGGGTGCAGAACGAGGGAAGAGGGGTGTGAAACAGGCACGAGGGGTACAGAAAGAAGCAAGAGAGGTACAGAAAGAAGCAACAGATGTGCAGAAAGAGGGAAAATGGGTGGAGAAAGAGGCAAAAGGGGTGCAGAAAGAAGTGAGAGGTGCAGAAAGAAACAAAAGAAGTGCAGAAAGAAGGAACAGAGGTGCAGAAAGAGGCAAGAGGGGTGCAGCAAGAAGCAAGAGGCTTGCAGAAAGAAGCAAGAGAGTTGCAGAAAAAAACAAAAAAGTGTAGAAAGAAGGAACAGAGGTGCAGAAAGAGGCAAGAGGGTTGCAGGAAGAGGGGTGCAGAAAGAGGCACAAGGGTTGCAGAAAGAAGGGACAGAGGTGCAGAAAGAAGCAAGAGAGGTGCAGAAAGAGGCAAGAGGGGTGCAGGAAGAGGCACAAGGGTTGCAGAAAGAAGGGACAGAGGTGCAGAAAGAAGCAAGAGAAGTGCAGAAAGAAGCAACAGAGATGCAAAAAGGGAGAACATGGGTGGAGAAAGTGGCACGAGGGGTGCAGAAAGAAGCAAGAGAGGTGTAGCAAGAAGCAAGAGGAGTGCAGAAAGAAGCAACAGGTGCAGAAAGAGGCAAGAGGGGTGCAAAAAGAGGGAAGAGGGGTGCAGAAAGAGGCACGAGGGGTGCAGAAAGAAGCAAGAGACATGCAGAAAGAAACAAAAGAAGTGCAGAAAGAAGGAACAGAGGTGCAGAAAGGGGCAACGGGTGCAGAAAGAGGGAAGAGGGGTGGAGAAAGAGGAAAGCGGGTGCAGAAAGAAGCATGAGAGCTGCAGAAAGAAACAAAAGAAGTGCAGAAAGAAGGAACAGAGTTGCAGAAAGAGGCAAGGGGTGCAGAACGAGGGGTGTGAAACAGGCACGAGGGGTGCAAAAAGAAGCAAGAGAGGTGCAGAAAGAAGCAACAGATGTGCAGAAAGAGGGAAAAGGGGTGGAGAAAGAGGCAAAAGGGGTGCAGAAAGAAGTGAGAGGTGCAGAAAGAAACAAAAGAAGTGCAGAAAGAAGCAACAGATGTGCAGAAAGAGGGAAAAGGGGTGGAGAAAGGCAAAAGGGGTGCAGAAAGAAGTGAGAGGTACAGAAAGAAACAAAAGAAGTGCAGAAAGAAGGAACAGAGGTGCAGAAAGGGGCAACGGGTGCAGAAAGAGGGAAGAGGGGTGGAGAAAGAGGAAAGGGGGTGCAGAAAGAAGCATGAGAGCTGCAGAAAGAAACAAAAGTGCAGAAAGAAGGAACAGAGTTGCAGAAAGAGGCAAGGGGTGCAGAACGAGGGAAGAGGGGTGTGAAACAGGCACGAGGGGTGCAGAAAGAAGCAAGAGAGGTGCAGAAAGAAGCAACAGATGTGCAGAAAGAGGGAAAAGGGGTGGAGAAAGAGGCAAAAGGGGGGCAGAAAGAAGTGAGAGGTGCAGAAAGAAACAAAAGAAGTGCAGAAAGAAGCAACAGAAGTGCAGAAAGAGGGAAGAGGACTGTAGAAAGAGGCACGAGGGGTGCAGAAAGAAGCAGGAGAGATTCAGAAAGAAGCAAGAGAAATGCATAAAAAAGCAGCAGAGATGCAGAAAGGGGGAGGTGGGTGGAGAAAGAGGCAAGAGGGATACAGAAAGAAACGGAGGTGCAGAAAGAAACAAAAGAAGTGCAGAAAGAATGAACAGAGGTACAGAAAGAGGCAAGAGGGGTGCAGAAAGAGGCACAAGGGTTACAGAAAAAAGGGACAGCGGTGCAGAAAGAAGCAAGAGAAGTGCAGAAAGCGGGATGAGGAATGGAGTAAGAGGCAAGAGAAGTGCAGAAAGAAGCAACAGAGATGCAAAAAGGGGGCACAGGGTGGAGAAAGTGGCACGACGTATGCAGAAAGCAAGAGAGGTGCAAAAAAAACAAAAGAAGTGCAGAAAGAAGGAACAGTGGTGCAGAAAGAAGTAAGAGGGGTGCAGAAAAAAGCAACAGGTGCAGAAAGAGGGATGAGGGATGGAGAAAGAGGCAAGAGAAGTGCAGAAAAAAGCAACAGAGATGCAAAAAGGGGGAACACGGGTGGAGAAAGTGGCACAAGGGGTGGAGAAAGAAGCAACAGAGGTGCAAAAAGAAACAAAAGTGCAGAAAGAAGGAACAGAGGTGCAGAAAGAGGCAAGAGGGGGCAGACAAAAGCAAGAGATATGCAAAAAGAAGCAAGAGAAATGCATAAAAAAGCAACAGATGCAGAAAGGGGGAACACGGGTGGAGAAAGAGGCAAGAGGGATACAGAAAAAAATAAGAGGTGCAGAAAAAAACAAAAGAAGTGCTGAAAGGAACAGAAGTGCAGAAAGAGGGAAGAGGGGTGCAGAAAGAGGGAAGAGGGGTGCAGAAGCAGGCAAGGGGGTGCAGAAAGAAGCAAGAGAGGTGCAGAAAGAGGCAAGAGGGGTGCAGGAAGAGGGGTGCAGAAAGCAAGAGGTGCAGAAAGAAACAAAAGAAGTGCAGAAAGAAGGAACAGAGGTGCAGTAAGAGACGAGGGGTGCAGAAAGGGGGAAGAGGGGTGTGAAAGAGGCACAAGGGGTGCAGAAAGAAGCAAGAGAGGTGCAGAAAGAAGCAACAGATGTGCAGAAAGAGGGAAAAGGGGTGGAGAAAGAGACAAGAGAAGTGCAGAAACAAGCAACAGAGATGCAGAATGGGGTAGGAGGGGTGGAGAAAGAGGCAAGAGGAGTGCAGAAAGAAGCAAGAGAGGTGCATAAAGAAGGAACCGAGGTGCAGAGAGGCAAGAAAGGTGCAGAAAGAGGCACAAGGGGTACAGAAAGAAGCAAGATAAGTGCAGAAAGAAGCAACAGAGGTGCTGAAAGATGGAAGAGGGGTGCAGAAAGAGGCAAGAGAAGTGCAGAAAGACGTAACAGATGCAGAAAGAGGGAAGAGGGGTTGAGCAAGAGGCAAGAGGGAAGCAGATACAAGCAAGAGAGGTGCAGAAAGAAAAAAGTGCAGAAAGAAAGAACAAATGTGCTGAAAGAGGCAAGAGGAGTGCAGAAAGAGAGAAGAGGGGGTAGAAAGAGGCACAAGGGGTGCAGAAAGAAGTTAGAAAAGTGCAGAAAGAAGCAACAGATGTGCAGAACTAGGGGAGAGGGGTGGAGAAAGGCAACAGAAGTGCAGAGAGAAGCAACAGATGCAGAAAGGGGGAAGAGGGGTGGAGAAAGAGGCAAGAGGGAAGTAGATACAAGCAAAAGAGTTGCAGAAAGAAACAAAAGTGCAGAAAGAAGGAACAAATGTGCTGAAAGAGGCAAGAGGAGTGCAGAAAGAGAGAAGAGGTGTGCAGAAAGAAGCACGAGGGGTGCAGAAAGAAGTTAGAGAAGTGCAGAAAGAAGCAACAGATGTGCAGAACTAGGGAAGAGGGGTGGAGAAAGAGGCAAGAGAGGTGCAGAAAGAAACAAAAGAAGCGCAGAAACAAGGAACAGAGGTGCAGAAAGATGCAGGAGGGGTCCAGAAAGAGGCAAGAGGGGTGCAGAAAGAGGCAAGAGAGGTGCAGAAAGAGGCAAGAGGGGGGCACAAAGAAGCAAGTGAGGTGCAGAAAGAGGCAAAAGAGGTGCAGAAAGAAGAAGAGATTTTCAGAAAGAGGCAAGAGAAGTGCAGAAAAAGACAGAAAGGTGCAGAAAGAAGCAACAGAAATGCAGAAAGAGGCAAGATAGGCGCAGAAAGAAGCAAAAGTGGCTTGCACACCATTTGTACCAATTTAACACCCACATTTAGCATTAAGTAACAGGTGACCATTCTAGGTTTACAAAGGACCTTCCACCATGCTGTAACACATGCCGCTGCATTTTTGGTAACGTTTGAGC
This sequence comes from Calotriton arnoldi, assembly GCA_963921515.1. NCBI lineage: Eukaryota > Metazoa > Chordata > Amphibia > Caudata > Salamandridae > Calotriton > Calotriton arnoldi. The sequence goes on from CAWUFW010010523.1 coordinate 631,563, forward strand.
TAGAAACGAGGCTTTTTTGTTCAAATCTGCAGATTAGGCAGCAGATGATGGATTATGTGGCTAATGCGGAAAATGTATAATTGTGCGAAAGTCGGTGCAGCCAAACAGTCGCATAATTCCAGTGGCCCTGCTCATACCTCTGACTAGGTCCAGAAGTGCTCCTCATTGATTCATTCTTTTTTTGTCTCATTGAGTTCATAGTTTAGCTTCTTTGGAAACAAGGAAGACTAAACCTGAGGTTACCACTCCACAACACAGACTACCATACCACATAATTACTCTCCATAACACATAATCCCACTCTACATAATTCCTATACACTAAATACGACATACTTCCTACCCACATAATTTCACTGCACAACATACCACGTAATTCCACTACACACAATGTACATCCACTCCACTCCAAAAAACATTAGTAAAAAACTATTACATTTACAACGCCAATAGCTCTAACTCTTGCAAATGCAAGACCTATTACATTACAAATGCTTCTTTAACTGGTAGTCGCATTTGCAGAGTGGTGGAGAAAGGGGGCTGGGCCTCCAACCTGCGCTCAGGAATTCCGCTGCGTAGGACTTACAGGAGGTACCAGGAGGGCTTCTTGGCCCCCAAAGTCCCTCAGGAATAAAGCGGACTTCATCCCCCAACCCGTAGTGTGTCAGGAGGCGCATTTGCAGAGTGGTGGAGAAAGGGGGGGCGTGGCCTCCGAAGACCTCTTAGCAATACCACTGTGTGGGACTTACTGGAGGTAACAGGAGGGGTAGTTGGCCCCCAAGGACGTCCTTGGGGGCCAACTACCCCTCCTATTACCTCCAGTAAGTCCCACACAGCAGCATTGGTAAGTACTCATAGCAGGCCACGCCCCCTTTGCCCACCATTCTGCAAACGTTCTCCCTGGCATGCTCTGGGAAGGGGACTAAAGTCTCCTTCGCTGCTGGGGGTTCTTAGGGGCCAACTAGCCTACCTGATACCTCCAGTAAGCCCCAGATAGTGGGATTGCTGAAAGGTGGACACAGGCCACGCCCCATTTCTCCACCACTCTGCAAACGCGCCTCCTGGCACGCTCTTGGTTGGGGGATGAAGTCCCCTTGCCTCCTGAGGGTCCCTGGGGGCCAACTAGGCCTCCTGTTATCTCTAGTAGGCCCCACACAGCTGGATTGCTGAGAGTGGTCCGAGGCCATGTCCCCTTTTTACACCACTCTGCAAACACGCCTCCTGGTGCACTGCTGCTCGGGGGATGAAGTCCACTTTAGTCCTGAGGTCCTCGGGACACAAGAGGACCTCATCGCCCCACCAACAGTGCGCCAAGACGCGCATTTGCAGAGTGGTGTAAAAAGGGCGTGGCCCTCGGACCACCTCTCAGCAATCCCACTGTGTGGGCCTTACTGGAGGTACCTGGTGGGTTAGTTAGCCCCCAGGGACCCTCAGGATTCAAGGGGACTTAATCCCCCAACCCAGAACGCGCCAGGAGGCAAGTTGCTTAGGTGTGCAGCAAGGGGGCGGGGCCTCCGGCGAGTTGCCAGGTTTCTTTTGTTTTTTTTTTAACTTTAGGAAGGGGGGCTGTGTGGCCCCCCCTTCCATTAACCCTTTTGGGCCCCTGGTTCCCATTACCCGGGGCCTTAGCCATTTAAAAAAAAAAAAAAAAAATTGAAAAAGGGAGAGGGGCGCGCGCTGCCCCCCTACCCAAGTTGATTACGGCCCGGGGACCGCATCCCCCGGGGCTGGGCCTTTTTCTTTCATTTCTAGGGGAGGGGGGCCGTGCAGCCCCCCTCCCGAGGCCGGTTTCGGCCCCGGGGACCCCATCTCTCGGGCCCGGCAAAACCTTTTTTTAAAGAAGATGGGCCCCCCTTCCCTGGGCCACTTTTAGCCCCGGGGACCCTACCCCCGGGGCCTGCCCAGCCTTTATTATTATGATTTTGGAGGGGGGCCGCGTGGCCCCTTCCCGGGCCACTTTTGGCCCCGGGGACCCCATTCCCCGGGGCCGTCCCAATGCCCCTGCGGTCCCAGCTGGCTCCCCGCCTCCTGCGGGAGCCGGCATTGCTTTTGGGCAAGGGGAGCTGCATGTCAGCAGCTCCCTTTGCCCAAAAGCAATTCTGCTTTGCTTCTTGGAAGCAAGAGCAGGTTTCCTGCTCTCGCTTCCAAGAAGCAAAGCAGTGTTCGCTATGGCAGGGCGGGAGCCGTGCTCCCACCCTGCCATAGCAAACAGCAATGTCCCGGGGGTGGGCACCCCGGGACATTGCAGGAGCCGGCCCTGGGGAATGATGGTCCCCAGGGCCATTTAGGGCTCCAGGAGGGGGGCCGCGTGGCCCCCCTCCCAACTGATTAAAGCCCCGGGGAGGTGGTGGTCCCCGGGGCTGGGGGGCCGCAACGGACCCCCGCATTTTAATCAACAGTGCCCCGGGGAGGTGGTGGTCCCTGGGGCAGTGTGGGGGGGGCTCGAGCCCCCCCACACTTTGTTTTTAAAAGTAGCCCCAGGGAGGTGGCGGTCCCCGGGGCTTGGGGGGGGCCCGCGAGGCCCCCCGCCTTAAATTAATTAAATGCCCCAGGGAGGTGGCAGTATCTGGGACAGCATGGGGGGGCAGGAGCCCCCCTCACACATTTTTTAAAGAAAGCCCCGGGAAGGTGGCGGTCCCCGAGTCTGCGTTCCCCCCCTCATATGATAAACTAAGCCCCGGGGAGGTGGCGGTCCCCAGGGCTGCGGGGGCCCCCACGGGCCCCCACATATAATTACCTCATTGCCCCGGGACCTGGCCCACCCGGGGCTCAAAGAACGTTTTTTTTATTTTTACGGCCGGATTCACGCACCCAGCGCAAATTCGGCCAAAAATATTTTTTAAAAATGCTATTTTTGGCCTTGGGGGTCCCTAAGCCCCTGAGCATGCCTAGGGGGTCAGGGTGTTTCTACCCTGCCCCCTTTTCTTGTTTTTATCCTTTTTTTACTGTTTTCTTGTTACTCGGTTACCGAGTCACAAAATGGCTGCCAACACATTCTGGTTTGAAGTGTTGGCAGCCAATCGGAATGAAGCTTGTGCTCAGGAGGGTGCGCGAATCCTCCTCGGCCCTCAGATATATACATTTTTATTTTTTGAATTTCTCAAGAACTACTGAACGGATTTACACCATTTAAAAAAAAAGGTCACTTTCTGAACCAAGAGCTACCCTTTTGCCAAATTTGGTGTAATTCCGTTCTGCAGTTCGGGCTGTAGCCGTGTCTAAAGTTCCTATGGAAATTAACATGAGGAAAACGCGTTTTGGGAACCCCCTTTTTTCTCGGCCCCCGCTTGATGAATCACCCCGAAGCTGACCTGAGCGGGCCATTAGTTTTGAAAATTGCGTGAAGATTCATCAAACGGCGCCGAAGATATTGGCAAAAGAAAAAACGCTTTTTGAATAGAAACAAGGTCCTAACTATAACTACCTACTGGCGACTGCCAGTAGGTAATATATATATATATCCAAACCCTCGTTGGTTAACAATCTCCTCCATGAAGAACGAGCGTGGACCCAGCTTTTGTGCAAGTAGAATTTTTTATTTTTCACAAATTCAGTCCGCCATGACGCGTTTCGGCCGACACTCTGCCTTGATCACATGACCATATATATATATAGCAAACCTCCATGAAGGGGGCCCCCAGCCCTGCAGGGCAGCTTCCACTGACGGGAATGGAGAGACCCATTAAAGCACAGCAGTGCACGAAGGAAAAAAGCGCAGAAGCCCAATTCCAGATAACATCAGAGCGTTTTATTTCTCATGGAGATGGCAGCAAATTAAAGTCCTTACGCGTTTCGGTACAGATGCTTTGTTCACAGGTGAGTAGGATTGCAGTCTGTAGAATCGAGGTGCTTAAATCCGTGTTGTCACGTGGCTTGAAACATACTCATACCGATACCAGAATGCACCAGTGTCGTTCATTATACTTTGTACTGTGGTGCAATTCTTAATAAAGCTTAAATAACTTCATGACACCACAGTAAAAAAGTTCATGTTTTACTGTGCAGTTCATTCCTTACAAATTATTAAATAGCCACGTGCATTTCACAATAATGGTATATGCTCTAGCAATCCTTGTTGCTGTCCCTCTATAGTCTCTCTTACGCAAAGAGTCCAGAATTTCCAAAGAGAGGTGAATGCCTCCCTCATCTCCCTTTCTCACCTCCGTCTCCACTAATTCCAAGGTAAATCCAATTTCTGGACGTAGGCAAACGGGTCATATGCAAATATTTATATTTAATACTCATAAACTCTTTAAAAGCACTCACAGTCACTGGATGATGTCATCAGCGATGTCATCATTAATGTCATCAGTGATGTCACTGACCATGTGATGAGTGATGTAATATGTGAGGTCATAAGCAGTGCATTGAGGGGGCTTGAGTTATCGTTAGCTCACTAACTATAACGGTTGAATTTCAATTGTTTTGTATGAGTGAAACCTGAGCCTAACTATATTGTCCCTGTAACCTTTTTTTTCAGTGAATATATATGTCCACTAGTTATAGTCAGCAGAGCTAACTATAACTTAGGCGTCCGCCATACACTGCTTATGATCTCTCATATTACGTCCCTCATGACATGTTCTATGACATCATTATTGACATCTTCCAAGCTTCTTTTCTACACATTACTCTGTAAACGAGTTTGGCAGCAGAGGTATGAAAGTAAGTACAATATAGTTCAGAATAATAAGAAGCATAATTTATGCCATCACACATACAACCCCATTAGGTGAAGCAAGCTTCTGTTATCCGCTAATTTGACCCAATACAATACACTTCATGTGGAGCTGAGCTGATGTTGAGAATCAACCACACACATAGATGAGTAATCTCTTCCGCATACAGTGTTCAATCTGTGCCCTACTGTTAGGATAAAACTAACTTCCTCCAGGCATAAAAGCCCTGTTATATATCTGTTAGAGATGGGGTTGTTGGTTGACTGAGGTGTAAGCTGCGGTCAGGCAGCAACCACAATCTTTGTCAGGGTAAGGCACAAGCAGGCCCCAAATTAACCTGTGCTCACCCCCTTGGTAACTTGGCACAGAGCAGTCTGGCTTAACTTAGAGGCAATGTGTAAAGTATTTGTATAAACACTTCAAACAGTAAAACCAAATCCAAAAATCCAATTAGTAGAACCAGAGATATTGAGTTTTAACGTTTATAGTGAAAATAGCACCAAAAAGCACAAAGCACCAATTGGGGACATCTGGCCGCGCCGGACCGGGACAAAGTCACAAGTTCAGGCCTACCGCAATGGAGCGCTGGCCGGCTACAGGGATCCAGTTAGGCCCATTGAACAGAGTACCTTAAATACTAGTTGCGGAGCGTTGTGTGGATCCATGTTGAAGATGCACTGTACAGATGCAATAATGCTTTGAGATTGAAATGCAGTGAGGCTGCGGTGCAAGGTCCTGTTGTGTTGTCCTTGAGGATCCTGTCAATGGGGCTTGCGATGCGAAGTCCGGTGTCAGGATGCAGCTCGCAGCTGGCAATGTGTCGGTTCGGAGGGGCTGCAAGGCTGCGATGTGCAGTCTGGCGTCGAGGCTGCAGTCGACAAGAGTTGCGACGACCCAGGCTATGGGTGTGCCGTGCCGCTGGGGTGATGTGTTGGTTTCGAGGACTTTGGTGGCGATGCGAGTCTTTGCGACGGATCCAATCCAAGCAGCAGTGGTGATGCGTTGGTTCTGTTCGGGGATGTGCCGCTCAGTAGAGAAGATGCATCGGTTCCTCTGGCAAGCACCTTAAGACCTCTTTCAAGGGTCCAGGACTGGGGTGACACCACTTGGCAGGGTAGATTTACAGATGGCAGACTCCAGGTGTAGGTGCAAGGTAGGTGGAAGCCTGTTATGTCCCTGAGGCTTCGGATCAGGAGGCCATCCAACTAGCCCTTGGAGTCACTCTGGTTCAAGAGATGCAGGTCCATTCCTTCTCACCCAGGCAAGAGGACAGAAGGCAGCAGGTCAACACAGCAATCCCAGGAGTCTAGCAGGGTGCAGTTGAGCAAAGTGGCTGTACTTCATCACCACAGCAGTCCTTCTTCCTGGCAGAGAATTCACAGGTCCAGTCATGGACTGAAGTTGTGTTGTCTGAGGTCCTTCTTTTATACACAGTTGTGCCTTTGAAGTGGGGCAAAACCTCTAGAGGAATGCCTTTGAAGTGCACATATGCCCTGCCTTCCATGCCTTGGCTCCTGATTAACTACAGAGGGTATGCAGCCCTTTGTGTGGAGACAGGACACAGCCCATTGAGCTGTAAGTGAGACGGGGCCCAGTTCCTCCCCCCATCCTACCAGTGATGGCCCAATCAGTCACATATCAGCTCCCATTGTGTGTGGCTGTCTAGTAGGAATACACAAAGCCCAACTGCCACCTACACCCAGTCATGTGACCAGAAACAGGCTGCAGACACCAAAAGGCTAAAGCACAATAATACCAACTTTCTAAAACTAGCGTTTTCAAAAATGCAATTTAAAATCCTACTTCACTGTAAGTTAGGATTTTAAATCAGTATTCCAGAGACACCAAACTTGAACCAGTCATACCTTCCCATTTGGAAATTACACTCATAAAATGTAATAAGGTAATCTTAATATTATCCTGTGGGAGATATAAGCCTTACATTCGTGAAAAACAAATGTAAGAGGTTTTCACTACCAGGGCATGTAAAACTTAAAAGTACATGTCCTGCTTTTTAAATATGTTGCACCCTGCCCTCTGGGCTGTGCAGTCCTACCCTGGGGGTGACTTACATGTATTAGAAAGGAAGGTTTGGGTCTGGCAAAAAGTTCATTTTGCCAGGTCGAAATGGCAGTTTAAACTGCACACACATGCCTTGCAATGGCAGGCCTGAGACATGTTTAAAGGCTACTTAAGTGGGTGGCACCATCAGTGCTGCAGGCCCACTAGTAGTATTTCGTTTGCAGGCCCTGGGCACATGTAGTGCACATTACTAGAGACTTATATGTAAATTAAATATGCCAATTGGGTATGAACCAATATTACCATGTTTAGGGGAGAGAGCACATGCACTTTAGCACTGGTTAGCAGTGGTAAAGTGCTCAGAGTCCTAAGGCCAGCAAACACGAGGTCAGAAAACATGGAGGAGGAAGGCAAAAAGTTGAGGGGAAGACCACCCTAAGACTGACAGGTCTCACAATTTCTAATCCCCTACTAAGGACAGCCTTTAGCCTGTATCACACCCTGCACAGTTAGCACATCTCTTGTGAGATATGAAGCTGACATGAATAGAAAAGTGGGTACTGAAAACTTTGTTTACACTATTGAGAGCGTTTACTCTGTACCACACTGTTTGCAGATGGTGAAACTCTCATATGAAATACACATCGGAGTATTAAAAAGTATCTACTAAGAACCATGTTCACTCTATGCAAAACCTTTTCAAAGAGACTAAAAACACCCTAGGACTGAAGGTGCTAAAGGCCATACGACCTGCTGTCTTTATACTGTGGTGAAAACTTTACAGATAGCCCATCTTCTGATGCTAATCAAGCACATGTACATAGGTTAGTACCTGGTGCAGTCAGTCTGCTATCTTATGTAGAAACTTGACATCCTGGGAGATTTTGTCAAAATACTCAAGGTTACTTACAGTACTTTGTATGTACTACGTAGAATCTTTGCGTTGTTGGAAACTTTTTCTGTAGAACCAAAAAACTTGTGTATAACTTACTGGACACTGATGTCAACTGTCAATTACACATAGAGTTACTCCTGAATACCAATATTTATAACATGATCAATACCTCTACATACCTATGACGTATTAGGAGCACATGTGTTTTGTAAACACTTATGCCCATTAGCTTGATGCAGACTGTACAAAAGTAGGTAGAGATGTATTATGGTAGTTACCTGCCACTATGTAAACTTTACAACAAATTATCATACTCATTGCATGATATCATCAGTGATGTCATCAATGATGCCATTTAAGAAGTCATCAGTGATGCCATAAATTATGTCATAGATGATGTCACGAGTAACGTAATATGTAAGGTCATAAGCAGTGCATGGTGGGGCCGCAAGTTATAGTTAGCTCTTCTAACTATAACTGGTGAATTTCTTTTTTTTTTTTTTTTAGGTCAACATGTTATGTTGGCACTAACGTATTCACCCAACTATTACTTTTATTTCAGTGAATTTCCAAGTTTTTTTTTTATGTAAAGTAAAATATCATAACAATTCCTAACTACAACGTCATTTTAACCTTTTGTTTTATCATTGAATTCCTAGTTTTTAAAAAATATGTTTTGTTACCATACATAATAACCCCTGCACCGCATGGGCTTTGGTATTGCGTAGTGGGGGGTTGGCCGCAAGGTTTGACATGCAGCTAGTTCCTGTAGCCAACCCTCCCAGAGGCAACCAGCCCCACGTCGCTCACAGTCTTTGGTCGTGTCCGGCGTGGCGTTGGCTGCAGGGCCAGGCTTGCAGCCATGGCCTGTATCCATTCATCACAGGCAGCCAAACTGATGCCGCGTACGGCCTTTGGCTTTGCACAGGGGGGGTTGCTGGCCAAAGGGCCTGGTCTCTGGACAGACCCTGTAGCAAACCCCCCCGCAGGCAGCCAAACCACGCTGTGCATGGACTTCAGTGGTGTATGGCAGGGGGTTGGTCGCAGAGCCTTCCCTAGGCACAGCCCCCCCTCCCTGAGCCATTAGTGGCCTTAGGGATCCCATCCCTTGAGGCAAAACCATATATGTGAGGGGGGCACCTGCCCCCCCCAAGCCAACAGTGGCCAAAAGGACCCCATCCCCTGGGGCCAATACATATATATTAAGGGGAGGGGGCACACAGCTCCCCATGCCGAACCTTATTAAGCCTGGGGATTCTATCCCCGGGGCACCACTTAACTTTAAAGGAAGTGGGGCCGCACACACCCCTTCTGAACCATTTGTGGGCCCAGGCACCACAATCCCCTGGAGCCTCTCTAAATTATAGATGTGTGCCCCGGAGCCAACCCGGGAAACCCACCAAACAACACGTATGGGAGAGGGTGCACGGCCCTCCTCCCGAGCCTCATTATGCCCGGGGATCCAGCCACCAGGGCCAAATTCAATTCAGAAGGTGAGGGGGCTCCCCCGAGTCCTCACAGGCCCAGGGGACCTCATTCCCAGGACTGTATGTTATTTAAATTGGGAGGGGGCGCGCAGCCTCCCGCCACCAGGCATTATCAGGACCCAGGGACCCCATACCCCGGGGCCAAAATCCATAAAAACGGAAGGAGAGCTGCGCCGCCCCGCTCCTGAGCCTTATTAGGCCCTTGGACCCCATCCCCGAGGCCGATTTTCATACAGGGGAGGGGCCATGCAGCCCTCTTCCGTGAGCCTGATTAGGATCCTGGGATCCTATCCCCAGGGCCCCAGGTGGGTACCCTAAAGCCCACCCAGGGCACCCACAAAGCTCAAGTTAGGAGCTGTGGAGGAGCCCCAGGGCCCCCGCTGCCACAGCCTGCTTCCCATATGGGGTGGGAGCCTGCATTGCTCCTAGCCCAGAGGGAGCATCTAATTAGGCAAGCTTCATCTGGGTGGGGGCAAAATCTGTTGTGTTTCCCTGACCGCTGCCTCCTCTCCTTGTTTGCCATCAGCCCGGGGAGGGAGGCCTGCACGCCCCCCTCCCCTTGCTTAAAGTACCTAGCTCCAGGGGATGAGGTCCCTGGGGCCCACAATGTGCTCAGGTTGGGGGCCCCACTGGCACCCCTTCCCCAAATATTTTTTTTTTTAAATGGCTGGGCGCCCTTTTGGTTTTTTTTCTGCAGTTACGCTGGAGTTCCTCAGGGAAAAAAACCAGCCAATTTTTTTATTTTTTATTATTTGGCCTCAGGGGGGTGGGTCCCCCTTGGTCCCCCACCCACAGGTATCCCTACCCTGCCCCCTTATATATTTTATTGACTTCAGAACAGAAGACTAAGACCCCGAGTCCTGTTGTGGCGCCAGCAACATTTTTCTCATGTTACTGGCAGCCAATCAAAGCACTGCTCCCGCAGGAGTCAGACTCCTACAGGAGCAAATTGGCCCAAGGGAAAAAAGCTCCCTGGGTCAAGCAGAAGGCTCTATTTTTTTTAAATTGGGTGCGAGGGACTTTCGTGAGAGTTCCTCGAACCCAACCGTCAAGATTATACAAGTATTATTCAAATATTTTTTAACCTTAATTTTTCAAAAACTACTGAACGAATTTACGCCAAATCACGAAAAGCACAATCTGTAGACTAAGATCTTGCTCCCTGCGAAATTTGGTGTAATTTTGCCAAATTTGGTATAATTTCATTCAGCAGTTTATGCTGTAGCGCTTCTTAAAGATGTTTATAGAAAATGCATGGGGATTTTGTGTTTTGGGACTTTTTTTTCAGCCCCCGCTTTACGGATCACCCTAAAACATTCCATGCACAAACTAGGCAAATTAGAGCACTTTTCTGGAAAGTTTCATGAAGATTCGTCAAACGGGGCCAAAGTTATTAGCAACACAAAAACGCATCTCCTATGGAAACATAACTATAACTACCCAATGGCGACTGCCACTGTGTAATATATATGTAACTGTTCAGTAGATTTTGGGATATTAAGGTTTAAAAAATATTTGTATATCTGGATGGTTGAGTCCATGAGAGGCTCATGAGAGTCTCACAGGAGTGTCAGTTTGAACATAGAGCATTCTGATTTGCCCTGGGGGCTTTTTTTCCCTTGGGCCATCTCGCTCTGATTTGCTGCCAGCAACGTGAGAAAAATGTTGCTGGCAGCCATTACAGAACTCGAGGACTTATGCCCCTGTCCTGACCTTAAAAAAAAAAAAAAATTATAAATAGGGGTATGGTAGGGATACCCATATGGAGGGGCCCAATGGGACCTCACTGGGGCCAAAATAAAAACAAAATTGGCAAATGTTGCCACGGTCCCTGGGGACTCCCGCAAGATCCCGGCAAAACAAATGGCAGCCAGGGGCACATTCTTTATTGAAGGGGAAGGGGCGCGCAACACCCCCTCCTAAAGCTGTTTTCGGCCACAGGGAACCCGTCCCATGTGCCCAATTTAATTATTTTGGGAGGGGGCTCAGAGCCCCCTCCCAAGCTGTCTTTAACCCAGGGACCCAATTCCCTGTGGTCCAAAGTATTTTTAAGGGGAGGGGGCCCACATCCCTGAGCCTTTAATGGCCCCAGGGACTTGATTCCCCAGGGCCAGCTCACTTGCAGTGTCCCTGTGAGCCCATCCTGGCACACAGTAGTTTCCATGCCGGCACCCCCGCAGGCAGGGAAACATGTGTTTGCTCCTGTCTGGCTGGAGCATTTTGAAATCTCCCCCCAAACAAAAGTAAACATGTAGGGGCTCATTACGATGTCGGTTGATAAGCCTCCGACTGGTCGTCGAAGGCTTACCGACTGACCTGGTAGGTTTACATTCCGACCAACGAATTACAATGTCGGCGGTTGGAATGTAAACCAGCCGGTCAATCCGACTCTGTTCCGACAGGCTCCTTGAGCCCATAATCCCTCTTAAGGATGGCGATTCCGCCGTCGGGATAATGATGTTGGTTTCTGACAGCCTTTCAATGTCGGCCTTTCTGACATGGGAAGGCTGTTAGAAAGTGACTTTGGGGGCCCCCCATCCCTCCATGGCCTATGGTTGTGATCCCTGCACCGTGCCACAGGGTGCAGGTATGTGCAAAAACTCCCATTTTTCAATGGGAGCTTGTGCTGCAGCTGGTTTCGACTGCTGCACAGGCTCCCATTGGGACCCTCCCCCTATGGTCCCCACCTTTAAATGATGTGGGTCCAGGAGCGAAATGACGCTCGGCAGGGAGCCATGCATCCCACTTTCCCAAGGGATTTAGGGACTTAGTCAAATTACTTTATACAGACCCCATTTGTGCGCCTTAGACTTAATGGCACACTGATGGACCAATTCACATTGACTTGTGGCATGCAGCAGGGATGCCTTCTTTCACCCTTATTAATCATTATTGCCATGGACCCCCTAGTTCGTCATTTTCAGGAACGCCATTTAGATTGTGGGCTGCATTTTCATCGAGGTCCTCTGCTGACCTCTTTATATGCAGACGACACAATGCTGTTTGTCAGAAGCCCTGAGATTAATCTGCCTCCACTAATTTGGGAGGTGATCCACCTTGGAGGCGTTTCTGGCCTCTCCATTAATTGGAGTAAATCCGAGATTTTTCAGTTGACAGATGTTGCAGTCCCAAGCACTATCGATTTCCCCCTGCAATGGTGCGAAGACTCTCCTAAATATCTTGGCATCTATTTACACAGAAATAGTTCAGAGGTTGTTTGTCTTAATTATGGCCCGGCAATTGATAAACTGTCCACCCAGATCGAGCGATGGGTCCGGCTCCCGTTGTCAATAGCAGGGAGAATTTCTATAATCAAAATGGTGGTCCTGCCTCGTTTTTATATTTATTTCTTAACATTGCTATAGCTCTAACGAAGGCTTTTTTTGACACTCTGCACAAAATGCTTACACGCCTGGTGTGGGGTGGCAAGCACCCTAGGATCAGTTGGCATACATTGACTCTGCCCTATGATCACGGTTGTTTCGGAGTCCCCGACTTTTATCTTTATTACCTTGTAGCTCAGGCACACTTTTCATACTTCTGGTACCATCCTGATGCCAGACTGCAATATCTTAAACCAGAATGGACACAGGCTCCAAGTTACCCCTCTCTACTATACTGCCACATGGCTTGACTAGGACCCTTGCTGAGATACAGACACTTCCCACTACATATTGGGCTTTTAATAAGATCAACCGCTCTCTGGGCTTGAATATGTTATATTCTCCTCACATTTCCCTTCTCAATAATTTCTGGCTTCCGCTGAGGCAGGAGACACTAACCCAGCGTACCCTGACTACATATCGTCTGCATACGGTGGGCTATTTACTTGCAAATTCAGATCTAGGGCCTATTTCCTCGTTGACTGAGGGCCATGATGAAACCTATATGGATAAGTTTATATTACATCTGCTGCATGGTACATTTCGCACCACTCTTCCTTCATACCCAAGGAACCTAATGATTTCCCACCCCTGACAATGCCCATCTAGTAACCCTCCTATATCATACCTCTGATGTGGAAAAAAAGGAAAGACACTTTACCGGCTGTGACCCTTGCTATCTCCCCCAGCTTCCGAATAATGTGTGCCAATAGGAATGGTGACAAACGAGGAGGTGGGGTGGCTATTATTCTAAAGGAAGCATGGGGTATTTCCACTACGGAATTGGATTGCTTGGGTTTCATGGAGGGCCTGAATTTCTGTATAAAGAGCTCTCCAACCCATTGTTTTGCAGGTCTATTAATTTATAGACCACCGGATTGAAACCCGTTGGGGCAGAAAAGGCGAAGGTTGCATGGGAGAGAGATTTAGGGCACACTTTACCTGATAAAACGTGGTATTATTGTTGTGCACAAACTAAGCTGATATCAAACAATCATCATCATAAATTATTGCACTTTAAATATCTGCACCGGGCCTATGCCACCCCACGGGTTCTGGCTAGACTCGACCCAGCTAGGTCGCATTACTGCCTCAGATGTGCGGAAGAACATGCCGATTTTGCACATTTGGCTTGGAATTTCACCCCTATAACAGGCGCCATTTTGGAAGGTGAGCAGTCCAGTTCTTGGGTGCCTATTTAATGCACACCGCTACGCTGATGCACAGCGGTGTCAGGCACTGTTCTGGCTGCTAAGAGCTTCTTGTGACTGTTCCACCTTCGCTCTAAGGGCTGTGTCAAGGAGTGGCTCACTGCTGCGTGTTGCAGGGTGAGCCGAGTCTCTGTTTTTAAGGGGGAAGATATGGGTGTACCGGATACTTTAAAGTTTTAAAATGTAAAGTACTGAGTTTGTGGTGGTGTTTTACTGTGTTTTCTGGCAACCATTCCCGGTGGCTGCAGCTACAATTGCACTTTTGATCACCGGGCGGAGCGCCATTTCTACTCTGCTCCATTGGGTCAATAACAGGCGCCATTTTGGAAGGTGAGCAGTCCAGTTCTTGGTTTGCTCCCGGGTGCCTATTTAATGCACAGCGATACGCCGATGCGCAGCGGACGCGCGCAGCGGGTGCGCGCAGCGGGCGCGCTGCTTGTGCGCCAAAGGCAAGCCCGTCTGCGTCCGGATCGTGGCCAGCGCCAGCCATGCTGCCCAATTCGGTAGCGGGAAGGGCATATCTTGGTCTCATGAATCGCTCCTGGCCTTAAGGAGTTACTGATGCGCTGGAATCCACTGTGATCACTTGGAGAACCCCGGCTCCACTTACCAGTGTAAGGAAGGTAATTTTACTCTGGGGATTCCAGATAGGGCAGCCAGCAGCAGGGTAAAACCACCCAAAGCACAGGGAATATTAAGTGGAGGGATAACAGCCCGCATGATCAATTGCAGATCGCTACCCAAGCTCGCTGATGGTATCTGGCTACTGCTGATGAATAATAGCTGGGATGTAATGTTCCTTACGGAAACATGGCTAAAGGAAGACACTTTACCGGCTGTGACCCTTGCTATCTCCCCCGGCTTCCGAATAATGTGTGCCAATAGGAATGGTGACAAACGAGGAGGTGGGGTGGCTATTATTATAAAGGAAGCATGGGGTATTTCCACTACGGAATTGGATTGCTTGGGTTTCATGGAGGGCCTGAATTTCTGTATAAAGAGCTCTCCAACCCATTGTTTTGCAGGTCTATTAATTTATAGACCACCGGATTGCCCACATAAATATTTCCTGGAACTAAGCGATCTTATCGCACAGAGATCACTACAATACGCTAACTTTATGGCATTAGGTGATTTCAGTCTCCATGTGGACGATCCCACTTGCCCCCAGGCCTCTCAGCTAGTACAGTCTCTTAATAGAGCAAACCTCACTCAACACGTAAATGCCTCCACACACAGAGCAGGCCATACTCTTGACCTTATTTTCTCTAATATCCCTAGCATTAGAGTTGAGGCCCCTCAATGCTTGGTGTGGATGGATCATTTTCTAGTTCCTTTCTCCTTCAAAATAGGGAAAATACAGCTTGGTGGCAATGAACAAGCAGTACTAGGCAGAAACTGGAAAAAGGTTATGGCTGATAGCGTAGGCCCGATGCTCCTAGCTAGAGGACCACTGAGCACTGGGGATCCTAATGAGGACGCGGTGGCATTCAATTTAAGGATCAACTCTACCCTTGATGCAGTGGCTCCATTGAGATCGGCCAAATCCCAGAGAGAATCCCCCTCAGCCCCATGGTTCTCGCCAGACATCAGAAGGGAAAAAAGTCAGTGTAAGAGACTAGAACGGCTATGGAGGAAAGATTCCTCCCCGGAGGCTAAGCTAGCCTATAAGGTAGCCCTAAAAAAGCTGCGAGAAATGATGGAGGCGGCTAGAAGGGAGTACTTTGTGAAGCACATTGAGTGTGCAGAGAATTCGGGTAAGGAGATTTTTAGGATTGTCAGATCCTTTACTAACCCATCCGCTATCGAGGGGAAAATTCTGCCCTCCCCCTCCTTGTGTAAAACGTATCCAACTTTTTTGAGGAGATAATTCAGAAAGTCTACGCCTCTTTTACGCCAGGAGAGCCGTCAGTAGTACCACAGATATCGGAAACTAACAACTCCGCTGGTACCTTTCCAGAGTTATACCCTATAACCTTGCAGGAATCGCTGGCCGAAATCCTAAGATGCAAATCGGGCTCCCCCGCGGATCCCTGCCCACCCAAGCTTTTCAGAACTTTGGCTCATTGGAATAACCCAGTTTTAAACCACATCTGGAATGCTTCGCTATCCTCTGGCATCTTCCCAGATATTCGGAAACATGCATTCCTACTGCCCCTGCTGAAAAAACCAAACGCTGATCCCACGGAGCTCAGTAACTACCGACCAATCTCACTGTTACTGGCACCTGCAAAGATGCTAGAAAAATTGGTTCAACGTCAACTCGCCAATTACATCGACACATAAGACATCTTACATGATACTCAGTCAGGCTTCCGGTCAGGATACAACACTGAGACCGCTTTGGTGGAGGTGGCTGAATCAGTAAGAATGTCGGTGGACGCTGGAGCATCTGCAATGCTGATCCTTCTGGATCTGTCGGCGGCCTTCGACATGGTTGCACACCCTATTCTTCTTGACAGACTCAAACAGTTTGGATTGCGGGGAACAGTTCCTGCATGGATCCAGTCCTACCTCACAGACCGCTCTCAAAGAGTTTTTCTCCAACTGCATCTATCCGCTCCTAAGCCTTTGCGGTATGGTGTACCACAGGGCTCGGCCCTAAGCCCCCTACTCTTCAACACCTACCGGGTGCCACTTTTCAATCTCATTGCCACCTGGGGAGTGAAGGCAGTCTCGTATGCAGATGACACTCAGCTGGTGTTCTCATTCAAAGACCACTCTAAGGACTAATTTGCCAGATTAACGGGGTGTCTAAAGGACATCGCTGGATGAACAATAACAAACTGAAACTAAATGCGGATAAGACGGAGGTCCTATTCTTTGGCCAGGCCTCTCCCCTGCCCACAGGACTATGGTGACCAGCTGAGCTGGGTGCACCTCCAATTCCAGCAAAGACAGCAAGGAATCTGGGCATCAAGTGGGACTCTGACCTATCCTTTGAAACTCAGATCGCCACATCTCTTCGTCCTGTTTTGGGAGACTGAAAAGCTTGAAGAAATTCCTGCACCTCTTGCCGGAGGACAGCCGTAGGGTAGTAGTTCATGCTATTGTGACATCCCAGCTGGACTATGTAAACAGTCTGTACTTGGGGCTATCGATGTACCTGATCCACAGACTTCAGATGGTTCAAAATGCGGCAGCGAGACTCATCTGACGGGTGCCGTTCCGCCATCACATCTCCCTGCACATTAGGCTTCTTCATTGGCTCCCGGTAGTAAAACGGATAGAGTTCAAGTACCTGACCGTAGCTTTTCGGGCCATGCGCAATAAAGGACAGAGATACCTCAGACACAGGCTTTGCCCATACCAACATGAACGAATATTGAGATCAAGCGCCCAGCATCTACTCTGCGTACCTCGCTTTGCTAAAGCCCGAATGGGAGGAAGGTCCTTCACAGTAAGGACGGCCATGCTATGGAACTCCTTACCATCGCATATGCGCATGATGGATACAGAACCGGAGTTCAGGAGGGTCTTGAAGACCTGGCTCTTTAGACAAGGATAGCTCCTAGGTTCCAGTTTCCACACCTGACTACCGCACAGCGCATGGACACCTCTGTTTGAGGTAGCTGTTCGCGCTCTATAAATGTCACTATTATTATTATTATTAGTATTATAATTACATTCTGGGAAACAGTGCACTCTACATTATCACACATGACGGGGCAGACACTTACCCCAAGATCACTATTGTTTTTTTTGGGTTATGTTAACCTACACTGGTGGATGTTCGCTGATTCAATCGCACTGTTGTTGGCCAAGCAACAGGTGGCCGTGCATTGGTGTAGTGGTACTTGCCCCACTAAGGCGGCATGGATACGCAATCTGATATATTGCATTACTACAAATGAAATATATGCACCCTCCCACTTCACAACCGAAGGACATATGGCAGCCTGTAAGAGATTATTTGTTACTTTTGACCTCTGACGCTAATGAAGATGTGGAAGACAGTGCTGTATGTATCCCAATGACCACAGGTTGATGGCTCACAATATAAGATTCTGTTATGTGTTTCTATAATTTATTGTTCTCTTATTCATTCCTATTTTTTTTCTCAGGAATCCTGGCAACTATTATTATCCCCTCCCCCCTTCTGTCTTTTACTTTCACTGGGGGAGGTCTCCTTTTTGTGCGGTTGTAATGTATGGTCGAAGATGCCATGGGTATGTTTCTTTAAATGTGACTTCATTGCCTCTCTAACCTCTTTTTGGATATTATAGCATGCTATAAATAAAGATTTTTAAAAAAACTAGCACACTCATTGGATGATGTCGTCAGTGATGTCATAGAACACGTCATGAGTGATGGAATATATGAGATCATAAGCAGTGCATGGCGGGGGCGTAAGTTATAGTTAGCTCTGCTAACTATAACTGGTGAATTTCAGGTTTTTTTTAGTTCAGAACTTTTAATGTTTTCACTGACATATTCACCTAACTATAACGTTACTTTAACCTTTGGTGTTTTCAGTGAATATATATATTCCAAATTATAAGTACCCTTACCTCTTTTATTTGATGTATGTATCCTTAAACTCCCATTTAGCAATCCAAAAGAAATCATAATATGTTTCAAATTAGTTTCTAAATATTTTTGAGTGAAAGTTGATACATTTTACTTTTTTCATTTTTGGAAATGTGATGCCAACTCACAAATACGTTTCAAGGTAAATTTCGTTTTGTGTGCCATAGAATGGAATGAATAATTTGTTTCAAGATGTTATGGGAAAATTATATAATTTTGAAAGCTGTTTTAGAAAAGTAATTTTTTAAAAGATGTTTTAGAAAACAGTGGTATCACATGTTACCCAGAAGAGCAATGTACTTACCTTTGGTAACACTCTTTGTGGTGGATGCTCTATCTAACTGCAGATTCTTTTTACTGCCCTCCCACCTTCCTCTCTGAGGAGTAGCTTCCTTTAAAATCTAAAAATGTGTTGGTGATCGCCATACTGTTACCAACAACGTCTCACACTCAATGTCTGAGGGAGCCAAAAAGGAAAAGACAAGAAATTGTGACATCAGCACACAGGGGTGCCACTTGCAGACCCGCTTCATCACTTCAAGCTTGGTCTGAAGTCAGCGCAGAGCTGCACAACATCACCTATCAGGGTGTGGTGCACTGTTACAAAATTATACAGATCCAGCCTGCCGCCTGGGAAATATTCTAAGGCGAGGAAGCTGCAGTTCGAGTATCTGCCAGAAAGAGTTTTACCAAATGTAAATAACTTGTTTAATTGCAGCTAACCCTAAAT
The DNA here is from genome assembly GCA_963921515.1 of Calotriton arnoldi. Classification (NCBI taxonomy): domain Eukaryota; kingdom Metazoa; phylum Chordata; class Amphibia; order Caudata; family Salamandridae; genus Calotriton; species Calotriton arnoldi. The sequence continues at coordinate 650,499 of CAWUFW010010523.1, forward strand.
ACAAAGAGTTGCAGTAGTCATGTCTGAGAATGATACAGGTAGAACTAACAGCTATTAGGGATACTTTTGAAAGGAAAGGAAGAATTTTCTTCAGCAATCTTTAGGGGAAAATAGGCTGAGAACGCTAAAATAAAAAAAGATCTAAATTTGTTCAACACTGTTTCTTTGAATCTCCCTTCTGCAAGCTTATTAAGCAACACATTGCGGTCTTTTCTATAAATGCAGCAGAGAAATCCAGACATATCACTTCTACTGCTTCACTTTCATCAAGATTAGTACTGATGTCATTCATCATAGTGACAAATGTGTTCTCAATCTCTCTCCCTGGGCGGAATCCCATCTGCTAGTCATTCAGGAAATTACCATCCTCCATGTCCCCCAGCAGTTGAACATTCAGCAGCTTTTGCAAGATTTTACTAAGTGCAGGGAGTAGAATTATTGGGTGCTAGTTCTTAACATCTGCCAGATTTGATTTTTTGCTAATACCAGGGAGGCCACAACATGTTTCAGAGTTTCGGGAAGGTGCCTGAAGACCGAGAAAGACTGAACAACTCTGTGACTTTTTCTACTACTCTGGGGCAAAAAACAGGAGCACTACTGGTGGGCAGGGGTCGCGTGAAGAACCTGGACAACTCATCACTGGAAAACGTTTTAAAAGCAGTCCATTCAAAATGGTCGACCTGTGCAGGGCGGCGTAACAAATCTGTGCAGTGGAAGCAGGATTCTTTTTTATTTCATCGAAAATTGTTTGAATGTTTTTATTAGTCTGCTAGGTGATTGCATATATATTCTGCCTAATATACATGGCATCCAAGAGGCTTGCAGGATTAAGAACGTTTTTAACAATAGCAAACATTTGTCAAGAGGAGTTTTTTGCATCTTCTATTTGGATGTTGAAAAAATGAGGCTTAGCTGTGACAAACACATTTAACTGTATCCTTCGCAGTTGTAGGTCAGTCAGTGTTAGTTGCTCTCTACATCACTATAATTCCCCTGGCATTATGGTTTCTATAACCCTCTCACTATCCACACACACCATGTGGTTCAGTGTGAAACACTGATGCTATAATGCACAAAGTGTTCTCGGCACATAATCGGCGTTCTCTGCACATAATAGGCGTGTGTGCTCATTTTTACACCCTAGGAGCACTTGCCACAGACACCTTCTGTAATACATAAACAGCTTCTTCTGTTTATGAATCATACCAGCGTTAAATGCACCCTTTCATGTTCCCAAGTGCAGGGGCAGCTCCTCCGTTTGAGCGGAGAAGCGTCCCCCCAAAGGCCCAGAGATAAAAAAAAATAAAAAGTAAATTTATTACCATTTTATTTTTCACCCCCTAGCCGAGCGTCAAGACGGGGGCGGGGTTGCTGCTGAATGATAGCAGCAGGGAGTAGTGTGGGCTGGCCAATGCACTGTTTAAAGTCCACATGTCTTTTTGGCCAGCCATGCATGCACACTTTAAAACTCTCAGCCCAGCTGTCTTAAGATTGCTGGGTTGAGAGTTAGAGCAGGCTTCCAGAGCACTGTGGAGCACCGAGTGACGCTGCTCCCACCAATCCTGACGCTGCTCACATAGTCCTGGGTTCAAAGAGCAAGGCAGTTCTCAAGCAGCAGTACAGTGCTCTGAGCATTCAAGGCAGGCTTCAAGCAGCAGGGCAGTCCTTTGAGAGTAACAGAGAAGTCCTCTGAAATGCAAAGCAGGCCTCAAGCAGCAGGGTAGTCCTCAAAAGTACAAGGCAGACCTTCTGAGTGTCCTCCGCAGGTCTAGGAGTGAACTGAAGAGTGGGTATTAGGGTCCTATTTTCACATTGGTGCCAGCTTTGAATTGGAAAAAAACCTCTAGAGTTGGTCCTGGAATTTCCTTCCTCCCTGTTCAGGCTTCAAGGGGGCCTGGGGTGACGTAGGACAGGTGTGAAGTTCTTTGTGAGTGTGCTGAGGTTGCTCCTTTGAAATGTAATTGGGAAGGAAACAGCACCGCCCCTCCCATCTTGGCAGGATGGCCCAGCCTGTCAACACTAGTTCCCCTTTGTCTCACTGTCTGGGAGGAATACACAAAGGCCAACTGCCACTCTAATCGCAGTCATGTGACCTAAGATATAGGCAACAGGCAACAAATTGTTAGGGCAAGAAAATGCCAACTGCCTAAAAGTTGCATTGATAGAATTGTGACATAAAACCCAAATTTACAATTAAAGAGGATTTTAAATTAAAATTCTTTAGAGACCAAACATGACATTTCTACCTGTTCCCAAACAAACATTATCACTTATTAAATGTAATAAGGTAACCCAATATTATAACCCAGTATTATCCTATGGGAGAGGTACGCCTCACACAAGTTTTTCACTGCCAGGACATGTAACACTTAAAAGTGAATGTTCTGCATTTTAAATGCACTGCACCCTGCCCTATGGACTGTGTATGGCCCACCGTAGGGTTGACTTATACGTATTAAAGAGGAAGGTTTGGGCCTGGCAAAAAGTTTATTTTGCCAGGTCGACATGGCAGTTTAAAACTGCATGCACAGGCTGCAATAGAGGGCCCGAGATATGTTTAAAGTGCTACTTAAGTGGGTGGCACAATCTGTGCTGCAGCCCACTAGTAGCATTTAATTTACAGGCCCTACGCACAGGTAGTGCCACCTTACTAGGGACTCACAAGTACATTAAATATGCTGATTGCGTATAAGCCAATCTTACCATGTTTTAAGGAGAGAGCACAAGCACTGGTTAGCTGTGGTAAAGTGTGCAGATACCTAAAGCCAGCAAAAATGGATTCCGCAAAAATGGAGGAGTGAAGGCCAAACGTTTGGGGAAGACCCTGCAAAAAGGGCCAAGTCCAACACGACCCCCCTCAAGCCAAAAGCCAGGGTAGACTAATCAGCACCTTGATGGGTTTCCCTGCTTAGGCGATAGAACATGCACGAAGGCCCTGTCATGCAGGGGCATTTGTCAGTTCAATGCCTCCCGGAACTCAGTTGGATCCCTCTGTCTTCAGTCTCCTAAGCCACTGAACTGGCCCATGGGAAACCCTTTTCCTCACCGGTAGACCCCATCTGTGAAGCAACTACCCTTAACTTGCTCACAGATGCATCCCTGTGTGCAGAGAGTACCACAATTGCCAACAAAGCGATGTGGCCCATTCCAACCCTTCAATCAGACTTCTCTCTCCTAACCCAAGGAGACCTCTGCCCATAAGGACAGCAACCAACAGAAGCCACTGACAACTGAGTGTCAAGAGGAGTTTAGTATGCGTGAACTCAGAATATAAAAATGCATCTTTTAGTAAATATGATTTTTATATTGTGTGTTTGTAAATACCACCTTTAAAAAGTGGGTATTTTCTTGCTTAGCCATCCTGTGTGCCTCCGCTGGTTTGAGGATTGACCATCTGACATTGTAGTGACAGGGGCTGGGGATGTGCATTCACTGCAGACAGCCGCTGGGGGCACTGGCTTAATGAAACTTAAAGGGGCCCCCCTGCAAGGTATGTGGGGGCCCCTGCTGGACTCAATCAGGAGCTCTCCAGCCAGAGTACTGTGCTGAGAGGGCCACCTGGAGCCTGGGGGACACCCGCACCGCAGTGGCTGCAGGGGCCAGTTACATGCCACTGCTGGGGGGGGTTGAGGTGTGTCCTGCCTTTCCTGGGGTCAGGGCTGGGCTGAATAGACCTGGGCTGCATTTAGAGTAGTGGGAGGAGATTTCCTTGCAACCGAATGGGCCTGGTCTGCTTTCCACAATGGTGTCTCCGCCTCCTGCCGGGAAGCTGGACCAGGGAGGACAGAACTGGTTTTGACTGAGCACAGAACCTCTCTGCCACAAGAGAACAAAGAGAAATTGAGTATAAATATTGGGGACCAGGACTTTAGAATATTTCTGGACTCAAGAGGACCCTCTGCCAAGGAGAAGAGCTGGGAAAGCTGAAGGAGAAGTACTGTCCCTTTGCTGTGTGCTCTCTGGGGTTGGCCTGCAGTGGCTGTTTCTGCCAAGGAGAGGACAAAGACTTTGCTGTGTGCTGTGTATCCTGCTTGAAGAAGATCTCCAAGGGCTTGAAGTAGAGCTTGCCTCCTGTTCTGAAGTCTCAGGGACACAAAGACTTCACCACCAGCTCCCCTGAACTCCCTTGCTGGGAGTTCTGACCTGCCAAGAGGTGCCTGTTCCTGTGTTGGGCCTCTGGAGGTTGTTCCTGCTGCTGGGAGCTGAGAAAAAAGAAGCAACTAAAGAAGCCTGATGCTTCCGCACCCGTTTCCGACGCAACCCCTCCGTGCGGGAAGAATTTCCACACATCGCCGCGGTGCCACTGAAGAAACCGACACAGCGCCTGCCCATGGCTGGAGAAATCGCTGCATGCCGAGTCTTGTGCACCAATCCCCGAAGTCCGAGATCACTGCACCGACTCCAACGCAGGCCCTGCTGTGCGACTGCAAGATCCGAATCATCCCCAAATCCCCACGCATCGCACCGGGGTGCTAAGTCTACGACAACGCCGGGGCCGCAGTAAGAAACAGATGCATCACCTCCCCGCACAGTAAGAAACTGACGCATCACCTCCTCTTCAGTACGGAACCGACGCATCACCTCCCCTGCGTGGCAGTAAGGAACCAACCAGGGCTGGACTGGCTACCGGGCGTTTTGCTGTGCGGCCGAGCTGGGGGCTGATTTTGTTGATGGGGACCTGCGTGCGCTTAAAAACATTCGTTTTGAAATGTTTATTTAAAAGCACACGCAGGTCCCCATCAATGAAATCAGCCCCCACCGCAGCAAAATCAGCCCCCAGCTTGGCTGCACAGCAAAACGCCCGGTAGCCAGTCCGGCCCTGGAACCAACTCATCACCTCCCCTGGAGCAAGAAACCGACCCATCACCTTCCCTGTGCGTAAGGAACCGACACATCACCTTCCCTGCGGCTGTTTTTGTTTATGATTTTGACGCATCCAAGATACATTATGTTGAGTGTCGCATCTATAGTTTGTTTTGGACAGAACTGTTTTTACCTTTTTAAAATTCGTATCTTGATAAGTGTATGTTGGATTTTTGTCGTTTTGGGTGTTGTTTTGTTTAGGTAAAGATCTCCTATTTTTCTAAACTTGTGTGGTGTCCATTTGTAGTGTTTTCACTGTATTACTGTATGTGTGCACAAATGCTTTACACACTGCCTCTGAGATAAGCCTGTCTGCTGGTACCAAGCTACCAAGGGGGTGAGCAGGGATTTTCTAAGGGCGTAACTCCCTTACCCTGACTAGAAGCAAGGGTCCCTACTTGGACAAAGGTGCAAACCATTGCCAACTAGAGACCCCCATTTCTAACAACTGCCTTCAGGCCATTGCAGCTTTTTAAGTGCAAGCAAAAGATGGCTCCCTTCTTTGAATCCCTCCAGCATTTGATTCATATGTGCGTCAAGGCCGCACCACATCTCCAAGTTATCTGGGTCACCAAGTGCACATGTACATTTTCGTTTACCGAAAGAAGGAGCTTCTGTAACTGAAACCTATACTGGGGTCAAACGTGCAGGTTATACAAAAGCGTCGGCTGTGCAATGAGTAAGGGAAATGTGTTAGTTGTGGCTAATATTCAGTTCCAATGAACCTTTCCAACAGTTTTGAAATTCCTTTCTGCACTTGGTATATTTGCCAGCTAATGGGTTCTTCAGAAAACGCATTTTAAATAAAGTAAACAACAGATTATGAGTTGCCATCATTGTCCAAAAAGGTTGACTAAGACTATTCGTATCTCTTGGAAAAGCTCCCTGAATGCTTATTCCCAAATCCGATGCGAATTTTTAAGATACGTCTGAGTGCCTCTTGAAGTTTTTTTCTTTCTTATTAACTGTACGGCTCATATATTCACCATTTTGCAGAAATGTCCGAGGCCACCTCGAAAATCGGGAAAGCTGCCAAGCTGGGCATTTTTGCACTGAAAAAAAGTACGCTTGTCACTCTTTTCCAAACATCCCCATCCCGTAGGTTTATTTGAAAAACTGTAAAAGGGCCTGCTTTCTGTATTTTGGTGTATTTTCATATTTGGAAATTATTTGCATTTACTTTTATAAAGGAATAACGTGATTCAATTTCAAAGCCTTGGCACGGTTTGTGAAATGGTCCGGATAACAATTCCGATATTGTCCTCGGTGGGTTACTGTTGGCGTGAATTAAGAGTGTGAAGACTCTGACCCTGAATATTCTAAATGTTCAAGAAAATAACATGTACAGTTTACTACTGATTAAAGGTGATGACAAGATGGAGGCTGAGAAGATAACAGCTGTGTCATTCTCAACCCTAGGCTCCGTCATGTCACTTGATGCAGACCCAGACTTCAGGAGAAAAAAAAAACTCCTGCATGATGCTAAAGTGATGAGGTCCACACTAGCATTCCAGGAACTGGACTAGGATACAATTTGCAGAAGAGCACCATTTCCTTCGAGTATTCTCCTTTTCTGATTTCAAGGTGTACTTTCTAAGTCTGATAGTTGACAAGGAGAGGGGAAGTGAAAATCCGTGCTGTGTGCACTCTTACTGAAGGAGATCTGCCAGGTCTATCCCCTGAGTGATGCCTCTCAGGCAAGAGTGCCTTAATTGCGTCCAGACAAAGGAGAAAAAACCGTGCTTGTGTAAAATTTGGAAACACAACATGGCGGGTGCTTCTTGTAACAGAGTGTGGCCGAGTCTAGGAAAAGAACTCCAGAGCAACCGGATTAAATGAATATGTCTGAGAACAGGGGCAAAGGTGGTGTTATGTGTGAATTGAATTACATTTATTTGAACTGGCAACCATTTTTATAGTCCACTTTATGCCATAGTGTCTCTAGGCATTCAGATCCTGGGTCCAAGCTGGAGTTTGATGGCTGGTATTTGATACCGATCAAGCAGAATTTCTGGTCACACCCAATAGATTTCTCTTGACCCCGAGATTGCGACGGTATGCCCACCAGTCATGCGGAGTGGAGAAAACATGTGGATGTCTTATGAACCCCTCCCCTATTATGTACTAAAGTTAAGATCAATTTCGGGATGTACAATCTGTCCTGCAAGATACCCGACAGGCTAGTTCACAAGCTACCTTAGGTCTACCCGCTTACTTGCTGCACATGAGAGCGACACATATAGTTCATACAATGGGTAGTGATCATATGCTAACGTAGTATAGAACATATGTAGCAAATGGTAGTAAAGATCACAAATCTATTGGCAGCAGCAAGTATATTAAAGGTACAGAGTGAAGAAGCCTAGCATGAAACATGTATACATACTTTTACATATGATTGTGAGCATACGTTTCCTACATATCATAAGCTAATAAGTACGTTCTGCCACAACGAGAAGTGAGATAGACCTACCTCAACCAGGACTGGGCATATCCCTCGATCTCCACGGAGCACAGTCCGAGATGGGCTATGTTTGGGTTCCTTGAGGATGCTTTATATCCCGGCGTCCTTAAATGTACAGACAGTTATGGATTTTAGATCATTTCTCATGGATGTGTGAAAAGGTATCTTCCATCACTTTGTTGAATGGGGAGTAATAGTAGTCGGTGAATTAGTAGTTAGAGTGTGTTCAATTGATGGGCTTTGTGGTTTAATGTACTTTCTTAAATATATTCTTTACAGGTAGAATTGTATTTGTAAAAACTAGACACATTTTATAGTGTGTATATATGGAATAAAGGCACACTATTGTGAATAAAAGTGGCGAACAATAACAAACATATGCATAGCAGAATTATATAGGTGTTACGCACAGTCATGGAGTCAGAAGAAAAGGTCAAGTGTTGGAATCATGTTATATGTCGGAGGTCAGAAAGGTCACACACTTGAGAAATAATGGTACACAGGCAACGGTGTGACTGCAGCAGGCTTCATGAGGGGAACCATAGGAAGTAAATTCTGGCTGCGAGTGGGGAGGAAGGTAGTGAAGAGGCTAGAACACAGGGCAGGCTCTTCTGATAAACCACGGTAGAACGTCCATGTTTGGTAGGCAAAATGCGATAAGGAGATTGTTTCAACTCTGTGGGAATGGACGAAGGAGGAACAATTTCCAGATAAACTCCAATTTATTGTTGAACGTTGACCAAAACAGAGTGACTGACACTTGGCCGCGTGGCTCTTGCTCCTCCCCCTCTTGCAATCACTGTTATTTTGCTTTCCTCAATATTTCCTGTTCTCGTTCTTGTACTGACGTTGCTGGAGTTTCCTACTGTTGCTCAGAGGACAACATACCGGCATGTGTCATTTACCCACCATGCTGCTGTGCTGTCTGATGTGCCACTGTGGGGCAAGCTGCATGGGAGGTCGTGCATTCTCACATTTCCAGTGGTTCCTCCTCTCGCTCAAATATTGGGTTTTTGATTGAGGAGGTGAAAACCCTTCTCAAGCAACAACCACAATCCTTGTCGGAGTGAACTGCAAAAGTCACTAAATTAACCTATGCTTAACCCTCTGATAGCATGGCACAAAAGCAGTCAGGCTTAACTTAGCAGCAATGTGTAAAGTATTTATGCAACACTTAAACAGTAATAAAGTGAAAGCACAACACAAGAAAAACCCACACCAGTTTAGAAAAATAGATTAAAATGTACTAAATTATTTGATGCCAAGATGACAAAAATCCAGTCAGTAGAAAGAGAGTTATGATTTTTTTTACGTTTTCGGTAAAAACTATGGCCTAAAAGATCAAAGTGCCAACTATAGACATCTAATTGCGTGACACCAGGGCAAAATCGAAAGCTATGGTTAACCTTGATGGAGGGCGGTTTAGATTCACAAAGTGGATTGGACCCCGTCTTGGCTTTCCTTCGGACTTAGAAGAAATTTTGAAGAAAAATGTCTGGAGAAGGTAAAGTTCAGCGGGGCAAGGCAGCCAGCTGTGTCTGAAGAGGAGGCGTTGACATTGGAGAGCTGGCGGACAAAGTCGCGTTGAAGATTTCTATGTGCGGACTTTGTCACTTTTTTGGAAGTCAAAAATCTCCAGTGGGACAAAGCTGTAGCTGCTGAGGGCTCCACAAGGCCATATACCTCTACTGTGAGAGCCGCTAAACAGGATTTGCTGCTGCGGAGATTAATGTAGTGGGTGCATGAAGTGGGTGCTATCAATCAATCAATCAAGTAGTACTTGTATAGCCCGATTAATCACCCTATAGGGTATCCAGGCGCTGTCTTGTAGGTATCAGTCAAAGAGCCAGGTCTTGAGTCCCTTCCTGAAGTGGGTCAGCGAGGGTGCGTTGCTGAGGTGAAGGGGGAGGGCTTTCCAGGCTTTGGCAGCAAGGTGGGAGAAGGATCATCCTCCGAAGTGGCAGCGGCGGATACGTGGTACCTGGGCGAGGGCAAGGTGTGCACAGCGGAGGTTCCTGGTTGGTCAGTGTAAATTCAGGCGGTGGTTCATGTATGAGGGTCCTTTATCATGGAGGGCTTTGTAGGCGTGGGTCAGAAGCTTGAACTGGCATCTCTTCTGGACAGGGAACAATGGGAGGTCCTTCAGGTGGAGAGTGATGTGTGTCCTCTTGGGCAGGTTGAGGATCAGTCTGGCTCCTGCGTTCTGGATCGTCTGGAGTCTTTGCATGATTTTGGTGGTGGTGCCTGCATGGAGTGTGTTACCATAGTTTAGGCAGCTGGTGATTAGGGCCTGCGTCACCATTTTCCTGGTGCTGATGGGGAGCCACCTGAAGACTTTGTGGAGCAAGCAGAGCATGTGGAAGCATGCTGAAGAAATGGCATGAACCTGACTTTTCATGGAGAGTTTGCTGTCCAAGATGATGGTCCTACCATGAAGTCAGGCCGACCAGCAATGCACCCTGGGCAGATCAGTTATCAAGTAGGTCCCGGTCGCCTCTCACTTTTTGGGGCACCTTTTGGCTGAAACTGTTGTAAGTCCCAAGTTTTGATTTTAGGCTGTTTGGGCAACTTTAGCACCACTTCCAAGTGTCCAGGACTGAGTGAGCACCTGGAGGCAGGACTCACTTCAGTCCGGGTCCAGGTGCAAGTTTCAAGATTTTGGAGCTTTTTGTGTCCCTGCAGCTCAGAACAAGAGACCAGCCAACTAGCTCTTGTAGTCACTCTGATAGTCCTTGGTTCAAGGAGCAAGGCAGTTCTCAAGCAGCAGTACAGTCCTCTGAGCATTCAAGGCAGGCTTCAAGCAGTAGGGCAGTCCTTTGAGAGTAGCAGAGAAGTCCTCTGAAATGCAAAGCAGCCCTTAAGCAGCAGGGTAGTCCTCAAAAGTACAAGGCAGACCTTCTGAGTGTCCTCCGCAGGTCCAGGAGTGAACTGAAGAGTGGGTATTAGGGTCCTATTTTCATAATGGTGCCAGCTTTGAATTGGAAAAGGACTTCTAGAGTTTTCCTACACACAGATGGTTCTGGAATTTCCTTCTTCCCTGTTTAGCCTGCAAGGTGGCCTGGGGTGATATAGGACAGGTGTGAAGTTCTTTGTGAGTGTGCTGAGGTTGCGCCTTAGAAATGTAATTGGGAAGTAAACAGCACCGCCCCTCACATCTTGGCAGGATGACCCATCCTGTCAACACTAGTTCCCCTTTGTCTCACTGTCTTGGAGGAATACACAAAGACCAACAGCTACTCTAATCGCAGTCATGTGACCTAAGATATAGGCTACAGGCAACAAATTGTTAGGGCAAGAAAATGCCAACTGCCTAAAAGTGGCATTGTTAGAATTGTGACCTAAAACCCAACTTTACAAGTAAAGAGGATTTTAAATTACAATTCTTTAGAGACAAAACATGACATTTCTACCTGTTCCCAAACAAACGATCACTTATTAAATGTAATAAGGTAACCCAATATTATAACCCAGTATTATCCTATGGGAGAGGTATGCCTCACACTAGTTTTTCACTGCCAGGACATGTAACTCATAAAAGTGAATGTCCTACGTTTTAAATGCACTGCACCCTGCCCTATGGGCAGTGAACGGCCTACCTTAGGGGTGACTTATAAGTATTAAAGAGGAAGGTTTGGGCCCGGCAACAGGTTTATTTTGCCAGGTCGACATGGCGGTTTAAAACTGCACACACAGGCTGCAATGGAAGGCCTTAGATATGTTTAAAGTGATATTTAAGTGGGTGGCACAATCGGTGCTGCAGGCCCACTAGTAACATTTAATTTACAGGCCCTGGGCACAGGTAGTGCCAGCATACTAGGGACTCGCAAGTAAATTAAATATGCTAATTGCGTATAAGCCACTCTTACCATGTTTTAAGGAGAGAGCACAAGCACTGGTTAGCAGTGGTAAAGTGTGCAGAGTCCTAAAGCCAGCACAAACGGATTCAGCAAAAATGGAGGAGTGAAGGCCAAACGTTTGGGGAAGACCCTGCAAAAAGGGCCAAGTCCCACATGACCACCCCCACCAGCCAAAAGTCAGGGTAGACTAATCAATACCTTGATCGGCTTCCGTGCTTAGGCAATAGATCATGCACGAAGGCCCTGTCATGCAGGGGCATTTGTCAGTTCTATGCCTCCCTAAACTCAGTTGGATCCCTCGGTCTTCACTCTCCTAAGCCACTTAATTGACCCATGGGGAACCCTTTTCCTCACCGGTAGACCCCATCTGTGAAGCACCTACCCGTAACTTGCTCACAGATGCATCCCTGTGGGCAGACAGTACCACAATTGCCAACAAAGCGATGTGGCCCTTCAATCAGACTTCTCTCCCTAACCCAAAGAGAACCCTGCCCATAAGGACAGCAACCTACAGAAGTCACTGACAGCTGTGAGTGTCAAGAGCCAGGCCCCAGGCAATCCTATGCCAGGTGGAAGCTCTAAGTGGGGCCATTGGGTAGACCTCTCTTCCAGTCTTGGGGCTGCAAAGGAGTTCACTATAGGATCCTGTGGGTACTCTGATCTCTGTGGTTTCTCAGAGTGAGGGGCAACAACCCCTGTTGTTAGGCACCCTTCTTCTACTCTACCTCCCACAAATTCTGGGGTGGTATCCTGAGACTGGCAACTCAGCCCAGGGCCTGAACTCTGAGGCTGAGCAGGGGGCAGGGGTGCGTCCTACTGCACCCTGCCCCTCCATCTGGGATATTGTTCTCTCCACATGGGAGTGGCCCCTCAGAAAACTAAACTGTCAGGACGCCCTGGGCAGCTGCCCCTCTCAGTTCTCTTGACACTGGGGGCACTCTTCCCCAGAATGCAGTCTATGGTCATCTGGGGACTAGCTATGATCCTCCTCTGGTACACCTCCTCAACCCTCTCCAGGGATACCAGGGCCATATGGTGGAAGAAGTCCTTCCCAAGGGCCTGAGTTACCCTACACGCCTGGCCAGTGTACTACTCTGGGGAAACAAGCCATTCCAGTTCCATGGTCCAGCTAACCCTCAGAACAGTGACAGGAATCCCATTCAATTTTGCCTGGTGGAATAACGACTCCCACATTCAGGGAGCACAAACTCACCCTCTGAGTCTCCTCTAAGTCTATCTCCCAGCTAGGGGAGATCATGGCATGATCTATGACCTGCCCCTGGGGACTACTTACCCCTAAAGCAATATTGGCCACCCCAGTAGAGGTCCCACCAGGGGGTGGTTTCTTAGGACAGACGGGCCCTTCTGCTTGTGTCCTAGCTGAGAACAATCAAAGCAGCTGGGTTGGAAGTGGGGCGCCCTGGGCCACTGCCCACCAGAACCTTCTCCCTGTTTCTGAGAAGGGGTATGGGAACCCTTTCCTCCCCCCTTATTCTGGGACCTGTCTCTCTCCCCTGACCTCCCCCTCACTCTGCTGGGGGGGGGGGAACCTAAACCACGCTTCTTGGGGTCTCTCCCAGGTACATTCTTATGGACTCTGGTGCTGAGCCAGTGGGCCGCCTCCTTGGCAAACTCCATGGGGCTTATGAGCTTGCTGTCAATAAGGTACTGGTGCAGATCTGCAAAACAAAGACTGAACATATGCTCTCTTGCAATCAAATTGTACAGCCCCTGATAATCCTTCACTTCACTACGCTTCACCTAACCACCCAGTGCCTTGTAAAAGGAGTCTACACAATCCACCCAGGACTTCTGGGGCAGCTTCTGGATTTACATTTCAGGGGTAAAACCATACTTCCTGACCATGGTTTCCTTCCTGGGGATACCTCATCCTGTCTCCCTCATCTAGGGCAGTAGGGTGTCCCTCCCCTCACTAGGGATGTGCTTCCAGAGGCTAGTCCCTCAATCATCCTCAGGGATTCTATGCATCTGCAAAGGCACCTCATATGCTTCAAGCCACTTTCTGATATCATCCCCCACAACAAAGTCAGACATCAGAGCTGTGGGAATGTGGACCCTACTGTCTCCAGAGAACCCTGAAGGTATGCTGTCACCAATAATGCTGGACTCTGCCTGTCTGGATTTGAGGTCCAGCTCTTTGAGGCTCCTTTCATGAGCTAGTCGCTCTAAGGCCAGTTTCTCCTCCATGACGGGTTTCCTTTCCTCCACGGCCAGTTTCTTCTCTTCCATTCTCAACTGGGCCATCTGCAGCTTAAACTCCCTATCTGCTTTCTTTTCCACCAGTTCCTCTGGGGACAGGTTGTGGAAGACACACTGCTTCCTGCTCTGGCAGGGTGTTCCAACTTGGTGGTCAAGCTATCCCCCTCAGCTGAAGACTGAATCTCAGGTAAGTCTTCTCCTTGTCCTTCCAACTCATCATCCCCTTCGGTGGCTTCAACCAATGACTGGTGAGCTTCTGCCCAGGCCCTCGGCGCCTTTTGGAGCTCCACTTTCTTGGTGGTACTCTTGGCTGGAAGTCCCCTCTCCTTGCGGAACCCCTTTAGCTCCGCCACAGTATAGACATCCATGTTGGCAAACTCTAATTCCATCCTTGCAGGTGTAGTTTCAGACACAACAGTCAAAAGGAGAATTTGGGAAAAAACAATCTGAAGCCAATCAAGGAGAATTTAAGCTCAAATTGATCTTAGATAAGGGGTGTTGTGTACACCAAATCACTGTATGGCACTTTACACAAGTCCTAATCCCACTACTGATCACCAATGTAAGAAATTGGGTTGTTGGTTGACTGGGGTGTGAACCCTGAGCAAGCAGTAACCACAACCCTTGTCAGGGGGAGCAGGCGTGGCCCGTGCAGGTAACAGCGGTGGAATGGGGGACATGGTGGGTGGGGGGGATTTGACATATGACGGCGGGGGAAACTTAAATAAAAAGAAAACCATGGTTTTCCTTTCCTTTTTAGGTCGAGCATTCGAGACCTGTTGTAACTTCTCTTTTTGGCTTAAAGCCATCCCCCTGCTTTTAATTTATTTGTTTTTCTGTCCTTTAAAACTCCTTGCTTGCTATTGGTCAGACCTGCCTATTTGTCCCTCCTTTTTCTTTTCAGTTCCTCCCATGGAGCAGGGACGAAGTACTGTCTTATTACACTATGGTTCTTTGTTTTTGGGGGGACTATTTTAATCTTGGTTTCCTGCTCTGTCACTTTCTGCCTGTGTTCAGCTTTTGTGCCATAGCTGTCTAGATTTTACTACCGCATTCCATCCGCCACCTTCTTTTAATGCCACTGTTGTGTCAGTGCTGTCCCCGGGCCGTGCCTCCCGTTCCTTTGTGTATTTTGTAGCTTTTTAGCACTTTTCGATGTTTAACGGCAGTTGGGCTTTTTTAGTTTGATATATTTTGTTGATTTGGGCTTCGTTTTAAGGGGGATTGGGCTTGTTTGTTAAGTCGTGTGCTGCATAGCATCCCCTTGCACCTCTTCCAAAGAGTGCTGACCCCTCTAAAGATTGTTTGTTTGCCCGGGTGTTTTGTTATAGTGAGAGGGGAATCGCTGCTTCCCTTTTCCAACGCGCACGGATTTCTACGTAAAGGACAACTGCACTTTTACACGTTAGTTGTGTCACAAGATTAACTCAGTTAATCAATTAATGACAAACTAACCATTTCGCTTGGTTTACCGAGTAGTTTGCCTCTTCAGAGCACTTTAATTGATTGTAAAGTGATGTACAGAAACACTGCAAGTGCTCTCTTCGCGCTGCTTGCTTCTGCTGTGGAGATCCTCTGACGTAGCTTTAATTGTTTTCTGAGCTCCAGACAAGCACGCATGAC
This sequence comes from Calotriton arnoldi, assembly GCA_963921515.1. Taxonomy (NCBI): domain Eukaryota; kingdom Metazoa; phylum Chordata; class Amphibia; order Caudata; family Salamandridae; genus Calotriton; species Calotriton arnoldi. Next base: position 665,526 of record CAWUFW010010523.1, read on the forward strand.
CTAATGCCCCCGGGTCACAAGTAGGATTTTACTTGAGTGATTACAGGCTAGCCTGCACTCAGTAGTCCTCCTGGGGCCGGCGAGACTAGAACCGGGCTCCCCAGTCAGCAGCTCTGGGCCCTGCGCCATGTCCTAATTAAAGAGATCCCCAGTGGTGTTTTAATGGCAAACTGCTGTTTTGACAATTAAGCTAATACCTTCTTTTGTTAGCACTACGAGTATATTTTAATATGATACTTGACTGTTTCAGTTTGAAGTCTGGATACAAATCACTCACTGTGGTAGCATAAAGGATGTTTAGCATAATGGTGCAGCACAATGCCTTTCAGACGGGGCCATTCGGGTGTTCGAGTCCCTCTTTTACAGGTTGCTTGAGATTTGCTTGCGTCACTGCTTAATTATATGCAGGACTCGAGCCTGAAATTCGTTCCTTACTGTTAATTTTTTTTAAATTTTCTACCTGATGTTTGACTATCAAACCAAATTATTTTCAGTTTACTTCTATTTTTAATTTTAATTTGAGGGAATTGTTGCTGTCTCTGCGTTTCGCTCTCCTTTTTGCCCTATAGGGCGTCTGGTTCTACCTAAGAAGATGTTCCGGGCTTTCATGCTGTATGTGATGAAGATCGGATCTTTTTGAATTTGTGTACACGAATAAGGGGCTGAGCTGGCAGCTGTTGGTAATCATTAAGGTAAACTTACTAAAGTGCGTAAATCATAACCAGGATGTATCTTGGCACTAAACACTTTGCACCGAGAGGTTAAACCAAAGGGCAAGAACAGGATTTCTTCTGAGGTGAATTGCAAGTCGTATAGCATATCACAATACACCATGCAATCAACACAAAAATAATTCAATTAGCCGAATACAAAGGGTGAAGAGTGCAAATATTTGAATGTCTCTGAAATGTTCGATAAGCACTCCATGAAATGAAATTTGTACTTGTAATGAAATTTGTACTTGTAAAGCGCACTTATACCCCCAAAGGGGTGTCCTGGCGCTGTACGCATACCGCTGTGGAACCCTTCCTGGCTTTTCCCTGTGAAATGTCCACTCCTGGGCACCCCCAGGGTGAAGCCAGGCATCCCAGCGCTGTTGGGGCCGTTGTGGAGATTAAGCAAGCTATTGCCCAGAGTTGCAGAGTGGGACCCATGATTAGAATAGGCACCGAGGCGAGAATTATCAGGTCCGAGGAAATTGAGCCCAAGGCCCGCCGAGGCGGGAATTGAACCCTGGTCCCGGGCCAGATCTCTGCATCAGGGTCTGCCACTCTAACCATTGAGCCACACTTCTCCATGTGGCCTTAGGGTACTTAAAATTAAATCAAGGAGAAGGTTTGACGCAGGACATCTGATAAGGGATGCTTAGTCTTCCAAATAAGTATCCGTCACTAGGGATTTCAGAAAAGAGGCACTGTTAGCTGCTATTTAAATGCTGGGGGAGGGGCGCCGCTTAGGCTTAAACCATTGTCCCAGCTTGCAGGCCTCCCTTGAACCGTTTGCTAAAAGAAGGCTCAGGGGAACCCTGTTTAATTAGTTAGAAGAAAAAAAGCAGGACACTTCTCTGATAGCCTGTACCACGCTTTTGAATTTAAAATGGATTTGCAAGGTGCAACATATGCTGCGCAGCTATTCTTATATTTACTATATTTAATTTATTTATATCACGTACGTTCCTTTATATATATATATATAAACAACTGGAGTTAAAACCTGTATATGTGCATTTCACGGGATGAATTATGACTCCATGAGCTCGAAAATAATTCTCCTTAAAGTAGTCCTTGTTAGCTTCGGAACTTTAATCTAGCACTGTGTTCTTATGTGGTGCTTGCTGCCTTCTTTATCTGTAACCCCCACTATTTTAACTACATCCAGTAGTACTCCCTGTATCGACCTGAGAAGGATGAAGGGCTGGGCCAATCCAGTTATTGGAATCTGTGGTTAACACGCTACATGCTGATTTCTGGGACATATAGGGGATTCCATTAAGGGATGAGCTACTCTACCTTTTCATGTTTGGGAGCTAATTTTCATCAGTTCCCCAGCGTAGAGACTTGTGCTAGAATACCTTAGTCTCAGAGTCATTTAGGAGGTTAGATCAAATGTCTCCTGATCTTGCTACAGCTCCATGTCTGCACCTGTGTTACACTCTGAACCCCCACTTTCTCTTATGAGAGAGGGCTTGGCATGTTTAATGAGTACTTTAAATGAAGTGAATTTATACAGCATGGTCATGGAAGATAGCATAGCCTGATGTTGTTGGAATTGCCATTATTGACAATCTTGTTATTACAGGGCATCATTAGGTAAATTTACGGACTCGTCAATATTATCTGCTCATACACATTCGTCATTTGCTGCCTTTGCAAACCTCTGCACCCATTTTTCAAATGGATGCTGAAACATTTTTTTCAGCACCCAGTTGCACATTCCCCATTGCTGCTGCTAGAACACTCGCTAACAGCAAGCATGCCCTCTAAATTCTCTTTGCCGAGTCTGTTTGGCTACTGCATTGCTCCTTAGAAGTGGTTGCTTTGGATTGGCTACCAAAAACGATGCAGGCTCTGTGCGAGTCATGCCCTTTCCCTTATGGGTGACTGTTCTCATTTGGTTACTAAGCAATTTTTGTAGAGGTGGTTATTACGTGCTGGATTGGCTGTAAGTAACCTAGTAGTCATACCACCTTTTGGTGAGATGCTTGCCATATATCCCAGATATTAATCTGCATTGTTTACAGCCCCCATTTGGGGGTTGTTTCTTTCTTTGAGTTGGATCACTCTAGACCAGTGCTTGTAGTTTACAGAGCTCTGTTGTAAACAGGGCTGTAAATCATACTCTTATCTTGCCACATTTGCTGTGCATTAAAGACCAAGGTTTGTTTTGGCTACAGCAACTAGCCCTTGTAGTCACTCTGGGTTCTGGGTTCAAGAGATGCATGTCCAGTCATTCTCAGCCAGACAAGAGGGCAACAGGTCAGCACAAAGGGCAGCAGTCCTTCAGATCAGCAGTACAGCAGAGTGGCAGTCCTTTCAGCAGCATAGCAGTCCATTTTCCTGGCAGAGTATCCACAGTTCCAGAAGTATACTGAATAGTTGGTGTCTGAGGCCCAATATTTATACCCCGACGTGCCTTTGAAGTGGGGAGAAGCTTCTAGAAGTATGTCATTGAAGTACACAGCGACCCTGCCTTCCCTGGCTCCAGACTAACTACAAGGCATATGCAGCTCTTTGTGTGGTGACAGGACACAGCCTTCTTAAGTGTAAGTGGGGCTAGGTCCAGCTCCTCCCACCCATCCTGCCAGTGATGGCACATCCAGGCACACCTAAGCTCCCTATTGTGTGTGGCTGTCTAGGATGAGTACAAAAAGACCAACTGTCAACTTCACCCAGTCATGTGACTCAGAGACAGGCTGCAGGCACCAAGTGGCTAGGGCAGGAAAATGCCAACTTTCTAAAAGTACCATTTTCGAAATTGTAATTTAAGATCAGACTTCACCGCAAGTTAAGCTTTTTCATTACAACTCCAAAGAAACAAAACATGAACTTGTTACCTGTTCCCATTTACAAATTACTCTTATAAAATGTAATAAGATAACTCTAATGTTATCCTATAGGAGATGTAAGCCTTGCAGTCGTGAAAAACAACTTTAGGAGTTTTTTACTTCCAGGACAAGTAAAACCTAAAAGTATATGTCCAACTTTTTTTAATACAAACACAAACGGGCAGCTAGGATGGTGTTGCCAAGAATTGAGAACAATATTCTAGCAGTGCACATGTAGGGGTTGAAAATCCAAAGATTTTGGAGTAGACGCCTCACCCACATAATAGTGGCATGTCTTATTATCAGCGCCTACCCACACCCTGGAATGATAGTATGACCATGGCGGACTCAATCAAAAAAAGGATGGGCGTTGTTATATAAATCATAGCTGGATATGTGGCAGGGTTGAAGTTAAATTACAATGTCTCAAAAATAACCTAGTTAAGCCAACATGTTTTGGCCCGCCCTAAAAGCCCACATGGCGCTCTGCCCTTTACCAGGGCTATGGGTGTCCATGCCTATCCAAGCAGTCATGCCATGCAGAAATGAGGCCTACGGCTCTCATCTTAACTCAGGGAAACTTTCCCACAGAAACGTAAAAACATAAAGAGTGCACCATAGGTTTAAAAGGTGCTGGTTGTAACTGGCATAACAATATAATACAAACAGTAGTGACTTCAAGAAGCCATTTAGCCAGTGGGGGAGTCAGTGGGAACCTCCTACCTGTAAAACAACCCCTGTACTCTATCAGACTTATTTTTTCTTTATAGAAAAAGGGGGATATGTTGCATATATAGTCATGCTACATTGTGACGCTATAAAGTGAAGCACATCAAACCACTGCAGAGTGCCACACGTGTGCATGCACATAAAGCAGTAGGGGGAAAACATGCAAATAAACATAAAAATAGAGCACAGTACACTGTTGAACACTGTTGTACTTCTTATCCTATATGTGGGTGGTTAAGATATCATGCGCATCCGGCTTGAGCTTGAGGCTCCCTCCTGTTTTCACACACTTTATTTGGTAGAGGTATAGCAATATTTAGACCTCTTGTGCTTAGTTGACATAAAATATCTGGCGCTGGGATAGTTCCCGGCTTATGTGAAACATGGGACTAGTATGCGATGGATATAGTATCCAGTGGTAGACAGGTGTCCTAGGTGGTGTGAGTACTTTTGACTCTTTACTCAAAAAATTATAAGTGCATCACACAGAGGTACGTGGTGGGGTTATTACGTGTGTGGAAGTGCCAAAGATGTGTCACAATAATGCCAAGCCGAGTGTCCACTATAAACATTGGGATGCTTTAGCCAGCCGAATGCCTTAGGAACCTCTAGGGAGTAAATACTATTGTGCGCCAACCTTTGCAGTAAGATTACCCATGCGGAAATAATTGGTGCAGGGAGTTGCTTGCCGCGATACGGTGCTCATCGTTATGAGGGCTAGTGAGAGTAGGCCTCTCAATATTATTGCCAGAAAAGTGGAGAAATGTTGCAGGGAGCCGGGGTGCTGTGACACATTTTTGGTAGCCATCAGCGAATTAAGCTGAAATGCCTCGTAAATGAAATTAATGCCAGGGTGGGAGGGGTGCCACCATGAAGCAGCAACAGAAGGCATCTGAGGACCATGGCCTCGCTCAAAACTTACTTCAAGGTAGGGAACCTGTGAGTTAACCTACCTCGTACTGCATCAGATCGCCGCCAAACAATTGGTGATCAGGCGGCTGGTCTTGATATGCGGGTGGATTGCGGCTGATTGGGCCGCCTGGGGAGCCTTTCTTCTGACGCATTCAGCATCCGCCGGCCCTGGCTTCCTGGGAAATGAAGTCCCGGGGGCCTCAAGTGATTACTGAAATTCGGCACACCAATGTGCAGAGCTCGTGGGGCCTTAAGGGGCCGTTGTGTCTGGAGGCAGCCAATACAAAATGCAACCGATATGCATGCCACAGGCATGTCATATCTCAAAATTCATGAAGGGGCCAAAAATTAAATAAAATAAAAATAATTAAAAACGGTAGAGTGTGAGAGTGTAGCGTGCTCAATAGCACAATATGTATTGGAATTAAAATTGACAGCAACAAGAAGGCAGGAATAAGAACATCAATGTGCCAATAAAATGGACATTCATTTATTCGAGGGCCCCCGAATGTCGTAAATGATGTGTGATTCTCTGGGCATATATTCATGTTGCCTGGGATTGTTTGAAAATGAGTGTGAAGGATACTTTCTGCAATATGAAACAATAGGAGGTGTTTACTAGCTGGTGGGGGTAACAAGTTGTACTGGCAGCGTCAAGAGGTTACCCACGTTTTCCCTCCAGTTGTGTCCAAGGGATCTTGGCGCTGAGGCCAGTAGTAGCACTCATAAGTCTATAGATCCATTGTTGTTTGTATGAGAACAGTTTTTTCTTCACTGACATACCATGTAAAGTCATTTTCTGTGAGCCCCATAGACAGATAATGGCGCATCAGTTTTTCAGCTGAATTTTTAACACCTGAAGGTGCTCCTGTGCACGTTGATTCTGATAAGAATATTTCTGATGGTCAAGCAGGCAAGTCAGAACATAGTTAATGTTGGTCCCTTTGGGACCCCTTCCTGTTTGCAAATGGGTTACCAACTCCTTCACGGAATCTGTAAAGTATGAATGTTTTGTGACCGCTTTCTGGTCGCAAAACATTCATACATGCCCCTGCGACTCAATATTAGGAAGGGAAGCCCTTGGAACACCTCTTGCTAATAGCGACTCGCACACCCAATTTGTGATTCAGTAATGCCTTACCAAATCTCAAATAGGGCTTTGTATATTTAAAAATGCTTTTTTTCTGGTTGCACACGGCCTTATTCTGTGAATCATGCTGTTTGTGAGCAGAATAAAGCTTTGTACATCTGGCCCCAACTTTTTAAATGCATTGAACCCTGCACTCTAGGCTGTCCAGGGCCTACGGTAGGGGTGACTTATATTTATTAAAAAGGAATGTTTGGCTTAGCAAAATGTGTATTGTGCCAGGCTGACATGGCAGTTTAAAACTGCATACTCGGGCTGCAATGGCATATATATGTTTAAAGTGCTATTAGGCGGTGGCACAATCCGTGCTGCAGGCTTACTAGAGCATTTAATTTATGGGCCCTAGGCACAGGTAGTGCCACCTTACTAGGGACTCGCAAGTAAATATGCCAATTGGGTATAAGCCAATCTTACCATGTTTTAAGGAGAGAGCACAAGCACTTTAGCAATGGTTAGCAGTGCTAAAGGCTGCAGAGTCTTAAAGCCAGCAAAAACCAAGTCAGCAAAAATGGAGGAGTGAAGGTCAAATGTTTGGGTATGATCCTGCAGAAAAGGCCATGTCCAACAATGTCATCGCACCCTCTACTTTCCTCTGAAATAAGTGTCAAAGGAAAAACCTTGAGTTGGAATTCCACTTTATTTTGGAGCCTGCCAAATCATCTCTCTTCCTCCTTATCCAATGGCCCTAGTGTCTGGGCACCCCCAGGGCTCTATCATTGTTCACCTTCTTTTTCAATGTTAACCTTCTTTCTGAGGTCCCTACATAGTGAAATCCAGTCTTTTGTCCTCACATGCTACAACTATTCCGATGATTTCCCGATCCGCTATAAATTGGAACATACAGATGACTGAGCAAATGTGTTCTAGGACTTTCAGTTCTTGCAGTCAATTATTGGATGACCAGCAATCACCTCAAACTAGGTGCAGAAATAATAAAGTCCTGACATGTGACAGTTGGCCTCTTTTTTTAACTGTCTGAGCTTGGTCTGCCACCTACTCCTTCGGAGACTGTGAAGAACCTCAGCATCCAAAATGAGGGACTTTGGATGCTGAGCTCACCTTAGCCACACCGAGCAATCAGTGGTCACTTCCTAGACTCCCTTTCTTGAGATTTCCACATGGATTTTAAGTCATTACAGCACTTGTTCTAGCTTTTCCTTACTGTGCCAATTGACTATATTTTGGCACAACTGAATACAGGTTTGAGTTTACTCCAGAGGACTAGACTGAGCTTCAAGACCTCTTCTATATCTCCATCCATATTCTCACTACATATTCTCACTACATGTATTTATTTATTTGAGAGTTTTTTATAGCACCCTGTCACTCATGAGTATGTGGGACCTGTACACAAAGATAAAGATTATATGTAACAGTAGCAGTAATTAGTAACAGTAATTAAAGAGATAACCTGACTCAAATGAGTATGTTGACTGTGAACTAAAAAAAACATTTTACCTGGAGGTTATCTTCCAAGATCAACTCATTTAATTTTAGGAAGCATTTATTTTCTTTAATAACCATCAGTTGTTTCAAATTAGACTACCATGAGATACATAGACATACAGATTTTCCAATATGAATAACACAATTACTAACTTGTAATTTTCCAGGCTTATTGCCAAGGGAAAAATAAAAATGCACACTCATTATTTTACAATGTCAATTTACTGAAGTTCATCTGTGTCCCTTGAATTGATGCACATTAGCTACCAGGTATACAGTTCACCACCTTCAAACCCTCAAATACCTTCACTTCTACACATATGTGGTCTGAAAATGTTATTGCTTCTGTGCATCAAAGACTGCTCCTAAAAGTATACAATTAAACATCAATTCCTTTCTTAACTGTCCTTTATACATTTTTAAATGATCACCCAAGATTTATTATTGCACAATCTACATTGTAAATGTTATTTTGGTCATATGTGTTATCTCTTGGATAAATACTTTCCTCAGGACTCTATTTATTGTACCAGTTGTGTGCATTCTGTATGAGTCTTTACATAACTTTTAAAGGTTGCTATTGAAGTTAAATGTAAGCAAATAATTATCTTCATTGGGTGTATATCCTGGGATCTGCATTCTTTACTTGGATTCTTCCATAATTATGGTCATATTTATGTACGGGTTTTGTTGCTTTTGCACCACGCAACACACTGCATGCACGACGCAACCCTAAAATGCAATTTTTGAAGCCATGCAAGGCCACCTTGCCTTGCCCTGAGTGGTTTAATAAATCCAGAGTAAAGCAACGCAGCGCAAATTGCTGTGTAGCGTTACCCTGGCCCAGGGAGGCATTCCATGGGTGGTGCATGGGTGTTCCCATGCAACACCCATGGATTTTGATGCATTCTCAGATTTACCATTACTGGTAGACTTGGGAATGTGCCAAAATGCTATGCCTTACTATCCCGCAGCACACATAAAAAGAAGAAAATGCCTCAGGGGATTGTTTTTGTGCAGGAAGGTGTACCACAAAAACAATCCTGCTTACAATGCAGGCACCCTTGCCACATGGTGCATGAGTGCCTGCATTGACGCTAGGCAGCACATTGTGCACCAGTGCTGGGAAAAGGCAGGAATGCTGCCGTACTGTGTTAAATTCATCGCATTCCTGCCCTTTTCCAGTCACGCAGCGCAGCAACGTGATTTGCTGCGCTGCATAACTTCTACATAAATATGCCCCTTAATATATAGTTGCTGGATCATACCTTATTCCTAACATCTGTTTAAGCAATTCAAATATGTTAGAGGTTTATTCTATTTGGAAACATCATGGTGTGTTTCATTCTTTGACTCATAAAACATTCTTATAATGAATGCATATTATTCTAAATTATTTCCCCTCTACTCAGTTTTCCTATGGAAAAATAAGATGAGACCATTAGATTTAAATATTTGTTTGTTAGTCAAAGAATGATAATTATGATGATATTTCCAATCAGAATAAACATATACATCTTTGAGTTGCTTAAATGATGAAGAGCATGAGAATTGTTGTGATGCTTTATGTAAGGTCCCACCCAAATTCTGAGCGTCTTCCCCTATTTACTCGGAAAGGACCATTGAGTAATCATGATGTCTTGAAATGAATGTTATACCAACAAGTAGTTGTTTATTTTTAAAGAGGTAGATTTACTTGTTTCCTGTAGTATATTTTGTAGGAGATGGAAGGATAGTTACTCTTCCCCCATTGAAATAGATTTGTCAATATGACGGATGGGAGAACACCATTACTTGGACTGCTATAGGTATAAAGGGGTAACATTTTAAAATCTCATTCTGTTTTTAAAGTACTGTTTTACTTTAAAGACCTTCATCTATCTTCTTGTTACACAGCCCCCTGGCGGTGAGGACAATGAATGATCAGCTAATGTTATTGGAAAGAGCATTTATTGATCCACTTGGATTACCAGGAAGACCTTTTTATAGGTATGTAAAAACATAATTTGACTTTCCCAGTAGAACCTGAACATGTTGTAATATATGCAAACAAATATAGAAAATATCTGCAAAAATAAAATGTTGAAAAGAAACTTCTCACATGATCAAAATATAGAAACAGAATGTTTATTGGACTATACAATCAACATAAAATATGCCACACCTAAGATCTTAGATTCTAGAATAAGACGTATTATGACAATTACATTCACATACAACTGCCTGAAGTGGTGTGGAGTACAAAAATACCTTTTACAATGTGGAAAGTATACTTTTTAAGATCAGTAATTATGTATAGAAAAGACTGATCACCTTCTAAATATTAATAGGTAATTTTTGAATATTGAATAATACATCTCAACTGCTTATGTGGGGCTAACTTGCGTTTGATTACTATAGGTTTGTTGGGATCGGATTTGATATATATTTCATCCCTATGCAGGGTAAAGAAAAAACATGAAACAAATTTCGAAACCACTGCTGCCGATTATGCCTGTTAATAAGGAAAGTGATTTTCACCATTTGAGTTTTTGCAGAGTCGTCGTCTATTTGGCAGGTTGATTTTCTGAATTATCTTACTTCAAATTGTCCTTTGGGTCTTGGCAATGACATAATTTCTCTGAGTCTAACTGGTTGGTTTTCCTTGAGTATCTTGACAGTGGTCGAGAAAGATCTGTGAAAAATATGTACTGCAGTTAGGGTGAGCAAGGCATAGGAGAATGCTTTATAGTCAACCATCCAGATATTTTTTGAAAATCTGACTGAGTAGAGCTCAAGCTCTTCTTGAAAGCATAATACACACACTTGTTTATCACACTTGTTAGTTACCTCAGAGTGCAGCCTGGGCACATAGACACGCAGTACTGTGCCATTGATACATTTTTTGTCTACTTCAGTGCAAAGCCTGTGTGCAACAGTTATCCCTAGACATGTGCCATGTGCTCACTGTGCCATAGTCCTCCAAAACATGACTGAAGAGACCCAAATAGACAAAAAGAAATGTCTTAAGTTGCTTGTGTTCCCATTCAGAATGGACCTGGCCAGGTAGTCCAGGCTGGCTTGTTGTTATTAGAACAGGACCAAGACTGGTTTCCATATGACTGATTCCTTTCTGAGGTGGCATGGTGGGGATCAGAAAAATGGACTGGATGCGGGCCAGAGTAATTACCAGTGGCTGGGAATAATTCAAGTATTACATCCATCACTTTCTTTTTTACGTACCTCATTTATATGTTAAAGCGATGATTAGTTCCTGTAACGGCAGATCAGCCAAGGTTCTGAAAGTGAAGGTGAAGAGTTCATTGATTTCAAAGGAGAGGTAAAATGCGGGGCATGAGCACATACAGAAGATTGTTCCCCATTCTGGTACCTGGACAGAGAAGTACTTTTCATCTCTTCCAATGACTTTGGTGTGTTGTGCAAGATAGAAGGAGGAGGGAGACTGCATGTTAGTATAGTCTGATTTTAAGTTAATAAGAAGCTGTGTAAACTTTGGTCAACATAAGGCAGTGTCTTTCTTGAAAATCTTAATATCAAGTAGTTGATTTTGGTCACTGCGTCAATCTTGATCTGTTTCAAAATGCTTAGGTCACTGGCCAGTTGGAAGACAAAAGTAAGTGGATGGGAGAGTTGAGTTGCTACTCCAGCCCGGGAACATGGCTTCAGTCTTAGGTCTATTTGGTTTGAAGTCAGTTTGATTAATTTATATTTCAATTGATTTGGATTAGTTGTTGGTTTGCAACTCCTGGAGAAGTGACATGAGTGGACAATGAAAATGTTGATTATGATGCGAAACAGTATGAATCCATGAGGAAAACACTTTCAGACTAAGGCTAATTAAATTCTGATCATGGGCATTTTCCGTTTATGGGTTGCTAAGCCAGATGTAAACCTGATAACAGATATCAGTGAGAACTGATAACAGACCAAGTGATAACAGGCATCACTTGGTTTCCAACAGATCGTAAGTGGCCCGACACACATAGCTGGGCACAATCTTGACCTTACAATCACATTCAGCCTTGACAGCGCAAACATAGTGTTACAGCCTCAGGTATGGTTGGATCATTTCTTCATCCCCACTGACTTGATTAACCTTACTTGTGCATAACATCTGAAACTCTCAGAAAACCGCACCAACCCCCTACAGACAATTCAAAACATCCCTATAGAAGGATTTGAGCCTATGACACTTAAGCTAAAACAGGTGTCTCCAACCAGTCAATGGCGAGCTACCAGTAGCTCCCAGACACCTTCAGAATAGCTGCAGCCTTGTGGTAATTTTTAACAAGCACAGGGTCACATTTGTATTTTAAAGTAAAGGGAGGGCTGTGTTTACTTTACATTATAATCATCAGGCGACAGATAGCAGAGCATGATAATGAGCAGTGCTTAGTCAGATTTATGGACCAGGCTGGGGCACAGAGGTGAAGAACTGAAGTATTTAACTCTTAACTAAAAGTCCTTGTCGACTCAATATTGAATCTTGAGAAAAAAATGATGTTTCTGGTTGCTTTTAAATGGGAGAAAATGAAAATTAAAAGTTACCTTAATGATTAACTCTTTAATTTTCTCCCATTTCAAAGTGTTGCACTTACAAGCAGCAGACCTTTTGCTCCCAGTGGCCAGCAGACACTGTGCCATATTTATAGCTGGAAAATAGTAATTTCTTTCAAATGGGAAAAATTTAAAGTAAAGAAAACATTTTCTATGAAACATCAAGTATTAATGTCTTTATCCACTTTCAATTAAGCCAATTACGCCTTAATATTTTATGAAGCATGTTTCTTCACTTAAAATTCCTCCCATTTAAACAAATATATTTATCTGTAATAAATACGGCACCATGTCTACAAGTCACTGGGAGCAAGATGCTTGGTGTTTGTAATGTGTCACTTGGAAATAAGGGAACATTTAAATGATGATTTTTAGGGAAAAAATATAAACAAAGTTAACTCTTCAGTTTAATTTTCTCGACACAGTGCCATATTTAAAAGTGAAAAATACAACCAGCTCCCCTTTCTGGCGAAAGTGGTGGAGCAACATGTCCTCAAAGTACTTTCATCTTTCATGGAGGAACACCAGCTACTTCAGGTGCGGCAGTCTGGCTTCAGGGCCCACCACAGCACTGAACTGGTGATGCTGTCTGTGCTCGACAGGCTGAGAGTTATGGCCGATAACAAAAAACCGAGCGCCCTGATTCTGTTAGATCTGTCAGCGGCGTTCGACACGGTCAATCACGCACAGCTTTTGGCCCGGATTGCCGACTTGGGCATCCGTGGGTTGGCACACCAGTGGCTTGAGTCCTTTCTGTCAGGGCAGTCCCAAAGGGTCCAACTGGGTGAGCAGGTGTCGAACAGTGGCGCCCTCACATATGGCGTCCCCCAGGGCTCAGCACTGTCCCCGCTCCTTTTTAACATGCATCTTCAGCCACTGGTGGCAGCTCTGGCCCGCATGGACTGTCAAGTCTTTAACTACGCGGATGATACCCAACTTATTCTCCAGATCGAGAATTCCCCTCAAGCCCACACTCTTGTGCAAAACATCCTCAGATACACAGTAAACTGGATGACAGCTAACTCTCTAAAAGTCAACCCAGATAAAACGGAGGTCCTTGTCATCTCCTCTAAAAACAACCCCTGGAACGACCTCTTCTGGCCACAGGAGCTTGGCACCTCCCCAACGCCAGCCCCTGTTGTAAAAAGTTTGGGCATTAAGATTGATGCCAATCTCTCTATGGCCAATCAAGTAGCTTCTGTGGTCGGCATCTGTACAGGTTTAATGAGACAGTTGCGTAAACTTGCCCCCCTTCTCTCACCTGCCACTTTACAGATGATCGTGTCTGCCACGATCGTGTCTAGACTGGACTACGGCAATGCCTTATACATCGGCCTCCCTGAGAAACTCATCAGCAAGCTACAGGTGACCTTGAATGACGCAGCTAGGCTGATTTTCAGGCTCCCTAGAAGGGCTCATGCTACCCCCCTTGCTGTGTAAGTTGCACTGGCTCCCGATCAAACAGAGAGCAAAGTTCAAGGGCCTTTGCATTGCTCACAAAGTCATTCATGGCCAGGCCCCAGCCTATATCAAGGAACGCCTGGGGAACTATGCGCCGGGACGTACTCTTCGGTCGTCCGGGGCAGGCCTCTTGGCCTATCCACGGGTCAAAACCGCATCTAAAGGTGGCAGAGCTTTCTCTGTCTTAATTTCCCAACTTTGGAATCTACTGCCTGAGAACCTTCGTAAAGAATCCGCACTCCTCCCTTTTAGGAAGCAACTCATGACTCTTCTGTTTAGGGAGGCTCTGGGCACAGTCTAAATCATCCGCCAAGTGCTTATCAGCGATTGCTGGTGGACTTTGGTCTTCTCAAAGCGCTAAGAGACCTGCTGGTGATTACGCGCTATACAAACTTCAGTTAACATAACATAACATAACCATTATTTTAAGCATTATTTTAAGTGGGAGAAATTTAAAGTGCGGAGAAATGTTCCATATTCTGAATATTTTTTGCAGACCATTTTTCTTAACTTTAGATTTCTCCCATTTGTGTTATACATGCAACGGTGCCATATATGGCGTATGTCCTGTGCCACAAGTAAATATGACACAGGCTCTCAGTCATCCATACTCATATAATCCATTCACGTTCATACATCCCCAAAGACCACATTCTTACTGATAACACATGGCAGCCCCGGCATAGAGCCCCTAGTTAAATTATTTTGTTCAAACCATAGTATCTGGCTCTATGGACATTAGGCTTAAAGTCAATTAAGCTGGGCGTGAGGATGTCTGGTAACAATGCTCGAGTTGCTTAGCCTTCAGTAGCTCACAATGATTTTCCCTGATCAGAAGAAGCTCTCACTAGAGAAAAGGTTGGAGACCCACCTTATAATCAGATATCTCCATTTCCCCAACCCCTGCTGAACAACCTATATTGCAACATTTCTGCTGTCTTAGATGCTCTTGCTCCTTTTAAATCCCACAATCCCAAAAAAGACTGTAAATCTCTCTGTAGGTGGTTACAATGAATAACTTAATATACTAAAGCGACCTCAGAACATACAACAGAAGTACCAAACAAATTCAAGGACATATTGAATATTTGCCATGAGCTGGCCAACCCCAATGTGCTGAAGAGCAACCATTATGTGCCCAAAACTCATTGCAAAGATCTGCTAGAGTTCCTATAATCCAAAGTTTCCAAAATACACAAGTCCACCTCTAGCACACCAGACCTATCTTCATACCGACCAACATTGCTGTTTTATTGCTCCCAGATTCACATTTGTCAAACCACTAGAGGCAGAGGAACTGCTCACCCTGGTTGCCAAAATGAAAGTATCCAACTCTCAGAACACCACTCCTCTGTTGTGAGCTTCAAACAACTCACTTCTGTTCTTTACTTGGCATTACAAATATAATAAATAGCTCCATTTTCTCAGGACCCATAGCTGACACTCTAATGCATGCTATTGTCTCCCAACGCCAGAGGGAGCTAAACAAAGACCTCAGCATTTTGGCTAAATACAGGACATGAACAACATATCTTTCCTCAGCAAAAACCGGGAAAGGAAGGTGATGAGACTGATTCAAGAGCATGCACAATCGGGGCCAGACTGGGACACCAAAATCAGCCCAAGCAAAAATGCTTAAACTGTCCGTTTCTTTAGTCTCCTTGCAAACTCTCTCTCTCTTACCATCCATCCATTCCCTCTTCTCCCTTTCTTTTTAAGTTTCAAAAGATGAGTTTATTGAATATGAATGGAGAAAACATCAATAATTCAACATCAAAAATTACTTTGAGAAGAATATCAATAATAACATATGGGCTGGAATTAACAAACAGAAATCATACTTATGGCAGGATTAGAAAGGCAAGACTTAAACAATTAATAGATATAAAGCCAAAACGAGTATAGTTAGGGTAAAATAGCAAGTAATAGTAATCACAATATAACAAAATTCAGGGAGGCTGAGCAAGTTCTTGTACATACGGAACAGGAGCAAAAGATTTTTTAGCGCTATCATCTAAAAATTGCGTGATGGGAGACCATAATTCTAGTCTTTTCTTGGCAAGAGATATAGGAAATACAAAGGTTGTGTTTAGTCTATGATTGTGACAAACAGAGTACCACCAAGCTAAGTATGAAAGTTTGGATGCGTCTTTCCAATTTTTTGTTATCTGTTGAAAAGCAGCTGCTAATAATAGGTCAATAAGTTGTAGTTGTGCTTTCTTTGTATTCCAACCGGTGGAAAGGCTACCCAGAAAAATGTTGACAGATGACAGGGGAACTTTGGCGTGAAATATGATATTAATTTGTGTCCAAACTTTATTTCCAGAAATGCAATACCTGTGAACATGTGAATAATAAATGCTTTAAATCAGCTTGCGCAAGTGAACATGACCAACAAGTGTCAGGAATTTCAGCATGCATTTTATGTAAGGAAATCAGTGTTAGTAGAAGTCTATTGTAAATGAAGAAGAGAGTTTGTGTAGCATTTGCCGCTCTGGATCATTTCCTAATTTTCGTCCAAATCTTATCCCATAAGGGAATAGGCCATTGTGTACCCAGGTCAGCTTCCCAAGAATGCTCCGTTTTTGTTTTGTCTCTCTCGGTGGAGGATTGTGATAGCGAGAATAAATAGTAGAGGCTTTTGATGTACTACGAAGTAGGTTAAACCATGTAGAATCTGGTAATGGAGATGGGGAAGGTAGGGATTTAAAATAGGAATATGACTCTAATATGGCAGTGCGTAGAACTAAAAATGTATGTATAAATGAGGGAGGCAGCTGAAAAAGAGAACATGCATTTGAAAAAGTAAGGAAGGTATCTTTATCGAACAATTGATGAACCCACATAATACCTTTGTCTCTCCATGTTTTCCAGTAAATAGGTTTATTTTTAATGCATAGGGATTTATTATGCCATATGGTGGCAGTGAGGAACATATCAACATCATATGGCGCGGAATGGAAGAGAGTATTCAATACTTCACATGAATGATTAATAATTGGCGTACAAAGTTTTTGTGGTTTGAGTGTAAAAGATAAATATTCCTGAAAAGAGAAGGGGGAAAGAATAGATCTCTCCAGATCAATCCATAATGGAGAGTCAAGGGATGGGTCAGACACCCACTTGGATAAATGTCTTAGTAAAAAGGCTTTGTGATATTTGGGGAAGTCTGGGAAATTGACACCTCCTTCCGATTTTGGGCGTGACAATTTTAGTAATGACATTCTAGGTTTTTTATTAAGCCACAAAAAGGATATAAGGATGGAATTAATTTTATGAAATAATCTTATTGGTATAGGTAGAGGGATATTAGAAATAGTGTAGAGGACAATAGGAGTTAACATCATTTTGATGGTAACGAGGCGTCCCCACCATGAAAGATATAGGGGGTGCTATTTAGTTGTAAGGGTAGTTAGCTTCTCTATACATTTGTCATAATGTAAAGAAATTGATGTTTTATTAGACGGAGTGAACCACAAACCAAGATACTTGATATGCTGTGGATTCCAAGTAAAGTTAGAGATCAAAAAGTCTTCCTTAAAAGTATACTTAGTTAGGGGTAAAATTTCACACTTCTCATTGTTTAATCTATAACCCGAGACTATTGTATAGGATTGAACTTCCTTTAAAAAGGCCGGGAGGGTGAGGTGAGGCTGAGAAAGATACAAAAGTACATCATCTGCATAAGCTGCTAATTTAATTTGTAGAGAATTTGAAATAAAGCCAGTAATAGAATGGTTTTGTCTTATTCTGGATAAGAATGGTTCTAAAGCCAGGTTAAAAAGGAAAGAAGATAAAGGACAACCTTGCCTCACTCCTCTATGGAGAGTGAAATAAGAAGATGTAAGACCATTAGCAAAAATTGCAGCTTTAGGGTTTGAATAAAGTAAGGAAATCAAGGAAATGATTTTCGGGCCAAAACCAAATTATGTCAGTGTGCGAAAAATGAAAGGCCAGTACACTCTATCAAAAGCCTTCTCTGCATCTAGGAAATGGCAGCAAGAGGCTCTGTGTAGTTTGATGATTTGGAAATGACATCAAAAACAAACGAGGGTTATCGGTAATAGAGCGTCCCTTGACAAAGCCTGTTTATTCCTTACCCAATAAATGAGGGAGGTGTAATTCAATTCGAAGGGCTAAAGCTTTAGAAAAAAAATTGTAGTCTATATTAACTAGGGAAATGGGCCTGTAGTTTTTACAATAATGTAAATCTTTGCCTTCTTTTGGAATAAGACATATCAGGGCCTTTAAAAAGGTCACTGAAGAGCTACCCGAGTCAGTGAAAGAGGAAATAAGAGTGTGCAAGTTTGGGAGGAGTAATTGGGCAAAATGGGAATATAATTCTAAGTAAAACCATCTGGGCCTGGGGCTTTGTCTTTCTTGAGGGTTTTAAGTGCATTGAGCAATTCTGCCTGTGTGATATCAATTTCTAGAAGTTCCATATCTGACAAGGGGTTTGTATGTTTTGGATTGAGGAAAGATAGAGAGAGATATCCTAATCTGTGGGTGTATTCTCTGGTGTGTACAACCGCTCGTAGAATTGAACAAATTCTTGTAAAATATCCGTGTCTTTGTGTTTTGGAGTGTTAGTGTCATCCAATATAGATTCAATATGGAACTTGTTCTGTTTGGTCTTAAGGTAAATGGCTAATAGTTTGCCTGATTTGTTTTGTCCTCCATAGAATTTCGCACTAGTCTTTAATAAATATAAAGAAGCACTGTCTGTCGTATCTTTGTTGTACTTATTCTTAGCATTTATAAGATCTGTGAGGCACTCTTTCGATTTAGAAGTGCAATAAGAGTGTTCCAACCTCTTTATCTTATAAAGGAGTTCTTCGTTCAATAGCCGGGCTATCTTTCGCTTACTGGACATGTATCTAATGATAAAATCCCGTGCAGAAGCCTTAAAGGCATCCCAGATTGTATAAAAGGGCAAAGTATCTGTGTTGTTAAATTGAAAATATTCATGAAAGAAGGATATAAAGGATGCATTGAAATTAGGATCTACAAGGAAGGAGTTGTGGAAACACCGTCTCCTGGGATATTTAGATTGAGGTAAAATATCTAACTGGATTGAGACAGGGGCATGATCGGAGATGAGTATGGGACCTATATCTGCTGAAAGTAAGGACTGGGAAATATTGTGTGAGGTAAAATATAGTCAATTCTTGACTGGGTCTGATGATGTGAAGAATAAAAGGTATATTCCTACGAAGCCGGGTTACATAGTCTCCAGGCGTCTGTTAGTTGTAAATGCTTTACAGTTTGTACAAAGGCTTTGTGTGCTTTGGTTGATGTAAAAGAAATGCTGGATTTCCGGTCAAGGAAAGGGTCAATTACCTGATTACAATCACCAGCAAGAATTAAATTCTTTGCAGGGTTCTGAGCAATCAATCGGTAAATTTGGGACCAAAAGGAAGCATACCCAAAGGTAGGAGCATACACATTGAATAAAGAAATCGGAACATCCCCAATCATTAAATTGGTAAACAACCATCTACCCTCTTCATCTGTATCTTTTGAAAGAAGTTTAGCATGCAATGATTTATGACATAAAGTTATGACACCATTTCTTTTGCCGTCGCCATGTGAGAAGAAGACTTCACCAATACAATTTTTCTTAAGCTTTAAGGATTCAGCTTTTGTAAGATGTGTTTCTTGCAACAAAACTATATTATCGTCTAATTTAGAAAGGTATGATAATACTTGTTGTCTTTCTAATAGGGGAATTTAAGTCTTTAACATTCCACGTGACAATTTTTAAAGCCATAAAGTAAAGAAACAAGGTAAATAATATAATGAACCAGCCTTAATGCAAACATTGTTAAGAGAAACATATGATACATATAAGTAAACAATGTCAGTGAAACTCAAAAGATTAAGATAAAGGGAGAAAGAAGAAAAATAGATATATCATAGGTATTGAAAATCGATGCATTTAAAGAGGGTAGGAAAGGGACAAGATGATGAATTAGAATAAGATAAAGTTACAATGAAAAGAATTACAGGAAAAAGGAATATCATACCTACAAAAACACCAAGACATATGAAAGGTGGGGGGGGTGAGGCCACATGGAAAAATGACACATCAGGACTCCATGGGGGAAGGCAGGGAGGACCGCAGAACAAACACCAGGTACAACTGATGAAGTATATGGCAAGAAGACAAAACCTGTAAGGAGAGAAAAAAGGTTAATATCATTCAACGAAGCTTAGTAGAACAGTAACATCAGCTATTGATATGCAAGAAAAATAGTTCACAAGTGTTAAAACATAAGATGCAACAGAACCAAACTACTTATTATGCGGTGAGGAGGTGTCCATAGTCTCTGTGTTGCATGAATTGAGAAAACTTTTCAGTCTTATAGGATCCTCATAAGTAGTAGTCTTGTTGTTATAAGTCACTTTAAAAAGACATGGGTGAAAAAGGAAAAAGCATGCACCAATAAAGCGAAGATGTGGTCTCATAGCCAGAAACTCTCTACATCATTCAGCCGTAGCCTTTGCAAGTCCGGTGAGAAGAATAAAGGGTTGCCTGACCATGAAATTCGTTTAATAGACCTGACTGCTGATAAGACCCTAAGCAAGTCAGTGTATTCTAGGAAATACAAAATGATCCCTCTCGGTTTCCTCACACTGGAAGAAGACATGGCAGATGCAGGGCCCAGTCTGTGGGCACGTTGGATATTAAGAAGAGTACCCTCTGGTAGGTTGAGGATCTTTGGAAGAAATGATTTAAAGAAAGTAATAGGGTCTGAGCCTTCCGATCCCTCTGGAAGACCATAAATACGAAGATTGTTTAGTCTGTTCCTATTTTCAAGATTTTCGACCTGCTTCTGGAGAGACGCCACTTGAGAATGAAGAGCTTCTGCCTTGATGCTGGATGAACCCAGAGATTCAATGTTGTGTTCCGCTGTGGTAATTCTTTCTTCTAGTCGTGACCAATGGTCTGTTAAAGTATGTAGTTTAGAGTTTGTTTCTTCAACAAATGGACGAAGAGCACGGATTTCTTCTAGTAAGAGGTCCATAGAGACTGTCAAGGGCTGTTTAGGAGGAGAAGGAGGGTCCTGCTTCAGTCGTTTGCTCGGTGCTTTGTTTGAACCAGGGATTACATATATGGCAGTTGACGAGGCGCCTTTTGGCGGTGAGTTGGTTGCGTCATCCATTGAGAACAAGTACGTACGCTTGAGCGTGTTAAGGATTTATGCGATGAGGGTGTCGACAAAGGAGAAACGAAAGTTAGTTTGCCCATACACAAGAGCAGTGGAGGATAGGATGAGGCCGTGACAGTCAAAAGGACTATTTGCAGTTGACTTATGCCCTATAATGCTGAAGTGACACTCCAAAATGCCGCAGATGAATATGCAAATTATAGGAAAAACAACCAGAAACACAATGTCGTACTATTTCTGTAAGGGCACAGATGGTTTTCCAGACAGAATGTATCGCCTTTGTATTAGAAAGTACAGGAGCTCTATGAGGTTATAAAAATAACAAAAATGAATCATGAGAGGAGGTCATGGCAACCTTTCTTGATATAATGATCAGAAGAGATTAGGGCTGAGAGTTGAAATAATTGTTATGGAGAGAGAAGTCAGTACTGTGCCACTCTCCCGCCGAAAAATTGGAAAGATGTTAGTTCCATCAACAGGGCTTCAGGGCCTCTGTAATATACGAAGGAGGGGTAAGCAAAACACTGGTGGTGCAATAAATGCACTTACTTTTCTTAAAACTGCCGAAAGATCTCCATACTCAGCATTTAAAAGAGCGCTCTAGTCATAAAACGCGCCGTCCGTTCTTTCACTCCGAAAACAAAATGGCGGACGTCATGGTGACGGAGCGGCTCAGGTACGCACTGAGTAAAAAAGACCGCGTATGGGAAACAGAGCGGTGCTGCACTCACATCGTTAGAAGCTCCTCTTCTAGCGGGGCCTGCATAACCATTTTTAGGTAGCAGCAGGCGCTGGGTGGG